>CAJVOY010000076.1:1179808-1902624 GCA_911197225.1 Penicillium salamii
TTTTTTTTGTGTTTAGGAACAAGTTTTTGTTTGTTTTTTTGTACAGAAGATCGAGAACAATGAGAATTGTGTATCACCGAGCGTTGTCACAGCCAATAAACCCTTCACACCCAAGAGCAGGTGACTGAACTCATATGCACTCCTATGCAGCAGGGATTCCATTTCAGGGCAGTGGGCGTGAGATGATATCATCGGCATGGGAGCATACATCTACCACACTCGGGAATGGTACGGGAGATTCGTATAGCATACCGCAATGTAAACAGTGATTAGTGCTCTAGAACTAGTATCTCTTGGAAATACCACATACTTTCAATACACTACTGTAATGCTAGTGGCGCCGGCCCAAAGTATGGCCATCGAGGCTCAGCCCAATGGGCGATCGTAACAGGGATCTCAGCCCTCAGCGCATCGGCCGGGGCTCGCGCGTCGGCGAATCCTAGCTCGTGCCCCAAGACCATGCCCCACGGCCCATCATCCATCAGCTGAGTCTACTGTCCAAGCGTTCGACGAGTCTGAAAAAAAAAAAAAAAGAACACACAAAAATGGTTGGAATGTGTTTCGGGTGAGTCTAGAGTTGTTAGATTCCATCTACAAAGTTCGTAGTACAGAATAGATAGGGTAAAGAACTATAGAAAGATCGTGGCTTGGCCTACAGGCTGCAGCCCAATTTTAATAGAATCTTCAGCGTGTGCTGTACTAGTTTAGTATCCCGCCCAGTGTAGATCTTGGCGCACAATGGGACTCTGTCAGTACGAGTACTGTGTACTCGTACGGAGTACACAATGCACATCAGCTGAGAACCGTGTCTCTATTCCCCGCTAGATGATTTACTGGTCTCCCTCAAACTTGGTTCGGAGGGAGATGTAGTCGAATACTTTTTATTTGGGTGAGGGATGTGCCGTTGCGCGGATCAATGGGGCTTAGCTTTTGCAGTTTAGGGCTTCGTGCATTGGATTCTGGCCAAATGGACGTGCAACGAGTGTGAGACTGCAAATACAAGGCACAGAGGACACTCGTCAACTCCGATGAAACTGTGGACGCGGTGTTTCGTCGCCACTCCAAGTCGGGGAGTCCGAGAAATGGTCTACTCCATTTACTCCGTATGCAAGTCGACAAAAATAATACGAACACTAACATGTTATACTCCGTACTCCGTAGTGTGAGAGAAAAAAAACAATAATATAGTAATCTCCACAGGTTCCACCCCTCTATTACATCTCTCATCTTTTCTCTTTCTTCTATAACCACTCTTGACTGTCACAGTCCTTTCTTTTTCCTTTTTTTCATATTCTAATTTCTGTTTCTTTCGCGCATTCGCCCGCACATTAATTTATTAACCATTTGATCCGACAACCTTGCAAAGAGAAAGAAAAAAACCACCTTATTTTTTTGTGTGGGCGAATGTCGCCTTTATGATTTATATTCTATCTACATTCTTTTATATCATCAACGCAGGACGTATCACCTTTCAGTCATAATGCCAACAGTCTTACTACCATCCTCCGCTGCCGCCTTCGCGCCACGATCTTCCCCCAATGTCGTGCTGACCACAAAGGTTGCACCGTGGTTGACCGCAACCTTGAAGCGAGTCAACCGGGTCAAACGTCCTTTGAACAATGTCACCCAACATACCCGGTGTCTCACAGAGACCTTGTCGTCGTCAAATGCCATCTGGACGCTATGCTCCATGATGTTCACCAAAGCCCCCGAGGCCGAGTTAGAGAAGGACGCCAACTTGCTTTGGGAATCTATCCATCACTACCAAACCATCCACATCGAAGCCTATGTGGTCCACGTCGACATGGTCTCCCGGAACGAAGTGGCCTTCAAACTAACCCCGGAGACAATTGAATCTCTAGTCGACTTTCACAAGGAAATCTACTCGGTGGATGCTGTCGCCAACACCTATAACTGGTCCGGAAAGCACGCCCAGTTGAAGAAGTTGCAGGAGGAATTCGTCCAAGCCGCCAACAAGTTTGTCTACCGTACAGATGCGGACGCTCTCGAAGGATTGGAAGAAGACGGCGCCGGAGAACTACTATGCGGCCGCAGCGAAGAGGTGAAGAACGCCATCGGCAACCTCTTTGTTCCTCTGATCCCCCCACCACCCCCAATGGTGGAGGTCATGCGGCCCGTCCCTCTTCTCCCCAGCTCAACTGGGCCCGAACCCTGGTGGAACGTGCCCGCGCCCGAGTCGTGGAAAGTACTGCCGCCCAGCCCCAACTCGACAACAGGTGATTCTAATGCGAATCTCTGGGCTAGTTGCAATATCAGTGATGCGCAGCTGTCTCCGACTCCGTCTTACAGTCAGCCTTTCACCACTTCCTTCGGGTACGACGGTATGTCGACTTGTATGCCGACCTGCATGCCCGCCACATCCGCAGTTAGCGCCCTCCCACTGCCGAGCACGCTGATTCAACCTTGCGGCACCGCTATGAACATGATGGGCTTCGGTTGGGGAGATTTTAACGCCATGGCCTACGGCACCATTGCTTAGCTCCCTGACTGTGGTGTTGACACCACCCATTCGGCTTCCCGAGATTTGCAACTTGGTTTCAAGGAACGTTGATCGTTTCTGTACCAGGGTGCGCGCGCAAATCTCGGTCCTTCATTTCTCTCCTCTCTCTCTCTTCCCGGGAACCCAAACGACAACTCGCATTCCTGACGGCGTTCTCCTCGATTTGACTGTGCATTGTGATACTCCCTGCTTTATGTTTGCATGATAACCAGAATACTCCCTTTTTTGCGCTTGTTTTGATATTCTTTTCGATTCCAGCGTCAGCGTTGTTACTTTCTCTTTTTTTCAACTTTTCCTTTGCATCAAGAAGCGCGGGACGGCTCTTTGTTATGTTTCTTTTCTTTTGTCCGCATATATGTCATGAAGACTGGTCTGCCTCGCGGCATGTGGAGGATATGAATTTGGATGTGGAATGTCCATTACGCCTTCGATTCTTTCGTGGTGTCGGCAGAAAGGGAAAAGAATGAGCTTCGGTTGACTGGGTCAGCCTCTGCAATTTTTCTCTTATCTTTCTGTTGGACTATCCTACTGGTACAGCCCTGGAGGGTACCGGACTGGCCGACGCTCTTCGTTGAGTGTTGGGGGATATGTACACGCGATGGTGTGTCCTTGACATCTGTGATGTCTGTTCGAACACACCTTTTTGGTCAAGTACGGCTTGAGATGCAGATCAAGCAGCCTAGTGGGAGGAAGAATGTCTTGGACTGTCGTCAGACTCGAGCTCCTCCGCCTGTGGCGGAGACCGAGCGCATATGGCGATGAACTCCAGAGTCCTTGGTCTGTGACCCGGAATCTGCTCATCCCGCCCTGGCAGCGAAAGTCCCAAGGCATGCTTCCTGGCAATAGGCTCTGCGATCTCATCAAAAACCATACTTGACCCTGATAGGCTCATCTCCTATCGTCCAGGGGTTTTAGAAAACCCTGGATATGCTCGGACCGTCGGGGCTTTCGCTGGATGAAGGCCTCTTTTGTTTTCCGACGACGAGAATCAGATGCTCGACCAGGCAGATTCATTCCTTACTGGTTTGTCATGGTCGAGGGGCTGGTCCCTCGCGCTGGCTGCCTCACTTCTCCTGGTTCTTTTTGTTGACTCGTCAGCATCTGTTCCAAATATTGTGTGTACCTTGGTATCTAGCTTTGAAAAATACATACAAGCTTTCGCGAGAAACAACGATTTTGAGAAAACAAGTAACAAGTAACAAATAATGCGAGACAGTATATCTCAATTAATGAATGCTCTCTAGTTGGCCTGATATCAGCTATCATACGGATGGTTCAGATTGACGCTGATCGCGGTTGGAAAGTTCTTGTCTCCAACTATACCCGCGGTAGTAAACAATCCACAAAGCAGGACTGCCCAATACCCAAAGCCCAGCAATGAAAGTGGATGTCCATCCAATACCTATGGCTTTTATAAGAGGCGAAGCAACAGCAGAAGCCCCAGCACCCATCAGACAACGAAACAAATTATTAGCCGCCGTAGCAGTGGCGGCACTTCGGTAGTTAGTGTCAACGACCAAAGTGCTCAGGGTGTTAAAAGCACTTGTAGTCGTGAGGCCAGTGAAAAATCACATCACAAGTGGACCAGCCAGAGAAGTACGATACTGCATTACCCAACCGTAGGCCAGAATGCAAAGGCTAGCACTGTATAACAGGGGAAACGTTATTGCCAGTCGTGCTCGTTCAATGTTGAAGTTTTCAATCTCCTGCTGCCGATTCTTTTGAATGATCATCCCTTGCAAGCTTGCCTCGCGACGGAAGTTCCAGTCTAAAGCTCGACCGACTATCCAGCGCGAGCTGATGCTGCCAACACCCATGGGAAGAAAGCAGAGCCCAACCTGAATGGAATTGAAACCAAATCGGCTAGCCAACTCAGTCGATAGGGTGCTGATGACAGCCATATAGCCTGCGTACAAAACCGAACCATATAGCAAAACCAAACCCATTTCCTTTTGCGTGGCAATCAAAAGAGCCGAGATGGGGTTTGGGCGTCGCTTGAGCTTTTGTATCGTAGTATAGTCGGCAATTGCTTGTGTGCCATCGAATCGCGATGTTCGAGCAAATAGTGTCCATAGTGGGCGGTTCCACGGAGAGAGTGGTACAGACCCATTGCCCACGACGGCTCGACATGTTTCGGGCATAGCAAATAGTACCACTGTGAAGCATACTCCCGAAAGAATGACCAAGAACCAAAAGATGGATCTCCATCCTAGAAAATGGTCCAAAAGTCCGCCGATGACAGGGCCTAGGGTGGGACCAAGTGCAATGCCAATTCCAGCATATCCAATGTATTTCCCACTCTCGGCGCGGGTTGACAGATCGGCCACAACAGCGCTTCCCAGTGCAATGGTTCCACTGCTGCCTGAGGACTGCACGCATCGTAGAATCATCAAAGCTATGTAATTGTTCTGTAGTGCAAGTCCAATGTTTGCAGCAAGATAAATGGTGAATGCGATGATATATGCTAGGCGGCGTCCATAACTATCAGAAAAGCTTCCGATGAAAGAGGGCGCAAGGCCTTGGAAAATCTGTAATATAGGTCAATTTCCATTTTTTTGACTATGCACATGCAGATGAATCCTACCAGGTAGGTGGTTATGGTCAGATTTATCAGGGAGACAGAGGCATCCATGTCCCTTGCCAATGAATCCAGAGCTGGTAAATAGATACTGCTGGACAGTGGAGATATCAGGGCTGCGAATGATCCTGCCATGATCACAAACGTCTTTTCTCCATTTGGCAAAACGCTGTAAACAGGTACCGGTTCATCACAGGAGTTATTCTGTTCTCTGGTCTCGGGTTCAAAAGTCGATTGAGGAAACTCGGACTTGATGGTTTTGGGAGCTTCAGACAAAGAATAACCTTGGGCGGTTGTACAAGGAACTGCCGGTTGTACAGACTGCATGCTGGTCAATATGTATCAAAAAAGGCATTTTGGCAAGTTGCACAGACTATAAATATTAGTATCCAAAGCCATAACAACCTCTGTTGGGGCAATTCTGTGATCATGCCGTTGGCAAACCGCTACCGGGATGAAGAACGGAGATGGTCGGTCTTAAAGTAGAAGACCTTAGGCTTTCGTGGTTTTTCAGATCTTCAATATTTCCAAATAGACAGAGATATAACTTCTAACGTTTCTTTCTATATTCTGATTGGCTTTATGCTCATCTCTTCGACGATTACTTAGGACTTCAGGACAGGAAGCTAAATTACATCTTATTGATATTCATAAAACTTCAAAACGTCTAATTGCCATTCTCTATAGCTCAAGTCGACCGCGCAAATCATATACTTAAGTATATCATAGAAACATATCGGTAAGACCAGGGCGAAATCTATTACTCCAGATGCTTCTCAAAAAATTCGGCTAATTGAGCGTATCTACAATTGAGTTAGTATCCAGTCGAACTGTGAGCAAAGTTGGCAAATCTCACCCCCGAATGTATTCAACTCGACTCTCCTCCCCATCCAGGTCCGCACGAGCACTCATCCACCCATGCCACATTTTGGAGTAGGTCTCAACAACTCCACCTTTAGAACTGCTCTCAATTGTCTTTGCATATCCTGCAACTGCCTCGGCTGGTTCGTCCTTGGAGGCCAACACGATATGAGGAATTGCGAGAGGCAAAGCATCGACTGCATCCATGCGCCTGTCATTCATTGGACCAGTCAATATGGATATTTAGAATAGGAGCTCCATGGAATATCCTTACCCGGGGTGCACCTGGCCCGAGGCAGTGAATGGGGTTCCAGGCCCTGACGCCAACACAGTTACCTAAAACAATGATTTCAATAAGCCCAGGTCCTTTATTTTCACAGTCAACCCTGAAATATGGAGATTACCTTTCCTCCCCAGCAAAATCCAAGAGCACCCCAATGTTCAACAGATGGAAATTGGTTTTTGTACTGTTGGACTGCTTCAAGAAGAACCCCTACATTTCGCGGGATTGATGCTTTGTGGGCTATAAAATCCGAGATAATCTTTTGCTTCTCAGGAGTATCTGCTGGGACGGATTCGCGTTTTAAAGAATCTCCCTCGAAGAAATCTGGCACCAGTACTACTGCATTCAACCGCGCTGCTAGAATGTCGGCACCTTGCAGAGTCTGGCTGGCTAGCCCAAACACATCATAAAGATCGACCAGACCAATGCTCGCGGTGGTGTTTCCAGTAACATCTTAAATCAAGTGGTGTTAGCGACTCATTGCCTGTATTTAAAGGGTTCACGCACAAGTTTTGAGACCATTGCAGGTCTCATAGCTACCTAGAGGGGTATACCCTTGCGCAATGATTGCTGGAATAGTGCGACAGGCCTCGCAAGACATAGTCGTTGAGATGAGTCCCTAAAATAAAACAATATGTGGTAAATGGCTCGAGCGAGTGAGGCCTTTTATAGTAACTTTAGAAGATAATTCTCCAGGGCTGAGATGCGCAACTACCCCGCCTCTTATTGCTTCCCGGGACCGGCATCCCGGATATCCACCCAATTCTATATCTACAGAAGTACGGAGTACTCATCACTCTGCTGCTCTAGCACCTCTTCCAGGCGTTGGGGCAGCAGAGTGACGAGTATGGCATTGAAAATAGGGGCCTTCATCGTATCAATTTCAGAAAGAGTAATGAAGATACTTGATTTTTGTTTGTATCTTACATGAGGCAAACAACAGCTTCTACAGAAGGCCATTCAATGGTGAGATACAACAAAGTGAGCGATTGCTCAAGTCACACGCCTGCCCATGTGGGCAACTGAAGAACCGTACTCAGCATGTCTTGATCGCTTTTTCTTAGAGAATTCCCATCACCGTCTATAGATCGTCCTTTAAATCCACTAATTCGATTTACACTCAATCATGAAACAATCGCCATGTTCATAAAGGAGATCTGAGCGTATTGAATCCGAGCTGTGATTGGTTAGTTTGGCTATCCGGTGCCCAAAAAGGCTTAGTAATATCCCTTTTCGGTTTAGTCTACGGATCATTACCGTGGGTTCCAAGGGATTAAGGCCATTTGAGGTCAACAGCCGTCCCAAAACTCCACACCTGGGAACTTATACAAGCTTGTTTCACCCCAATGATCTCTCTTTTGACTGCGACTCTTTTTGGTGCGCTGGCTTTTGCTTCGCCGTCGAAACGTCCAATACCAGTCGACTTGGGTTACTCCCGGTATCAAGGGGTGTCATTATCCAATGGCGTTGACCAATACCTCGGGATAAGTTACGCGAAGCCGCCCTTGGGAAATCTGCGATTCCGAGCCCCTGAGAGCCCTGAACGGGCTGACGGTATTCAAGATGCCTCATCGGTAATATTGTTCTTCGTTCCTTCCAGAGATTTGATCTAACGTCAACAGTTTGGACCCCTATGCGTCGGAGTTGGTCAGTCAACCAATGATGCATTAGCAGAAGATTGCTTATATGTGAATGTTTGGTCGCCCACAAACGCTACTGTCAACTCCAAACTCCCCGTCTGGTTCTTTATTCAAGGTGGTGGATACGCCAACGACGCAAATGGCAACTACAACGGCAGTGAAGTTGTCGAACAATCTGGAGGTGATATTGTCTTTGTTAATTTCAACTACCGTGTCGGTGTCCTTGGATTTCTTGCCAGTGATCGTGTCCGAGAAAATGGAGATCTCAATGTTGGACTGCTTGATCAGCGGAAGGCGCTTCATTGGGTCCAGCAGTATATTCACCAATTCGGCGGGGATCCAGATCATGTTGTCATTCATGGTGATTCAGCTGGTGCTGGATCAGTTGCATACCATCTCACTGCGCATGGTGGCCGTGACCTAGGACTTTTTGTTGGAGCAATGGCCGAGTCAACATTCTGGCCAACCGCAAGAACGGTCGAGCAGATGGAATTTCAGTACGAGCGATTTGTGGAAGATATTGGCTGCGAAAAATCCGAAGACTCTTTGGCATGCTTGCGCGCTATGGATATTGAAGCAATCCAAAGATTCAATGTCGACAAGCCGTTCCCTGGGGGGAGTACAACACCAGTCCCTCTGTGGTACTTCCTTCCTGTTGTGGACGGAGACTTTGTTCAAGATCGCCTCTACAATCAATTTGAACAAGGCAAATTTATCCACCTTCCATTGGTGGTCAGCGATGATACCAATGAAGGGACCCCCTTTGCATATAATGCGAGCACCGCTTCTGAAATGACTCAGTTCATGAAGAACAACTACCCCGGTCTCTCTCCTCAACAACTTGAGGACATCAAAAACACGTATCTTCACGTTGAGCCTCTCCCTAAGCACGCAGCTTGGTTTGCTCCTGCTGCAGCCGCTTATGGAGAATCGACCTTCACTTGTCCAGGAAACCACATGGCCGCGTCTATGGCTAAGGTGTTCTCATCTAGTCGTATTTGGAACTACCGGTTCAATGTCCGTGATCCAACCCAGATTGCAAATGGAATGGGTGTTCCACATGTGTTCGATCTGCCTGCCATATTTGGTGTAGGAAAAACCAACGAACCGACATTATCATATGCCAATATCAACGCAGATATCATACCTATCACCATGGACTATTATTTGAGCTTTGTCAAAGCTCTGGACCCGAACGTTTATCGGAATCACAATGCCCCTGATTGGCAACCATGGGGTTCAGGCACAGGGGAACGCATAAAGCTGCAAACCAATATGACACAAATGGAATCAGTTCCCCAATCACAGACTGAACGTTGTCTGCTGTGGAAGGAGCTTGCGGCTGACATGCAACACTGAGACTTCCAAGGTTGTATGCAGTACAACTTTAGAATGCAAGCTGGATCGAAATGGCTTTTGTCACATTTAGCTACTCTGTACTTAGTACAGGCCACAAGCCGAGCGAGTAACTTACTCGGCATCTATCTTCTATAATCTCTCGGGCTTCTTGTTTTCAGGTAGCGTTCGACGGTTTTATATACCTGTCTTTTAAATAATTTAATATTGCTATGTTGGACGTGGCGTAGACACTCGAAACTCCGTATTCGCAATTATCTGAGTGTTCACCAATGCGGTTTATACCATTGCCATTAAGATATCTAGATACGTACCAAGTTCTTAGTGTTACGCGAGCTCGCTTTATTACGAACATCCATGCCGCTGATCACCATAAGTTATATCCGGGAAAACTTGGTTGTACATTCAAGTACGTCATTTGAGTACCAGGCAGTGACTGGATTCTACTTATGACAAGGTTTTCCAAAAAGCTTTATCAGGGGTTTCTTCATTTAGCCTTATTAGCCTTATATGGTATGGAGTAAGGACTGGCTAATGATAGAAGGCCCTTCTCATAGTTACCCCACACATTTATAGATGACGTCAGAGGGGCCTCCAATGGTCCGCCTTGAACAGTGTCCACTTCCACTCTTCTGAATCTGAATGTGCCTTGTACTTGTAACATTTCTCCTTTTATCATTTTGTCAACTGGGTCTTCTGAGATCACATCATTTCCATTCGAGCTGGCCGCTTGACCCATTGTACATCATACGCCCACGTCCTACAATCTGTTCAGTTCAAGAGGCTGTCAAGTTGCATCTTCACTATCGAAATTTTTACAATCATAAGCGCCGATAAACGTGGCCTAATCTAAGCGCGATTACGAGCTGACGAATCTTACCCCCCGCGGCCTCCACGACGGCAAAGCCCACTACCACCACGCAATCCCCTGAACCACCCATGAACCCGAGATAAACCTCCGAAAAACCCCCCTCTATCGTCCAGATGGCCACTTTACATGAGGCGCTCCAATGCCTCAAACCAACATCGTGGGATGAGGTCCCTCAAGAACCTGCCGAGCTCCGCAAATACGTACGCGAAATCTTCAAAGATAGCCGGCTGGTAGCAGAATCGCTCCCAGACCCTCCCTCCACCGAAAGCGATTCCTACCCCGGGCTCGATCTAGATGAAGAGGACCTCGCATTTCCGCGATTTGCGCCATCAAATGCACGAATTGGAGAAACCGACCCGCAAATTACGGCTTTACAAAAAGAATGGGGGAAGCCACTCAAAATGGGTGGGCCGAAAGACAACCCATTAGACGTGACTGTATGGAAACTCTCTGCAAATGATGGCGGAGGGTCGTGGTTTGGGCGGAGGAGTGTACACGAAGGTCTTCCCTTCGACCAGTGGCGGAACAAGATCTCAACAGAGTACGACGAGACGCTGAAGGTCAACCAAAAGAAACTTGCAAAGGGGCAGACTGCCGACAAAAGCATTCGTGGAATTGGCGCTGAACAAAAAGTCGAATCGATCGAAATCAAAGATGACGATGGGTCTGTGCTGGGCGATTTGATTGTCTATCATGTCTCCGCCCAGTTCCCTAAGCCTACTGCGCCCCGTGATTTTGTGGCCCTGATCATCAACTCGGATTCAGGGTTGCAGATTGGGGGCACGAAACAGCCCGGTCGCAGCTGGATGATTATCTCTAAGCCATGTGACCACCCTGACGTACCCGCCAAGCAGGGCTATACTCGAGGAAATTATGAATCTGTTGAGCTCATTCGCGAAATTCCCAGGAATAGCGATAGTGGCAGCAGCTCCTCTAGCCAGGGAGAAAAGAAGGTGGGGTCTGACAAGGAGGGAACACTTGCAACCGATGAGGATGATGCCATGAACCCGGTGGAGTGGATCATGGTAACTAGAAGCGACCCTGGTGGCAGCATCCCACGATGGATGGTTGACAAGGGAACGCCTAGAAGTGTGGGATTGGATGCTGCAAAATTCATCAATTGGGCTGTCCAGAATGACAAGCCTCCCAAAGAGGATACCTCAGAGAAGGAAAGCTCCAATGCTTCAACTCCCGAGGCCAAATCCGGGAAGTCAGTCAATGCTGAACCCGACTGCAACCAGGCCAGTGACTCGGACTCGGACTACGAATCGCTCGAAAGCGACGGTGAACACTCTCACCACGGCTTGATCGCCAGTGTCACAGGCCTCCTCAGCTCAGGCCTGGAAAGATATGGTCCGCAGGTCTTGGGATACGGAGCCAACACACAGGTACCGCATGGACCTGCTGAACCAAATCGATCACAAGGCGACGCAGACGCAGATTCCACAAACCACTTGAGTCCAGGAAGTGCTCGACGGGAAAAGCCGGCTTCCGAGGTCGAGTCATCCAAATCTCACGAGCCAGAGCTCGCGTCAATTGCATCTGCTCAATCGGACATACCCGTGCCCGTTGTTGACGACCTTCCGCATAATAGCATGGGCCAAGAAGAACTGGTCCAAATGACAAAGAACGGCAAGCTCACGTCTCACGAGAAAGAGCTTGCAAAGCTGGCTCTTCGCAAACGCGAAGTTGAAACCAAACTTGAAGAGGTCCGCGCAGAGCTTGAAAAACTCAACATTAAGCAACTCCCCACGAATCCAGGCACTCCGCTGAAAGGCATCAACGAGACAGACAGCGATACTAGCGGGTTACGCAAGCGCGCAGCTACAAATCGCTCTTCCACTCCCGCTAGCACTGCAACGCAATCGAGCCCGCAAGACAGCAGTGAGAAATCATCGCAGACAGCTACGCCTGATGCAGCCAATTCACACAAAGCTGCCTCGCAGCTTCTAAGTGGGGAGACCAAGCTTCTCAAACAGCTGCGCAAAATCGAGGCTAGTCAACTTAAAGTTGCCACCAAGATCGAGACAAAGCAGCGAAAGCACGTGGAGCGTTCTGAGAAGTCCAAGTCCAAATCAGAGGTTGAAACTTTGAAGCAGGAGATTCAAGATCTCAAAAAAGAAGTTCGACAGCTCAGAAATGATCGCCAGAAATATATAGATCTTGTGGGCTCGCTCCAGGCTGAGAATTCGAGATTGGTGGCTCAAGGGGAGAATTGAGGTCTGGTTTACGATACTATTTTGCGTTCTTGTCATGTACATACATGCGGCACTTGGCCACTTTTGGGTTCTATATGCGGTCTGTTAGGAATACCTGTTGCACATTGCATGTTTGCTCTTGACAATTTTCCAATATCTTGAACTGCTTGATGGATCATAGTCTGACTTGACTCTAACAACACTGAAACATGATTGAGGGGGACCAAGATCGTACATCCTAGGAAGACATACATCCAATCATACCAAACACAATATCGCGAAATACTGCTTCCTCGAGGGCCGAGTGCAGTCTAAAACAAGCAGGCCGCTCAGCTAAGAAACTTGTATGTCTCTATTGATATCAAATCATAATGCATACCACGTTCAGAGAAATCTGGATAGCTTGGCAAGGCTTTTTAGAGTATGTGAGGAAATGGGAGGTTTCAATCCCAATGGTATTTTTTCCTCAAATGTGAAAGGGATCCGGCATTATGCCCCTATCGAATTTGCTCCAGTATGAAAGTCGCGGATTTACAATGTCACCAAGAACATGGCGCGCAGGATGAGAGCAGCGAGATATCGCGTTGCGAAATGAGAGCGGATAGCGGAGAGCGATATGTGGCGACAAGGGGTATCAGGAAAGCAGAAAGAAACCAGGTCTTGGATGGTTTACTCTTGAGTCTGGTACGCGGAAAGAAAAAGTCAGTCATAACTCTGAGTCTGCAAATACGGAAAACAGAACATACCGCTGGTGGATTACCGGCACCTCGTACCATTTTCTCGAGCATTGCTGCGCGCACAACCTCCTTTGGCTCACCCATGCCAACAGCCATGTAGGAGAGCAGTGGGGGGTGACCGACGTAGGAGGAGTAGCTGTCACGGAGGATGTTGGAGGTCCATTCGTACTTGGTGGTATCGGCGTGTCCAGTACCGATGTAGCGAGACTGGAGAGCCTCCAGGTTCTGGATTGTGCGAAGCTTGTCGGCCATTGTGGATGAGTATGAAGCTGACGAGGTAGTGAGAACGACGGGTTGAGAGAAGGGAGGAGACTCTGCCTCAGGCCAAAATAGATATATCACCACGTGACTCAGTCATTTTGGGACGCATCGTTTCTTTTCTCTCCGTCTGGACGCTACTAGTATGTTTATATACGAAATTTTGATGAAAATATCACATGGATAGTGAGACTTTGGACACACCTTTATCCTCTCGGATTGCGTCGCTGGTGCACGCTCATTTTGATGCTCTGCCTGCGCGGAGTAAACCATCTACTTTTCCAGATGGATCGAGGGAATGGATTCCTATGACCGGCATTGTAGCTGTCAAAGGTAATTTTGCTGTTGTTCTGTAGTGTGGTCATCATATCATGATCCCTCTGCCTTTGACAGAGTCAGACAAGTGTACTTCATACTAACCGTTTCTCCGAGTTCAAAGGAGAGGGTACACCTTCAGAAAGTCTGACTTGCATTGCTGTGACGTGAGTGAGAAGAGATGCCCTTCCAAGGTTTACAAGTGGGGTTCATAAGGGCTGATATCCATACAGAAGTGGTGCAAAATGCCTATCGGCATCACATATCCCACGCTGCAATGGCCTTGTCCTGCATGATTGTCATGCCGAGATTTTGGCCATACGGGCCTTCAATTACTGGCTACTGACCGAGTGCAGCGGTCTCTTGTCTCAGGAGAAACAATCGACTCCCGATTCCCCCGGGTCTAAAGCTAGACAATCCTCCAACTCTTCTTTCATACAAAGAAGAAAGACAACGGGGGACAGGGAAGATAGCCCTCAGCCAAAGCCCGAATGGCCGCCTTTTGAAATTCAGTCAGATATAAACATATACATGTACTGTACATGTGCGCCGTGCGGTGATGGGAGTATGGAACTCTGCATGGCCGCCCAAGAAGACGCAACACCGTGGGAAATTCCGCAGCAAAGCTCTTCAACGAGCCAGGAAAGCGACGAAATCCCTACTGAGGAGACTTTTCTCGATGGACGTGCTCACTTTTCCCTTCTTGGGATCGTCCGTCGAAAACCATCACGCACAGATGCTGAATCGACCCGCAGCAAGTCTTGCTCGGACAAACTCGCGCTGCGTCAAGTATCTTCTTTGCTCTCTTGCGAGACCAGTCGCCTCGTCGCCCCAACCAAAAATGCATATATGGCTGGTCTGGTTCTTCCCGAGGAAGAAATCAGTCAGGTTGCCTGTGAACGCTCCTTCGGCGAGAATGGCCGAATGAAGGCGTTGGCAGGGCATTCTTGGCCCAGTACGATAAACGATGAAACAGAGCCCAGCTTTCGATTCCACCCCTTCCGAATTCTCTCGGTGCCTACCGAGAAGGTGTCCGCGCTATGGGGCTTCGCAAAACCAAAGCCTATTCCATGCCCTGCGGTTTCTACAGAGAATGAAAAAACTCCAAACCCCCAACCCCCGAGAAAGAGCAAACCAGGAAATGCAAGCGCCGTATGGACACTAGCACCATCATACTATGTGCCATCTGCGACGATGGAAATAGGCAGCAAGGCAGTTCCGACCCTCCGTCGCTCAAAGACTGGGTTATATGAAACCATCATCAATGGCGTGAAGCAGGGCAATCGGGCCTCTGCACCTGGTGCCCAGGGTGCTTCTGCTTTATCGCGGGCCAAGCTCTGGGCACTTTTTCACAATATCACCTCGGAGCCTACATCGGGTTCAACTTGTGATGACTCTGAGGTGGCGTCGGAGGAAACCCCGAAAGCCAGTACATATCAAGAGTTCAAAACAGCTAGCAGTGGCGGAGACCCGTTAGGTATCCGTATGCAGGCCAGACTTGATGCGCAACGGGTATTGAAGGGGTGGATGCCGAATTCTGGAGATGAAGCTTGGTCCTTGAATGTCTTGGCTGATACTAAGAAGCGGAAACGTTGATCACAGGGACAGCCCTTGGTGCCATTTCAATTATAGGACTAGAATAGAACGAAGATCCGTTAATTTCACAATAACTATGGCATCATTCAATCAACGAGTCACTTTTGGAATATGTCAGAAAGAAGGTAGTAGGTAATCTGTCGTCAACCCTGACTCGACTAATCCATCAAAATGCAGAAACCGTTGTGACAACGATGTGAGCACCTATCACTTAGAAAATCTGATAGGGAAGGGGGAGACGGTGTTGCGACAGTAATCTTTTGCTTTGGAACAGCCTGGGGTGACAGTGCCTTGGCAAAGGCATTAACAAAAATATTAAAATCATTGTACAAAGAACTGATCATTAAAAAGGCGTAACCCGAACCATCAGGTCAGACAACTTAGTAGATTCCGGGAATGATACGGCTGCGCACAATGGAAGTGTAGCGCTTCCAATCGGCACCGTACTTCTTCTCGCACTTCTCCTCGTCGCGCATCTCACGGTGAACCAGGAGGACTCCAAAGTAGAGCATGTAGAAGTATGTGAAGATCATACCAAATCCACGGATCTCAGGGGTCTGCACAGCCTGCTTCTGGACCGCACCGCTAGCAGGGTTAATGCTTTCAATCAGAACATAGCCTGCGATACCAGTGGGCAAACAGTAAGCCCAAGACATGGTCCAATCGCCAAGGTAGTTGATGTGACGGGCCAAACCCCACCATCCAGAGATCATGAGCTTGGATCCAGCGGCAGTCTCGATGTACTTGACATTCTTAACGCGGGGGTCATTGGGGTTGGTACGGAATCGGTTCTTTTGGTTGTTGGCTCCACGGAAAATGGAGTAACCAACTGCCGTCACGCCCAAAACGACAGCGATACCGCTCCAGCCAAGCTCGTAGGGGAAGACAGAGAGATAACGGCTCTGGATGCTGTAAAGGTGGGGGACCCAGACCACGTCACCGAAGGAGAGCATGAAGCCGAAGCCATCCATGATGACATCCATGGTGGTCATGATTGCTGGCTCCATGTACAGGGCATCGAGGATGTAGAATGCTTGGAAGACAGTGACCAGCACAATCGAGTCAGTGATGTAGCCGTAGGTGCGGTACTGGTGGGCCACGTTGGACAGGTTGAGAATTGTCCATCCGAGCAGACCGGGCCGCATTTCCATGAAAACCTTGATATCAAGGGTGCGCGAGGCCTCACTGACAAACGGAATAGGCAGACGGAGACGAGGGTTGAGCTCACGACCGATGAAGAAGTCGTACAGCGCATTTCCTGTGTGGCCGCCAGGGGCAAGCTGCCGCAGATCAACGTTTGCCGTCCCGGGTGCTGGAACTGTGAAGCTCTTGACGTAGACGAACAAGGCAATAGTTGACGAGATGATCAGGTTTGCGGTGATGACCTGGATGTAGTTGTCCCAGAGGAAAGTCCAGACGACGAAGTCGGCGCCGTAGATATATGTGCCACCAGCGAGGCCGGAGAGGATGATCAAAGCCGAGTTGAAAGCTGTAGGACGGCTGATGTTAGCTGAGATTCCATTCGGAGGGTTATATCAATGCGCATTGTGGTTCGTACCATTGAACTTGTACTTCAGACGTCCTCCGCAGGCCAGTTCAACGCCCTCGGCCTCTTGGCCGGGAAGGAAGACCTGCAAGAACAAACTGAAGGCATAGTAGCTCAGTGTCCACAGGGTAACCTTGGTATCATAAAGTGCCGCGACGCCTTCCTCTGGCCAGCCCACCTCGGTTTTCAATTGCTCAAGGGTCAAGGTCGAGGGGTTCAGCAGGCCTGGTGCGGGACAACCCGAAACATCGTTGCAGGTGAAGGTTAGGAGGTAGACAAGAATAGGTAGACCGAAGGTGATTCCGAATGCGCCTAGTCTAGATCCAATGTTAGCTTTCTTCGGGCGCAATTGAAGCTCTCAAACGTACGGTCCACCAAACTCATAACCGCGCTTTTCAGGCACGGGCTGGACCGTGGAGGTTTTGGTATTTTTAGCCATTGTAAAGAGCCAATGGAGATTGAGCAGAAGTAAGCCAAAAATGCCAGGAGGCAGCAGCTAAATAGAACGATGCGGACTCCGCGGACGGCGCGCGTACGATGTCGGATGGAGGAAGTCCGCAGTTTGGGGCCGCGATGCAACGTAAGCTTCTCTCTGCCCCTTCACGTCCTCTCCAACCAGATCGGGGCTCAACCGGTTACTCTTTTTATTTACTTATTCTCCACATTCTCTTTATTGGGCGATCGACATGAAGCTCACCTCCCACTATCTTTTCCTTCTATCGACGATCCTTGGCCTGTCTAGCGCAGACTCCCTCAATGATGATGCCCCATGTATCGCCCGCTCCCCAACATCGGGCCTTTTCTTCGATCTCAATGCAATTTCCTTATCCCCGCCTGAGTTGAAAGATGGCAAGAAAGTTCTGAAGGAAGCGCGGGATGACAGTTGGCACGCGAAGGGCCACGACTACCCAGCCAACTTTACACTCAACGTCTGCGCGCCGGTCATTGAAAATGTGACCAACGTGGTTGGAGTAGACGCTTCGCGGTGGAAGAACGTCAGTGCATACTACGAGCGAGATGAGAAAGTATATTCTATAGGGTATGATCTTCGCCGGCGACTAGGTTCATGGCGCATGCTAATCCTCCGCAGAGAACAAGCCTCCGAACCCTTTTTCCGTGGTCGCAAACTCGTCCTTAACTATACCAATGGCTCACCGTGCCCTGATGACTTGAATATGGCGAGTACCAATGCCTCCACGCGGAGGAAATCAACAATCATGTCTTTCCTTTGTGATCGTGATGCTCTGGAGAGCGTGGCGACTCCATCTTTTGTCGGCACCATGGATTCATGCACATACTTCTTCGAGGTGCGCAGCTCTGCGGCATGCGGTGGAATCGCCGTCGATCCTCACGCTGGCGGTCTGGGACCGGGCGGCGTGTTCGGCGTCATGTAAGAGATCCCGACGCACTTGGACCAATTCATGCTGACCCTTGCTAGTGTGCTGATTGCCGTGGCCGTTTATTTGATTGGTGGCTGCGCGTACCAGCGCACAGTCATGCACCAACGTGGCTGGCGCCAGTGTCCGAACTTCAGTCTCTGGGCTGGTGTTTTCGACTTTGTCAAAGTAAGTATCTTGGCATTGATTCCGTGTTCGTCTCGTCGCAGCTTGAGATATGGCAATTTGGCATCACACACATCCCGAGGATCCAATGGTGGACTGCCTTCTTCAAGGGTGGATTAAACCCCCTCTTGCTGGACTGTGTACCCATTGCTCTGGGAGCAAGTGGGTGCGCCGTTCAATGTGTCTCCTTGTTTTGGTTCTTTTTGTATTTGCATGCGTTGCATTCGCCTGCGTTGATCGCAGGATGAATTCGTTCATTTAGGGGCATGCCTCTCACGCGCAGGCCGTCCTTTGCGTCCCTTTGAAGAGCAAGAGTAGCCAGGAGAGCTTTCCAGTTACCTCATGTATTCTCTCTGCCGTA
This sequence comes from Penicillium salamii, assembly GCA_911197225.1. Lineage (NCBI taxonomy): Eukaryota > Fungi > Ascomycota > Eurotiomycetes > Eurotiales > Aspergillaceae > Penicillium > Penicillium salamii. Next base: position 1,198,492 of record CAJVOY010000076.1, read on the forward strand.
CTTGCCTCATCTCAGGTGGACTTGATCGATTTTGGTTGCGAGCTTCAGAAAATGATGCTGACCTCTTCTTTCTCTGCCAAACAGGACATGTTTATTATCATATTTTCTTCGCTTGGGAATCTTCTCCGCTGCAAGGGATCCCCTTCGAGGAATGGCTATACCCGTGCCGACTCTGACGGCCGGGGCGGTTTCATTGGGGCTATTGGCGGCCGAGGACGTGGTCAGGGAGGGCGGGATGTGGATGCTGAGAACAGGCTTATAGACCAACTTGATGAGGAGTGGGATGATTAGGATCTTGCTTTCCGAGTCTTCCATGTCTCCGTATATTGCGTTTTTCGTTCTTTTCTCACACCCATTCTCAGTAGACAGACACTGTTACACTTTTGGGACCTCAGTTTATGTAGATCATAAACAGGGCTTTCTTATTATTTGGGATATAAGAACCTCATCTAGATTCCTTCAATGCACGATATAAGTATACTCACTTGAGGGTCAAGTTTCATCGGGTTCGAACCACCTGGGAAAGTGGTTCGAAGCCTTGAAGCTGAAATTTAAATGCCACTGTTCCGTCTTGTAGAACCCCAACCCATGTCCTCCCAGGTGATTGAATCTACAGATCGAATCTTCTCGCCCTAGCACTCTCCAACACTTCCGAGTTTCCCTCTGTGGTCCGATTTCCACGCTTGTATATCCACATCAACGCGAGCACAACTGGAATAGAGGCGATATAAAGCAGTAAGATGGCCAAGAAGGCATGGGTATACCGCGGAGCATCCGATGACTGAAACAGCTGTTGACCCGCAATTGCACCAAGATTGCTTCCAATAACAACCATAGCAAGCCCAAGGCTTCGAGCACTGGAATCAGTGGCATTTATACTGACCCATGCATCATTGAGGCCCTGGGCTAAAGAATTGCCACTACTCAACAGTGTAAAGACGGCATAGCGAGCCCACTTAGCGGTTCCCACTGGAAGACTGAATAGAGCGCCCGCAAACGCGATGGACCATAGGTACGCCGCGATGCACCATGGTCCACGCAAATGGGTTTTGTCGGAGGCAATAGAAATGAGATAGGAAAGGATTATGATAAGTACACTGCTCACGGCGTTGAGAAGGTTGGCGTTGATCTTCGAAAATCCGAGACTCTTGATGATGGTAGGTCCGTATAGTTGGAGTCCTCCCTTCGGGGCAAGACTGACAATGTTGAGTATCATGTGTAGCCAGATCCGGTAATTCAGCAGTGCACCCATTAGATTTCTCAAGGTCATATGGGCTTTGTCGTCGGCCTTCGTTTCGTCTTCCTCGATCACACGAGATTGCATAATGAAGCGTTCACGGTTGCTAAAAATGTCCCACCGACCGTGAAGCGGCGCAGTGTGTTTGGGGCTACGAGGAAGAAATGCCGCGAAGATCACGAAGAATACTAGGGCCAAGGCACCCTCCACTATGGAGTAGCTTGGAAGTCAGCCTCCATCAAGTGGGTAATAAAAGAATTTGTGTGTAAAACTCACGGATGAAAAGCCATTGCCAGCCCGATAATCCATTTATGCCAGCCATCTGAAGTACACCAGCGGCTATCAAAGAGCCCGTCGCAGTGGCAGCATAGTTCCCGAAGTAGAATATCGCTGTTCTCCGGGCCAGTTCCTTGCGAGTATAGAACAAAGCCAACATATATTGCGCACCAGGTATATACCCACCCTCAAATAGGCCCAGTAAAAATCGGGTAGCGTAGAATGAGTGAATATTTGTGCACCAGGACTGTGTCAAAGCGATGGTACCCCATGCAAGCATTTGGAAAGTCAACCAATATGAGGCGCCAACACGTTGTAAAAGGATATTTGAGGGTATCTCGGACATGATTATCCCAATGGACATCAATTGACTCCCGAAGTTGACTTGGTCTGAACTTATCCCAAGATCGGTAGTGATGGAGTCTGTAAGAGCGTTGGAGATATTGCTTCGGTCAAGCTGGAGGACGAAAAACCCAGCTACTAGCATGGGCATTAAGAAGATATCGAGCCTGGGGAACTGTGAGATACAGTTAATGGCGAATTGGAAGGTGTCTCACTTTCTCAGCACGATTCTTTCTTCGTTTTCCGTCCATGCTCGTTCTCTACTTTCGTTAGGCACTGGCAGTTCCATGGATTCTTTGACCAGATAACCTGGGTCAAAATCTCTGGAAGAGGGCATTCTTCGGGTATCTGATATTGTACGCAGATTATAAGAGAGACAGAAGATCTTTTGTTTCGACTTGACCGAAAGCAAAGATATAAGCACATCTCCATGCGATATCACTTGTGAACACCCTTCATTCGCCGATAGTCTGCGTAGACTATCGCAACAGATAACATCCACATGGCGTGCTGCAATCTTTCTGGTTTGTATGAGACTAATGGAGGTGAGCGAAGGGATAATGGTTGTAGCGTGGGCGAACTTCGACCGTCGGTGGTGAGCGTCGGAGGTGAGCGACCTAAAGTAGAAGGCTTTGGAAAGCTGAATTTCCCCCATATTCGAGCCCATCATTTCAAACTGCCATCTCGAAATCAGCAGAAGGGATTTTCCCTCACAAAAAGCCGACATGTCTCGAGATCTCAACCGCCCCAATGTTGTCCTCATCCTCGCTGATAATCTGGGCTGAGGCGAGCTTGGATGCTACGGCGGCGGGGTCCTTCGTGGAGCTGCCACACCTCGTATCGACAAACTTGCCACGGAGGGGCTTTTGCTCCATAACTTCAATGTCGAAAGTGATTGTGTTCCTACCCGATCGGCCCTCATGACCGGCCGACATCCCATTCGAACCGGATGCCGTCAATCCGTTCCAGCTGGATTCCCACAAGGTCTCACACAATGGGAGAAAACGCTTGCCGAATGTCTGAAAGACAAAAACTATGCTACGGCCCATCATGGGAAATGGCACCTGGGCGATATTCCCGGTCGATACCCGTCAGACAGAGGATTTGACGAATGGCTCGGTATTCCAAGAACGACAGACGAGACACAGTTCACTTCGTCATTCGGGTATACACCGGAGGTAGCAGATCTTCCTTATATCATGAAAGGGAAATCCGGGGAGCAGTCCGAGAATGTGGCCGTGTACGACTTGGAAAAGCGAAGACTCATTGACGAGATGCTTATTGATCAGTCTAAAGACTGGCTCTCAAGACAAGTCAATGAGGAAAATGCATTCTTTCTCTACCATCCGCTTGTGCATTTGCATTTTCCTACACTTCCTCATCAAAGCTTCGCGGGATCTACAGCCCAGGGAGACTTTGCCGACTCAATGGCAGAAATGGACTATCGAGTCGGGCAGCTGATCGACCACATTGACAATCTTGGTATTCGAGACAACACCAGCCTAATTTTTGCATCTGACAACGGCCCTGAATTTCGACCTCCTTATCGTGGAACAGCAGGGCCATGGTCCGGTACATACCATACCGCCATGGAAGGTAGTCTGTGGGTGCCGTTCATCATCCGATGGCCTGGTCAAGTCCCAGAAGCCAGTACTTCGAACGATATTGTACATGTTACCGATATCTTCAGTACGATTGCCTCTATGACAGGATCTCCAGTGCCTTCGGATAGGCCAATTGACGGCATTGACCAAACAGAATTCTTCAAGGACCCGAACGCCATAAAGTCAAGCAGAACGGGATTTTTGTTTTACATCAAGGAAGAGCTTCGGGCAATCAAGTGGAAAGACTGGAAACTGCATTATGTGTGGGAGCCAAAGGTTAACCAATCATCTGAGCGTCTCGAAAGCCCTTACTTGTTCAATACCGTGAGAGATCCCAAGGAGGAGAGTGACATTTTGGCCTTCAATACTTGGGTTGTGCAACCGATGATGAAGCTCAAAAGTTAGTTCGATCGGAGTTTGAAGTATGATCCCGCGCCACCAGATCCCTTGAAGCAGTTCTGAACGCTTTGGCGCAAACCAAATCATGTGAGGTTATTCAGCTAGCCTCTGGCGGTGTGGTGAATCCCCACGACAATGCATCGAATCCGTTGGGTGCAAAAAGTGTAGCAGTCATGCCTTCAGTTAAATCATCAAATAGAAATCTTGTCTCTTCCTCGGTCTGGAAGTATGCATTGCGATCTTGCAGGTTGTCGTTTGAGCGTCGTTGATTCAGAACTGAATTTGCACGTCGGTCGAAAATATCCCTATAAGCCCGTCCAGCTGGATATCTCTCCACCATCCCCCATAGTAGAGAGGAACACGAGTTGCTAGATGCTGTAGTGGCCTCTTGACTGAGCCCAGGTATGAGACCACAGACTGGGCGCAATATGCGATGGCGACCCCACTGCGAAAGAGATTATGAACCGTGCGCCAGAAGAAGCGTATTTCACCATCTTGAAAAGTCTGCTTGTAACAATCGATCGCATCTGAGGCAGCTCGCGCTAGAATGGTCAAGTCCTCGATGGATGGACTAGGGAAATGGCGCGATGGTATGTACAATAGGACCAGGGTGTTGTAAAAGCAGCCGTTGAGCATCTCGACCGGTGCTAAATGTGTCGAGCGTTGCACATTTGGAGCAGAAGCATGCCATTCCTGCAGGCGCTGGTAGATACCTACTCTCCATAGATCTTTGCGAAGAACCGCGCCGTTGGAAGACTGTTTCTCGTTGAGAGTTGTGTATATTTCCGATTCCAATCGGCGGTACTTCAGTAGGTGAATGGCGAGTGGGTTCTGAGGATCGTCTGGTGCGATGCTTGGGAATGGTGTATCGATTGCCTCGTCAGAGAATGAGAATGGACTTCCAATTATGACGCACAGATTTCGCTCAAACGTGTACAAAGACCAAAACAACCATCTCATTTCGTTCACGCCGGAGTGATCTGACGAGGCATATCTATCTTTGTGTAATTTTAACTCAATAGCAAGTCTTGTAGCAATCCCAAGAAAATGCCACGCGGCTGTTATGTTTGATGCGAAGCAACAGTACTGAATAATGAGCAATAAGTTGATCAGATGCGATAGATCGTCAGTACATGTCAACGCTGGGTTCTGGGCGAAAAGCCGACTGGCCGCGTTGAAATAGCTTTCTGATTTTGCTGCAGGGACTGAAAAGTCAACTGTATTCAGAAGCAAGATGGAGGTGCCTATGACTATCAAGGCGCGGAAGTGAGTAAGGGTGTGTTCTGAGCATTCTTCATGGAACAAAGGCTCGATCATATTCAGGAACCCCTCTTTGGAGGATAAAATGGGGGAGTAGAAATCACAATGCTCGAAGTATATGTCGATCAACTTGTGAGTGGCCTCTTTGCGAGGCATAGGAGGCGGGTTGGCTGGTGGTAGATCTTCCAACAGCGACTGACTTTCCGATTGCTTTTCAACTCGCGATGAACGGGTCATTGTATCTGACAATATTGATTGGAATATGGAATCCTCAGTTCGATCGCCGTGCGCTTTGTCAAGTGACTGAATTCGGATACAATCTGTCGAAATTTGACAGATCAAGTCTTCAAAAGCTGTACGGGCTTGGAATGAGAGTGAAGTGAATACCGGATCCCCCTCAAGATCTGGAAATAAACCCGGAGATGGCTGCATGGGCTTATCGCTGTTATGAACTGCAAGCTGGGTCTCAAGGTATGTTATGCAATCCCCCAGGCTCTTCACATAGCTACATCAGTGTTAGAGTGGACAAGTCAAACAGGATTCAACCAGAGGCACCTTCTTGGGACTACTCCGCCATCAATATCAGTGCTCACACAATCCGCCCCGGCGCATTCACAGTTGGAGCACGCCGGTATCTTTTGGTCACATCGCTGCTTGCGACTCCTACACCTTGTGCAAGCGGTGACATTTGCCCGGCGGACATTGGATCTCCGCTGCTCGCGAGGTATAGCGTGCTCCAATATGTCCAAAAGAGATGAAACGGTCTCCTTGGGAAGTTTTATTACCGAGTTGCCCCCTAAGATCGCTGAAATGATGTTATCGTGGGCCTATCGCGTGTCGCGTCAGTATCCACTTTATTTTCGCTATTGAAGATGCAGCAATTGTACGGATCTTTATAGCTTCGCGTTTATTCTTACCTCACTTCCGACTGGGAATCTAACAATATTGTCTCGTTGTGGAATACTGTGCGATTTCTTGATTTTTTGTCCAATGATTCATATGGTCGTGATCAAGTATACATGTCAGCCAAACCAAGCAGGGCAGAGAAAATAATATTTAGACATCTCAGAGCAAAGTCTTTACTTCCGCTCCATCCACTTCTGCAGGACAGCGGCAACTTCCTGGCTATTCTTCTCCATAAACACCAGGTGTCCATTTCCATGGATACCGATGTCTGCCAGCTGGAGATGTTCCACCGAAACACCAGCCTGTTTCAGGAACTGCACTGTGCACCAGTCGTAGGGCGCATGGTAGGATGACTCAGTTGTCATGACAAGGACAGGCACCTTGGCGAGATTCACAAGCTTTCTGGGTGCGGGAGAATCGGCCTGGATCACGCAGTTGGAGTACATCGACGAGTTGGAGCGGATAACGTGCTTCACAAGCTCGCCCGGGTGGGCAATAGCGGGCGAGTAAGTCATAGGGATGTCAGTAAGTCCGTAGGGACGTGTACTAGAGTTACTGAAGATGGCGTCCTGGAAGGGAGGGCCAGTAGGCTCGATTGAGACGATAGAGTGGACAAGCTCCGGGCGCACGTCGGCAATGAGCCAGGGCATAACTCCGCCCTGGGAGTGGGAGAGCAGAATGGCGGGGGAACCGATGATGTCGAGCAGCTCGACACCGGCGGCTTGGACGGTCGACTCCTGGGAGGTTGCTGAAGCCAGGAACTCAACGGTTGAAGCGTAGTAAGTATCGAAATTGGCGTCTCCCATGACACCTGTGCCATTCCACTGGGTGTGCAGGGACGACTGCGGCCAGAGGTTGTATTGCTTTGCCGCGGTGAAGCGCTGCTGCAAGACCTCGGCGCTGTAGGTGCTCAGTGTTCCATTTCCAGGGAACCAAGCACTACGGCCGCGGAAGGTTTGGTCAATGATATAGCATTCATATCCTTGAGAAATGTAGTATGAGGCCCAGCCTTCTCCTCCGTCAGGCTTGTTCAGCCAGTTCTGCGAATATTGCGGTCAGCCTCAGAACCAAACTTGGAAGATGGTAGTTTTCTCTCGTGAAACGTACAGTGCCGGTTTGGGCTTGTCCGTGGATAAAGACAATCGGATGGGGCTTGGTCGCACCCTCGGCCGGTGTCAACTTCTCCACGTACATCTGGTCCGTGAAGACATGTTGGCCGGCACTGTTCAACATGTACTGTCCTCCGACATACATATACGATCGCTTGGCGGGCACCTCATTGCTCCAGCATGAAGCCGCAGTAACTGCGCCAGCAATCAACGTTAAGGCTTTCTTGATATGCATCTTGTCAAGGGGCAACGAAAAGGGCAAGCACAAGGTCCATCAGGGAACAACCTTATTTAAGTCCGACCACCAGGTGAAATAGTCGGATTGGTCCAAATCAAAGGGCTTTACGTAGGGACATCGTCGGAACTCCTCCGTCGTCCCGAGATTTGATCTTGGCGGCCCACAATGGAGTAGAACACGGGAAGAATGGCCCCTAGACTTTGCCAAGTCAGGCTTGAAACCCGCTGCTTTCCTCGCGTAGATTGAAATTGAGTTTGTGTGTTGTGAGATATGGCTGCCGGCAACATTGAGAGTTGAAGGTTCGCAAGTCAATGGTAAAGAGGGGAGGTTCGTCGTACTGCAGGGCTCAAGTGAAACCTGACGAACTTTCCTCATGTTCGGTACAAATAGGTATATCAGTGGAGCAATCTTCTGATTAATTATTAATAATTGTTAGATGAAATCCAGGGAATATTACTAGAAGTAGTAATAATAATAACTCGCCTTGCTCCGTGCAGTTCCTAAGTATATTAATTGTTAAAATTTTCAAACATCTTAGAACTGTGAGTCCTCATACGATAGACATCACCAATGAAGACGAGAATATTCCACTGCTTTTATACATATCCACAGCTTGACAAGCTAATTTCCACCGTTTAACTCTCAGTAAATTTGGATCTTCCAAGAAGCTAAGACACAACCTCGGTATCGGATTTCCAGAAACTTAAAAGCCTATCAAATCTGATATAGCTATAGAAATATTATTAATTTCCACTTCAAACCCTGGAAAGCCTGATCACAACTCTTTTTTGCGGCTCACCACGGGTAAGTGGCGTGGAAGTGTTCTTAACTTGACGACCTGACGATTGGGTTCCCCGGGGTTTGGCAACTCCCTCTATTTTTATAGTTTGCTCCGTCGAACTTCTTTCTGTCACTATTTTGTCTTCTCTCTCATTTCTTTCTTCGCCCTAGGGGCCCTTGGAGACGATCCCCCATGGATTCCACACTTATCCTCCTTTGGGTATTTACCTGGGTGACGATCGGCTTGATTGCCTTTCGGTTGCTGCTGCGGAAGATCAAAGGCCTCAATTTCGTCTGGGGAGATTATTTTTCAATGGCAGCTATCCTGTGTGCGCTCGTTCGCCTCGCTCTCGTCCACGTTGTTCTTCTCTGGGGAACCAACAACATGCCTGCCGCGCTCAGAGAAACGATGAAATTCACTGCCCAGGAGATCCATCGTAGAGAGACCGCGAGCAAGTTTGTGCTGGCCAATCGAGTGTTTTATAATTCCTAGTACGTATTCTGTTCAATGAGATTCATGGTCTTTCAATCGTTCCTTTTTCTCATGTAATATATCTCTTAGTCTCTGGTTGCAGAAATTGGTCCTGCTTGATACCTATCGCCGGCTGCTTAAGAATCTCCGGTGGGAGAAGGTGACGATGATCTCGTATACTGGCATATTCGCAGCAACATATGCAGTTGTACAAATTGTTACTTTCACAGAGTGCGATCCATTCAACCATTACTGGATCGTATTACCGGACCCTGGTGAGTTTTTCCCTTTGCAGGTATTCCTTGTGATCTTTGTTAACAAAACCAGGCATATGCTGCCAGGCACAGCTCCAATTGATCGTTCTCGGTATGTGCTTTTCTGCGGAAAATATCTCCAATGTAAAACCTCTAATCGTCGATCTTCCCCAGGCGTTCTCAACATCATCACGGATCTTATGTTGATCGCCTTGCCGATCCCAATTCTAGTTTTGGTGAAACGATCCACTGCAGAGTAAGCTCGGCCCTGGCAATTCTCTCATATTGTCTCATGATGGTGATTTTAGCTTGCTGACACACTTTCTTTTCTAGGAAACTTCAGCTAGCGGCCTTGTTTGCCGTTGGTCTCTTCATCGTCGCAATCACCATTGCCAGACTGCCACAGAACACCAAGAATCCCACTGCGCAAGTGAACAGAACGACGTGGGCATCTATCGAAGAGCTCGCTGCTGCTATTGTTGCCAATGCCCCCGTTGTCTACGGACTTCTCAAGGGACGGGTGCAAAGGTCCAGAGACGCCGCATCAGCAAGCGGGTCCACTCAGCCGTCGTGGCAGCGAACTCAGAGGAAGCCTGAAGATGAGCCTGTTGAACTGCAAAGGACCCGCCCAAGTAAGAGAGGGTCTGGTCTAGGCGCGAAGCTGTCATCGAGGAACTATCGTGAGATTGATGACTCGAGTAGTCGGGGCCATTGAAAGAATTGAGCCTCGAACAAATAAAAATTACATCACGAAATTCACTCAATAACTTTAGAAATCAATCAGTCTCCTAAGTAGTACTTAAGTATATTTAAAGATCTGACATGCTCTGCAATAGAGGGGTTCCTTGGTTGAAATGCGGAGAGTGGGGCCCATCCATAGAGGATCCAAGCCACGTCCACGGACCTAAGCACTCTAGATACGGCAGTATCAACATCAAAATAGTTAGATGTGCTCAAGCGGCTAATAGCCTACTCTTCGCATGCTGGTGGCTTTTCAAAATGCACGAGTACTAAGGGGACATAGCCCTGGAGATTTGAGACAACGTCAAACACGTCAGCATCTCCTCTAAAGAGTACATCCTACTTAATTTCCCGGAGGAGTAGACTTGAGATTGGGTCCACGGGTACTTGATTATTTGACCTGGGTAGTAGACATTGATTAGGTGTCTTTAGAGTGCCTCCTGGGACTGAAATATCCAACACGGTCCCATAAAATGCTAAATGTTGGGACATACAGGCAGATTGTACAGCATATATATTTCGCTCCAGGCATCAGAAGAGAAACTCGAAAGTGACCGATCCAAACATTTAAACCTTGTAAGTAATTCAGATTGCAGATATTTAAGTAGATAGCAGTCATTCAAACTTTAGAAGTTGATTCGAATATGTACATGTCTATGATTATCATGGCTAAATGTACAATTCAAAAGATCAAACCTGGAAAATTTGGGCTACACTGGTTTTGACTAGGAAATTGAGCAGCTCTCTGCTCTTGTAACCAACTGCGCACAGACAACCATACAACTAGCATCATTGGTCTAGTGGTAGAATTCGTCGTTGCCATCGACGAGGCCCGTGTTCGATTCACGGATGATGCACATCTTTTTTTGGTTTTTGGTGAGAGGCCCACTTTTTTTTTCTAGTATTCAGCTTCGCCGTAGATGTGAAGATAGGCAAAGCTTCAAGGAAGAAGGTCTAATTCAACCAAGAGTTCAATGATGGAGAAGGAAAAGAAGATTATGGAGAGAGCAAGCAAACACACGATGGTGGTAGTAAACCATCACACCTGGGCAGTAGACAGCTTTAGAACATTTAGAGAAAGTGGGTATGACGAAATGTAGGATCTAAAAGTGAAATCTTCATGAAAGCTGCTAAGAGAAAAAAGATATACAAACAGAGGTAATCCGTGGATATACACACAAAGCAACGCATCGGGGTTTTTAACCAAAACAAACACCCGCCCGCAAAATCAGATTTGGAATCATTAAAATAATAGAAAAACACATAGCAATCATCGATCCCCAGCATCTAGACACTTACTGCCGTGGACCTTGCCCGAGTCCAAGATCATATGCACTCAATGGCATACCCCCCGCGCCAAACTCTGGTACGGGGGGCATGTCGGGCGGAGCGGGATTCCCGTTGCTAGGCCCTGGGACAGGGGGAGGGGCTTGGGGCGGTGGATTGACACCGACGGGATCGAGGTTGAAGGGGAGGAACCATGCGCTGGGCTGGTAGAATTCGCCTGTCCCAGCGGGAGCACCTGGGTCTAGTTGGCCGGTGAAAAGAGATTGGTCGGATTCTTGCCCGGGGTTCGGCACTTCAGCACCGTTGACTTGTGGAATGGAAGGGTTGTTTGGGACAAATGAGGTGGGGTCGAATTCAGAGAACGAGCCATAGACGAATTGTCGGTCCAGTTGTGGGAGTTGGTCGGTTGGAATTGTGAAGTCAAATGGTGGCTGACCAAAGGGCATTTGCCGGTTTTGGTGGAAGGTAGATGCTTGGGGGAATGCACTGCCTGGGACACCTGGTGTGTTCCCCATTGTGACTTCCATCATTGACTGTGGCGAGGTTTGTTCCATGCTTGAAACGCCGTCTGATAATTTACTATTCCTGCGAGGCCGAGAGTTGCGTGGTACGCTTGACTGAGGCGTGGGGGAGAGGCTTGCGAAGAAGTCTTCAACGCTTTGAAGGTCGGGTTTCTGACCCATCACTGCGTCCTCACCCGTCTCCTTGTGTCGGGTGTCGGGGTCCTCCCAGTGCACCCTTGACACACCATGGGGATACTTGGCGAACCAGTCCCCATATTGGAACATTGGTGCCAGTGAAGTGCCATTCTGAACAGCCACAGAGCCCTTGATAGCTGCATCAGCGAATTGTCGATATCGATCTTTGGCACTCTCAACCATGTAGTGGAACATCCCCCAATACTTCTTCATTTTGTTAAGGTAGCGGTACGTATGACGGAGACTTTCCTTGGAACGTGCCTCTAACTGTGGGTTCTTTGAGAAAATACCCCAGATATGGACTGTGCTAGCAGAGTAGGCACAGTATCCAGCAAATGGAACAGTGAGGGGATAAGCGGAAGCCCGGTCGAAAAGCACAGAGATGTGATGCGCTGCTTCCACAGCAGCTCGACCTGCGTTGCTGAGGAAAGGCTTGGGCATATCTCTCGGTGGACGTCCCCCAGGTGACAAGGGAATGGCAAACTGATTCAGGAATAGCATGTTTTGATGCATGATGATATGCAAAAACAAAAACTGATTCGCAATCTTCTCGGCTGCATGGATCTGCAAATTTTCGTAGGTGAATGTCATAGGGGTGGGAAGAGTGGCCGAGAATTCTTCGATTTGCCCTTTGAGCCGACTGTAGCCTGACTCTGGATGCCAAAGTGGATGTGAGTCTTTCCTTTTACCACCGAGATTTAAATAGTCAACAATGCGACCCCAAATCACGATTGCCCGGATGATGTACGCTGAAACACCCATGTTGTCCCTAGCATTAGATAGCTGCCCCGAATCCTCAGGTGTAGGGTTGAGAATATCACCATCCAAGTCTTCCGTGGGACCCGGAATCTCCATCTGAAAGTGGGTTTCTTGGATAGGAAGCTGGATTTGTAGGAACTTTTCGTTTCCGATTGGTGGCCGCTGACTGCCCGACGAGTTATAGCGATCCATCAGATAGCATGCCCACATGGTGCGCCGGCGAATTTCCTGGTCAGTGAAGCTCAGCTGTGAGCCGTTGCCGGTTTTCTGGCTCAGGAGAGGGTCTTGATCAAGTTCTTGGTGGAGCTGCAAGGCATATGCCATTCTTAATGCTTGGCCTCCAAAAGACCAGCTTCGTCCACCATGACAGGTTCCAAATTCATGGAGACCAAGAAGCAGGAAAACCGTTAAGATAGTGATGTTCGGTTCATCGTGTCGACTTAAGGCAATAGCCGCAGCAGGATTGGCCCAGTTCTCACCGCGTAAAAATTGCGGCTCCGAATTGAGCAAAGGGTGGGTGGAGAATCGCGCAGATACGGCACAAACGGCTAGAATCAAGACAGGGGGTATTGTGCCTGCTTTGAGACGCCGCATGAAGCTAGGCTTGTGTAGTAGGAGATAAGACTGCCCATAAACGCAATCAAAGAACACCTCCGCAAGGTGCTCTTGAATCTCCAATGAGGGCAGAAACTCGGCTCCCTCGGTCAGAAGTCCACTCCCATCATTGGATTTGATTTCGCGATTCATGGGGAACGTGTCTTGGGGCGCCCTCTGGTCCCCACGGGTCCAGCCGTCCATTTCTGCTGCAAATGCCTCATCTGCACTTCGCTTCTTCTGCGCCTTGGACGGCTGGGCTACGGCCGAGGGCTTCACGGTCGATCTACCGATGGAGGCCATATCTTTCGTTTCCTCCTTGGGTATCGTTTTGATCACGCGATCTTCCATCCTCTTCAATCGCTTGTCCAGCATGGCCATGTAATCGGTGCGGGGCGCCGCCTTTCTCGTAGTGACCTTATAAACACACGGAATCCTCGACCGAGTGCAATGCTTGCATGCCGGCTTCTCGCCGGAGCAGCGAATTTTCTTGCGGCGACATGCGATGCAAGCCAGCGGCAAGCGCTTCCTTTCCTTACCGGCCTTGGTTTTCATTTCGCTCCAGGCGGGCTTATCGCCATCGTCGAAATTGGACGGGTCGGCGTTATCGTCACGGTGGACGTCTAGTGCAGTGTCGGCTAGCGCGGGGTCGGCGGGTTGTGTGCTACCGGGATCGCGGGAACTTGTGTGGCTTTGCGTATCGAAGTCTTCCAAAGCAGCTGCCGCTTCTTCCTGCCCGAGACTGAAGCTCGGAGAGGCTTTCAATGGCAGCTCATCCTCCGGTTGGACCATGACGGGTGCGGATACCCCAGGACCCAGCCCCGAAGCATCCTTCGATACGGTCGGAATGTATGAAGGGAGTTTCCCGGACGGGAGATCAGCGATTTAACGGTTTATTGCGAGGATCAGGTAGCGCTGGGGATGAAGTAATCGAGTGAGGAGAGTGAAGGAATATGGGGAAAGGTTCAGCGGCGAATGGCGGCTTGGCAAATGCGTCCAGTGGCAGCGTCCTTATTACGGAGACCTCGGGCAACTTTTGTGAATCGCTGGCATTTCTGAACAAGAGTTAGATCTTTTGATCTTTCATTTTCATCCTTTTCATTTTCTCTCTTTTCATCTTTATTTTTTTCGAGTAAAAAGGATCTGCACCTACGCAATCGACTCGAGGTTACATTTCGGATGTGGGTAATTGGCTTAAACCCCGTATTCTGGAGCTCTTCCACAAGAGCCGGGGATGCCAGCAGCTCTCAGGGGAAATCTCTACAGGATCTAGGTCATACAGAGTACAGACTACTGCATCTCTCCAGTCGGAATGCAGCCGAACGGAGTACTCCGTACAATCGGATGATTGACATTTGGACTAGTCCATTCAAAGCTTGACCCCGTTTGACTACTCCGTATTGCGGGGAGTGTTCACATAAGGATACCTGTCACACAGTTCCTAAAACTCGCTATCTCTACATATCGTCAAGTCGGACCAGTTGACTCATTCAGCCTCGGTCATTATTGCATGCGTCGCATCTCCTACAAAGTTTTCCACAAAACCCTTTAATTCCCGCCCACGTCAAACCAATCGGAATTAGGTAGCCTTGGGTCGTCCAGCCTTCTGGCGTGGAGTCGCAAGCTCGATCGAGCTCAGAATTTCACCTCCAAGGATGTAGATGTTGTAGCTGGGGAATACGAGCCACGCGCCACTAAGGCGAGTCAGCGAAATTCAGGCATCAAAACGCGGGGGACCTTACTTGGGAATAATCCAGTAGAGGGTGAGAGTGAGCGGGTCATTGTGGCCGACATTGTCAAAGCCAGAGCAATACTCATTGAGCCCTATGATGTCACGTTAGAACCGACCAGTCGATCTGGACGAGATGGACCACTTGCAATAGAGAACAGTCTTGCTGAGGGTCATGACCGATGCGGTGTAGGCGACCAAAAGAGCGATCGCACCAATGCGCCCAGCAACTACCTTGTTTCCCTTCAATAACCACAGTAGTCCCTTCGAGGTCTGCGGGGATCCGCGACCGCTCACAACGGTTGAGCCATACACGTAAACAACCGCGAGATACCAAAGATACCCGGCTGTTTCGAAGAGGTTCAGGATCGTTTGCGCGGCGGTGAATCCATTGCGCGCCTTGAACGCAGGCCACCCGTAAATGTAGTCGATCGTTCCGTAGAGCGCGTAGGGGGTGAAGACCGGGGAGTGGAACCGACCCCCGGGCATACTATGCGGTCGCAGCAAGACATAGCTAGCATCCCAAAGCACCAGGGGAACAGACACAAGAAGCCAGATTGTCACCGCAGCGGCAGGTGTATGGGTCCATTTGCGCGAATTGGCGGTGGTGGTGGGTGATTTCACGAGCTCTTTGGCGGCGCGTTCGGGTGAGGGGAATTCGCGGGGATGGTGTCGCGTGGAGACCATTCTGCAGAAGTTATACCAACAGCTGTGGTATGTACTTTGACGTGGAAGTATTTAGGTACTTGTTATGCCTAGGTGAGAATGGGAGGAAACGGGGGGATGCACATTCCCTAAGGTGACGGCCAATGACGTGGTTCGATGCTCCAAATGCATTTGGGCCCCGTCGGATTGACAACCTGACCACACCGCGAATTGGAGATTTCCTGTAAATTACGAACGAGTAGTGAGCGCGGATCTTAATGAATTCTCTTGTCCATGAGATCCCACTTATGTACGCACCTCCCATCGTCACGTCGTACGGACTGTGGAGTCATTACACGGGCCATTAGTTCGCGCCCATGCTCGGCTTTGATCGGATGCTTTGGTCACAGTTGATTCGAGTATTAGTCTGCACCTTGAAAATGATCGCCTATTCAATGCTCATACTCCATTTCTTCAAAAACCATGGCATTGCCTCCCAATTTTTCTGATCCCACGGCTGAGAAGTTCCTGCAGGACGGTGACGCCGTACCACCACCGCATGTCGTGTATAAATATCCAACTTGAGATCCCACAGGTTGAAATCATTGGGCATCGCAAAAGACTTCATGATAGCTCGTTCCCGCAGGAGTGGCATGGGGATAAGGTCCAGGCTGGCATGGTGGGGAATAAGAATCTGGGCCATAGTTGGCTGAAGATGCATCGGAATCGAGGAGTTGAATGTTGATGCTACAAGGTCCTGTGGGTGATCTTGCGCCGCGATACATCTGTAAAATGGTGACATGTATAGCTGGGTGCAGTCTGTTAATTGATCGAGATCAAATCCTAGGCAGATTGCATTCTGCAGGAGTGCCATCCGGATGGTATCTTGAGAGGTTTGTAGAGTATTGCTTATTGGATCAGCATAGAGTAGTGGTGAAATACTGCCTCTTCTAGCCGGAGATGAATTTCGGACCACAGACGATGGAAAATATTCTTCTGTCTGAGTCTCTGATACAGTGTGTGGCGATAGGCTTGAGAGTGCCGATGAAGGCTGAGGAGCGAGCTTCCTCACTCGCCCATCATGGCTGATACTCTTTTTTTGCTCTTTCTGTCGTTGTCCTGCAAATATGAATGAGCCCTGGTCAACTTTCCAGAGGGTTTCGCCATACGATATGCTCGCTGCGCAGCTCTGTTTTGCTCCTGGCGGGCTGCTGTGATGACTCGCTTCTTTGGCTTCTTCACATGGCCTTCTGGGTGTTGACCATCCCCCAAAAGCGAAGTGGGCATATTTCGGACGGAAATAACACTCAAGTTAAGTCCAACAATCGATCAAGACAACTGGAAAGCCCAGAGTTGTTAAGTCCGATTTGCCCGAAAACCGTAAGCCACACCGTGGGCCAGTGTGGCTTACGCTGGCTTACGCTTCTGGTCCAATCAGAACCCTCAAACTATATCCCTCGAGATCGAACTCATTCTAACAAGCAAATGATACTAAAAGTTATAAAAGGAAGTTCCTCGTCCCCTAGAAAAATGAAATCACCAGTCTCACACTCTCAAACAAATCAACTTTCCTAGAAAATGACCACCTCAAAGATCATCGCCATCGTTGGTGCAACCGGCACACAAGGCTCATCGGTTGCCCGAACATTCCTCACCCGCCCAAACTGGCAAGTCCGATGCCTCACCCGAGACCCAAGCTCAGAGAAAGCTCTCGAGCTATCCAAACTCGGAGGCCAGCTTGTCCAAGCAGATTTGGACGATGAAACCTCCCTCCGACGCGCCTTCGACGGCGCACACGCCATCTTCGTCAACACTGATTTCTGGCTCCCGTACCGCGCGGCACTGTCCTCTGGTACAGATGCTATTGCCAGTGCCAAAATTGGGTTCGAAGCAGAAATCACCCATGGGAAGAACGCTGCCAATGCTGCCGCGACAATCCCAACCCTGGAGCGATTTGTGTACTCGGCTCTGGGTCCGATGAAGAAAGCATCGGGGGGCAAATTTGCCCACTCTTACCACTGGGAGACGAAGGCCCAAATCGCCGAGTATATCGAGCAGATGCCTGGGCTCGCGGAAAAGTCTTCTTTCATCTACATCGGTGCTTACATCTCCAACCCTTTCCTCTATCCGAAGTTCCAACCGCAAAGCGGCGAGTTTGTTTCTGTCATTCCAGCAAGCAAATCGATGCGCATGCCTATCATTGATACCGCAAACTCAACGGGTCCTTTCGTGAGAGCGTTGGTGGAGGACGAGGAGGCCGGTATGAAGTTGCTTGCGTATGATGATTATCTTTCTGTCGAGCAGATCATGGATGTATGGTCCCGGAATCTCGGTAAGCCGACCAAGGTCATTGAGATGAGTGTTGAGGAAATGCATGAGAAAACAGCAATTCCTGTTGAGGTTCTGAGTGGCCCTGCGTTCGTTGATGAGTTTGGATATTGTGCGGGTCTGGAAAATGTTGTTGAGCCCGCTCAGTTGAAGTCTCGCGTTCAGGGTAAGAGCTTTGAGGAGTGGCTGAAGGGTCAGAATGTTGCCGAAATTTTGGGGTTGAAGGATCTGAATCGATGGGATGGTCTTGTAAAGTAGAAGAAAGTCTCGGGATGAAGACATCTTTACACAAACATGGAATTCGTTTATAGTGAGCTGAGAGGTAATTATGACTTCTGATAGGTAGAATTCGAAAAAACAAAAACAAAAAAAAACCAGGGATTTGAAACCACCTGGGCAATTCTGAAGTTGTTACACAGCCTAGTCATGATGTTCCTATATTGATGTTATCAAAACCTGACCTTCCCACACTAAAACGATACATGCCCAATTTAATCCATGATCTCACGACTTCAAAAGCCTCCAACATCTAGCTCTATCAATTATTTTGAAGGAGTAAAAAAAAGTTGTCTGCCACATTTGTCCCTGTTTAGAAGCAAACACGTGACCAGATGTGGCCAAAAAAGGAGGATTCCGAAAACATTTGAACTGTCACTTCACCCATCTACACTCCACGCACCTGGGACATGTCAATCTCTTGATACACAAACTGATACCCAAAATGGGTATAAAGAAATCAAAGAATTAACTCCCAAACATTACACTTTCTACTTGGATATCGATGGACAAGAAAGCACAGAAGGTAGCTACTCACCCGCACCAACTATACTAGACGTCTGACCAGCCGTTAAGGATGTGGACCGACTCGCGCGGGTGCGCAATAATCAGCGCAATAGTCGGGCTCGAAAACAAGAGTATGTGAAAGAGCTAGAACAGCGCTTATCGGCCTGTGAAGAAAAGGCGCAGCAACAGGATATATCACATCGACTAGCGGCACAGAAAGTGGAAGCCGAGAATCGGCATCTCAAAGATCTGCTCGGACGACTCGGGGTTTCAGCAGGTTCTATTGAGCAATATCTCCAGCAAGCCAATACAGACATGAAGGGGAAGATTGCTATTCCTGCTATCCAGCGATCGAATAAAGCTCCTCACCCAGAGCTTACCGTTACAAAACGTGTTGCTGAATGCGCGGACACTGAGCCGCCCGCCACGGATATTACCGAGTCAACGCAGAATGTGAAGCCAGAAGAAAAGGATCCATCATTTTGTGGATGTCGGGATGACGGACAGGCCACGACAAGCGATGAAGATGTGCTCAATTCGACGCTTTGTGCGATTGCCGAAGAGATGATCACACAGTACAATACTAAAGGAATCGATGTCGAGGAAATCCGACAAAGGATCTGGTCCGGGTTCAGACCTGGTGTGAATGGCACTGGCTGCAGAGTGCAGAACCATGTTCTGTTTCAGGTCTTGGACGACATCAGCGGTGATATTTGATTGCAGCGCCGACCGCGAATGAACATCCGACCAGAAAATCGGAACCAACAATTTGTTTTTCTCAGCGTTTTGAGAAAATGCTTTGACGCATGAAGTTTGTCGAACGCCAAGAAACATGCTGGGGCATGGCACATCGGCATTCGGCACTCAAAGGGGACCTAGTGGGCAGACAATGTTGCATCCGACATGCAGGTTGAAAGTATGTGGTTAGGGTGTGCAGTCTTTCTCGTATACGGCTGAATACCCCCGGGAGCGGCACGCTCGAGGGTCTCCCGCGGCAGAAGCCGATGGCTCCAGCAGAAAAAAAAAACCCGACTATTTTGAAACCCGGAAGAGAAAACCGACTCAATGTTTTGCTCATATCACATAGCAGACAGTCTAATAAACACTATGCAATGTAAGCCATGACCACCGCCTAGGTGTTGGTGTTCAAGGGGTCTTAAGATGGCTCCTGTCCTCGATCTCAAGATAAAAAGCATGAGCCACCAACCACCCTAAAGTGATATATGAGCTCATTTCCCCGATATTTAGCCGCCAAGAAGGCAATGACTGCCCAGTAATGCGTTTGGGCAGGGATCGACATTGCAATAAAAGAGGCGTACGGAAGATATCCGGCATCGACACGTCCGGTTTTCAAGATGAGAAACCGATTCTCAGGCACATTTGTGGAGACAACCCCGCCAAAGTGGGAGGCAGAGACTTGTCTCCGTCATTTCGGTGCGGGAAAAGACATAATTGTCCTGATGTCCGAGTGCTGACGTAGCTTCCAATGGAATTGATTATCAAGCGTAATGTTCGCACAGACAGAAGACATCGTAAGTTGTATTAAGCCGAAAGACGGGGAAACGGGGATTTAGTGCGGTGTGGGGGACCGAGCCGAGTTGCCGGGTAAAGTCCAAGTTGGGGTTCGAAGTGGGATGTTTGAATACAGAGTACCCCGTGCAGTGTACGTTGCATCGCTTCCGATGAGAGACCGAACCGAGTCATCCCATTTGAGCCAATGCTCGCATCCGAGCACATTGGTAAAATAGTGAAGAGCCGTTGGGAAATGCTTGGCCGGGCTCTCGTAGGGTCCTGGTGCAGACCCCCGCATTTGATTTAATCGCGCAGTGGTATCTGTGGAGAGCATAGCTCAATGTTCTGTACTCTGTATGGAGCACTCTGTACTCTGTTGACGTTTACGAGATATACTCCGGATGGCAGCCCATCCGCGGTTCACCGTACAGCCTCTTCCCCACACGAGTTTCCCCTTTCGGTATGTGTAGTACATCGGATTTTTGTTTTTGCATACTACTTGGACGAAGTGTACTCGTATGGATGAAATACAATTCAAAAAGCCATGAGCCGGAGAATTGAGACAGATGTAAGGGATTGCCGAAGTTCAAGCGAAGCAAGGCAAAGCAAAGCGTGCTCAGGTGGGGAGTCCAGGGGATTCCACTCCCTTGACTCCCTACGAGTATACCAGCCACTGATGTTCTGGATCTCCTTTCAAGGGAACATTCAATCGTGGCCAATGGGGCTGTGGAGTGGAAAATATGATTAGTAGCAGAGTGCATTTTTGTCGATCCCTTTCTCCGCATTGTCTCTGGAGCTTCACACTATTGGAAGCCCCTGTCCTTGCCACACATTTAAGCAGCTTGGTCCCCCTCCCATTGGGATCCAAGTCGCACTTCAATTCTGTGAAATCCTTGAATCCGACGCCTTCAAATTCACAATGAAGTTTGGGTGGATCGAGGTGGCTGTGGCAGCTGCCTCCGTGGCAAACGCCAATGTAAGTCGCGTCACTTTCTTTGTGTTTTTTT
Organism: Penicillium salamii; assembly: GCA_911197225.1. NCBI lineage: Eukaryota > Fungi > Ascomycota > Eurotiomycetes > Eurotiales > Aspergillaceae > Penicillium > Penicillium salamii. Next base: position 1,219,452 of record CAJVOY010000076.1, read on the forward strand.
TTTTTTTATTATTATTATTTTTTTTACTTTGAGCATCTTTTCTCTTTTCCCCATTGCATCGTCTCAGATCGATTGCTAATTATTACAGTCATTGGAATATTCTCCCCCATACTACCCCTCACCATGGATGACTGGTCAAGGTGAATGGTCCGAGGCCTACGCCCGCGCTGTGGAGTTCGTCTCCAACCTCACTCTCGCCGAGAAGGTGAACATCACTACAGGCTCCGGCTGGGAGCAAGAACGATGTGTTGGTGAAACTGGTGGCATTCCCCGCTTGGGTATGTGGGGAATGTGCATGCAGGACTCGCCTCTGGGCCTGCGCTTCAGTAAGTCGGCCACCTGATGACCAACCGATCCCAGCTAACTGAAGAAAAGGCGATTACAACTCCGCCTTCCCCTCTGGTGTCAATGTTGCCGCAACATGGGACAAGCGACTCGCTTACCAGCGTGGTGTGGCGATGGGCGAAGAGCACCGCGACAAGGGTGTGGATGTACAGTTGGGCCCCGTCGCTGGCCCACTGGGCAAGTATCCCGACGGTGGTCGTAACTGGGAGGGATTCGCACCTGACCCCGTTCTGACCGGTGTGATGATGGCCGAGACCATCAAGGGTATGCAAGATGCTGGTGTCATTGCTTGTGCGAAGCATTGGATCGGAAACGAGCAGGAGCACTTCCGCCAGTCCGGCGAAGCTGTAGGGTATGGCTACAATGTGACCCAGAGTGTCAGCTCAAACATCGACGATAAGACCATGCACGAGCTGTACATGTGGCCCTTTGTGGATGCCATTCGGGCTGGTGTTGGATCCGTCATGTGCTCCTACAATCAGATCAACAACAGCTATGGTTGCGCAAACAGCTACACACTCAACAAGTTGCTGAAGGGTGAGCTTGGCTTCCAAGGCTTCGTTATGAGTGACTGGGGTGCGCATCACAGCGGTGTTGAGTCTGCTCTTGCTGGCTTGGATATGTCCATGCCTGGTGATGTCTACCTTGGCAGCCCCTACTCCTACTGGGGAACCAACCTGACCATCTCTGTGCTTAACGGCACAGTCCCCGAATGGCGTGTCGATGACATGGCGGTTCGCATCATGGCTGCTTATTACAAGGTTGGCCGCGATCGTCACCGTACTCGTCCTAACTTCAGCTCTTGGACCCGCGACGAGTTCAACTTCCAGCACTTCATGGTCAGCGAGAACTGGGGCAAGGTTAACGAGCGCGTAAACGTTCAACGTGACCACGCCAGAATCATCCGCAAGGTCGGTTCAGACAGTACCGTCCTGTTGAAGAACACGCGTGGTGCATTGCCTCTTACACACCACGAGAAATACGTGGCAATTTTGGGTCAGGATGCGGGATCGAATGCCTACGGCGCCAACGGTTGCGACGACCGTGGCTGCGACAACGGAACCCTCGCTATGGGCTGGGGAAGTGGAACTGCCAACTACCCTTACCTGATTACCCCCGAGCAAGCCATTCAGAACGAGGCCCTCGAATACACCGATGGCCGTACCAACGTCTTCGCTGTGACTGATGATTGGGCCGTCGACAAAATGGCCGCGGTCGCTGCGCAAGCCGATGTCTCACTCGTTTTCGTGAATGCTGACTCCGGCGAGGGCTTCATTAACGTTGATGGCAACGAAGGTGACCGCAAGAACCTCACCCTTTGGGGCAACGGTGAGCAAGTCATCAAGACAGCCACTCAGAACTGCAACAACACCATCGTCGTGATCCACAGCACAGGCGCCGTCCTCATCGGGGACTGGTACGATAACGAAAACATCACTGGTATTCTCTGGGCTGGTCTGCCTGGCCAAGAGAGTGGTCGCAGTCTCGTTGATGTCCTCTATGGCCGTGTCAACCCCGGTGGTAAGACTCCCTTTACCTGGGGCAAGACCCGCAAGGACTATGGTCCCGACATCCTCACCGAAGCAAACAACGGCGACGGCGCACCCCAAGATGACTTCGAGGACGGTGTCTTCATTGACTACCGCCGCTTCGACAAGGACAACATCGAGCCCATCTATGAGTTTGGATACGGTCTGAGCTATACTGAATTTGCCTTCTCCGACCTCTCGGTCACTCCACTTGCCCCAAGCGCCTACAAGCCCACCACTGGACAGACCAAGAAGGCTCCCGTTCTTGGAGAGGCCGGCAATGTCGAAGAGAACCTCTTCCCCAAGGGCATCAAGCGCATCCGCCAGTACCTCTACCCCTGGTTGAACTCTACCGACCTGCGCGCTTCATCCGGTGACCCAGACTACGGCATGGAGTCTCAGGAATACCTCCCCGAGGGCGTTGCCGACGGCTCTCCCCAGGACCTCCTTCCTTCCAGCGGAGACAATGGTGGCAACCCCGGTCTGTTCGAAGACCTCTACGAGATCACAGCAACCATCACCAACACTGGTTCTGTGGTTGGAGATGAAGTTGCCCAGCTGTATGTCTCCCTCGGTGGTGCCGACGATCCCGCGAAGGTTCTTCGCTTGTTCGATCGTGTTACCATTGCTCCTGGTGAATCCTTTGAGTGGACTGCCACACTCACCCGCCGTGATCTCTCCAACTGGGACGTTGCCTCCCAAAACTGGGTCATCTCCGACGCGCCTAAGAAGGTGCACGTGGGTAATTCTTCGCGTAAGCTGCCTTTGGTGGCGGATCTGCCTGCTCTTAAGTAGAGTCTCTCTTTTTGACTTTAGCGACTAAGCATTTGGCCGAATAGCCTTTGCATTTTTGTACATAGCTTTTACTCGGGACTCTGCATGGAGTACCCCTCACTACATTGTTAATGAACAATACATTGTTAAAACGGTGGCGTGATTGCCGTAGACGGGTATACCCGTCCCCACAATAGCCTATCTGCGGGAACCCGACTAGTTCCAGTATTACACCGCCAGCTGAGTACTCGTATAAGAATTGTGTGAGAGTCGTAAACCATCATTTCAAAATCTCTCATCATATCACCTCATCCTGATGCAAGCTATCCGCCATCAACTCATCAAAATGCAAGCCATCCGCGTCCACCCATCACTATCAACCCCATACTCCCCGGCAAACCCGGCGCCGACATCATCCCTGCACATAGACACAATTCCCATCCCAACCCCATCCGCAGGCCAACTCCTCATCCAAATCAAAGCAACAACCATCATCAGGGACATGCTCACCTGGCCCGAGACATACGCCAAACCCTACGCAATCCTCGGCCACGACTTCTCCGGCATAGTCAGCGCAACGCCCCCAGCCTCCAAATTCCAAATCGGTGACGAAGTCTTCGGCATGGCCCACACAGACCGAGGCTCAACATGGGCTCAGTACGCCATCGTGCAAGAAACCGAAGTCGCACCCAAGCCGCGTATCCCATGGGCAGAGGCCGCGGCATTACCCCTTAGCGCGCAGACGGCGTATGAGGCGCTTTTTGTTCATGGCTCGCTTGCGGCGCTGGCGGTGGATCAGGTAGAAAATCAGGGCCAGGAAGAGGGCCAGGGTGAGAATGTTGGAAAGCGCGTGCTTGTTACTGGGGCTGCTGGTGGTGTTGGGATTTGTTTGGTGCAGCTTGCAGCTTGGGCTGGTGCTCATGTTGTTGCGGCTAGTAGTTCGAATGGGAGGAATGAGAAGTTCTTGAAAGAGCTTGGTGCTGATGAGGTTGTTGAATATGGTTCTTTGGGGGGAAAGTTTGATCTCGTGGTTGATTGTGTTGGTGGGAAGGTTTTGGAGAGTTGCTGGGGGGTGGTGAAAGATGAGGGTGTTTTGATTTCGGTTGATTCTGCGAGCTTTGATTTTGTGGATTTGCACATGAAGAGTGGGATTGGAAGGGAGAATGTCAAGGCCTTGTTTTTTGTTGTTGAGGGTGGGAAGGCTCTTGGGGATTTGGGGCAACTGGCCAACCGGGGACTCTTGAGGTCTTTTGTTGCTGCTTCATTCGAGTTTGAAAAGATCAGGGAGGCTTATGACTATGCAAATGGGAGATTCGAGGGGAGAGGGAAGGTTGTTCTGACACTTTGATTATGGCTACACGAAACTTTTGAATGCAAAAATGATGGGTTCATCCACGCTACACCCTTTTACACCCTTGAGGACTGATCGATATTGCCCCAGGCCCTTCCCATCAAATCTCAGCACTATGATGGAATGTCTCGTACAGTGCTTTGAAAGCAGATCCTTCTCTTGACAGTAGCGCCGCTGGTGAATCGTATTCCACAATCCGACCGTTTTCCATGACAGCAATTTTGTCAAAGTCCAGGATGGTATGCAATTTGTGTACAATGGCAATGATAGTCCGGCCGTTGAATTGCTCCCGAATCACACTTTGCATGAGAGTCTCCGTTTCAGAGTCCACACTTCGCGCTATGTCAGCATACATCAGGAATATTGGAGGTTTTTTTAACATACCTGCTTGTGGCCTCATCCATGATAAGAAGATTGCTGGATTTACACATAGCACGAGCAAGACAGAAGAGCTGCTGTTGTCCATGAGACAAAAGGTCGTCGGACCAATCGGCGTCCAGCCCACCTTTGGACTCGATGTGAGACCATAGTTTGACTACTTCGAGAGACTCGATGATTGAATCATCAGTGGCATTCTCTTCTGGGTTCGCATTGAGTCGTATAGAGCCGCGGAGGAAGAATGGCTGTTGGGGAATGGTGTTAATTTTTGAGCGGACGTTTGCTCTGGAGATTTTTGAAATGTCTGTTTTGTCAATGAAGATAGAGCCGCTACTAGGCTCAAGGATCCGAAGTATTGCTGATACAAGTGAGGATTTGCCACTTTAGAACAAGTTAGTATCCTTCACCTTGGGGAACAGTCGCAATGGTCATAATTATGGAGATACGGACCTGCCTGATCTGCCACACAAGGCGATTTTCTCACCGTGAGACACTTTGAGATCTATTTTCTTGAGCACAGGCTCTGATGCGGCCCTAGAAGATGTCAGTACCATGACAAATAATGTCAATCACACCGGGAAGCTCACTCATAAGAGGCCGAGAGGTTATAAATCTCAACACAGCCCTTTTGCGGCCAACTTTCAGCAACGACATGTGTTTCAGAAGCCAGATCCTCAGTCGCAGTTTGCTGCTCATACGATCGGATCCGAGAGACAGCCCCGATAGAAGTCTCCAGCTCAATCCAGTTCTTCACAAGTGATTGCAGTGTCCAACTAAAGTTGACGATGTTGAAAAGAGCGATGCCCAATAGATTCATAGACGCATTCCCCCGCAAGGAAAGCGCCACAGAGATGACGATGACGGCAATAGCCGCCACCAGAAGATCCAAGACGAGGGTGATCCACCGTTGAATACAGTAAAGCATATAGAATGGGCGCTGGGAGGCGTCCAGGGCAATTCGATTGCGAAGTTGATAATCAGACTCCCAACCATAAGCTCGAATGCTGGAAAGACCACCCAATGTCTCCAGAAACTGGGAGAACAGTGGTGCCTTTTTCTCGATGTCCAACAATCGCATTTGGCGTGAAGTCTGGACGTAAAATCTCGCCACGTAGTATACCGCTAGAACGCAGAAGGGAATCGCTGCTGCTGTGATGTAGGACGAGCCAAAGAATACTAGGAAGCCCTCAATGACACAACTGAGGGCAGCATTGATTGTTAGTTCCAGAGCACAAGGAAGTTCGCCATCAATAAGCTCCAGGTCTTGACTGAATCTGTACCATAAACTTGGTTAATAACATGGCGAATATCACGGGAACGTGTTTGTCCTCACCTGTTTGTGGTGGTTCCAGCATCTGTAGAAGTCAAGAATGAGGTCGTGGCGCTAGATAAAGGCTTAGCACCATTTTAATTTGAATGGGTGTTCATTTCCTACCTCATTGTGGTCCCCAGGAGTATCTCGTGAAATTTCCGAGATGCCTTGGGCTGTATGATCATGATTATGACCCTGTAAAAGGGTCAGTATGAAACACAATATATCTAGGATTGAGTATGAATGTACGTACCATGAGCCTAAAAACGCCGTGAAAAGAGACAGCACACCCAATGCAGCATATATAGACAGCCAATACCAGACATGTTGGTTTGGGTGCTGCTCATTAGCCCGAGTCCACCACTGAAGCCATATCTCTTTCATCTGTGTCAGCAATAGCCAAATATTTCATTCTCAGGAGAGAGCAACACTCACGTGGAAAACTCAGTCCGAGAATAAACATAACACAGCACGCAACGAAGATGAATAGCAGCGACCAGCCGATGTTCTGGAAATAGAAGGTATAAACAGTCAAGTCGCCTGTTCTTCGACCCGAGTCCTCTTGCTGATCTTCTTCGATGTTCAACCCTTGGAGCGTTTCAGGATCTAGAGTCATATCAGGTGCACAGGCGGTGCTTGTCGCTATGGATGTCCCTGCAATGGTGCTAACATAACCGCCGGCTTTCATGAGATCATGATAACGTCCTTGCTCAATGACCCTTCCACTTGCGTCAAGTGCAATGATATTATCTGCATAAAGGAGATGATTTGCTGTCGTGGGAGTTTATCAGTATTATCTCTTTGGACATTGTATCTGAGTCACAGAGTAGCACCAACCTGAATTCGTGGCCATAATGACCGTTCGGCGAGATTCTTTGATAGTGCCATGGGGAGCGAAAACGCTTTCCAGAATAATATTTTCCGTTTCGCGGTCCAGACCAGTAAGAGCATCATCCAAAATGAGAACATGCTCTTTGGAGTAAAGCGCCCGCGCAAGTGCCTAGACGAGATTATGTTATTTGAAAGTCTACAGACTTTAAATGCTCCACGTACCACCCTCATTTGCTGCCCGCCACTGAGTCTAGATCCATGAACACCGACTTTTGTTTGATCTCCAGCTGGAAGTTGCTGGAAGTCAGGTTTCAGGGCGCAGAATTTGATGACCCGATTGTACCGGGCTTGATTCCACGATGAGCTCCCAACAATATTTTCCTGGATCGTTCCAAAGTTGATCCATGGTGATTGGTTGCAATATGCTGCATGAGTGAAGTTGGTAGAGATTGTGCCGGAACATTCGGGAATTTCTCCTAGCAGGACCCTCAGGAATGAAGACTTGCCACTGCCGACAGGCCCGACGATCATTGTGGTTTGGAATGAGGGGATGTCGAGATTGAGATCCTTCAGGACAGACTCAGTATCAACGGACCATGATGCAGAAACATTTCTCATAACAGTGCAAGGCTCATTGATCTGTTGCTCGATTGAGTCCTCGATTTCAACAAGAGAACTCACGGTAGCCTGTGTCTCTGATGACGACAACCGAGTGCCAAGGCTCAGTCTGTAATCCAGCCTTTCTTTCTCAAGCAAATGCTTTTGGATTCGCTGGAAGCAGTTGGCCACTGCCAAAGAATCTTCCGAGGCGTTGACAATAGAGCCCATGGGTATGTCCAATAGCGAGAAAAGAGTAAGTGCAGAGAATGCCAGCGAATTCGTAAGTGTAGCTGAGTCATTTGCGCGCGCAATCAAGATATAAGCGCCAAAGCCAAACACCGGAGCTAGTGTTGACGAAGCGAAAGCTAGAAAATCAGTCAAAGTCTTACAATCGGAACGGGTTCATACAAAGTGTGATCCCCAAGGCTTCGTAAAGACGGAATCGGAACGAGGAATTGATCTCGGCTGACCGCAGATCCCGAAGACTGTTGGAAATGGTTTCTGTCAAGCCTGTCATTTTGACACTTTTCATAACACCTAGGACTCTGGAAGTCACAGCGACGCGTTCTTCAACTGCCTCCAGCCAGACACCCTGTGCCTCACCACAGGAGACAGCGAGAGGAACACCCGCTATCAAACATACTGTGCGTAGAATATCAGCATCGGGTGTTCAAAGACAAGGCAGGATAACTTGCAGATGACAAAAATAGTAGATGCAATAACCGCCACATTCAGCAGCCGTGCCAGCAACCACAATGCGACGACAATCTCGATAAGACCGCTATACACTTCGTGAATCTCTCTTAGACAACTGCTAATTCGTTCAATATCCGTGCTCATCAAAGTGATCGCACCGGAATCTGCAACTACAGAGGTGCTCATGCGCAAGGTTTTCTCGAATATAAGTGTTACCAGGCTGCCTCTTACCATGGCAATGATTCGATCTGTTTGGTGCTGGTAAGCGGCGCCCGAGATCTGGGTATCGGTTAGTAGATGTCGCTTGATTGACGAGAGACCACATACAGCGATACCAATGTACACGATTGCATAAGCGGCAACGAGACCCCGAGCATAGTTGGTCGAATTGACATGCTCTGGCTCGTTCATAAAGTTTAATACACGCTCCACGAGGAACGGTTGACCGAAACAGAAGCCTGTGTGTAGAAGTCTTGGAAGAACACCCTGCAGGAAGGCCCATTTGTGGTGCGATATCACTGTCCACAACAGTGCATTAGGAGAATAATGGTTGGCTGCGGAGCTCAGTTAGTTGACAAAATAGTTGGAAATGACTTCTGTTGATCACATACCATTGCGCCACTTCTCCGCAAGCACAGTAGAATCCGAGGCAGCTGAGATGTCACTGTCCAGCGCAGGGAGGCTGTCCACTGTCAATTGGGATTTTGATCCCAGCCAAAGAATATGGTTCAACCACCAGAAGGTAGCACGGTTGATTACACCACTGGTTGACTCGATAGGGCTATTCTCATATGCCTTTTTGAGCAAGGGCCGCTTCTCTGTCGCCTCCAGGAGAAGAGTGATCGACTTGATCATCCACGATATTGCGAGTAACATAGTCACAGATCGAGTGTTAGACATAAAGTAAACGGTCCGCAGGCGAGTGAGATCAAACAGCAGTGTAAAGAAAAGAAAGACATTCAGAGTCGTGGATGGGCGAATGGAGCGAAGGTGCTCCAGATGGGAGAGATAGAGCAAAGCCAACGAAGTTCCGATCGTGGCAATCTCCGTAGATAGAGTTGCCGCGGTCTTGGGGGTGTTTGGGTGACCCCAAAGCACCAACAACACCACATGCAATGAGATGTAGAGTAGCCAAGATAACTGTGTGGGTCAGCGTGAAGAACGCATTTCTGAAAGCTTGACAAATCACCTCCTTCGCGGCATATGACCACGATCGGTTTATTTTCTCCAAAGCATTATGGAGTTTCCAAATACGAACAGCTGCCGCTAATGAAACCAGACCAAATGGTAGCAGGGTCAGAATGGTCTCTTCGAAGAGGAGGGTGAAGTCGAAGCCATGCAAACACGGTGAGGCAACTATGGGGCCAAAAACATTCTCTAGCTCAACAGAGCATTGAGAAGGGTCTAACATGACTGAAATCGTGAAGTGCCGACACAAACCCCTGCAGAGCGTGAGGCTTAAAAGAAAGGGCCAAACGCGGGCCAAAATGGGTGCGGGAGATCGCTGCCTAAACTCGGGCTCTGGATCCCCCTTGACTCATTCTGACTCGAATGGACTCACGATTTGCAGGTTTTTTTTTTTTTATTTTATTATGTTAAACATGTCAATCCTGAAAGACTCAATTTTGAATTTTAATTAATGTGAGCTGCGATATTAAAATGACCGCCACTGACGGGCTGCGCTGGAAAAATATTATGCACAATGCTGAATTACTTCTCGGGAATAGACTGGAATGAAATGAAATGAAGATATTCTTATTTTCGTTTTTCTTTAAGATATCTAATACATTCCAGGGTGGTTTTATGTGACTTGGATGGGTGACGGTGTGTGTACTTCCGATACGACAGTACTGGTCCGAGGAATAGGGACTTCCTGGCCTTGTGCCGACCCAACGGCTATGACATGGCATGGCCAAATCATCAGCCACTTCCAATCGGGAGGAATGAGGCTATTAATTCCTTCCACCTCCCTAGCGGGAATCCCGCGAAGCCACCAAATATCATCATGTTCGTGGATCAGTGCAAAAGCGTAAGCCAAGATCACCAGGGCCCGAGGGCGTCGGGCGGCCACATAACCAATGTAGGCTTGCGGGATTACAGGGGGGAACCCGCTGAACATTCGGCGAAGCAGATAGTCCTCTTCACCCTTTTGCACAGCTATGTAAAATCGTTCTATATATGCGACCGCCTCTTCATAGACTTCGAGTGTCGCTTGGTCCATTGCATCGTCCTCTTGGCGATAATGAAGGAGGAACTGCAGTGGTTTCATTGGCCCGGTATAGATCCGCTCTTCGCGGTCGGCACTTCGCCACACATCCGGTGCAGCGAAAAGCAATGGACATAACGGGGAGTTGTTCGCAACCAACTGGGTATAGACCGATTTGATGACCGTTCGAATACCTTGAGCCAATGTGAGCCACATTACCGGTGGGTTGTAAGGCAGCTTCGAGGGTTCCGACCGAAGGAACAATGTGTATAATGACAGAAGAACCGTATTAAAGCAGACAGCATCGGTTGTGGTTTCGTCCAATTGAGCAGTCACTGGGCGGTGCCGCTGAATCGCCGAATCAATGTAGCCGTGATAAACCGGGCGCAGTGCACTTGCTTCTTGGGGTAATAGAGTTGAGCGATGGGCGGCCCCTAGCGCTAGCAGAGTGTGCAGAAGTGGCTCGTACTCAAATGCCATCTTTGGCACTGACACCCCCCACATTCGGGCCATGGTGGGGATTTTAGCGGAACTCATCGTGTTGCATGTTTCCGTGACCCATTGATGAACCAGCCTCATCTCGAGAATGCGCATCGACCCGAGTTCTGGGGATGGCAGGCTGGGTCGGGGGCTTGGCTGAACCACGCGTCTGGTAACAGCCTTTGGCTTATCCGGATTATACATCCGGGGTTTTAAAGTAGGCCATTCACATGTGACCCCATGACGAGTACAGTGGCTGCAGTCTGGGCGTTGCTCATCGCACTGTCAAGGGTGAGCTGGCGTCCAATTAAAGGATTGGGTGAGAGCCTACTTTCACCTTCCGGGCCTTGCATCGGAGACACCCGGTGGTTGACTTTCGGTGGGTGAAGCGTGGAGGCATCGGAGGACATGCAATGATCTCGGTTTCGGTATCGGGGAGAGGGACACATCAAGAGAGGTTGAATTCGGCCCCCACAAGGCGCACGTCGGGTTCGGGACGCTCTATTCTTTTGGGTCAAGCGCCGTGGGGCCAGGCCGTTTAGAGTTATCTCATTGGTCAATGGCCTCGGATTCCACTATCTGTTTGCTTTTGTTAATTTCGCACAGCCTCGCGAGCCTTGCGACAAGGATAGCCAATTTGGATGCTGATCGAGTGGAGCAAAGTAAATACTCTAAGCTTTTTTTACCGTCCCAGCGCGGATCCTTAATTCTCGGGAATTATAAAAGCTTAGGCTGTGACTCTTCAATGGTGCTTGTTCTATCATCTACATTTCTCTTCCGCACATACTTAAGTGACACCCATTTCAGTACATTTGTTTCGCATCCATTGCGCTGAAAACACCACAAGAAACTCAAACATGGGTCTGATCAAAACTGGCCTTACTTTGGCAGGCAGCTACGGTCTTATAAAAGCGGCATCCAAGTGAGTGTCGCTTGGGTACTCCGTACTTTAATTGAGCATGCAAACTAACAACTATACTAGAGCCGCGAATAGCCACGAAGATAAAAAGCAACAACGTGGCAGTCACCAGCAAAGCCCCCAAAATTTTGATCCGGCAATGAACTACGGTCCCAACCCAAATGGGCCTCCCAATGGCTACTACCAAAATCCCTACCAACCGCACCAAATGCCAGCCAATGGATATTATCACCACCCACAACAATATCAACATCACCCTCAATCTTACAACCAAAATAACCAAGTATATGAGATGCCTGCCAACAATCAGGATTTTGGGTATCAAAACCATAACACTCGGGCGCATGAGATGCCAGCCAATGAATACCCAAAGCCAGACAGCCAGCCCCACGGATACCAACCGCACAGGTCTAATGGGCTTCAGCCGTCAACCTACACCAACAGGAGTGTATCACCGCCATCTGAATTGGGAATCTCACATGACACGCCCCGACGAGACAGTCCGGTCTCATCTCAACATTAGCTTGTTTGATAGGAATCTTGGTTGGAAACAGCGCTCAAATTATCGATGTTATTTAGCGGAGAAAATGTAATCTTTTCAGAGGCTGTCTGAGTCTTATTCTTGATAGCTTGTAAATTGTGACATGGCGCGCCCATGACGCGCTCTGGCTTTTATCGGCAAAAGCCTCTATGGAAACATCTCTCACAAGAAATCCTTCAAGTCCATCACGCTTGCCGAAACACGGTTGTTGGTTCCTTGCAGCACACCCGCAGAATGAACCATCAGATAGCGGCCGCCATCCTCCGACAGCACCCTCAGAGCCCGGGTGTAACCGTGCTCCTCAGGAGATTGAATTTCGGTCCATTCACCTTCACCGAGAGCCTTGTTGATGAAGAGGGTACTCTGCGTTCCGGAGCTCGCGATAATGGTGCCGTTCTTGCCTCCGTATGGTGTCCACACAACGTAAGGGGAAGAAGTTGGCTTAGTACCACTCGAGACCACCAGGCGCTGATGAGGAGCATCGGCGACCTTCTCGGGGTCCGAGGTGATTCGGTAGTAGAGGGGGAACGAGTAGGACGAAGTTCCGAAGAAGGAGCCATATTCGTAGATGTAGAAATATTTGCCGTTAGGAAGCTATAGATATCAGTATCTTGATACTGTTGAAGACTCCAGAATTCCTGGTCGAGTGCTTACCTTGGCCACAACCGGCATGCCAGGTCGGTCAGTGTAAGTGGGATAAGTGACATCCTCGACAAGAGCACCCCAGTTCTTCAGGTCAGATGAAGTCTGGTGAACCATGGTCTGTCCGTAAGTTGCATTATCTCTCTGATCAGAGTAGTAGCAGATGAGCTTTCCCTTGCTGCGTAAATGTTTAGCAGATTGCCCAGGATGGACCGAGATAGAACGTACTGAGCAAGCAAGAAAGGCTCCCAGACTGGAGTGAGTCCGTTAATGGGCTCGGCTCTTCCTCCAGCGGCGATGTGGCTGACGAATTTCCAAGACTTGCCATCGTCGTTTGATGCGTATAGATCAATGTTGGTGGAAGAGAGATCAGTGGGAATACTGCTACCGGCTAGCAGCAAGGTTCCCTTCTTGAATGACCCGACACGCTCCGGCAGGTAGTAGAGGAAGGGTTGATATCTCAATCCGTATCCATTGGCGGTATCGTGGACCTTGGAGATCTCCTTCCAGGTCTTGCCATGGTCCTTGGAGCGATAGATGGGGAAGTAGACCTGTGGGGGCTCTGGCGAATAGTTCTCCCAGGTTGCTAGAATGTCACCATTGGGGAGCTGCTCATTCCGAGGGTACAATGTCCGAGGAACAATGTAGTCGGAGGGAGGGGTGAAGATGGTCACATTGTTCAGTGCGGTGGGAGAGGAATTCTTGGAGCGCGGGACGGAGACTGCCGCCACCGCCGTAGCCATACCCAAAATATTAGAGATCTTCATGATTCAATTGAAAGCCAGAGCTACTTGAGCTTTACTGGATAGCATTCTAGCTGCTTTTATAATTTTGCGCACATCGCGAAATAAATTGAAATGGAGAACCGTACGACACTCCGGAGTTATCCCACCGGGATTGGCCTCATTTTGGACTAATTTGAAGCGATTTCGTCAGGCCAAGATCTTAGTGAAGAAATTCCATCAATCGCGCAGGGGGAACTCAGTCCGGGGAAACACGCGAGAGTCGGGGTAGCCTTTGCCGAGACATCACGTGGAATCCCCTACCCCTCGATACTTCCCTGAGATCTCTGGATCTCAAAGTCCTCCCGACGGAGTAGAGAATCTCTACCTAGTAGAGATGATCTATGCAGGGACTCAAATGTGGATTCAGCGGCTCGCACCATTCACTTTCGGAACCTGAACCGGAAAACGTTCGACGATCAACTTGCGTCAACACAGCCGGACCAAGGCGCAATGAAGTGGACGCATGCTTGATCCTGTTGTCCAGGATTCTGCCTTCCCTGCTGTTACGCGCCGGATACTCCACAGCCTTCGAATATCAGAGTTGCCATGTGCTTAAGATCAAAGATCAAGTGGGCTGCGCAATTGCGCAAGGCATCAAGCGGGAGTGAAGTGGCCCCCAACCCCCCACATCCAAATTTAGCGATTTTTTTACGACTGAACCAATGAGAACCGCCCGATGTGCGGGGTCTTGTCAGCACACAGCCCTCCAACACCGTTGATCTTCTAGCAACCCGCGTTTTGAGGCTGTCGATTGGGAAACAAAACACAAATGGAGACCGGCTAAGCCCTGTGTAATATTAGGTTCGACGAGCGGTGACCTTTGGGCTGGGGAATTTATATACGAGTTGATCTCTTTCGTTTGGACACCCAAGCCTTCAAGCCTTCTATTCTCTTGATCAATCAAATTCTTGTCAGAGATCTCTTGTCTCAAGATGGGGTCCACCGAAATCACCAACAGCCCTAAATTATGCCAGAATTCCATCTCCATGTGGCAGCGTCAAAAACAGGACTGGATCGATCGATCGACCATTGCCTTCAACAATTCGAAAAATCGCGCCCAGCAGTCAACCGTAGACGCATGGAATAATTCAAAGAGCCGCGCTCAGAGGTCCACCATGGAAGCGTGGAACACTTCCAAGACACGCTGCCAACGCACGTCAATGGGTGCCTGGCACAAGTCCGCCGACTCGTTGTCCAACTCCAAAGATCGGGCTCAGCAGTCCGCCAGAGCGATGGTGGATCGGTCCGTTTCCAAATGGAACCAGTCGGCGGATCAAATGCACCAAGCCATCCGTGTACAACAATCAGGGGACCGCCGCCAAACGCGACCGGGACAAACGAAAGATAACACTTCGCCGCCATCCTCGCCAGACTCAACAAGATCTGGATCACGATTCTACGCCCAAGCAAACACCTCTACGGTGTCTTCTTCAGCTACCGCAGTTGAAGTAACCGTGCCCAAAACGCAAATTATACAGCCTACATCAGTCGTCGACTCTTCACTTCCACCTAAAGAGCAAATCGATGCATTGCACGACGCCGCTTCCGCCACCGACACCCTTGTGGAGCAGACCAAAAAATTGCGGGATGAGAGGTGCCATGTTCTTGGGGAGATCGAGCTCGACTGGATCAATTCCACTATCGCTGAGGCCGATCAAACATCCACCGACTTGTCTACCTTTATAGCACCATTCTGGGCCGCCAAGTATAAGGACACAGAAGCCGGTGCATTGGATCGCAAGAGTTGGACGCGCCGTGACATCCAACGTGCCATGAAGAAGGAATCCCGCATGCGCCAAGCCCACAGCAAAGTCGAAACTGTCTTCGGTCACCTTGCATCGCTCCCCGCGGAGCTGAACATCAGCAGTGTCGAGCTCAAAGACGTGGAATCTCTGGCCTCACATGGCATCTCTGAACACCCAATCACTCGAGTGGTCTCTGTGGCTGAGCTCCCGGGTGACTCGTCGCCTGTTATGAATCATTACGCAGAGTTGCCTGCGCCAATGATGATTCCAAAAATCGTGATAACACAGCATGAAACCGATGACCTCGAGTCTTCCTCTGTTGATGGACGTAGTCCTCCCCCAAGCTACGAAGCAATCGAAGCCGATGGTATTCATGAAGTGCGATGAAATGATCTTCTTGTTAGTTAGTTCTATGTTCATGATACCACAGTTCAGTGTCATGCAAATGATGATAATGAAACCTCACGAATAACGAATCCAATATGATATCTTCTCACTTTGACCTGCTCCGGCTCTGACTTGTATGAGCAAGAGAATGCACAGCATTAGACTATTGGGGTTGTCTTCTGAACTTGTCAACATTGACCCAGCTTCACCTCAGATCATCATCCCTACACCTGGGCATACATATCTTCTTCCGCATTCGCGGATTGGAAGTCGAAATGGATCAAAATAGAGAAGGAACATTCAAGGATCGGTAGTGACAGCCACATCTTTGGAAGGTGCGCTCTCACAAAGCTCCTTCCCATTCCTTCACTTCCTTCCTTCTTCCTTCACCTCTCGACTTTCCCCTTCTCAACCTTTCCTCTCCCTCAACCTCTCCCCTTCGCTCAAAGCTGCAGTCTCCTCTGGTCTCATGCCACGTCGGTGATACTCGGTTTCTTCTTTGTTGCCTCTTTGCCCCTCCATCTTTGCTCTGTCTTCGGAGGGCAGATCGCCTTGAGATCACACCACGTCAGTGACTCGGCATTACTTCTGTTGTATCTTCACTGCCGCAAGCTTACAGAAGGTATGTGACATCACAGAATCTTGCCCTATTGACTTTGAGTTGGTGGAAGAGAAAACGAATGAGCCATGCAACCTCTTTATGCCGAGAATACTGACACACGTTGAGCACAGTAGCCGCTCGAACCTTGTGAACTTTCAAGATGGATTTAATCTCAGTTGATCCAGTCCGTGAGTTGGGTCCCGAAAACCAACAACATCCAGCGAATGAAACTGCACAGAAGGTCATCGATTGCTTTAAAAGGAACCCCGAGAAATACGCCATAACTGGTCGCCTGAAAAAGCTATGCGTGCTGCCCCAGATACGACAACCTGTGATCAAGCCTGATTTCCTATTCGGCGCAGGTTCACTATGGAACGCCTGGTTTGCCGAAATGCTTCTTATCCAGACCACAGGACTGGTTTCTCCTCAATCTGAGCGTTGTGTCCCATGCTCAAACGGATGTGGTCCATTCGAGGATTGCGTCAGTGTCGAGGGGATTGCAGGCTGTGGAAATTGCAGAGCATTTAGTGTCATGGCAATGGGCAAGTGCAGCAAAGGAAAGGACAAACATGCTCGGCAAAATCATCAACATCTGCTACCGAGTGAGCCCAGCCAAGGTACCAGACACAACGTCCCCGTTGAGTCCCGCCAACCCAACCAGCACCAGCGAGTGAACACCGAGAATCCTGCTGTTGGTCAAGTGTGTCGGGACTTGGCCAAGGTCTCTAGGAACGCTTCAGCTAGTGCGAGAGGTGTTCAAAAGAGATGGCGTGAATATCGAAAGGCTCTCAGATCCCGCGACAGCACACAACAGGAAGATGCCATGTCCGCGTTCGAAGAAATTTCTGTTCAGCACGAAGATGAGTTAGCCGAACTCTGTGATCTTATTGATCTGCTTGGAGGTCTGATACATGACAACAAGACGTCTGGCATTCGCACACCCTCTTAGAAATCATCTAAAATGACCTTCTCACTTTCTTACGGCGCATGATGCGCGTCAACACAATACGATGTTTCTCAAAAATGCCCATGGTCTCAGATTGATTGGATGGGGTGGCTTACAATATCAAAGTTGTCTTCTATCGATAGTTTTGCTAGTTATCTGGCTAGGCTCTACTGGGGTCTTGCAGAATGTCGCTCCCTTTGTTCCTCACATGAATTCTCGAATGTGGGAAAATAGCCATCGTATCAGAGGTTAGAGGAGTGGACAAGACCTTGCAGCTCTTGTGTCACAGTATTGACCGCTTCCACAGCCATTCCATATCCTGCTTGGAATCCCGTTCCACCAGCGCCATAGTTGTGTACAATTGTTCCTTGACGACCTGTCCCTTTCAATGATATCTCTTCCCTAGAAACACGAGCACCTCCCTCACGAGATGGACGTAAGCCAGAGAACGCAGTCAATATCTCAGTGTTTGGTGAGTCCAGAGTCGGCAGCATTTCTTTTGTCCGGTTCAAGATCGACTCCGTCTCTTCCCTGAAGGTATCGGCAGTGCTGTTTCAGATGAGAAAGTGGTGAAGCGAACTTTCGAGCTCTGCAGCTTACCTGACTCCCTTTTGCATGAATCCACCCAAAATTACCTTGCCATTCGAGTAGGGTCGGGGTATCACGTATGTTTCGTAGTCTTTACCATGTCTCATGGTATTCTGCTGAACGTGCGGGGCATGTGAAAGTAAGATCTGCCCCCGAGTTGGGAAGCACTTGGAGTCTTTGACTCCTTCGAGGTGCTTCGCGGCATTTCCAGTACAGTTGAAAACAACCTTGGTGTCTGGACCGAGGAATGCCGATGATATCGCAGGTACTTTGCCGCGAATAACTCGTACACCATACTCTTCAGTAAGCTTTTTGAGGAGGTATTGGATATGCAATGGTGCAGTAATGGTTACTGTCGTAAAGTTAATCCCGAACGCAACCCCCGTGGGCAACTCTTGCGTGGGGATCTTTTTGAACTATTGAATCTCAGCATACACACTTCGGAGTTTGGGAGAGTTGGAAGGAAATTGGAAAAAGAAACTCACATCTTTCAGATACCCAGCCATTGAATCAATCTTTGCAGCTGAGGGCATATCATCCCAATACTCAACCGAGGGTGTCTCTTTCACAAATGCGTTCTGGCCATCCTTGGCTGCAAGGTCAAGTAGATGTGCGTATCCAAGCTTGTCCCAACGCAAGGCATTCTCATCACTTGCAGATATAGCAGAGAAATTGGCACCGGCCCTGAGTCAAGTCAGATTTGTGAATTAGGGTGATTGTCAGAATGGGGTTGCAAACCATGGTGAAGTGTAGTTTATCGACGTGTCACCTGGCAGATGCTCGGCGATGATGGTTGTGTGTCGGCCATGACCCTTCTTAGCAAGTACTAATGCCACATTGAGGCCAATGATGCCGCCGCTAGAAAGATGCAGGTATCAATATTAAATTGGTTCAAGTGCAATGCAATCTCAAACAGACTCACCCAACAATTACGATAGAGTCACGCTTCATGCTGTTGATTCTGTGATCCTGGTGGATGTGATAGAATTTCAAATTTATAGGTGAAGTTCAGTGGTCCTTTCAACGTTTGCAACTGAACGATAAGATTGGCACCTCCGCGGCGAATTCCGCGGCCCGCTGGTGACGGAAGCGGAAGGTACGACAGGCTCTTGTGATTGGCGGGGAGCAGTGGCGACTGGTGGACCTCGGGAATTTTACGGGATTAAAAAGCTTGGCACGCAAACAAGAGCTACAGATTTCATCAACAGTTCGTTATTCACAGCCTACGTCATGAGTGACTCCACGGCTTTACACCTATCTGGACAGATTGGTTGGGAGAAGACTGGATCTATCGATCTGACTACTAAAAGTGGGAGCATGTGCAAACATTACAAACAACATTCAAGATGGGGAGAAGAAGGAGAGAAGGAGCTATGGAGGCGGAGAGCACCTAATATAGTAGATGCTTCAAGCAAACAAACATAGAGCAAGGAAGAAACATGCTGACATGCCGAGGGAAGCAAACATTCCACAGCTTAGAACAAATCTGTTATGAATATGGGGTTGGATGTTTGATTAATATTTGTATGAATTAACGGATAAATTAACGGATATGAGCCAAGATCCAGGAAAATCCTCAGCAGCGTTCAAAATGTCGAGTTCGACGGCGGGGATCCTCTGCGGGCGCGCAGAGCCTGTGTTTTCTCATCTGATCAAAGTGTGCCAAAATTCGAGAGTATAACTGGTAGGCGTTCGCAGCAGCCTCAATGGGGGTTTTGAAGGAGTTGGGATATGCGGACTGTTGTCCATTTGGTGGAGATTTTTCGACGATGGTCACCGTGTGTGGATGTTGTTTTGTATGGGGCTTTGGTCACCTCCAGGCCCGGACTTTGCCTCGCACACGGGGATAGATAATTCGCGATTGATGACTTGGTGTTTTTGATGTTTGGGAATTATGATGACTGGATTGTATCTGGAGACTGTTAGCAGGTGTTCATAGTGCACATGAGTCAATCGGTTCAGGCTCACCTTTAACCATTTATTTTTGAAGTCCCTGACCAGCATAACGGCCGGGTGGGAAAGTGTATTCGTCGTAAAGGTGGTCCTTTGCCGCCATCAGGGGACCCCACTCCTTCTTCACATTTTTCCAGTGATTCTTGAGGCGCAAGATAGGTGAGGATTGGGTTGCTTCGGGTGCAGTGAAGTCTTGAATAGAACAAGACGAGCTTGAAGTGCTCATCTTGGGCGAAGAGCTGTTTGATTCGATGGCAGTAGACATTATTGGGTAGGTATTAGAGGTAGTAATTTTTGTTTGAATGATAGCAATTCCACTTGCGAGTGAACTGGTTTATATCTATATCCCGACGTATGACATCGGCACTTGGCATTCCTTAAAATTTTTGACCGAGCGTCAGCCGACCGGGTGCCGAGATATTACCGCCGAAGTATTTTCGTCTGCGCACTCCGCGCGAGGGGTTCTTACCCCCTCAGAGCCCGATTCTGCCCCCAAGCACTTGGTTCTGATAAGCTGATAGGACACTGTTGACCCTTGCATGCACGCCAATTCCCCCAAGTCGGCTTGCCGTCGCACGAAGTATTCCGAGCTTGATGCGTGCCCGATCAACTTCCGATTTACGGACTTTTCGGTCCTGCCTAATTCGATTCAGATCCTTTATCTGGAATCCAGACACTCGTCGCTTCCTTTTTCCGCAAAATGCCAAAAATAAACATTCACCCGATGTTTGGAACGTCCGAAAATTTCTGTTTGAAACGCCGCTTTTAACGGTCCGATTCGGGTGTGATCGCCTCAGAGATTCCAGCACATGCGTTTCTCCAATTTTCTTCAACATCGCGGACGGCATGTAAAAGAAAATTTTCATTGTGGGTCGTTCCCCTCATAGGGCTGACGGCTAACGCCTTCTAAGAGCCAAAAAAAAATCAAGCTCGAGGTGGCCCGGCCGCTTTTTCCCGGCACTTGAGGCAGCGATCCCGATGATTGGGCTGCTATAGCTCTCCAATTCCGACTTGGAGCTCATTGTGATGCTCACTTGATTCCGTGAGGGGTACGTAACAGACCGCCCCCTCATTTCATATTTGTTGGATCCTACGAGTACTCCTTAGCTTAGCGGCGGCGCTATAAAGAATAACCCCTATCGCGTGATTGGTCACCGAGCATTGAAAAACTCCTGGGAACAGTTCGCCCAAGCTCAAGCTTGGAACAAACTCAACCATGAGTTGATTCATTGGAAGTAGCCATGAGTGCGCCATGCATTGGCTTCCAGTAAAAGAAAAGAAAAGATAACATTCAGGGGGGTATAAGCTTCTAAAAACATATGCTGGATCCCAATCACCCGGATTTCTGGCCATATACAACCCGTACCTTGGTGTATAAATGATAAGACGTGTTCCGCAGCTCTTTCCTAATTCCAGCCAACAGCGCCTCAATTTCGACACGGGACCAGCGGAGCATCCTCGTGAATAATGCGTACGTGTAGGGCGAAATGGCCTCTATCATATTGAGTTGGTGGTATCGACCAAGTTCCTTGAGTTTGGGGTCTTTCGGCCAAGGGCTTTGGGGTAACTATACGGCAATCAGCTGGATGATTCGTCAATTAGGACAGGCACTACAAACCAGGTAGACTTCTTCCGTCACATTCACAAACCCCGCACTTTCCATGCGAGACTTCCATGTTGACGAAGAGGCCATGTCTTTGCCGAAGAGCTTGGAGGATTCATGGATATTCTTGATCGCGTAGAGAAAGTTCGTTGCCTTCAGATGCGTGTCATCATCTGAATAGGTTTTGGTTTCAAATGTTGCCATCTCAAGCCACCCATTAGGATTAAGGTTGTCTAGAGTCTGTGCAAAGAACCGGCCATGGTCGCGAATGCAGCCTTCCAGTTCACGCCCGTGAATAAGGTCGAATGGTTGTTGATGTGACCATGCCTGTTCGAAGTCATCCACTTCGAAGCGGCAGTTAGGTGGCACCCTAGAGACAAGTTAATATTAGATGAGCGATCAAGGTACGAGGAGCATGGGCAGGATAATACCACGATGGTTGGATGGGGCTAAGGTCGATCCCTGGCTGGGTCAGTTCATGCTCTGATTGGCGCGATCAAAAATGGATATCCATACCGATCACCTCAGATCCTGGGTTTGCACTAGATTTAGTTTTAGCGTCAGATCTTGAACACAAGTCTTCAGAGCTTACTCCGCATAGTCCATCGCCCATATTCCCGTCCCTGTCCCGAGATCTAATACCCGGTGTGGTTTTGTCACCGGTGCAAGGGTCAGTTCTCCCTTTAAAAGCAGGTTGTAAATGTGATGGGTCTGCAGTTGGTTAGAGATCGATCGAGCCTGCCTTACAAAGACTAACCAGATCTAGACGATCCTGCTCCCTCTCGTCATTTGGCTGTTCAAATGTCAGCTTGCTCTAGAAAGAGAGATCGGATCACATACCAAGACGTATTCTCCTTCGTGGTATGAATGGTACCTGCGGCCGTTCTATTCGCGATCAACAGGGCTGTCCCCAAATTGGCGAGATATGATTAACGACATACCTCATATCTAGATATGTTAGCAAGGAGATTGCCAAGTCACCATGGGGGGGGGGGACGCTCACCGATAGTTTAGCGCCGTTGAGGTGATACTCATTGTGTAAGTAGCATCGTCGAATCTATGAAATTTTGTTAGGGCGACCAGGGTACGCATCGTTCACTTGAGACACCCACGCTCCAGGAAACAATGAGTCGTCATCAGAGTTGGACTAAAAGGTGCTTGGTCAACCCCGAGAATTTGAGAATGTAAGATCGTGGAATACTCACGTCAGGCTCGATGGGTACCGGTACTTGGGCTTGGTGATACATCCCCAATGTCCAAACTTTAAGCTTCTAGCACACAGGCTAAGAACACGTTCGAACGATGGAAGGAAAAGAGAATAATTTTTTAGGAGTCAGCACCACACCGACTGGAGACTTATGACCCCTCCAGCTTCACATCATTTAGCGTACCGGAACACCGGGACCAGCGCTATTCAAAGACTATCGCACGGCTTTTGGTCCTGGCCTTTTTGCGAAATTCTCGCGGTACCACTTCGTCGGGTTCGATGTTACGAAGTTGGTACAAAGTCTTTCGCGGGCAGAACGGTCGGCAGGTGGGGTCTAAGGGGTTGGGTACCCGCTAGCGCCCTTTCTGTTGGTCTCTGATTGGCTGGTGGTCGCAGGACGATCCGCAGGGCCAAAAGGGGGCCACTGAGCAGCCAATCACTGCTCTCTGTGCGGTGGACACGGGTGAGGTTCCAAGGTTGGTTGATACAACGGGCCTGCGAGTAATCGATGTTTCATGGGGGCGATCGTTGAAAGATCTCTTTGATATCTGTCGATTTCATCTATAGAGGATCTGATTTCCCGGATTTCCCACCTAACGCCTGCGTGCTGAAGCGGGCATGGTGCCGCAACTTCCGACTCGGTGTCCGACCGCAACCACACGTCCTCAGAGCGGGGCAAATTGGGATCCCAAATCCCAGCTGAATGGTTCTCGCACCAAAACATCGTCCAATTCGGTGCTGATCACGTAGCACTTTGGACGCCGTCTGTCCCGACAGTCCGGGTCCTTTCGAGGTTACTCCGTACGCCACCGAGGCTTCCCAATTAAAAGTTGCGCCCCAGTCTCGTGACGGTGAGATTGCTTCGTACCCCGTTGTTTGAGATGTGATAAGACACGCATGGATGCAAAACCAGATGGAACATCGGAAGCCAATCATTTACGTTCTGGAACGCGCATTCCAGGGTCGGATCTTGGGCTTATGCATGAGCCAAGACTTACTCTGTCTCCCTTGCAGATCCTTCTTCACGATTCGTTAAAAGTCTCCCTCCAAATGAAACTGAAAAGTAAGACTGCATCGCGGCCTTCAATGCGGAGTACTCCGTACTGGGTTTCAAACAAGACGCAACACGACGGCATCCAATATCACCTGACACCTGCTCAAGTGGTTATCAGCGTCCGCAAATTCTCTAAAAGCGAATCTTGCCTCTTCGAGTCCCTCCAAGGGTGTCATATTCTGCCCAGAGGATGGCTCTAAAGTTTCAAGGCTGGCTTGAACATACACCAACCCCTCCGTTGTCCTGGCAGGAGATGGTTCGATTTCACACCAAATTTCTGCCTCTGGTTATATATTTGCGCAGCCATTCGAACCAATGCGTCAGGCGCATGATCAAGCGCTCGTCTGTTTGTCTAGAAGGTCAGATATTGCGATCAATCTTGCTTGAACTTAGAATATATTGATTACTATTCAAGATTCGCTGAGGCCGTGGCCGAGCCTGAAAGCCGCTGTTTTATGACAAAAGTGCGAGCGTGGAAGTGACCCAAACCAACCACGCAAATCTTCCTATGCTCTTGTTTGTGCCGGCAGCAACTGCGGGTGTACTCATGATAGGATTGATGCTAGAGGAGGACGAGCTGATAATCTCACTGGTAGACGGCGCAGTGGGCATGGCTGTGGAGATCGTATCGGATGAGACCAGGTCTTCGGTGGAGGATGATGATTGTATCTCGGTCGATGTGACCGCCGAAGAAGAGGTAGTCTCAGATACTGGAGTGGTCTCGGATAAATAAGAGACCACATTGTAGGTGGCGGACGAAACCTCCGACGTGGCTATGTCTGTGGTGTCTGTCGCTGAAGTTGTGCTGGTAGTTGTAACCTCAGGCTTTGTCATTGAAGTCGTTGTTGCCTCCGGCACAAGACCTCCAGTGAGCGGAGCAACCGCATAGGGAGGGTCAAAAAGACCGAAGTTACCACACGCGTTGCACGGGGACGCCCAGGATTTGACAGGTTTGGGGGCTGCAAGGATAGGATCACATCGGCCATTGGGAGCGGCTGTTGCAATGACCGATTCGGCTTCTGTCTGCGGACAGTCGGTTCCAAGATCGCTCAGCGTCAACTGTTGTGTGATCGATCCTTCGGGAATGATGGTCGACACCTGATCTAGGTCCAAGGGGAACACGACGCTGGTGCCAGAGGGCCCGGCGCGGCCTGCAGTGTTGTAGCCGTAGATGTTGTCAATGACCATGTATACTGACGGGGAAGTACTGTGGGAGGTCATGGGTCAGTCATGGATAGTAAGTCGGGACATGATAAGCTCTTACAAGGTCCAGTTGAGATGCGTGTTGGAATAAGTGGAGGGATAAACGTGCCCATCAGATGGCCAGTAGAATAAATTGACGGTACCGGCGGAGCTTTGAAAAGTTAGTTTTGACCTTCGTCGTAGCTTTGAATGCCGATTTGATGGAAGAAACCTACATGCTGCAGGTCGTTGGACATGGGTTCGGGGGCGGGCTTGGAGGTGGTGTAATGGTCGTTGGCACATAGCTAATAGTCGTAGTGGGGATTGAAATTATCTTGGTCGTCAATGTGGTGAGCTCAGAAGTCGTCGGAAACACTGATATAGTAGATATCGTTGAAATGCTCTTCGAAGGCACGGAGATGACAGTAGAGGTGGACACTTTGCTCTCAGTCCATTGTGCAGAAGACGTGAATGAAGAGACATTCAGAGCGGTGGTGCAGACAGTGGTACTCTCCGTCTCAGTGCTTTCTAGCGTCACTTCACTCTTACTGTCCCAAATAGTTTGTTCGGACAAGGATGGGATTGGGACAGGAGTGTAGGTGATGATGTTACTGCGGGTTGAAGGATCATGAGACGGAGAGTGAATAACTACATGGGCTCAGCGACTGCACTCGGATTGAATCATCGATATCTAAAATTCACATACCAGGGACACTGAAGGCCTTTATTTCCGTGGCCAGCAGCCCAAGAGCTGTCCATAATTGAAGTACTGATAACATTGTGGGCTAGATGCGGACAATGAAACAGAAATGCAGCTGGTGATATCGAGAAACAGAAAGGTAATTAAGAGAAGCATAAACCATGGCAAAAACTTGATCAGACATCAAGAATTGAGCGAGAGCGAGAGCTGCACGGTTGACCCTGCGATGACATACTGGATCATCGCGTCTAGGCATCGCGTCAGAGCCGGCGTTTTGACCAAAACAGGCAGGAAAAAACAGCTACCTCGCTAAAAAAGGTAATGATGATACAAAATCTATTTATTCTTTAAGATGCAGTGCTTGCATTTCCTAAGAGATTGTTCCTGATCTGAAAGCGGAGCAGGTTTTGGTCGGGGCTAAGCGTCATATCCTGTTTTGCAGACCCCAACGTGGACCTGTCAGGGACCTCCGTTGCCCCCGACCAAATGACAACGACGATCGCAGTCAACTAGCTCTGGATTCCAACAGGTTAGAGAAGTTAAAATGAGGTCTGGCGAAAAACGGTCTGCAATATGTGCCGATCCCCTCGGTCGCAAGATCACATAGGGAGACTGTCCGATCTCAACATTTTTGCCTGATCATATTTCTTTGGTTGTCACAGATGGTAAAATGAAGACTTCAATCGTTTGGACAGGATTGAATTTGTTTTGGGCACTGCAATGC
This sequence comes from Penicillium salamii, assembly GCA_911197225.1. NCBI lineage: Eukaryota > Fungi > Ascomycota > Eurotiomycetes > Eurotiales > Aspergillaceae > Penicillium > Penicillium salamii. The sequence goes on from CAJVOY010000076.1 coordinate 1,245,531, forward strand.
GCGGCATACTCACCTGCCAAACGCTCCTCGTCGGCTCTAGTGGTCTCTCCCAGCCAGTATTTGTAACTATCCGTCCCAGCCAGGCCTTTTACATGCCCAGGATATTCTAACTGAAAAACCAGTGAAGGAAATGATGGACCATGGAGCACATTCTTCCTCCGAGTTGGAACCCCAGAACAATCGGTAAGAGTGCTGGTCTCTACCGCCTCTCCAGAATCAATGGTTGTCTTGTCGGGCTATGGCTGCTCTAAATTCGTGTTTGAGAGTGTCCCGTCAGATTGTGCAACATCCAGAGGAACATTATTCCAGGCCAATCAGTCCTCCAGTTGGGATGAGTTGGGTCTTTATGGAATTAATGACAATGGCGTTGGCCTCGAGGCCAACCTTGGATATTACCAAAGAGCAGAATTCGCTCAAGACACCCTCGGGGTTGACCTTACCGGGCCAAGATTGAAGAATCAAACTGTCGCAGGAATCGCAACTGCAGAGCCTTTTTACCTGTAATCGCGAAGTTCTCGCCCTATCTGCCCGAGGGAGCTTACTGACCTCAGACATGTGAACAGTGGTATTTTTGGCTTGAACCCCCAGCCTGTCAATCTCACTTCGTTGGGAAATTCATCCTCGGCTTCCTTTATAACGAGCCTCAAGGACCAGGAATACATCCCGAGCTTAAGCTGGAGCTATACGGCGGGCGCCAAATACCGTGAGTGTAACCGCAAAGGACATGATGAGTGCTCGGGTGATGTTAAGTGACAATTGCCGCCTCACAGGACTCAAGCAAGTCTACGGTCAACTCATATTCTCCGGGTATGATGCATCTCGCTTCAAATCGAACTCCGTCTCGTTCAAAATGGCAGATGACATCACCAGGGACCTCGTTGTCTACCTCCAATCCATCAGCTACAGCGGATCAACCTCGGCCGTTTTATTATCGGATCCCATTGCGATCTTCATCGACTCAACGGATCCAAATCTGTGGCTACCGGAGAACGTGTGCAAGGAGTTTGAAAACTCGTTTGATCTCACCCTGGATAAGGAGACGGGGTTGTACTTGGTCAATGACACAAAAAACACTGAACTGCTTGATTCAAACGCACAAGTGACTTTCCGACTATCTGATGTGAAGTCTGGTGGTGATGCCGTGTCAATCACCTTGCCCTACGACGCTTTCTCGTTAACTGCCAAGGCTCCGTTGGTCAACAATACCAGCTACTATTTCCCACTCAAACGTGCGGCGAATGCTACCCAGTACACCCTGGGCCGGACCTTCCTGCAAGAAGCGTGAGTTGATTTTTCATATCGCGATCACCACGACTGATTTGTTGACACCTATTGTTCAGTTACCTGTCAGCCGACTACGAGCGAGGGGTGTTCAACGTGTCTGCATGTACTTGGGATGCAAATGCTGACCAGCAGGTTGTCACCATTACATCAAAGGACTCACAATCGTCTGGTTGCTCCGGAGAAGAATGTTCCTCGGATTCCGACCACGAAGGAGGGTCCTCACCACTCAGCAACGGTGCTGTAGCTGGTATAGCTATTGCAGCATTGTGCGGAGTCGTCATCTTGGCGGCAATCCTGTTCTTCTTCATTCGCCGTCAACGCCAAAAGGCGGCAAACAAAGCGAGTCTACCCGAGTCAGATGTGTCCGTCCTCTCGGGACCAGTACACAATGCTCCTCCCACCGAATACTCGAATAGTGACCAATTTACACCAAGACCAAGATTTTGGTCTCCTGATGCGGTACTCGGGGATTCTAGCGGGAGCAATGTGGTTGAAAGCAGCGCCAGTGGCACAATCAACGGGCAAAGTGCAGAGTTAGACGCCCGAGGCACTCAGATTAAACCCGTTTATTATGAGCTACCGGCCAATGGGCCTTGAAGCGCAATTTCTGAAAATTTATTGCTTGTCTGTCTGCGAATTTGCCCCTCAAAGCCCTCATACCTGCCCTGACTTCACGGCTCTATGCATGAGCACAAATATCCCAAATAAATTCTCATGCATCAGGACATCAGGCCACGAAGATATTTTCGAGCCTGAAGGTGAACACTGAGGTATCTAGTCAAACCTCCGCCGCGACGGCAGCGGTTTTGGCGGCTTATTTTTTGGCGGCCTAGGGCCGAAGCACTGCATGCCGAATCTACTCAGCTTCTCGATTCCATGGGTTTTCAAGACCTCCTTGATCTCCTCGAAATCTCTAGGATTTATCTGTTCCAGGTAAATACTCCCCCGAGTCCAGAGAAAATAATGACCATGGGCTTCAAAGATGATCTGTGAACTGTTGGCCAGCATTGAGCGGCAATTTGTGAGGCAAAAGTCTCTCGCAACTCTAAAGGCGGCGTTTCCTGCTTGGGACCAATCGTCCTGATTAAGGATCGCGGGGTCTGTCGACCAACCAAGAGGATCAGATGGGAGACACTATATCTGTCAGCACTCAGCTCGGTGGTAAATATTTTATAGCGCTCAAGGGGGTGTTTACCTCTGCCTCTTGGTTATCACCCTCGTCTTGGTCTTGAATGTCTGGAACAAATTCAACCTGCTCCTCTTTTGCTCTCACGCTTAGCCAAGATCCCATTCTGCTCCTTGTAAATCGATCTCAATAGTGGATTAAAGATATAAGATCCAAGCTGCCTGGATAGATTGATTTTTGAATAATCCTGAATTATTTTCTAGTCTTATATCTAAAGTAGGCTCATGGCTTTGAGGAGAGGGGTTCATAATCAAAAGGTTCTCAAGTGAATCAGACTCATCATCGCATCTAAGGCAAATTTCGAATTGACTTACTTTAAAATCCTGAGTCTTGGATGAAAGAAGCAACAAAGAGCGCCACTTCTAAAGTTGTTTCAAAAACCAATCTCACTCTTTCACTCCACAGGGCTGGCAAAGGTATCGTGTTGGACAAAGAAATTATCCGACTTAGTCTGAAATTCAAGTTCTTTGCCATCGTTTGTGCCTGATAAGTGGGAACAGATTCCGAAATTCCTACAAAAGGAGTGGTGTGTGCTCACCCAGGAGTATTACAAGAACGAGGTCTCATAGACAAAGAAATTTGCGAAATCCGAACAAGATACTCTCCCATCGACAGAGGTTATATCACGGACTTTGATTTGCGAACATAGTGTGAGCGAGATCAGAGTTAAGAAAGAAATCTGATCTAGCTCGGAAATTTGACCTAGAAGATGTCAAAGCCCGGTGTTAGAGCACCGGCGGGAAATTCTACAGATATCTTGATTCCAAGTGATCCGTCGACCTTCAAAACTCCAGCTTCTATGTCAGTTGGATCAAACCCTGAGATGCCAACATTTTATTTGAATGCATTCAATGGCAAGTTGAATTTGATCGACGCATACACCTGGAATCGAAAAAGAGTAAGTGATGACAAGAGAGCGAGATGATTGATGATGACACGTCGGAGAACATTGCCACCTTAGGTCAAGAAGTTTATGATCGATGTTGTAACCAACCCATATGCCTATGGGGTAGCTTCGAATGTCATCCCAGAGTTGCAACGGTTACAAAGCCACATATTGAAGATCCTGTGAGTTCAGGAATCAACTATCAGGCTTCTGATGGACTCTTAGAATTAACCGAACATGTTTACAGTGAGAACGGAGGGGAATATTCTGTGAGGAAAATTATACCACACCAGGCGCTTGGTCAAAGCGCGAGCCCAAATCGGATGCGACATTCATCAAACGAATCCGAGCTCGGCTTAGATATCTTGGTGTACGGTTGTGTTCAATATTGGTGCAGCTTTGATTTACTAGGGCGATTCCTCTCAATCATGGGACCAGCCCCCACGAAAGCCACAATTTCGAATTTTTACCTTCCTTTGACCACTATGTACAACCGATGGTGTGCCGCGATATCTTTCACACCCCCGAGTACGTTTTCCTGCTTGTGGAAAGGGCAGGGCTGTGATAAGGGTAGCTTTTATCTGGGAGCCAGTATCGCGAAACCATGGCACCCTGGTTCCGGAATTGAGTTATTGGAGATGGCCAGACGTGCGCGGTTCAACATGTTGAAGGACGAAGCTTTCGAAGCGGCTGGTTTTAGGTTTGAGAATAGATCCCTTATCAAATCTGAGGATCCGATGCGTCTCGGAGAATTTTCGGAGAGCTACCCATTAGCCCACATGTTGAAGTAAGCTTCTTTTCTTTCTGATCGCCATTTTCACAACAAAGTTTGATGACCAGGGGCTGACAAGTAAGGGGTCATGACTCAGGAAACGAGAATGTGTTTGGGATTTCGGTGGAAAGCGTCGAGCTCTCGAAGACTCGATATGATCCGGATGAGGTGTGGCAAAGAGTGCTTGATGCCTGTGCGAGTTGTCAAGGCTTGATTCGAATTTGGGGAGGTAGGGTGGAAAATTTTGTCCATTCACCCTCGAATGGAGATGATAGGGGATCCCTATGGATGCCTTCGTCTCCCTCAGTATTGAGTCACGCCACTGATGTCGTCCGGGAGACAGAAATCGACAGTGTGTCCAACATTCCGTTGAAAAGGTGTCATGCAGCAAGTGGTGAATGCGAGATCGAGCAAGTATTGAAAAGGCGCAAAGAGAGACAAAGTGGTACATTCCGATGGGTTCGCTCGGCTTTTTCAAGATGAAAAAACATTAAAAGTACTGTCGGTCAAGTAGCCTAAATGAGGGTATTAATCAAGATCTATGCAATTTGTCAGATAAAGTCGATCAGTACACAGATCACATTTAAGCCCAGCACTGAGATCGTAGGTGAAATGGAAGCTTGGGAATAAACTGAGAATAAGCAGTGTGTATGTCGAGCCTCACAGGAGAAGAGAATAAAGGAAGTTGAAGAGAAGCCGGGTGTCGACTTCCGCCTGACAGAATGTGGGGTGACGGGTTGAGCCGCCTCCAGGGCTGCAAACTTCTGTGACTCACAACTTTTGATTCTTCCCACAACATGGCTTCCGACGGTTTTTTCACTGTGAGGGCTTCATTGCCTGCACTCCCGCTACCCCCAAACACTGAGAGACCCGAAATCACGACAAATCGCTTATTACTCCGGCCTCTTCAACCAAACGACCTAGATGCGCTGCACGTGTTGCGCACGCAACCAGATGTTATGAAATGGACTAGGGCCGGCTGCATCGACGAAAGTATTGAGATGACGAAATCAAAACTGGACCCATTCCTACCACCAAATGACCTCGAAACTGCCAATTGTGCCATCTGCCTCAAGGACACGGGCGAACTGATTGGCATTGGCGGGTGTCATCTCTACCCCGGGTCCCATGGATGGCCCGAGATTGGCTATCTCCTCCGACAAGAAACATGGGGGCAAGGCTTTGGAACAGAGTTCTTGAGCGCCTGGCTGCGCTTTTGGTCTGAGCTGCCTCGCTTGGAGCGCGAAGTCCGAGTTGAAAAGGAAATGGTCATCGGCGAAGGCAATGTGGATGAACATTTGATTGCTATAACTGAGGCTAGCAACTCTGCTAGTCAAAAGGTCTTGCTAAAATCTGGGTTCCAACGTTTCCGTGAATTCACCCAGGTGGATGACACCAAGACAGTCAACCTGGTTGCGTTCCGCTTTCTGCCATCAAAGAAATGACAGATAATGGACCGAAGGGTCATGTACAAAATGCTATGCTCGTTCCACACAGCATGAACCTCCTTACCTGCATGCAGACTCGGAAGTCTTATGGTTCTGGTCATGGTACCTAGCTCACATGCTCCGCGAATCCTATGTCACCGGAAATAGCTTCCTTCGCATTCTTTTGAACTTCTTCATCTTCATGATAGATAAACTGAAGTGGTCTCTTCGTCGATATGGCGTCTGCATCACCCGTCACGATGAGTGGAGGATTGGAACGATAGTACGCATCCATGTCTTCCAATGTTCGATTCGCTAAAAGTCGTCAGTGTATAAACAAAACTGCCAGGTGCACATTTGATCAACCGACCTGTCTCAGGGTAAAAGAAATAAATTATCGGCAGAAATAGAGCATTGAGGACGGTCCACACAATCCAGAATTTCCAACCAATGCTTTGGATGCCGATAGGTGTGATCTCAACAATGGCAAAATTAGTAATCCTAATAGTTCAGGAGATCAGATCTAACGTTAAATTCAGTGGGAGTATGTTCTCATGGACTCACCAATTAGTTGCCGTCGAAACCGCAACACCTTTTGTTCTCATGGGAAGTGAGTTGATCTCAGTTGGATAAAGCCATGGCACTCCCAGCATGCCCATTCCGAATGCCACATGGAACAAGAAGAAGAATGCAACGGAGGCGGTAGCGTATACCGTATTTTTCTCGGCTAGGTATAGAAGAACAGTGATAACCAAAAAGGAAATAAACTGTCCAAACCCGGAGAGCATCATCAAACCGCGGCGGCCGACGCGCTCAACAATCGAAGCAGCAGCGCACGAGAAAATGAAGTAGGATGTCGCATTGCAAGCTGTGAGTAGCCTGGCCATTTTATCCGAAAGTCCGACCGAATTCATGAGGACAAGGGGGAGGTAGTAGCTCATGATGTTGATGCCTTTTATGTACCATAGTCCATTAGCGAAGCGTACTATAACGGAGCGACGAACGAGAAAAGCAGGGGTGTACCTTGGAATTGTTGCATTGCCTGTGTTCCAGCACCAAGAACCAACCGGCGAAGGGTTTTGGTAGTGTTGTCACTTTTGTTTGGGCGTAGGAGGTCACACCACCCAATAGCATTCTCAGTCTCGTAGGTGATACTGAACTTGATCTCGTCACGTTGGGTTATTATAAGGGGATCATCGACTGTCTTAGCTTCAACGCAAGCAAGAACTTCCATCGCTTCGTCCTCCCGAGCTTGCGTCATGAGCCATCTGTGTCCTTGTCAGTATTGCACTTATCTTCGGAATGTAGCTGAACTACTACCTTGGTGATTCTGGCAGCCAAGGAATCGTGACGAATAAGATAATCACAAATATGAGTTGCAGAGAGATTGGTAATCGCCATGCGATAGCACCTCCGCGAAATGAGAGGCCATAGTTGATCCAGTTTACAATGCAGTATCCACCAACATTGAGTCCGAGATCCAAGATGACGAGCTTTCCTCTCCATTTTGCCTGCGCTGTTTCAGTCTGCCAGATAGGCGCCGTGGCAGTATTAATGCCATTCCCGAGACTAGAGACATCAACATTAGTCGGTTTCCATTCATCAAGCACGGTGGGTATCTGCTCAACCCAGCACAATCCGACCGATGAACATCTGTGGTAAACTATAGGAAGAGGCCTGGAGAACTGTGCCAACCGCCATTATGACGGTGCCCAAGAGGATGGACTTCTTGCGACCTAGCTTTTCCCCCACAGTGAAAGCAAGTATAGCCCCAAAGAAACATCCAATGTCATAAATAGCTGCAACAGTTGACAGGACTTTGGTCTTGGTAGGGCCGACTAAGTCGTGGACTTCAAGGAAATCGGGTGTAACCACCACGCCGCCTGTAGAGGGAGGTTGGTAAGTTCAAAGGGGACGGGATATAGATGGGAGAGATTTGGACGAACTGAAGACACCCTGGTCGTATCCGAATAACATCATGTCAGTAGCACATGCCACCTAGAATTTCGCTTGTGTTAGTTTATAGTAGCTGTTGAAACCCATGTCATGGATGAATTTGAAACTTGCCGTGAGCCAGAATGTAAGCCATCCTCCAGTCAGCCCGAAGTAGGGCTTTTTCGTGAGAGCCATTGTTTGGGGAGAGGACACAGTTGCAATGAATGAGAAAAGAAGGAATTTGAAACCCTGTGCAGTTATTCCATCGCAGAAGCTCGACGAGTTCCCGCTTTATATAGAATTTTCATCAGGGTATCCATAGCAGGCTTGGGCTTCACAGCCCGGCCCCATGGGGAGTCCGGACAAAGAGAGTTGCGGGGTGCCCATTGCGAGAAAGCCTATTTGGCTGGCTTGGAAAGTGATCTCCTGCCCAGAGTTTCACTTGTCTCGCCTGGTATCCTGTCTTGGCCTTCTTGGTTTTATGAGATTGGAAAATCGTGAAGTGAATGCGATCGATCATATTCAAGTGTCATTTTTCTCAACCGTCTTTAGGGCCTGTAGAATCGTTGTGGAATCAGTTTTCATTGCAAATTAGAGCAATTCAAATCCACCATATCATCATCGTCTGCTCTGTGGCTAGGAAAAAAAGCCAACGAGTGTATGAGGTGTTTAGAGCGAAAGAGGTTAGCGCAGAACCAAATACTCCAGACGTCGTGTCCAGGACCAACCTTGGCTGGTTTGGTGGGGCACTTCTTCAGAAGCCAATCAGCGTTTCGGCTGCACCGGAATAACTATCGTCATCGGCCCGAAGTATGTGTCGCGGGGATGCTTGCCCGAAAAGGATGACAATGGGTTAGTAAAACCGCCCATAGTGTGGGGATGGCGTAGTTGGCTCCTATGGAGGGGTTCGAATATATTGCTCCCTCGGCTACCCGGTCATGGGTATATCCCCTGTCCAACACCAGGGTGCCCCTGAAACAGCCGCCACTTGGAATCATGATGAGGGATTATCAAACCACTGCCCAGTCACCCTCTCAGTGATCGGACGGTGCCTTGGTCACACAATCAGAATCGCCAATCGCCTCAAATTCCCTTGGCCTACGGTATATCTCCAATGCACGTGCGAATGCATCATGAAATGAAATCCGATCTTGGGGGCTTGTCATCGCCCCCAGCCCTTAGCGCGATTGAAGTCCCAAAGCGCAGGCGGTTCACACGAAATCAAGTTGCTTGTGACCCGTGTCATATGCGACGCGTTCGGTGCGATCTCGTTTCACCATCACCGTGCTCACGCTGTTTTCACGCAGGCATCGAGTGTGAGTTTACTCGCACTTTGCGCAAACGAGGCCGCACGGCACGATCGAAGCTAGGTAACACGACAACAAAACAAGTCCAACGGGAATCAACACTTTGGATGCAGTCCCAGCAAGCTCAAAGTGACACATTTGCTCACTCTGAGTCTTCTCCGTCTTCGATGAGTCCCACAACCCCGGATTCAGCGGGTGGGCGGTGGCCACCGGTGACAAACGAGATTGATAGTCTCCTGGCTTTTTATGAGGATGAACAGCACACTGTATCCGGTACCTCACGTGGATGGGACTTGCAAGAGGTCGATGAATCACAACATCCATGGGCCGGCGACCAGTCATCCAAGAATTTACCCATTCCAAGCTTGCAAGCCGATTTCCCTGCGCTACCACTGCCGGGCGCGTGGGATCCGATTTTCACCAACTCGGACAGCAAATCCGACATTTTTACCGAGTTTCCATCTACATTGGAAAGCTCTCTGAATAATGTGGCTCAACAGGTACAGCAATCCCCTTTGCGGTATCCCGTGTTAGGTGAGGTGATGGGCTTTCTGGACCCTCATGTGTCTCCTCAGCTGGCATGTCATTTGATAGAGCGATATTTCTCTGCAGATTTCTTGGCCAGCCCGCATACGCTTTACGGTCATTGGAGTTGCTCTGTCTTACGCAAGACCTCATTCCTGGCCAAGAGTTATAGACCTACCAAGCCTGCGCTCTTGATGAGTATGCTTTGGATTGCTGCTGCAAATGATCGGCACTTCTCTTTTTCTGCATCATCAACACAACAAAAGAAGCTCTGCCAGTTACTCGGTAGTTGGACAATGTCCCTTTTGCCGCAATCATCTGAGCAAGCCTCATCTGAGCATCAGAACCTGTCACCGGCGGGTCTGGGTTCTCTGCCTACAGTTTCTCACGACATGGCGAAAGATATCGGTGACCTTGATGATGTGATTACGTACATTCACATTGCCTCAATTTACTCTTCCGAGGAAATCCCTTCAGACGCGGAGTGGTATGTAAACCAGTATACCATCTCAAATCATATGTCTTCTAACCCAAGTCTAGGTGGAAGGCAGCCACTAAGTTGGCGATAAAACTTCAACTCAATCAAGAAAATGATTTACCAATAGCACAAGACAACTCGGATCCAAACTACGACAATTACTGTTCTCACGAGTCATCAGAGTTCACAGAAACGCTGGCGTCCATCCATCATGAAGTGGTGGAATCCAGTTGCCATTGCAACTACAAGTTAATGGGTGATGCAAGATCTGCTATCTGCGCCAATGAGCGCTTTGAAGAGCGAAGACGAACATGGTGGATATTATATATCATGGACCGCCATTTAACACTGCGCCACAATTTTCCGTCGGAAACCCTGGACATCGAATGTGCTGGCCTACTGCTCCCGATAGACGAAACGTCCTGGCAGAACGGCGATTTCTCCTGTGATAACTCCGATCCGCAGAGGAATTCTGATTCTTGCCCAGAGCAACGGCCAAAACGTCGGGCATTTCCCGATTTCCGATTCCACGACTGCTCGCTCTTCGGATCTTTCCTTCCACTCATGGCCATCACCGGGGAAATACTCAGGCTAAATGATCCAAGATCGCAAGAAACGTACGATCAAAAAAAGCCTGAGGCTCAAATACTACAAGAATTAGGAGTCTATCAAAGCAGTCTGACCGCGTCGATGGCATCGTTAAACGATTCAGCTTCTGGCTTGGAAGAAATTAAAACACCCGACGATTTACAACAGCAAACTGCAATGGCATACGTATCATACTTCGTTCAAGTTTTACGGATGATGATAGTGGGAAAGCGCAATTGGCTATTTTTGGTGGAAGACAAGGAATGCTGGACCACTCCAGCCTTCTCTTCTACGATCTCACACGCCTTAAATGCGGCCTCCTGGCTTCGAAGAATTTTGCATTTTGACCCGGATGTCAGCTTTTCTCCCTATTTCTTCGGCATTCAATTGTTCCAAGGGAGCTTGCCTATGTTGTTGATTGTAGAACGTCTTCAAAAGAACTGCGGCAAAGATATTCTCAATGCCTGCGAGATCATGATTCGCGCAAATGAGGCCGCCCTCGTTACGCGCAACACGGACTATCAAAGAAGATTGCGGCAGCTGATGCGAAGCGCAGTTTCGCAATCTTGGGGCCGTCCCGTGAGTCCACACGATATCCGAAGTCGCCGCAAAGCAGTCTTCGCCCTTTATTTGTGGACTCAAAGGGGCACACATTGGCCAATTGAACTTGAAATTTCCTCTCAGTCCTAAGAAAGTCCAGGAAAATTATTTTCCATCGATATCATAAGACTGCAACATTCGATCTTATATATACCCCCTGGACGGGCTCAAGCCAAACTCGAAGCTTTCGCGTTGCGAGATATAGAGATATACCAACTACGTGCAGGCTGCTTGCCCCACACGTGGGTGGATAATTAATGATAATTCAGAGATATTTTGATTGTTCTTGTTCTCTTCCTTCCATGCCAAGATTTACCCGAAGGTTCTTTCAGCGCTGATCTGTGCCAGGGCACGACGGTAAGTCGTGCCAATGACCATGGGACCGGGGAGACAGAGTGGCACCGTCTTCAGTGCTAACCACCACCAAGCCACTTGGATTAATACTGCTCTGAGCTTAACATTATTTACGCAGGGCGCCAGTAAAATCGACTTGCGGGGAAGAATGCCACCCATGGATTGAGGGGGACAATCACGTGAGCGGACCGCTCGCCGTCCCGGTCATACATCACCACGACGAGTTTAAAGTAGGAGCATACCCAGCTGCCACTAAAATGCAACAAACAAGAAGTTTCTCACAAAAAATCACTCAAAGAAATGACGGAACAATACGATGTGGCAGTTGTTGGTCTTGGGGTGCTCGGAAGTGCAGCCGCATACCACGCAGCTTTAAAGGGCAAGAAAGTCATTGCCTTTGAACAATTCGAGCTTGGACATGTACACGGCGCATCACACGATACCTCACGAATTGTGAGAACAACAAACTCGTCTCCGGAATATGTGGCATTAGCCAAATCTGCATACAAAGACTGGGCCGACCTGGAAAAGGCAACCGATCAAAAACTGTTAACGATTACTGGCGGCGTCTTCTTTCTTCCCAAAGATGCCCCTACGCCACTTGGGGACTTTACACGAAGTCTCGACGCCAAGAATGTCCCATACGAGGTCCTCAACGCAAAGGAGGTGAACAAGCGATGGCCTCAATTCGACATCCCGGACTCGGTCGATACTTTATACACAGCCGATACTGGAATCGCCCACGCAGCAAAAACAGTTCTTGCCATGCAAAGCTTGGCCCGAACCAATGGTGCCGCGCTAAGGGAGCACACTCGAGTGGATCGAGTGACACCCAAGAGATCAGGGCCAGGAGTCGTCATTGAGACCTCCAAGGGCCAAGTTCACGCCGCCAAAGTCATTCTTGCAGCCGACGCCTGGACGAACAAGCTTCTTGCCCCACTTGGTGTGCACATTCCTCTGTCAGTTATGCAAGAGCAGGTTACATATTTCAAGCCGGCAGAGGAAGCAGCCTGGGAGCCCAGCAATTTCCCCGTGTGGATTTGGGGTGGCGATCCCTGCTTCTACGGCTTCCCCTCTTTTGGCGAGCCAACGATCAAGGCCGGCCGAGACACATCCAACAACTTTATGACACCTGAGCAACGGACCTATGTGCACTCGCCACAGCTGCTCGAGCAGTTGTCTTCATTCATGGGCAAAGTCATGCCTGATGAGGGTCGCCAGGCACTTCGAACTGTGACCTGCCAGTATTCTATCACACCGAATAGGCAGTTTGTCATCAGTCCACTGGAGATACATAAAGATATCATTGTTGGGCTGGGTGCCGCCCATGCGTTCAAGTTTGCGCCGGCATTTGGTCGTGCTCTGGCGGAGCTTGCAGTTGATGGGAAGAATACGGAGGATTTGTCGAAGTTCGGGATACCCAAGAACGCGACTTATACTAGTAAACTTTAGGCTGTTCAGACTTTTCAAAAACTATCACTAAACTGAGCTTTCACCCGTGGACGGGTTCTCGTCAATATGATTTGTATGACTTTTGAAAAAATGTTGTTGTCATATCCGATCGATCTTCGCAATCTCCAGGTGCAGCAAGCCACTTAGGCCAAGTCGTTTGCAAAACGTCGGCTGAGAATTTTGGATAGCCACCAGCAACTATTATTGAACTAACAAGGAACTTTAGGCCGCGCGATATGACCCTCCCTTCTAAAGTTCCAATGTTTCTCGCTTTTTCACCCCTTGCCGATCGATTTGGATTGGGCGCCCTTGAGCATGTACCCGTGCATGTGCCCCTAACCCCCGTCACTTTGGCAGTCTCTGAGCTTCCCAACAGATAGTTACGGGGTACAGGTTACCCCCTAATATCACCGCCAGTCTCCAAAAGAATTCTATTTTCGCTGCCGTTGACTCTCACGTCTGAGGGTGAATACTTAAGTATGAAATCACATTTCACATTTTACTTTCTTTTTCAATCAGGGTACTGAGAAAGAGATTTTTTTTTTTTTTAAAAAAAAGAAAAAAACTCGTAGGGAGAGATCTCGATGCCCCTGGGGAGGTCCTACAGCAAGAAACCAGCCAATCAAGAACATTGTTCGAATTCATCTGCGCGATCGACAAAAAAGCAAAAACAACAATTGATTCTGAGCCAGACATCTTACTATGCCATAATACCTGCAGATTGGGTCTCCAACCAAGCCGATTTGCTAGTGCAGTCAGCCAAAGACTGCATGTACTCCCGTCTGGACCTAACAGCATTCGCCAAACTTTGCAAGACTTCCACAGTTGTTTCCCAACTGATGCATGCATCAGTGATGCTAACGCCAGGTCGAAGTCCACTAGGACCCTCGGGTGGCACTTTCTGATTGCCCTCGTTGAGGTTGCTCTCGATCATCACGCCCACAATCCCTGATTCACCGCTCACCATCTGACTCGCAACGTCCATGGCAACCACACTCTGGTTGCGGAAGTTTTTGGCAGAATTAGCGTGTGAGCAATCAATCAGTAGATTCTCGCGCTGGCTTTTCTGTTTCAAAGCCTGCTTGGCAGAGCTAACATGCTCTTTTGCGTAGTTGGGACCGTGGGAGCCTCCACGGAGAATGACAAGACCATGCTCGTTTCCAGCGGTGCGAGTTACAGCCGCCATACCTTCTTTGGTAACACCAAGGAATGTGTGCGGCTTTGAAGCGGCCGCGATGGCGTCAATTGCGACATTGACGTTCCCTGACGTTCCATTTTTGTAACCGATGGGGAAACTTAGGCCAGAGGCTAGCTCGCGATGGAGCTGGGATTCTGTTGTGCGGGCGCCGATTGCTCCGAAGGAGATGAAGTCTGCTAGGTATTGGGGCGATATGGTGTCAAGCATCTCGCTGGCGATGGGAAGGCCCATGTTGGTGAGATCGGAATATAGTTGTCGGGAAATACGCAGGCCTTTGTTGATGTCGTAGGACTCATCGATATCAGGATCATTGACAAGCCCCTTCCACCCCACTGTTGTACGCGGCTTCTCAAGGTAAGCTCGCATGACGACGCAGAGATCTGTCGAGAGCTTCTTGGATAGTTCTCGCAGTCTAGAAGCAAACTCCAGTGCCTCTTGAGGGTTGTGGATCGAGCATGGCCCCACGACCACGAGGAGGCGGTCGTCTCGCCGCTCAAGAATGTCAATCACCTGTTGTCGGCCTGCGGAAACGGTTGCAAGAGAGACGGCTGACTACAAAGAAGTCAGTTATACGAGTCTTTTTGGGGAGTTGCACTCAAACTGACTGCAGGAATCTCGTGTTGGATGTATTCGGGAGAAAGCAACGGCTCAAAGCCAGAGACTGCCAGCTGTGTTAGTGCGATTCACTGTAAAGATGAACCGATACAAACTTCGTGTATCCTCCTGGCTGGAAGAAGTCATGTTGCTGGAGCTGAGTACGAAGTACAGTCTGTATGAATGGAAGTTGAAAGATCGACGAGCAATGTGTTGATTTTTGTAAGGGGAGTATCGTGTGAAGTCACCACTGATATATACTTTCCACCAAAAAAAAAAAGGTGAGAGGGAACGGCACTTCAAAATGCGGCTTGCCAGTGTGATATTTGTAGGAGTCTTAGATAAATACAAAAGAAAGCCATATTTAGGTGGATATGTCTGGGCTTTTCCTGGTCGTGATTTTTCGAGGAGTCAATCGAAAATGCCTCAATTTTTTATGCATTCACATGCAAGTTTCGAGACTATCGCTGACGAGATCGCTAGTACATCAGGCTTGCATGAAGTGATGAGGAAAAGCAAAGAGATAAAAGACAATAAACTCACGGTATTGGCTGCACGTGGAGGGCAAATGAAGGGAAATAAATGCAGAGAGCTGGATCCACCTGTGGAATCCAAGACCTTTTGGTCGCCTACCTATTCCTTCACCGAATGGCCATACTCATATGGAGTACTCCGTACTCCGTAAGAAGTACGGAGTTTTACTTAGTCAGTGTGTACGGAGCATGGAGAGGCATCAATAACTGACCGCTGCTTCATGAAGCATGACGCCAAGATGTGGCTGTGCCGCTGAGTGGCTTATCCACCAAGTGGCTTGTACAGCATGAATACCCTCATGTTTTCAACTCAAGATAGTTATACACTGGTAGACCTCGCCATGCATGTATCAAAGGCAGTTAAAAAACAAACATCAACAGTAATGACAAACCTGAGCTAGCAGAGGATTTTTTGGGGGCCGTTGGTGTCAGTAACTGAACAAAGGACTCGAACGCCCAATTTCTGGAACCGTGAGAATGTGGTTGAAAATGTCTCTCCGTGGTTTCATTTCAGATTTCTCTAAAGTCGGGCAATCACCGAGAAATTTCCGTTCGGCGTTCCCGTCAAGCTTCAGGGAATCTCGGGACCCCACTCGATCCCCCCGGCCGTTGCGGGATCTGGCGGGATCTAGAAGCCTATTGCCCCCAACCTGCGTCTTGCGGCCGGGACCTTTCCGAGCTCTTCATTGGCAAAAAAGGCCCCCAAAAAATGGACCTGGAACGCAATGGTCGAGGAATGATCCAAACCTAGGGCTTTTTTTGTGAGGGCCACGTCTTCATTCGTTGTACATAAACTTTTTTTTTTTTCAAAAAAAAAATTAAGAAAAAGATTGAAATATGATTTAGTAAGATGGAATATGGGGCGCATTTAGAGCCTGCTAGAAGTCTACCAGAGCAAGGGCTAAACGTAATAAAAGCAGAAAAAAATAAGCTCTTCCAGGTCATAACTAAAGTAAGCCCAAACTGAAAGAACAAAGAAGAAGAGAAAAAAAAAGATCACAAGGGACTAGACTCGCCCCCGATTGCGCGCTAAGTTGAGGACCAGGGAAGTAAGTGGGTTTTACTTAAAGGTCGATCCCGATTCCGCTCCCGCTAAGAGTGCCCAGAAATTTTTTGCATTCCTCTTGGCCTTTTGCCTTTGCACTTCTTTCTCTATCGTATTTGCTCAGAGATCAATGTTGTCAGAACGGGAATTGCTGTCGCGCCTCCCTAGGCCCATCAGCCATTTTCTAGGCTATCGTGCAGAGGCACCGAAGCCACCTCCCAAGTATCTGGTCCATTTCTGGTCCTTCATCGCTGCCTTCGCTGGTCTCTGCACAGTGCAAGCCATCTTCAACTATTCGAAATATTTCACTGACCGTGGTGTGCCTGGCTTGATTGCCTCCTATGTGAGTTTCTTCCCTTGTTCCGTCCATGCAACGCATAGCTGATGATAAAAAAAAGGGAGCATCAGCCGTTCTGGTGTACGGCGCCATTGAAAGCCCGCTTGCTCAACCCCGTGCTCTCATCTTTGGTCATTTTCTGAGCGCTTTAGTCGGCCTATGTGTTACCAAATTGTTCAGCTTGATGCCCAATGAGGCTCGTTTTGATTCCCTGCGTTGGCTGGCAGGCGCGCTCTCGTCAGCAATTGCCATTGTTGTGATGCAGGTCACAGAGACAACTCATCCACCTGCTGGTGCTACAGCCCTTCTGCCCGCTCTTGATGATGCTGTGTGGGATATTTCCTGGTACTATCTACCAGTGGTACTGCTTTCCTCTACAATGATTCTGGCTGTGGCTCTGGTGGTCAATAATATCCAGCGCCGGTACCCTGTGTTCTGGATAAGCCCACCAAAGCCTGTGGCTGCTCTTCCTCTGCCAAATGGAAAATGATGGTGGTATCCGGGAGGAATGTGATGGTCTTGGGGAACGGGGGAAGACGAGATATGTTAGAAGACATATTGGATTGATCAAGAATGTCGACTCAGCATATGCAATGGCAAGAAAGAACAAAAATTGAAAATTGTAATGTGTTTCAGGACTCCTGATCACCGAAAAATCATATTTACACAAATATCTCGTCTAAGTCAATTGAAATCTTATCAAGTTTTTACTTTGAGTTGCTGTGAAGAAAATTACAAATTCATCACTACTAGCCTGAAAATATTTTCGAGTAAAATCGCTGAGCCATTATCCAGCTTTCTCAGGACAAGGGGGAAGAGACTTCCCTGTCTTTCCCACGAAGTATTAGGCCAACCGCTTTTTTTGGGCGCTCTCAACTCTAGAAATTCTTCACAAAATGTGACATCCAATTTTAAAACGAGAATTGAAAGACCTCGTATAGACCCACGTCAGCCTAGCGGGCAAGGTCCACACACGAGCTAGCTTGCACAAAGAGCCTGACATGAGCCATTTGAAGGATTATTCACAGAACGGGAAAATGAAGCTATTTTCAAAATCCGCGGAATGGGATTGCTCGAATAGCACCGATGGACCAATGTAATCACCGATCCATCTTAGATCAAGCCAAATTTATGTGGACCACACGCTGCCTGAGAATCTTCTGGGTTCCAATAGAGGACACCAATTAGCAAAGCAGACGCATCATGCAGTGTGATTTGCCACCGGTGTCATTTCACTGATTTCTTGAAGGCCCCACGAACGAGCCGGCCCGTCTGGGATGCCGATTCCCGCCGGTGGGGGCCAAAATGTACAAAAGTACACCCAATCGGCTATCTAGACCCTGGAATCTTCAAGAAACAAGGCATTAGTGTGGATCACCAGGAGTAGCCCGAGATCACCGCGTATGCTGAAGGGTAATATTAGCGATGCTCTAGAAGTGAAACATGGGCATCTACAAGCGGCATGCTAAGAGAGTGTCAATTACAACACTGGGGAAGGGAATGATACCTCTGGATTTCACGAACCACTTAATGGGTTGATCCCACTCAGTGTTATTTAAATTCCATTAGCATTTCAGTGTGCTGTAGCTAGCTGTATGTATAAGTAGTTTAGTGGGTTTTCTTCCTCGAACACGTCCTTCTGATGTTGTAAAAGTACCATATCGCCAAGATATGCCATTCAGAAAAGTAGATAGCGAGCTCTAATTAACCGAGCTTTCTTCATACAGTTACAAGAGCCTGGCGAATGAAGACAATCTAGAAAAATATCATGAAACGTACTTGGTAAGTAAATATGAACCACGTGTGAGCTTCCAAGATTGTCCTGGGAGGCAGCTGCCCTTGGTCGATTCCCTCGTGGGGATCGTAGTTCTTGAATTGTTGAAAAGTTGCAAATCGAAACCCAAATACAGTACTCTATATGGAGTATGTAGTACTCTGTAGAAAGCCCCAAGAATCCACATTTACTGATTTCCCCCATCCGGACGATACCAATCGGGGTTCATACAATTAATCAGCCTCCACAGCCCAATTCGCTCAGTCAGTTGCCACTGAAAGCGCCTCATGCACTGGAATCCTTCCGAAAGCCACCACTGATGCAGGCTTTTTCTACACTTCAGGCCCCACCTCAGTCAAAAATGTCTCTTCCTGTCTCTTTCTCCCTCGGCCTGACACTGTACGATCAAATCCGAGGCCATTGCTTTCTCGTACGGGTCTGATGATGGATCTCTATTCCAGTTTACCCGTGGACTCTGTATAATGTTTGGTCTATATTCTCAGAAATCTTGTTCTGGGAGTCTGTGGCTGAAAGGCCCGCCTCGAAATGTCTCGTTGACGACGCACATATGGGGCAAGTGGAGAGGGGCGAGTAATACGAACTAAGTCAATTCACTCACTTCTATCCAAAGAGATCACGGAGTTGCAATCGCTGAAGCTGACTGCGCAGGGTGGCACCCTTCGGTGATACGCTGCTAAGAGGGGGCCAAATGAGCAGCTGGATGATTCAAGCGGGCCGCTTTTTCATGGATGGAATTGGAACCAATGGATTCATCACAAGCTGGCTGGTAGGCCAAGACAACTGGATACTCCTGATCTAACTCGGGAGAATGTTTCGAGTCTTCTTTTCAAACGGGGTTCCTTTTCAAACGGGGTTCCTTTTGAGGGAAATCTAGGCGAGTTGAACTGGCTCAGGCTATAAAGTCTCCGGGTTGCTTCATGCTTTTTCTTTCATTAGACTCCTGAAGCTCTGTGTTTGAGAATATGGAATTTATATCCAATTCAACCTATGCATTCCCTAGCTCATCTCCTTTGGAGATAGCTGTTCATGCGGGAAGTCTTTTCGAAGTCAGCTCGACTTCTATTTGGACCGTTTCAGCAGTTGCAATTGTATCTCTTCTTGCTTGGTTGCGCACTCCGTGGAATGATGGTCAGGGTCACAGTATTCCTAAAGGCCCAAGGGGGCTTCCGATCATTGGTAGTTGACTAATTCTTACTTTGACTGATGAACTCAGCTCACCAAGTTCTTAGGTTCTTTCTATGCCTTGACGAGATTCCCTGAGCTGACTCTCGACTTTTGGGCCAAGAAGTTTGGTAAATTGTATTCAATTTGGCTTGGAAACCAGCTCTTCGTCATTGTGTCAGATCCCAATGTTGCAAAGGATCTCATGGTCACCAACGGCAATGTGTTCTCGTCCCGCAAGGAGATGTATATCAAGAGTCAGACTGTTTTCGCTGGCAGAGGTATTACTGCTACTCCATACAATGATCGATGGTAAGCTGTTTGCAAGATTTGGAACAACGTGTCCCGCTGATGGTCAATGAATGATAGGCGCAAGCACCGCCGCATTGCGGTTACATGGTTGAGCCAGCGTGCGGTGGACTCATACTCCCCCACTTTGGACCGCGAGTCTCTCTCTTTGGTCAAAGCATTGTTCGAGGAAAGCAAAGGCGGGTTGGTGCCTGTCAACCCTCAAGTATGTCAAACTGTTCTCTCGCAAATTCCGATTCTGACCCTTGCAGCCCCACGCAGGTCGTTGCTCTCTGAACAACATGACTACCATCACTTTTGGCTTCCGTACAGACAGCATCGACCACCCTCTTGTTGCTCAGGCTTTGAAGCTCAGTCGTGAGTTTATGTAGGCTGAACTTTTCCTGTGAAAATTACATGGCAAACATACTTATGAATATAGGAACTGCACCGGTCCCATGTCAAACCTGGTTGACTTCGTCTCCCTTCTGCAATACATCCCAACACCTATGCACCAGCGTGGCAAGAAGCTTCACAAGGGCCTAGTTGATACATACGGCGGTATCATCAAAGACATTGAACAGAAGATGAAGTCTGGAGGCCAAGTCACCGACTGTCTTTCCAAAACTATGGTTGAAGTGCGCAAAAAGGAGAATCTGGACGACTTGGACATGGCAATCCTGGCATCTGCCTTCATGATTGGTGGTGTTGAAACGGTTCGTTTTCTTCCGGTTGATCAATGATGGATCTCTGACTTTCCATAGACTGCAGCTATCATGCAATGGTTTTCGGCACTCATCCCTGCGTATCCTGAAATCCAGAAAAAGGCACAGGAAGAGCTTGACCGTGTTGTTGGAAGGGACCGTCTTCCTGATGTCGATGACGAGAAGAATCTGCCCTATTGCCACGCCATTATCAAGGAGGTAGAGCGTGTTCACAACCCGTTCTGGTTGGGTACACCTCATGTTGCCACAGAGGACTTTGTGTATGAAGGTCAATATATTCCCAAAGACACAGTGGTCGTCCTCAACACATGGACCATGCACAATGACTCTACCCGCCACTCCAATCCTGAGAAATTCAACGTATGTGAGCCTCGGAAAAGCGTTTCGAGGCAGAAACTAACAGGAAACAGCCTGATCGCTATATCAATGACCCCTTGACCTCTGCCGACAGCGCCAATGTTGCCAATCCCATGGAGCGTGATCACTGGATGTTCGGTGCCGGGTAAGTTTGCTCCCTCCTATGATGTGGATAGAATGCTAAAGTGCCCTAGTCGTCGCATTTGCCCTGGTATGCTCGTTGCAGAGCGTGAAATATGGCTGACCATCTCCCGGATGCTTTGGGCATTCGACATGTACGAGATTCCAGGTGAACCTATCGATCTGAAGGAGTATGATGGTCTCTCGGGGCGCTCTCCAGTTCCGTTCCGTATTGGATTGAAGCCTCGCCATGAGAACGTTGCCAAGCTTCTTGAGGAAGTGGAGATCTGAGATGCTTGGCAGAATCCAATGGTGCTTGAATCACGTGGATCATGTTGTTTGAACGAAAAGTGAACTTGCAGAGAACTCAAAAGTTATTTCGAATGTTAGATCGGTGAAATTGATCCTCATTGAAGCCTCAGGGGGAAGAGTAAGCGGACGGAAAAAATCACTTGACTGAGCAGAGAGAGAGAGAGAGAGAGAGAGAGCGCGTGGGTGAGAAGAGAGAGTAATCTACACTGGGGTTGGGATGAGCTTCCACAACAATCATTCTACTTCATTTGGTCCTTCCTCTTTTCTACTGTGGAGTTTTTCTGTCACATTCTTCATTTCGAATTATTTAGTTTTCATGTTCACCTCGCACGTTCGCCGAAACACATCGAAAAATGTCTCTTCAATCTGTACGATGATGGTCTGACGAATACCAACACGCCCAAGCATGAATTTGTTTACGTGAGGGGCAGACCGATTTCGTGAGTGAAGCAGAGAAGTCAGAATCTGTCCACCGCCCAGTCGCTCTTCGATTCTCCTTGACATACCTTCCAGTGTCGTCGTGAACTCGCTTCAAGGCTGCTGCAACCCCCAAGACTCCTGCTGACCCTATGGCTGCTGTTGCCACCAAGGTTAATACCCTCATCAAGGCTGCGTCTGCCAAGGCTCAACCCCTACGAAGTACACGATGGGTCATCGGCTATGGCGCATGCAACGTTGAATTGAGACAATGGCATGTAAGCCATCTTACTTCATCACATTCCCCCCATGCAGTCCACTTTTGCAAGTCTCTGTCCTTCCTCACAGTAGCATTTGAACGTGGGGTTTGTGACCTGTTACATATTACCCGCTGGGTGGCTGCATGATCGACATGCACTACTACTCTTACTGCCTTGGCCCCCGGTTTGATCGACAGCAAACAAAGAAAACGATACAGCTCAGCGAATCCAGAGTACACGAATCCACAAATTGGGACATTGTCTAGGTAAGGACCTGTCAGAGCTTACTCCCTACGGATTATGTTGCTGCCTGGCCTGTTTGGAGAGAAGTCCGCCTCTCCCCTATTCAAATCCACCGTTTGGTATCGATTTAAGTCCCCGTGGGATCTACCATAACGCTGCATTCCCACTGTCCTTTTTCTCTAGTCCCAACCCTAGTGAAATAATCCAAGTTATCGGCCTCACAAAATGCACCACCTTCGGGATTCTCTACTAGGCTCTGTGCCTAAGGACTCTTCTAGTCTATCAACGGGCGACTTTGTTCTCAGAGACCAGGAAGATACGCGCCAGTCGGTCGCCCGGGGTGAATTCGAACAGGTTCGAGAGACTGCCTTCGGGAACCGGACCTGGGCCATCACCAGCCGATACTGCAGCGTTGCAGATGGCGTGGACACTCTTGAAGACTATATTCATCCCCTGTGGTATATGTACTACGAACTTGGTCGAAGCATCTCATGCGAGGCACCGGAGCATGAGGGCATAGTCCTCGATATCCTCCGCATTCAAGGAATGGGGCCGTTGACTAGACCCTCACCGGGGGGCAGGGGCATTGATATCGCAAGAACCGTCGATGGGGCACTGTGGACTGATCTTCCTTTCTTTGCCGGTGATATGGTCAATTTGTGGTCCATTAATCGCGCTACCATGTCAGGAGCACATCGTCTCAACTTTGCTACTTTCTTGGCTAAGCTTGCATCCGCTCGTGTCGCTAAAGATCGGTTGTGTCAAGTTGCTCTCCTGATCTTCCGTGATCTCTTTGAGATTGGCCGAGACCTTCGTACGGGGGAACAGACAGACGATGAAGACCTACACCGAGGTACTAGAAACCTTGAAGTATTTCATCTGCTACCAGCTGCTGTTGCTTGGCTGAGAGAAGCCAGTCACAATGTTGTTCTGCTATCTGATTTGTATTGGAATGACTGCCCCAGCGATGTTAGCAAGGGTGGGAGAGACTTCCTTGAATCCGAGCTCGGGCAGCGATCACCTGCCGGATTCTCGCCATGGAGATACATGTTCTGGTTGAAACGACTTGCTCAGATCCAGGAAGAAGCTAAAGAGGCCAACGAGAAAGCCCTGGAAAGTCTTGCCGAAGATGGCTGCGAGTACATGGTGAACATGGTCCGAGACAAGAATTCTGAGATCATCAGAGCATACAAGAATGGTGGTGATTCCCTTCGTCAAGATAAGCATCTTTCGTGTTTGAGGGAACTTGCATATCCCGAGGATTCAGAGGAGTAGACACTTGAATGGAAGCTTAGGGGGAATTCGAAAAGTTCATATGCATGTCTCCCTTCCGTCCTCGGCCTGTGAATCCTCATGTTGAACCTCATCTATGCCGCTCGTTACTCCCTACTCTGTATTTTTTAAAGCATTACCAAATCCACATACCGTATTATCATGGGTACCAAGAATGCAAGAATAAAATCCAGTCACTTCCCGATCCCTCCCCCCTAAATCGAATGCTCTGTGTTTTTGCTTTTCCCTCCCCCTTGCAGGAGATTCATCAGAAAAACAAGACTTATGAAAAGCTACTTGCTGATATTGTATGACTTGGAACTGTTGTGTAGGGTATTCGCCCCAACCACATGTGTAGATAGCTCGCAGCCTTCTAGCTTCTCCCTTCTTCTCTCTTTCTCTCCCCGCATTGAATTCAGTCGGTTCCTTCTCTTTCTCTTGCCGTGCAGTCTTAATAGGAACTACAGCTAGTCAAAATTATATCCAGGTAAACTTTTTGAAAAAACACTATCGTTGGTATGATCATCTCGTACTCACCTCCAGGACTGGGCAATGGAAATTTGGAATAATCATAAAATAGGCAACATGCTGATATACGTATGAATAGCTAGCTAGATACGGAACGAGTGTGGTTATAATGAGAACTGCCAACACAAAAGACACTGGGAACGGTTGGATACATCATCCCAATACAGAGAGACACTGCACGTCACCCGTTCTCCTTGGTGTAGTATCATCGAAATTGAAAGAAATCATTCTTTCAAGGCCAATGATGAAGCACAGAACACCAGGATAAGAGGAAGACTCATTACCCCTAGAGCTGGCAGTCAACCTTCTTGTGGTGGGTATCGTAAGTACAGGCGTCGCGATCATTCCGGCACTAAACATAGGATTCAAATGGTTAGAACAAGCCAAATCAATTGTCACAGAAGCACATTGACATCTATAGATTACCTTTTTGTTGGCCGCCGAGCCACACTTGACTTTGTTTGTCTTTCCCTTCACTACGTACGTGCACACGTTGTTTTTCTTGTCGCATTGCTATAAAATGGTCGATTTAGATTCATCACGTTTGTTTATCAGTAAAATTGCAGAAAGATACTCACTCCTTGCTGTTTGGTCGAGGCTCGAGCATCGATGTCGTTGGACTCGGTAGCGATGGGGTTGGCAACAACGCCAACAGCAGCGAAAAGGAAAATGGCAACTTTGGTGATCTGCATGATGAAAATTTGTCTTGTCAAATGTTTGACACGGTAGTTTGTAGTGAATTGAGGTTGATGAGATTGATACTTTGGCAATTGGAGCACAGTGAAGCTGTCTTATATAGACGAGACCGGCAGCTTGCTGTAACATTTGAGATTTAGGTCTCCCATCCTCAAACTCGACGCAGTCATCATGGAGGTCATTTTTGAAGGATCACTCGAGTTATCCAATAAAATTTATGCCTCATGTATCCCAAAGACGCAGCCTGTGGGTTGACATGATCCCATAGGTGAAGGAGTCTAGTTCCTGGTGTCTCACTACGTCGGGGCTGAACAGAACGTGCAGAAGGATTGAGGAGATCAAACAGCCTGTCTTGATAACATAATATCAGTGTCATGTGTCGTGCCATAAGGCTGTGTAGTTCAAGGCTAATGGTACATAGCGTTGCAAATCTTCGGAATGTTGGAAGGAGGAATGATCTCCGGATCCTCGGTTGCATGCATGTTTTTTATGCAGGGTATGGTAAAGCTGTCATTATAATTGGCTTGGGTCAAAGGGGGTGTAGATCGTTTCTTACTCCGTAGTGGGGGGAGGCATGCTCTCATTCGCTTACGAGTAGGCCCAGAAGTTGGCGCTAGCCTCCGCCCCCCTGTCCGCCCCTCGCGCCGGGCCGTAGGCTAGCACAACTTGCAGTAGGGGCGAACTATGGATCCTGCATGTGTGACCTTGGAGATGACTGCAAAGCAGGGCTGGGAGTTATGGACTCCCTCCACTAACGTAGGTTTCTTGTGTGACAGGACACTGCGAATTTCGAGGCAAATGCAATTTCCCCAAGTAAAAGTAGCCCCGTATTCAAGGCAAGCTAGTTGAGGGAACATACCATGTGGTTGCAAAATTAGTAGCCTCATGGGTCGCTTGGATACGGCCCCCAATTTATGCGTTAGTAGATGTGAAAAAGTACACTTTTGATGCAATAGTAAGAAGGCCGAGTCTTGGATTAGAACTAAACCTAGTTTTCTTGAGACAAAAATCTGCTCCAGACTCATCAATCGTATCGTGACTCTCAACCTCGAATTTGAACAGTAGAGTCGATAACATGTGAAGGTCCAACAGACCTCTCAATTTACGAAACAAAAAACACAATTCATTCGGCGTTTTGTTATCGATCCCACTATATATGCGCCAAGTCTCTCGTGTTCCAGGGCTATCCATGGATGTCTATTATCACATTTGTTGGATTTTTGTGAAAACACATGTCAGAAACAAATCAGATAAAATAATTGTCATGTATCGCTATTCTCGGGGGTCAGTGGGAGAAAGACAGCACCAGAACGAAAAGAGTATCCATCTGCAGCAGGTCTGGACTCACTGGATCAGGAATATTAACAGTACGTAATGTTATTCATTCAATGACGACTCCCAGAGATCTTCTGTTGAGGACTGAGTTATTTTTTCCTCCTGCAAGTGCTTTGCCCTGATGTGCGCTTGCTCAGGAGATCTCAGCAGTTTGTGGCCATAGACTGAAGTCTCCTAGGTACGAATGACCAGATCCAGATCTGGTCGGACCTATAAGCAACCAAAACAACTTTAGAATGTCTTTCTAGTCTTACTTAAGTAGCTTCATCGAGGATGATAGATCAATCTAAACCTTCGAATAACCGGTGGATTTTGACAGTGAGAGGGCTAGAGGTACCACACGCAGTTTGAATATTGAGGCGTGACAAGATGATCCCATGGTAAACCTAGGCTACTCATGAAGTTTTTGCACGAAATTCCAGATCACCAATGGCCCGCAGACAATTGTCATCTCTAATCTAATTTTGAGCGCTTCCACGGCTGACTCCTTCCCAGGTTATATCTCTCCACGTCGGTCACCTGCATTTATGGATGTCAACCTTGGAAGTACGAAAGACGAGAGCTCAGTAGTTGTTGGATCTTCAGTCATTGGGTGAGAGTACTGTCAAATTTACACCTTAGAAACCATTACTTTCTCTGAGACGGCATTAAGTTCTAAAATTATTGTGTTGAATCCATAGTGGGCACGGAAGCCGGTAGATGGCCCCGGGGTTGGGGCCCATACGCGGCTCGGCACCCCCCGAAATCGTGAAAATATCCAGAATTGGCGTCAAGTTGCCGCATTTGACGCTAAGAACGGCCCGTGCTTAAGTAGTCAACGAAATACGGAATATCTACAACTCGGTTATCGAGCCACTGCTGAACCACACATAACTAAAACGGCCACTGTTCTGACCCTGTTCAGCTAAAACTAGGTTCTTTAGAAACAGCGAAATTATTCCTCCGAAGAACTCTGGAATTGACCATATACTATCATTTATACCACGCAGTTTATTTACATGAAGGTGCTGCTTTAGCTTACGCGACTCTGTTTTGCTACGAGATAAAGTACACAATGAGCAGAACCCCTAAACGGTTTCTTCACAAAGCGGTCTTACAACCCGATTGGGAAATCGCGACATATTGACACATATTTCTCATGGATGTCGTTTGTGAGGCGGCATCTCACGACATATGCCTTGGCTTTTTGCAATGGCGCACCCCGCAGGTTTTTTATACCACATGGGCAAGAATTCACGATAAGGATCTCACATATAAAACCTAGAATCCCCCCATTGAATTTCCATGGATCCATGGATCTTTAGAGAAAGAAACTGATAGCAGGCCTTAATTCAATGCCCAACATTATGTCCCAGGATGAGAGCGCTTCGGTGAGAACCAAGCTTCACACTTTCTATCGAAGTCCACTGTTCAATGCAATAATTCTGGGTTTGGTGAGCTTCACCCAGCCAGGCATATGGAGTGCTTTAGCTGGTAAGTATCACCGATTTCCTTTTATGACGTTGACGGCGTGAAATCAAATCTTAACAACACACAGGGCTTGGAGCTGGCGGTCTGGCAACACCATACTTCGTCAATGCAGCAAATGTAATCACGTTTGCTATCATGATTGTATTGAGTCCCATCTTTGCTGTCATGGGTAATCGATGGAGTTTGAAATGGATCCTCGTGATTGGTACCATTGGGTATGTTCCATATTCGGCCTCGTTGTACACAAACAGTGTCTATGGAACGCAATGGTTCATGTTGCTTGGTGCAGCAACTTGTGGTATTTCGGTTCGTATATCATCCCGTCGGTTTTGATATAGCTAGGACTAACAAGACGAAGGCCGCGGCCCTTTGGGTTTCCGAAGCTGCCATTGGTGTGGGATATCCCGAGGAAAACAGGAAAGGGTTGTATAGTGAGTCAAGTTCCGCTCGGGGGACGATTTCCTCTTTCTGACACATGTCCACAGTCGCAATCTGGTTCGGCCTGAACAAAATCGGCTCAATCATAGCATCATCGGTTCAACTTGCGTTGAATTTCGGAAACGACAAACAGGGGTCAATCAGTTCTGAAACACACTGGGTTCTCATCGGCTTGCAATGTCTTGGTCTGCCGCTGGCTCTTTTGATCTCCCCGATCGACAAACTCATCCGCAGTGATGGAACCAAGCCAGCAAGACCGGAGCGCACAACATTTGCCGAAGGCTTCCGAAGGTTCTGGCGTATCATGAAGCGCCCTGAGATCGCAGCATTGATACCCATTTTCTTAACCAGTCAATGGGCACAGACATACGAAGGCAACTACCTGACAACGTACTTCACAGTTCGGTCCCGGGCGTTGGCATCATTCGTTATCACTCTTCTGGGGTTGGTTGTCAACATGGTGTTCGGTTGGTTCCTGGATTATGACCGCTTGAGTCGAGCTACACGAGCTCGTGCGGGATGGATCATCTTGGTGATCACATATACTATCACCTATATCTACAACCTGGTCTTGGAAGCAGAATATGAAAAGACGAATCCGGTCTTTGATATCGAAACGCCAGGATTTGCACGCGCAGTGGCAGTATATTGTATCTTTTTCATACCCTACAACGCATTCGCCGTGTGGGGGTACTGGATTCTCGGTTGTTTCGATGACAAGATCGAGAATTTGACGTTTTCGGCTGCTGTTTTGCGATCGGGTGAGTCATTGGCAAGCACAATCTCTTATGCCCTCGGCGCATCAAAGAGTGTGTCACTACTGAAGAATATTCTTGTGGCTTCGGTCCTCTTCTGGGCTGCGATCCCGACGACGACTTGGAGTGCGTGGCAGGTGGAGGAGTACAAGAGAGAAGATGAAGTCAGTGAAGATGTTTACGACAGCCCACAGCTCGTAAACGTCATAGTTAAGGGGCCTTCTGATGTCTGACATACCGCCGTTGGCCGATCTCAATGAGAATAACTGCAATCAATATGCATCACGTTGAAGCCGAACTCGGTAATAATGGAGTGTGACCAACGCTAAGTTGAGGGCAGGGCTCCGATCACCGATGATAATAAATTATACTTGACCACGGTTCGTGGTTTCAGCCTCACTTTAAAGCAAACAAATCCATCATCGGGTGAAATGGGTTGAAAATGTAAAGGACTTGTTCAGTTGCCTTTCTTTCTCTTTCTCCCTCTCTGTCCCATGTAAAGCTTCTCTTAGAAACGTTCTTGTTGTTCCTGAGAATATCCCCTCACGAACTACCCCTCTCACAGGCTACCCCTCCCGCAAGACCAGGACGCTGCAAAGCATCCAGGAAGGAGACACCCGGTAAGAGCTGTAAGCCAGTCCACAAGTTATTTGAGACTAATAGTTTAGCTTCACCGCTTCAGGTTTCAAGCAAGCCAGCCTCTAAGAGTCCCGATGCCATGGCACCCAACCTAACTACCGATACGGCCACCATCGCCAGGCGTGTAGCTTCCGTCTGTTACGGAAGCTCATCAACAGGAGCAGGCTCTTGGTATAACCCCCAAGGTCTAACAGATAACTGCGTCTTTGTCTCTCTGGCATCCATGCTTAATATGACTGCACCCGAGCTCTCGGATCGGACGAGACTAGAGCAGCCTATCAACGGGTCTGGGGGTATCGAAACGGATATCATCATGGAATTGATGGATAGGGCGAAGGCAATAGGATTGGTAGACGATTTTGTTATGTCGGATGTCCCATTTCAATACGGAATGTTCTGGAAACCTCGGGGAAATCGCTTGGACAGCAGCCTGGTGTTCTACTATACCGGTCCACCACGTCCAGACGGAAGACGACCCGGCCACTGTGTTGTTAGTCTTTTTGGGGGACTGGTTGATTTCCAGCATCTTGGCGGTCCTCAGTACAAGGTTGGGGAATACTTTCCTTTTTTTGAGGAGATCCGGGACATAGCAGCTACAATTCAGGTTCGCCATAGAGTTGGTCAGGGTCACATGCACGTTACTATTAGAGGTTAATACGCCCTCTATGATGTCTACTCTCCGTGGTCACCTTGATCGCCAAAAAGACACCTATTGGTTTTGATGAGATGATAGTGAACTCGATTTCCTTTGATAGATGGTCACCTCAGCTTGTCAGTAAAGCTAAATCACACATGCGATGTTTCGAGCGGATGAACCTACAATTGTTACTCTATAGATACTGCTGCATACCAAATGATATCTTGATAGAGAGATCATCCAATTCACATACGACAACAGTCTTTTTCTATCGAAAGGCCATTCTGCGAGGAAACTTTAGAAGCAAATTACCATAACTTCAAGTTAGTTGGCTGTGACATCCTCCCTAGTCGGGCCGCAACATCTTCGTAGCATTCCCCAATCTTCTTCTCCCTCTGTCCCCGTCTCTCTGTAATTTGTAATCTCTCGAGGTTACATTTAAATTTTCATCACCATTACGATCATGTCATCTCGGGATACCGACAGTAAAATGAGTCTCCAATCCCTGCTTACTCTCCAAACTGTTCTTGCAGCTCTCCTGGCCTACCTTGTCATTCGAACCCACGAGTATTTTCCCGAGGAAAACGGCATCGTTGTTATCCTCAAATTCTCGCTCGTAGTGGTGTTTCTGATGCTGATACTTGTGAATGCTTTGGCTTAGAACCTCAGCGAATGGAATATTCAAATGTTCTGCCTGAGGCCTCAGCGCCGCGACCTCGGCAGAGCCTGATGTCATCCGTCCAAGTCACCTTCAATTTCCAGGATATTCCACTTGGACTGCAATTGCCCCGGCTATGATCATTGTTCACTAAATGCGCAGCTGAAAATACTACTCTGCACGGGCTCTCGCATACTTTCTCACTTGAACTTCCGTCTCCCTTGCAATCATGGCCGCAGCCACCTCGCGACCACCCTCGCTCCCCGCTGTCGCCCTCCTGGTATACCCAGCGACTTTAATCCTCGGATCCCTGTTTTCCATACTCTCACCCACAGCGCGACCTGGAAGTGACTCCTCGCCACACCCAGTCAGTCCGCTGGCCCCCCCTCTCGCATCGGACCTGCACCTTTCCGAGAACCCTGTCAACTATTTTGCCAGGAAGAATAATGTCTTCAACGTCTACTTTGTGAAGATCGGGTGGCTTTGGACAACAGCTGCTTTCGTATCTCTTCTCATCTTTTCGCCCCTCTACTCCTCATCCCGTCCTCAATCCTCCTCACAACAAGAAACTCGCTTCCGACGCACCCTCCAAGCCGGTCTTCGCTATGCTCTCGTCACTACAGTTTGGTACCTCGCTACACAGTGGTTCTTTGGTCCTGCGATTATAGATCGCGGGTTCGTTGCCACGGGAGGAAAATGCGAGCGTGCTCTACGGGAAGTCGGGAACATGGGACCCGGGGGAAGCAATCCGACCGACCTGGAAACACTGTTTACGGCCGCAACCTGCAAGGCTGCAGGTGGGGCGTGGAGAGGTGGTCATGATATCAGTGGTCATGTTCTGATGCTGGTCCTGGCTACGGGGCTTCTGGCATTTGAGGGCATTGGGGCTAGCGCCCCTGCCTTCCTGTCTCGCTTCAGCGTGACTGCAGATGTGGGACGTGAGCGCAAGGCCAGCGATGCGGACAGCAACCCCACACCCGAATCACCTGAAGCTAGCTCATTCGCACAAACTTGGACCCTGCGCCTCGTTTGGGGCGTTGTCGGCCTGGGCTGGTGGATGCTCTTCATGACAGCTATATGGTTTCACACATGGTTAGAGAAGGTTTGTCCATTCCCATATCCCATAACATTATCATTGCCTCGATATCCATTTGCTAACTTTACCCGATCTAGTGGTCTGGATTGCTCATTGCACTGAGTGCCGTGTACACCATCTACATACTCCCGAGGCGCTTGGGTTCGCTGAGGGACGTGATCGGACTTCCGGGGGTATAGAACCTGCGTTGCTCCATCATTCGTGAATATTTAAGATTTATAATGATAGACTACCTTGTTTTATGAACAGAAGCAAAGCACAGCAGTTGCTGCTGTCCAGTCGCTTTCATCAATTGACAATATTCTTCTCTGTTCTAGACAACAGCCAACGCATGTCACTTGCTGTGTTGCATCCAGGATCAACTCTCCGGTAATAATGCGGGCTCCTCGCCTATGTACCCTGCTCGAAATGCTGAAATGGCGAATGGTCAATCCAACAATCTTTGCGTCAGGATAAATTCACTTACCACCAGGAATCAAAGCAGCTGCATACATCACCCTCGTGATCGGCCTCAGATCTTCCGGTGTCAAGCCATCAGATATTGACAACTCCATATATGGATCCCATGCAGCAATGATGGCATCGGAGTAGCATTTGAGATCGACCGAGCGATCTTTCTCCGCGTGTATCTCAGCCTGACATTGGATACCCATGGAGGCACCGAACTCACGGAAGGCCAGCCTAAACTTGATATTGCGCTCCAAGTATTTATTGGTTTCAAAGAGGTTGTCTGTGTCAAATAGTCAGCTGACATCCTCGCTCAATGTTTGTTTCCAAGCGACGAAATGAGAAAGACTGACATATTTGGTCGAAACACTTCTTTGTCAAATCAGCAGCCCAGTCCTCTGTCGCGCAGAACCAGTGTGCCGTCCAGAGTGTCATCCCCAAATCCAGGGTATCGCTCGAGACAAAATGTTCTCCTTTGCGATCCATAGTGCGTTTGTAGTCCCCGATCTCCTCGGCCAGGATCTCACCATCTCCTGCCTCTATGGCTGAAGCTTGCAGGATTCGAAACACAACATACCCGTCAATTGGGTCAAGGTTTCCCTCCGACTTCACCACCGGCTCTGAAAGATTCACATCCATTTTCCATATCATCCTCGGTTTTGCCGCCGCCCGATCAATGAAGAACTTGGAGTGAATCGCTTTCGCCAACTGTACAGCCAATCGATTATACTTCACATCACCCGACGCTCGACCCATCCGGTTCAATGCAAACATCCACACAGTTAGGTAATGGTGATATTGTCCATCGGCATCTGATCCATAGTCTTCTGTCTTCCCAATCCTCAATCCACCTCCCAATGGATTCGCATCTGTTGCCCCAGGCAGTCGGGACCGACCATCCCGCTGCCTACCTAGTACTTCATGAACCTCTTGGATAAGAGAGTCTGCAAATATGAGATACCGATTGTCATCTCCCGTCCCACTGCCACACCTCCTATACTCGCGATGCATCGTGATCAGGTTGATAACCCCAAAGGCATCTGTCCACAGGTATCTTCCGCGGTGGCCTCCTGACATTGGGGGTGGTGTCCACTTCGCTGGGTTTTCTATGTTGGTGAAGCTCCCATAAAGTGACTCCATGGCCTGTCCGAATCGATCTAAACGCGGTGATGGACTGCTGATTGGAAGGGCCATCTTGGAAGTATGTATGCGTCTTGCAAACCGAGTGTTCATGTATACAAAGAAGGGTCGTGTGCGATTGAACGTCCAAATTAAGTTGCCCTCGTTCTTAACCTCGCCGTCTCGATGTTTGAACTGGTTTGTTTTGCCTCCATATGAGATCATGATGATTGGGGTTCGAATCGAGGGCATTACACAACTCGCTGGAATTGTTTCCGAGCAACGGATGGCGCCCTTTTCCAGATAAATGGCTTTTCCTGAAATTTGACACCTTCTGATGGAACTCCCATCGGTAATCCGTGGAGAATCTGTATTTTGAAGTGCCATCAGCTTATCCATGCATGCGCTTACTATCTTCTCGACGCGTGTTAACGAGAATGTCTGAACTACAACAAATGTTCAATGCGGCAGTGGAGCCCTTGCCTCAGATCGACGACAAGAGCTTTGCATCTCATTTCGATTCTTTTGCTGGAAAACAAGTCATGCTTCTTGGTGACGGTAGTCATGGCACATCCGAATTCTATTCTGCTCGCGCAGAGATCACTAAGCGACTGATCGAGCGACATGGTTACACCATGGTAGCTGTCGAGGCAGACTGGCCCGATGCAGAGGCTATCGATCGATATGTACGCCTCCGTCCGGGTCCAAAGGCACAAATTGGAGGAGTCGCAAAAGGGTATGAGCCTTTCAAACGGTTCCCGACCTGGATGTGGCGAAACTTTGAAATGCAACGACTCGTTGAATGGATGCGTGATCACAATCAGAGACTGCCGCCCGAAAAGAGAGCGGGATTTTACGGACTCGATCTATACAGCATGGGTGCATCGATTGGCGCGGTAATTGACTACCTCGACCGGGTAGATCCTCAAGCAAGCAAGAAGGCGCGGCAGCGATACGGATGTTTGGAGCCATGGGTCGACGATCCCACATCCTACGGATTGGCATCCGTACATGGACTTGAAGACTGTGAAAGCGACGTTCTGAAGATGCTGAGGGATCTTTTGGAGAAACGGCTTGACTATGCACAACACGGTCTTCGGGATGGCGATGAGTATCACAGCGGTGAACAGAATGCGCATCTTGTCCGCGATGCCGAAAAGTATTACAAGGCCATGTACTACAGCTCCGTGGGTTCATGGAACATGCGCGACATTCACATGTTCGAAACTTTGGAACGCCTCCTGCGGCACAATGAAGGACAAAAGGCGATCGTATGGGCGCACAACTCTCATGTTGGCGATGCCCGCTATACAAGTATGGGCTTCCGACGCAAGGAACTTAACATCGGACAGCTGTGTCGTGAGCGGCTTGGGCCTGAGAACGTGACTATTCTCGGGTGTGGAACTCACACCGGAACTGTGGCCGCGGCTCACGAATGGGACGACGATATGGAGGTCATGGATGTTCGACCGTCTCGTGATGACAGCTGGGAGATTGTTGCTCACGAAACTGGGGTCCCCCGGTTCGTACTGGATCTGCGTCGTGATCGCATAGATCCTACTCTGCGCTCTGCGCTTGCTGGCGAGCAGCGCTTGCAGCGTTTCATCGGTGTCATATACCGCCCAGACACGGAGCGTATTTCCCCTTACTCACAGGCATTCCTTCATAAGCAGTTTGATGGGTACATATGGTTTGATGAAACGCAGGCTGTCAGCCCTCTCGAGGTTATCCAACCTGACACTCCGCTTGGAAAAGGAGAGACCTATCCATTTGGTCTATAGTTATTTCCGTAGCAAAAATACAAAAGCAAAAAAGAAATCTCTCCCTCGGGGAATCGAACCCCGGTCTCCCGCGCTTATCGGTGTTAATGACAAGCGGAAATCATCACCACTAGACCAAGGAAGATGTGATGGCTGAGTTACTGCTCGGCCACTTGGCTGGTTGATGGAGCAGGGGCCCTTTTTATAGACTATACTCGTGTTCTGTCAGCACTATAAAAAATGTCTCTTATGCTCACATTTGAAAATGCAACCATTCAATATTGCAAGTTTAGTGTAAAAAGAAAATACGAACAAACTCAGCAGCCGTCACGTGAGATTAAAATGCTCTTTGTGGTTTAGTGTTTCTTCGGGACCGAACATCTCGGCACCGATCCTCTCGGACCTCTCCTTCTTACTCCAACATTTGAGGGATGTCTGGTATAACAAGAGGGCATTCGTGCATACTATGCCAGCGTCGAAAAGTTCGCTGTGACAAGCAAAAGCCATGTGGCAACTGTGTGAAAGCCAAGGCTGAATGCACCGTCATCCCCCAACGAGCTCGTGGGAAGAGGAGCGCCCCGCGGCCAGAAAGTGACCTGATGGGCCGATTGAAGAAATATGAAGAATTACTCAGTCGACATGGTATTGACTTCAACTCAAACCTTGATAGTCGGCGTGATACCGAGAAGCCCGAGACCTCTGTCGCTGGCAACTCACCTTCGATCCCAAGTGCGCCGAGCCAGTATTCACCGCGAACGAATGATCAAAGGTGACAGGACCCTCAAGATATTTCTCTCAATTGCTAATTTCTCTCAGGAGCTCAAAATGGTTTGCATTTTACAATGATGTATGGGTAGAATAGCAATTTAACAAAATGAAAGACTAACAGGGCTTTCAGTATCGAACCACCAACGAGATGCTGCATGGTGGTTCAAATGACTCGGATCAACCAACAGTCCACCGTGCATTTGATGCCATGATTGATGAAA
The DNA here is from genome assembly GCA_911197225.1 of Penicillium salamii. Taxonomy (NCBI): domain Eukaryota; kingdom Fungi; phylum Ascomycota; class Eurotiomycetes; order Eurotiales; family Aspergillaceae; genus Penicillium; species Penicillium salamii. The sequence continues at coordinate 1,281,549 of CAJVOY010000076.1, forward strand.
CAGGCAGCTTTCCATTTGCTGCAGGTCCCTCCCGGGCGAGTACAAGGAGCTCACAGCCATCTTCAATGCAGAGCATACAATTGTGGCAAATATATATCAACAACGTCAATCCACTTTTGAAGATCAGCCACATCCCCACACTACAATCTCATGTTATTGAAGCTTCAGCAGATCTATCTGAAGCGCCGAAGCCTCTACGGGCTCTCATGTTTGGCATCTATCTCACGGCTGTCAACTCAATGACCGATGACGAAGTTCAAGCCAAGTTTGCAGAAACCAAAGCTAACGTCATGGCCATGACCCGAGAGAACACCGAGCATGCTCTTCTTACTGCCAGCTTCATGAAATCTGACGATATAATGGTGCTGCAGGCCTTTTTCCTATATTTGGTGAGTTCCCTGAGGGACGTTCACCCTCCGAGGCTAGGCACCCGCTAATGAAAATTATAGATCGGCCTCAGGTTGTACGTGGACCCTCGGTCGCTGTTCTGCTACATTGGAATTGCAGTTCGTATAGCCACTCGGCTCGGATTGCATCGTGATGGGGCCCAATTTGGATTATCCCCATTTGAGACCGAGCAACGCAGACGACTATGGTGGCAAATTGTCACCCTTGACAAACGAATTGCTGATATTACTGGATCACCAACCAGTGCACTTTCGTCGATGGGCACCGATTGCAGATTTCCATTGAATGTGAACGATATAGATCTGCATCCCCACGCCAAGGAGCCACCATCGCCTTCAACCGGAGTCACCGGAATGACTTTCTTTCTCTCTCGAATCGAGATAATGATTGCATCTGCCCCTGATGGCATTCGACCCAATCCAAAAGTGCCGGCAAATTTCCGAGTACATGATGGCTCTATTCCAATAAGCAAAAGGTCAAATCGAGACCAATCCGATCATCTTGATCGCTATTGCACATATATGGAATCAGCCTATCTCAAGCAATGCAATCTCAATATTCCCATTCAGAATTTTACCTTCTTGATGACACGCGTCTCTTTGTGCAAACTACGCGTTCTCGACTTTATCTGCGGCGATGTTTCTTCCAGAGAAGGTGATGATAAGCGAAGAGAAGCCACTTTCTCAGCTGCCATCGACCTTCTAGAAGCTGACAATCGAATCCACTTGACGGAAGATCTCCACGGCTTTATCTGGTACAGCCATATGCAAATGCCACTACCCGGGTATATATTCCTTGCAAATGAGCTGTCACACCACACAAAGGGAGACCTTTGCCAGCGTGCGTGGAGGGCTCTTCTTCAAAGCCCCTACCATCAGGGCCTGAGTCAAAATCTTCGAAGCCCGTTACATGTTGGTCTTGGACAGGCAATTTTGAAAGCTTGGGATGCCCGTCAAACCTCAGAGATGCAGTTAGGGCGCTCATTACAAGAGCACGAGCTCGTCGCCGCGCTTCGCGCAAGTCTTACAACCCATCTTTCGCGACCGGAATCTACGCGACCTATTGCCGAGGATACCGAGAGAAGAGATATTCCCCCGAGCAGCTTTGGGCCGTGCCAAATGAGTGATACAGCTGATCTGTTGCTCGATCCTACTTCGATGTATAACCCCATGAGTCGCATGAATGATATGCTTCCGTCGATTGAATTGGATTATAATGAAATGGCGTGGACAAATCTGATGCAATCCGGAGCGATTGGTGGGTTTTGGGGCAATCTGGACTCTCTTGGCCAGTAAAGCCCAGGAGGCAATTTGTTGTATCATCACTAGTTTTAAAATAACCTTGGAAGACAACAATTCTTTTTACTGAAGTAGCACAGAAATAACATCCAAACGAGAAAAACAAAAAGTAAATTGCAGAGAGAAAAATGTGATTCGAGTCCGGCCTCTGCCAAGGCACTAATCAAGTACTGGAGGCACTCCCAACCGAGCCATCAGCCTACAAGTGCCGGTAACAATGGGGGCCATTGACGGACATTGGCTATGGTGACCCATAAGCCCATATGTTTCCCACATCAGAGTGGCCAACTTCCCGACCAGCTCCGAATCAGCAGCTAAGCATCAGCCAAAATTTGACTTTGCAAGATGGAGCCACAGCTTGGCACTCTGTAGAGAGGTAAGCTGTGGGCTATAGCCCTCTGCTATCTTCGAAACGCATTCTTCTAAATTTGGTATTGAGGGTTCGATGAGATGGTAACTTCTAAAGTTGAATGCAATGATAAACCGAGGCCAAATGAAAGTAGATCTTAAGTATCAAAGTAAACTACTATGAACTCGTAAATGGCCTGGAATCTCGGGGCTGAGGCCGAAACCGGAAAGTCAAAGATCAAATCAATCAGATAACACGGGCCGCTAACAATTCTCCGGTTTTTTTTTTCTTAATTTTTTTTTTCCCTGTCAGCACTAACTCCATAGAACTACCAAGATAGTCAACTTGGTCTTTATGTGAGGCTTATTGGGCCATGCTCCGTGATTGCTAGCTCTATGCATATTGGATTGAAGAGTGATCATCCCCGGCGATGCCCTAAAACAGAATAGACGAGGCGTTAATCCAGTTTCCGCCTAGCCCCTTGTTCTGGTCAAGCTTCTGTAAGCTTCTGATGGTCATAAGATTGAGGTTGGAATTTTTCATTGGCGGTCCACGCCGCGTCAGGTTGTAGCGGCTAGAATATAAATCCAGTCAAATGGTCCACATGCTTTTCCATCGATTAGTTTGTTCCTCTCAGCACACAGGTCGGGAGATACGACTACTTGCTTGAAAAGAGTGTGATTTTCAGCAATTTCGCCGGTCTCATCGATATCATGGCTATCAGAAAGCGCTTTATGAACCCGTTTGCGCGCACGGAATCGGTCGAGCAAACGGCCGATGCGCATGATATTGAAACCCCCGATTCCAAGCCCCCCTTTGAAAAGACACACGAAACCGATCCGACCTCGTCAGATGGCGAAATTATCGATGAAAAGGCACAAGCAGGTACTCAAAAAGCTCAGGCGAGCACACAGGCCTGGACAAGGAATACTCTCATCGCAGCCTATGTTCTGTAAGCAGTCCCCTCTCTATTCACGCGCTGTATCTGATCTTCTTAAGTGTTTGGATTGTCAACTTCCTGGAATACTTCAGCTCTGGACTACTGGGCTCTCTATCGCCTTACATCTACAGTAGCTTCCAGCTCCACTCCTTGACCGGACTGACGACCGTGATCGCCTCGCTGGTATCCGCCCTGATCAAATTCCCCTACGCGAAACTCATGGATATCTGGGGAAGACCCCAGACTTTCGCGCTTGGTGTGGGATTTTTGACACTGGGCCTCGTCATGATGGCTGCTTGCAAGAATGTGCAAACATACTGTGCGGCTCAGGTATTCTACCAGACTGGTTTCAGCATGATCGACTTTTCCATGACCATCTTCATCGCCGATACGACAGCGCTGAAGAACCGTGCGTTCTGGATTGCCTACGCTGCTTCTCCCTATCTCATCACACCATGGATTTATGGATATGCGGCAGATGAGATCCTGGCGCCGGGAGGCATTGGCTACCGATGGGGCTTTGGTGTCTTCGCTATCATCATGCCTGTTGTTAGCGCCCCGCTCTGGGGTCTGTGGTACTACATCCAGAAGAAGGCCGAGAAGATGGATCTGACGGAGAGGAAGCCCAGCGGGCGCAACTTCTTCCAATCAGTAGTCTTCTACTGTATCGAGTTTGATGTTATCGGCCTGCTCATCATCGCCACTGGCTTCTCACTGTTCCTCCTCTCATTCAATCTGTACTCCTACCAGCCTGGACAATGGGCGTCTCCGATGATCATCTGCTTCGTTGTCATTGGTCTAGCGCTGATCGTCACTTTTGTCATCTGGGAAAAATATTTCGCCCCCGTCAAGTTCATGCCATGGGAGCTAATCCGGAACCGCACCGTCTTCTTCACCTACTCCATGGTGGTATCTCTGTACCTGGCATGGTACATTTGGGATAGCTACTTTTATTCTCTCCTGCAAGTTCTCTTCTACCAGACTGTCCAGGAAGCAACATACATCTCAAATATCTATACCATCGGATCTTGCTTCTGGTGTCTGGTTTTCGGTGCCATCCTCCGGTATAACGGTCGACTCAAGCTATGGGCTATCTGCTTCGGTGTTCCCCTGACTATTCTGGGAGTTGGCCTCATGATCAAGTTCCGTCAGCCCGATGGGAACATCGGTTACATCGTGATGTGTCAGATTTTCGTTGCGTTCGGCGGTGGCACCCTTGTCATCTGCGAGCAAATGACTGTGATGGCTGTATCTGCTCAGCGGAACATCCCCGCTATCCTGGCCATTGAAGGTGTCGTTGCAAATATTGGTAGCGCCCTGGGTGGTACTGTTGCTGTCGCCATGTGGACTGGAATCTTCCCCACTAAGCTGAAGGCTTACCTTCCTGCGTCTGCCCAGGCAAACTTCACGAGTATATATGGTCAACTAGACGTTCAGCAGTCTTATGCGAAGGGATCGGCTACTCGCGATGCCATCGACCATGCTTATGGTGATACTCAGCGACTTATGCTCATCACTGCTACCTGCCTCTATCTGATCACTTGGACTTCTTGCTTCTTCTGGAAGGATCTCAACGTGAAGAAGATGAAGCAGCAGGTGCACGGTGTTCACTTCTGAGTCTGTTTCCCATGAATCGATAAGTTCCGAACACGGGGCAGAAGCGGCTTGGGTTATATTCCGCAAGCAAAATTAATTCTCCTCTCTATATGGCACTTCATAACATTCAAATGTTCAAATGTTCAATCAAATTATTAATCGAGTCATTGACAATGCTGCCCAAATGTTTTCGATTAAGTAAGAATAAAATGGATTCATAAATTCTCAACAATCATGCACATGGAATCATTACAGGTACATTTGACCGATCAATGGTTATGGCGAAGGGGTGGACCCTCCTGTGCCAGTCGCTGGAATTTGACTGCCTTCCGCAACACCATGCCCTGGCTTAATTGATCGGTTTCTTGACGGAAGATCTCTTGCCACGGGGTTCCACTGGGAGCAATAGAGAACCCATCAAGGTCTAACACCTTTCTTCGTTCTGCAATCTCTTCATTTGTAATGAGGATGTTGACTTGACGTTTCCGCAAGTCAATGCGAAGTCTGTCACCATCTTTCAGAATTGCGAGGTTACCTCCAGCCGCAGCCTCGGGACTGGCATTCAGAATAGAAGGCGAGCCAGATGTTCCCGACTGTCTTCCATCACCGATGCAGAATAATCCATCAATTCCCTCCTTCAAGAGACGGCCTGGTGGGTGCATGTTCACGACCTCTGCTGCTCCGGGATACCCGATTGGACCCACGCCCCGCATGACGAGGATAGTCTTCGCATCGATGTGCGGTGAGTTCTCCAGGCGATGTTCGTAGTCTTCAGGTCCATCGAACACCACAACGGAACCCTCAAAGGCCTCCGGGTCATCGGGGTTGGACAAGTAGCGTTTGCGGAAAGATGGCGAAATGACGCAAGTCTTCATGATTGCAGAGTCGAACAAATTGCCCTTCAGATGGGCGAACCCAGCGTCTTTCATCAAAGGCTCATCGTATGGCTTGATGACCTTTCTATCCCATGTATGCTTTCCACGAACATTCTCAGCCATCGTCTTGCCGTTGCATGTGAGTGCATCCCCATTTATCTTTCCTTGGTCCAAAAGCTCGGCCATAATTGCAGGTAAACCTCCGGCACGGTAGTATTCTTCGCCCAGATACTCCCCAGAAGGCTGCATGTTTAATAGCAGTGGAATTCTTGAACCTAGATCATCCCAGTCATCCATGGTGACCTCAACACCGGTGTGCTGGGCGATGGCATTGATATGAATAGGGGCATTCGTACTTCCGCCGATTGCGGCATTGGCCACGATTGCATTCTCAAAGGCCTCGCGTGTCATGATATCGGATGGTTTTCTGTCTGTCTCTACCATTTCCACAATGCGCTTTCCTGTTTCGTAAGCACATTGGGCTCTGTGTCGATAGGCTGCGGGGATTGCGGCTGAGCCGGGAAGAGCCATTCCGAGAGATTCAGCGAGGGCGTTCATCGTGGATGCGGTGCCCATTGTGTTGCAGTGGCCTACTGATGGCGTTCTACAGACTGCATTAGCGAAAGGAAGCTTTTACTTTTCAAGTGGCAAAAAACATACCCTCTCGCAATGTAATCCATGAATTCGTTGTCGTCGATTTCTCCGGTAGCATATAGCTCTCGACCATGCCATAGCACGGACCCAGCTCCAGTCAAAGCTCCCTTGGAGTACCCATTGAGCATGGGGCCCACGTTCATACAGATAGCGGGAAAATTCTAGATCCAAATCGTTAATAAGGAACCCACATTCCATTTAGGAGTGAAACTCACCATCGTAGCAGCAGCCATCAAGCAAGCCGGCGTGGTTTTGTCACACCCAGTAAGCAACACAACACCATCCAAGAAATACCCGGTCAAGATTTCCACCAGACCAAGATACGCCAGATTGCGATCAAGGGTTGCAGTGGGTCGTCTGGAGGTTTCCTGGATAGGATGTGTAGGGAACTCAAATGGAATTCCACCGGCAGTCCGGATACCCTCACGAACACGCTTGGAGAGCTCAATATGATGGCGATTACAAGGCGCGATATCGGAGCCCGTCTGTGCAATTCCAATCATCGGCTTGCCTGACATGAGTTCATCTTTAGTGATACCATAATTGAAGTATCGCTCCATATAAATAGCCGTCATGCCGGGGTTGCTGCGACAGTCGAACCACGCAGAAGAACGGAGGGTCCTTCCGGGCTGTCGGATGGGAACTTGTGCATTCTCGCCAGTTGAAACCCCCATTCGAGTTTCTAACTCTTGATTGCGTCGACGCAGAGCCTGTAGCTCGCTTAGACAGTCTTCAATGTTGATAGATTGGGGTTTATCATCGCTGCATGAGCAGCCTTCGCAGGACTTTTTCTCAGAACAGGCCATGATGTGGGATGTGGGATGTTCGGCTCTGGCGTGGGGGGGTCACTGATTATATATGGAGGCGTCTCCATTCGTGCTCTGAAAATGCGGAGTGCAGCCGGGAGACACTTTCCGAACCATTTTCCGGACAAGTACATCTTGATAGGATACCGCTGCTGTGATTGGTTGGGGATCGAGAGCTGCCGAGATGGATTGCCCCTCGGGATGTTATGTTCCGACTCTCGGAACATTGGATATCCCATAATCACATTAGTTATTAATGATTGACCTTCGTTGTTTCATGTTGGATTCTTTATTCCTTTGAGACATCTCCAGTCATTGTGACACTAGATCCAATATGGAAGGCCTTAACCGCGTCAAGACAGTGCTCGACAAGGGCCAACTCGCTCTGGGTGTATGGCAGCTCTTACCCGGCAGCAACATGTCGCGCACTCTCGCAAGAGCTGGATATGATTGGGTCTTGGTGGACTGTGAGCACGGAAACATCGACGGTAAGTCAATTGGCCCAATAGAAAATATCACTCACTGAATTTTCTCAGATGCCGCGATGCACGAAGCTGTGCCCGCCATAACGTCATACGGCGTGAGCCCGATTGTACGAGTCCCGGACTTCCAGTCCTGGATGATCAAACGTATGAAACACACCCCTTCTCAACTGATCAGTTGCTTAGTATTTTAGGGACCTTGGATGCAGGTGCGCATGGTGTCCTGGCACCTCTCGTGCGGACGGTGGACGACACAAAGGCATTCGTTGAGGCCTGTCGATTCCCCCCGCAGGGCAAGCGGGGCTTTGGCTCTCCATTCCCAATGGACCGATTTGGTCGCAATGTATCAGCTGCACAGTACCTCACTGAGGCCAACGCCAATCTTCTGCTCGCTGTTCAAATTGAGACTAGGGAAGCATTTGATAGCGTGGATGCAATTGCTGCCGTTGATGGGCTTGATGTATTGTTTGTCGGGCCGTTTGATCTGGGCAATGGAATTGGTCACCCCGTTCTAGGCGCTACATTTGCGCCTGAACTGGAGCAGGCTATTGAGACCATCATGAAGGCTGCGCATAAGGCGGGCAAGAAAGCCGGGATCTATTGTGGAAATGGAAAGCAGGCGAAGCAATACGCCGACTTGGGTTATGATTTGGTCAATGTTGTGACTGATGTTGGTGCTCTGACTAGCTCGCTGGCGAGTGAAATGGAGATTGTCACTCAAAAGGCGGGTAAGACTGCTTCGGGTCCGTATGGTAGCTAAATGCCACCGTATGAGGTTAGCATGTCAAAAATAGAAACATAGAAAGTTCTCCCATCTCGATAATTTTCATGGTTTGTATTGTATAGAATAGTAAATGGTTGACTGAACAAGGGCTTTTTACGCCCCCAGTGAGTGCCAAAATGAATGCGACTCAACATCAACCTGGAAGCCCTGGGCGATCGCTTCAAGGTCCATATCTGAAAGCTCCAGACTCATAAAGGAAGATGCAAACTCAGGTGCGCGATCTGTAGAGCTCATCTCTCCAGTGAAGCTCGTTGAATCTTCCAAAACAGTATTTTCTCTGGTGACACTTTGCACGGAATCACCGAATCGATCACTTTCGTCGATTTTTATGCCAAGATGAGAAGTCAACTTGTCAAGGTTCTCTTTGGCTTTTCCTGCTGCTGCGTAAAGGCGGCGATGCTCAATCAAGATGTTTCGACAGAGAATCAGGGATTGAAACACGGACGAGTTACTCCCTTTTTGTGCGACAATTCGGGCGTGGATAGTTGCGCTGATATAGGTGGCATACGAAAGCATGTACGGTGCTGTGCTGAGAGAGAACTGCTGTGAGTAGTCGTGGAGAATTTGCATAATCTGGTTGGCAGCGGCTGTGCAGGCATTCACTGACTCATGGGCAGTTGCGGGATTTATCACGCCGTTATGCCCACCAGTAATGAGAGGGCGGTGCACAAGAATTACTAGAACGTTAAACAGAGCTCTTGCTTGATATTAGCGGCCGTGGTCGGTCTCAGCGAAGTGAAACTCACAAAAGACAAGCAGATTGAGGCAACAGGACAGCCTGATTCGAGGACGACAGATAGTCGAGTTGAAGTGGAAGAGTTTCTCGCCAAATCCGCAGTTGGGACTTAATCTCTTCTGAAATTGTGGCCCTTTGTACCGATTTGGACTCCCGAGACTCAGAGTAAATCTCACGCAAAATACGTTCGATGATAGTTGTCAACTCACACAGCTTGGTGAGCAAAGAAACGTTGAGAGAAGGAACCACATTCCGGGGCCTGATGGCCATGTATGAGATGTCTTGAAATGGTTCTAGCTCATCATAATCATCAAGAAAGTTCATTGACGCCTTCAGGTTGACGTGACTGAGAAGTGGTGGCCGTCCCTGGAAAAGACATTGGATTTTATCGATAACTATCAATCGTCAGAGTTGATTGTCACTGGTTAGCAATAGACAAGAGGCTGTGGCTCACGATATGCCCCCCAGAGGACTCTTTTTCTAATCTCTAGTTCCTCGGCTGAGATGGTATCTGTGGTAGGCAGTACATGTAGACCAAGGTCAATGAACATGTTGAATGCATTACCAGCATAAAGCCACGACAAACTGCGCTCATCGCATCTAGAGAATAACGCGTTGGACATTATGAGCAATGCTTGGAGTGTCGTGATTTCACTTTTGTCAAAGCAATCTCGTAGTAGTTGAGTGAAGCGTTGGCGGAACTTCCATCCCGCGGTAGTTATGTCGTTCGGGTCAGATCTTAATTCAGTTCGAGGGCAGTGCTTCGATACGACAAAGAAGATTGCATTGAGAAGCAATTTTGAGAAGTACGGCCCCTGACAGGCCATGTCTCGCATAAACGCAGGTCGGTATATGATCTGTGCTGTGTAAAGCTGACGGCTCCAGTAGATGGAAAGCAGATGCATTCCGATCTCAGGGTCGACATCATCGAAATCAAGCTTCCCTGCAGCAAGATTCAACGGTTCTAATTGTCCTGTTGACGTTTGATTAGTATCATGGGGACTTGTGAGGCTATCTGAGTTTGTTCTCACTTTGTCTGGCTGTCTGAGAAAAGAGGAAGTGCCGTATTCCCTCCTCGTTGGAGTGCCCACCAAGTCTGGGCTGCTCGCTGTGATTCGGGCTTGTATCATCGTACACTGTACTGGTAGGACCATGATACAAAGAGATGTTTCGGTGGTCGTTTTCCGGTAGTTCTGGGTGCGATGCATCTCTGATCAGATCGGAAGAATCGTTACGTGAAAGGCCGATTCCCCCGACTCTCGAGGAGGGCAAAGGAGTTCTCGGTGTGCTGACTGTTGTAAAAGAGGGGTCTGTCTCTGACTGAAGTCTGCCAGCAGGAGCAACACTTCCAGACCTCAGCTGGGCACACTGCCTTCTTAGAGCTTCATTCTCTTGCTCTAATTCGGCAATCCGATGGTTTGTTGGCCTGTGAGGATAGTCTCAACCCAGTCCCTGCAGCTCATCTGTGGGGATGTAAGATATACCTTGGTTTGTGCTGGACGACTCCCAGTTGGCAATCAATGCCCTTAGCTAGACAGTTACTGCACTGTGGTTTCTGTGCGTCACATTTCAACTACTCCATGATCAGCGATCAGTCCTCACTAGCTGCATAGTGATTATCGGATTCCATACCTTTTTCAGTCGACAGTGTACACAGGCCGCTGCGGACCTATTTCTCCGAGCTGGCATGCTTGTGTTTCATGTTTCGTGATACCCGGCAACTCTCGTTCCGAGGGCCGGCATTTTCGGATGATGTCAGCGGTAGGATTGATTCCGAAGTCCAGGGCTCTCCAAGACAATGTATATTGCCAGGGTGTTTAAGTGTCAATAAGCCTTGTTTTGAGATGTTTAGGATGAGAAGATCCAGTATGAGGCCTGTTTATGTTCACAGCTGGTGCCCAACATGGTTCAGTCATGACCAGAGGTACAGAATACATATTTTATAGTATGAAATGCCTCTTGTGTAGTGCTTATTCAACTACTACCCAGTGCATCCTTGAAATGCGGAAGAGTATTGCGTCTATTTGAACGCCCCTATGCAACTGATATCCAATGCCAACCGTGGACCGCCGCGCAATGCCCACTTCCCCATAGAACGCAAGTAGACTTGATACTTTCTGTCTTACCAGAAGACTGGATTCCATTGGAAGTTGAAAGCTCTGAAAATATGAGAGGTAAAAAAGATAATAACGCCAATCTCAAAATGCACCGCAAGCGCCAGGCTAAAATGCAACCATGATCATTTGTTCCAAACATGCAGCTCCCGACTCAAGTAGTCAAATAGAAGCCTCAACCAATGCGAAAGATGTCCTAATTCCCAGCTTCATCCCCAACCTTGCCTCCAGAAGCCTGGACCGTACGATCGACCTCTGCACGACACTCAGGCATGGCGCTACGCATTTCACGCGCCAGCACGTCCCTGAACCCGGCGAATGCCTCGCGCTTGCCGCGCAGATCTTGATTACCGCGCTGAACGAGTTCGACGAACTCACGAGTGTAGATGTCTGGGTTGCGGGCTGAGTCGACGTAGTCGATGATTTCTGGTGGGAGCTGGATGTTGGCGAGCAAGGGGTTGGAGGGGTCTTGTTCTGGGAGGGGATCTTGAGATTTGGGAGGTTGAGTGTGTGTTGAAAGGGTTGAAAGTGCGAGGGTGAGGCTTTTTCTGTTGATTGGAGCTTGGGTTAGCATGTGGATTGGGAATGTGTTGAGTCGGGGTTGACGCGAATGCGTTGGCGACCTCGCACAAGGAAGCTCAAAATATCTGTGCCGGGCTCCATGATATTATCTCCGTAAACGTACATCTTGCGGACAAGCTCTTGTTGTGTCTCTGGTCCCAGGTAGCCGTGGACAGCACTTTGGATCTCGAATAGATGCTGGATGACATCCTTGAGTTCGTCTGCGGGGCAGGTTAGCTAGATGCGCCATGAACTGCTTTGGGGGTTCCTGACCATCAACTGTCTTCAATGTCACCTGCGACATAGTGGTATCAAACGAAGTGATGTGCTTGGGAACATGAAATGGGATTTCTCTCGATCTTGCGGGGAGAAACAAAGGCGGTGACACCACCGAAACTACGGCTACTGCGACAGCCCCAGCTACCGAAAGGATGAAAGAACTTATATCATGTCCAATATTTCACTGTCTATATATGCATAGCTCGCGGGGACCAGTCATTCCCCCGAGTTGCGCCCACAGGGCGAACACACTAACACGCTGAAACCGCATCATGTGAAACAAGACTTCTTTCTCATACTTTACACTTCCCGTGTCCTCAAACTTGGGAACTTCGGGATCTCAATCTCAGTCTCCATCTCAATTCCAGAAAGACTGGGGAACCGCTTGCTGAAATTGGCCTCCCAGTCCTCTCCGGGGCTTTGCGGGGTCGACTGAGAAGGAGGACGATTGTCGTTACCGGTGCCAGGTCGAGAGGTCTCACCGCCGACTCGCAGATTCTTAGGCTTCGGGGGCGCCACTGGGCGAGCAGCAGAGCGTTGAGTCGACTGATATCCAGTGGAGGCGGACTGTTGAAGCCCCGCGGGAGCGCTGGCGCCGTCCCGGCGATCGGGAGGTGACATTGTGCTCTCACGCGCACTGTAGACAGGGCCAGGGGTCCGGGAGGTAGGGATTTGGGCAGGAGGTTTGGAGGTTGCCTCGCTCTGCTTTGCCTGCAAAGAAGAGGAAGTCTCCGTGAACCGACCATAGCCAGTAGCGGTCTTGGGACCGGCTGGCTTTTCAGACTCGGCAAACAGCGATTGCACCTTGTTTTGTATAGTCCGTGAACGAGGACCATCGCCTGGTGCTCTGCCACCTCCATCTCCCTTGTCGGCGACCCGGCGCCGGTATTCAGCCGCGGCTTGAGCCACTCGTTTCTCCTCCTGGGAGAGTCGGCGGCGTTCCAATTCTCGCCGCATCTCGGGAGAAATGTCGTCGCGGTCCGGATCTTCGAGCGCAATTTCATTGGTGGGAGAGTTGGAATCATCGCCTGAATCAGACACCCCAATTAGCATCTGTTGGGGTGCTTCTTCCGCTGACGGTGTCGAAGGCTTATCCTGGTTGCCAGCCTCGAATCGGCGGAACGCATCGCCAAAGCGACCAGCGAACAGGTTCTTGCCCCCTGAAAGAGACAAAGTGGACAGACTGCCACGCTTGTTGTGTTTGTGGCTGCCGCTGGAGCGCTTCTCACGCTTGCGGTTACTTTCCTCTTCCTCCATTGCTCGCAGGTAATCCATATCAGATGAAATATTGGCCCGATCGGACTCGCGGTCCACTTCCGTGCGGACTGAGCGCAAGGGCGCCCCGCCCTCATACTGCATCCGAGACATGTCCAGCGAGGCCCGCGGGCTCTCGGCATCACGCGGGATGTCGTATCTCGCCCCGGATTGCACCGACAAGGGTCGACCTTTGCCAACGGCAGATTTGGAACGGGCCGCGTGATGATCACCCACCTCCAATGTCGACGGCCGTCTCAAGGTTTCCATTGAGGGGCGGGCGGAGCTGGGGTGAGTAGAAATCCGATCGGCTGACAACCGCGGGCTTTCTTCCGGCTTGAATTTTGATGCAGGAGGTGAACGCGCGCGGTGAGATCTAGCCACTCTTTGTTCCTCCTCAGCAGTCCAAGGCTGACTAGAGGATCGCTGTTCATTATCCGGAGGGAACCGATAAATTGGGCGATTGGATATCTTCGGTTCGTTCAAGCGGGGCGTTGGAGCGGGTGAGGTCATAGTGCCTGTTGATACCATTGCAGGTCGCTGCGGAGTAGGCTGGTATAGAGGCGTTGCCTGTCGGGGGGTTTCGCGGGATACGGGAGCTCGTACAGGGGAAGCTTGGGAGGGTCGCTTGTATACTGGATTCGGCGTACGTTCAGGCGAGGCACGGCGAGCGAAGGCATCATCGGCCAAGGCGTTAGTGAGCCTCTGCGAAAGATCCTCATCCTCGACTTGCGGTTCAACTGTCCGCTCGAACTCAAATTTGTCACCCTTTTCGTGTAGTATGTCAAATTGATCCAACGATGGGAACCGTCTGGCTGCCTCTTCTGCTGCCTTCTTCCGAGTGCCATCGTCATCCAAAGCGGCGAATGGATCACTCGAGGAACTGCCAGCACCTGCTCTGTACGGCGAGGGGCTTGGTCGCGAAGAGCCAATATCAGATGCCTGTGATTTTCCTGGTCGTCCACGGCGCATAGGCGCGATTTCTGGAATAATCTCCGTTTCCTGCACTGGTGGCGAGAACTTTGCGCCGGGCGCAGGAGCTTCGGTTGGGGTAGGGGGTAGTTCTTGGTTTTTGCGCGCTTCGGAATGAGAGCGGTTGGAGTATATCTAGGCTGCAGTCAGTATCGAATCGTCGCCACAAAAGGGGAGAGCGACATACGTCTGTGATAGGAACGTCCTTCCCTTGCATTTTGCATACTTCGCGAACGACCTCGTATATATTGGGTCGATTGCGTGGGTCCTCTTTCAGCATCGTGCCTATACCAATCAATAAGCCACAGGCGTCATCAAGGAGCAAAGTCATTCAGACTCACCAATAAATAGCTTCAACCGACTCGAAAATGAGGGGTAGGAGGGGTATTTGAAGGTTGCGTTTAGGATAGCCATCTGGCCGACCTCTTCAAAGGGTGTTGTATAGTAGCAGAGCTTGTACAAAAACACACCAAGGGCCCAGATGTCGCTCTTCTCGTCAATGGGTTGCTTGCGATAAACATCAATCATCTCAGGGCTGCGATACTGCAGCGTTGTATGACGCTGTACATCGTCTTCGATTAGTCTCCCTTCCGCAGCAGACGTAGCAGCTGGACGAGGGGGCGCTGATGATCCGAAATCACACAGTTTGTAGGTAGCAGAAGACCCCTTGCCAGAGATCAAGACGTTCTCGACCTTCAGGTCGCGGTGAAGAAGAGGCGGCTTGAGATAGTGCATACAAGCAACACCCTCCGCGACATCAGAGAAGATCTTCACGATCTCCGGCTCCGTCAGGCGATGCTGAAGCCGGGTGTTCATGAAGTCGATAAGCCCACCGCCGGCGCAGTACTCCATGACCAGGAACACTTCATACCCGCCTCCGCGCAGCTGTGAGGCGTGTGAGTCAATGTATTTCACGATATGTCGGTGGCCCTTCAGTTTCTTCATGGTTTCCACCTCGGTGCGCATGTTGGCCAGCGCCGCCTTGTCGGGGACGGCAACCCGCTTCAGGACAGCGGTATCAGTGCCATTGACTGGCTGAGGCAATCGCACCACGTAGACATGAGCGAAACCACCTTCTGAAAGATACTTCTCAACCACCACGCGGTGGCTGCCAACCTGGATCTTGGTACCCGGAAGCAAGGTCCCCGCGGGAGCTGCCACCGCGGCAACAGGGTTGAAGGCGGGGAACGCCCGAGACGTCGCGGGATGGCCATGAGATTGAGTAGACATGGTGGCGGAATGCCCTTCAAGGGCAGGTCGTAAACTGATTGTCGATGGCTAGCGACGCGGCATAGGTAAAGAGGGAGGAACGGAGGGGGGCGACAAGGTTGGCGGATCTCTCGACAGGGAGGGGGCTAAGGGACAGACCGGTGGGGAGGCGGAGACACGGGGTAGTACCTGACTACCAAACTATCATGAAATGAACAGGTTGAAGTTAAGATGAGAGGAGCCAAATGATCAACTTGGAGATTGGAATCCGAAGCCGAAGGTTATCCAATCATCGGCTGCGGATCACGTTCTGCCAAATCCTCCCAGTGTTCCTATGCATTGTACGAAGTACTGTTCACTCTTCTCCATCAAACTACACGCCAAAGGGCCTGGAAATTCGGAATTGGCCTGGAGATGAGTCTGGTTTCTTGAAATGGGTCTCCTGTCTCCTGTCTCCAGGTGTCATGTATCCTCGTCTCATGTTCCGATCATGGGACATATGCTTCATCCCCCAATGACGGCCGTGAGCACAAGCTACTGACCATTATCCTACGCTTCTACTGGTTTCTCAACAATACTCTCTCCGAGTCGAACACCTTGGACCCACAAAACACACACTATCTGGCCCCAACCTCTTGACCGCAATATCGACCGCGGACATTCTCTCCACTCTCAGCGCTATACATGATCAACTTCTGACCGGGAGTCTGGGTTGTGCTGACCGCACCAGATTACACAGATGACCATATACAAGCGTTTGATTGTTTGATCTATTGCAGCACTTCGAACTGATCAACCAAGCCTTGTTCAGTATGGGAGGCGTTGCCATCTCACAGACTTGGAGGCTCAACGGTGAAGGATCAACATTATTCCGGGGTTACCCTAAAGGGGAAAAACAAAACAAAAGCAACACATCCATTTCGATGTTTTGATCTGTGCTGCTGACTCGGAGCACTGATATTCCTAGGACTGAAATGTTTGATTTGAAGGCGCTAATAAAGATCAGTCAGATCTCAGATAAATTACCACGGTCCAAGCTCTAATGGCTTTGAGTCCACATTGTAGTGAAAGAGACAACATTCCCATTGATTCATCTCGATTTCCCCTACTTCTGCCCAAAATCGCGGGGTCATGTACATCATAGTTCATCTTAAAAGCACATCCTCCGTACAGCGCAGAAGATGCAGACACCATTGGTGTGTTTGTGGCCACGTCGAATGATGCATTGGCGCCGATCCTTAGTGGCTCCCACACTTCTTCCAAACAAACCCTCCGTAGCAACTCTTCCCTTCGCACGCGCCGCTCGGTTCCGAACTTTTTGTCTCGGGATCCCTTGTGTTTTTTTGGATTGTCTGTTGTTGTGCTGGCATTCGATATATACCAGCACTGAGTGCCGCGGGGCCTCAGTGCAACTCTCACAAGATTTAATATGACCTGGCAATTGACGCTCAACAAGAACTTGTCCATCTAGGAATTGATCCCGGCGATCAATCCAGGTCATAAGCCATTGTGCTTCATTTTTTTCTTTCTTTGTTTAAAACTACAAGTCAACGCTTGATTTGCCATGGACGGACCGCCGCCCCCGCCGCCGCCGCACGGCGAAAACCCTCATACCACTCACGGCGAATACCGGAAGTCCTCCGACCTTCCAGACGGCAATTACGATATCTTCGTTGTCCCGCCTCACTCTGCCGGCTCTGGCTTCCTCTACCTACCGTCCTTGGAATGTAATCGCAACAGCTTCTTAGCAGGCGTGGCGAGTACACTCCTGGTCGTGGTGGTGTGGTCCTTGATCTCCCCGATTGTGAAGACATGGTATGTGGCCTCTGTCGCTAGCGGCAGTGGTACTGGCATGGTTGTCCTCGGGATTGGGATGGGCCTGGCCGGGTGGGCTGTTGGATCAACACAGTCCAGCGGCTCGGGAGACAAAGGCAATGGCGCTCGAGGACGGTTTGGCTCAGGGGGCCCTGGTGGCCCCGGAGCTGGTGGATCAAACACCAATCAACAGTCCTCGGGTGCCAACTCTGGCCCTAACGAGGGCCAGCAACGACAACGTGGAAACAATGGTGGGGGACAAAGTTATGGTAACCAATATTCCGGTAATCAACATGGCTCTGGTCCTCCTCCAAGTTCTGATAATAACACTCGTGCAAAGGAGGAGGCTGAACAGCGCGCCCGCGAAGAGAGGGCCAAGGCGGAGAAGGCCAAGGAGGAGAGGGCCAAGGAGGAGAGGGCCAGAGAAGAAAGGGCCAGGGAGGAGAGAGCTAAAGAGGAGCGGGCCCGGGAACAGCGGGCCCGAGAAAAGGCCAGGGAAGAGGAGGCTAGGGCGGAGCGGGCCAGAGCAGAGCGGGCCAAGGAAGAGCGTGCTAGAGAACAGCGGGCTCGGGAAGATCGCATGAGAGAGGAGCGCGCTCGGGAAGAGCGAGCACGGGAAGAGAAAGCAAGAGAGGAGCGTGCCCGACAAGAGCGCGCGAAAGAAGAACGAGCCAAGGAAGAGCGCGCAAAGGAACTTGCGAAGGAGCAAGCTGAGCGCGAGCGAGTCAAGGAAGAGACAAGGCGCAAAGAGGAGCTGCGCCGCAAGATGGAGGAGTTCAAGCGCAAACGTGACGCAGAAGCCAAAGAGAAAGAGAAGCAGCGAGAGCGCGAGGCAATGGAGAAAGAACTCCAAGAGCGTCGCGAACAACTGGAGAAAGAGATGGCTGCCGCCAAAGCGGCAGCAGAGAAGGAGGCTCGCGAGAAAGCAGAAAAAGAAGCTGCTGAGGCCCGTGAAAGACGCGCAAAGGTGGAAGCTGAGACGAAAGCCAGGGCCGAGAGGCTGGAAGCAGCCGCCAAAGAACGCGCTGCTAAAGAAGCTGCCGAGAAAGAGGCTGCTGCAAAGGCTGCCGCTCAGAAGGAGGCCATGGCTAAATTCGCTGCGCTCAAAGAAGCTGCAAACAAGAAATACGCCGAGAAAAAGGCCGAAGATGCAAAGAAAGAGGCTGCAGCCAAGTCACCACCACCCAAGCCAGCGAGTACTACCAACTTGCCTCGAACTCCTTCTCCAAAGAAACCCAATCCCCCAGCGGCCAAGACTGCCGACGACGACGCATATTCCTTTCGTCCTTATGACCGTCCAAGACGTCCATACGTGGCTGGGACTTCAGTCTACTCTGAATCTTCATATGCGCCTTCTCACTCAACTGCGCGCACAACTCCACCCCCCTCCCATCGCAGCTCATATTCCACCAAGGATCCAGACAAGATTGTGATCCAAGGAGTTTACGCCTACAATAACGCCTTCATGAAAACCCCCGTCGCGCAGCTCGTCTGTGGACAGGGCATGATCACCGACGGACTTGTCCTCCGTATAACAACAGAAGGACTCTTCGTCGACGACGATCTCCGTGGAATCGGCCAACGCGAATGGGACGTCAAAGCCTGGACTCTCAAACTGGCCGAAGTCTGGTGTCCCCAGGCCGCCGCCACAGCATCCAGCAAACAGCCATCTGCCAATCCATTCTCTTTCCGTCGTGGAAACAATGTCCCCACAAACGAAGAGTCAGAGGCTTTCCTCTCAAATTTCTTGAAAGTCTGCAAAAACACATGCCGTCTTGCTTCTCCTGGTTCATGCTTCGCTCGCGGTGCAACAGCCAGTCACGACGGTGGCCCCGTCCACGCCCCCAACACTGGCCTACACGTTCTCCGTGCAAGTGTGCGTGACCAGGAAGGCAAGAAATACGTCTTTGTCTTGCAGGATACCGAGGCTTGGAAAGTTGCTATTGGCTTGCAGCGGCTTCGGGCTGGAGCCCTTGTGCGTGCACTTGGAGTCTCTGCGTTGCCGGGTCCTGAATGCAAAACTATGCTTGGCTCCTTGGGCTATGCTTGATTGAAGCATTTTCTAGCGTTGATTATTGATTTTGATTGCATTCCCTGTTTGTTCACCGTCCATATACATCCCCCTTCTTGTGTTTGAGTCGAACGTCATCCTTCATAAGCGGCGGAGTTTGCTTCATGCTTATCTGTCCGGTACATTCATTCGTTGCCCTTGTTATGCCCCGTGATTATTTTCTGAGATTCCCCTTATCCCTTGTTTTTGATGTTTATTGTTCTTATCAGTATATTGTTCAGCATGTTGAGAAGTACATACCAGCGCACATTACGACAGTTAATTGATTATACCTACCCAACCTAGCGACAAAACAGTCTTCTACTAGCCCTATACGAAAATCACTGCCGTAGAATCTGTCAGATATGATGCCCTGTACAAGCAATGGATTGGATTAAGTTCAATCCACAGATTGCTCAGTGACGACTTCTAAAGTTCAGGATTACATTTGCCATACATATGTAGAAGGACTGAATTTGGTATTATTGATCTCATTTTGTGCTTGGTTGGACTAGGACACATTGAGGAAGGTTAGGTAGAGAGACCTGGAGATAGAAAGTGAAATGCATAGGAATTCTTTTCGATGACCCCAATAAGAATGAACCAGATATCAAAACGCCTAAATAGTCTGTCGGATGTGTATGCTGGTCCTGAGGACTCAAGCCGCTGTCCAAGGATGCACTGCTCTCATTCATTCGTTCCAGATTGCCAAACTCATGTACAGAATTGTCCGAAAGGAAACAGGATGGGGGAAAATAAAAACAAAAAAAAAATAAAGAGATAAAAATAAGAAAATAATCTATCAGATCGGGAATCATATGGAAAGGTTTCCGTAGAAACATGGTCAAAATCGTCATGACATGGCAGTGGGCAAACAAAAAGCCCCGATGTCCAAGAATGAATGGGGATAATCGAGGTGTAACTCCAACTCCGGTCGAAGACATGCGAATTCCTTTTGTTCCTCCCCAGCAAGAGAAGAGTGGTGGTATAAAGATCAAAGGACAGTCTGGGTCGAATTTAGAATGGGAAGCCGCCGCCGGGGAAGCCACCGCCGCCGCGAGACTGGCCGCCGAAGGGGTTGCCGCCGGCTTGGGCGAAACCGCCGCCGCCGCCGCCGTTCATCATGTTGAAGAGGATGTTGGGGTCGATGTTGACGTGGCTGGCACCGCCCATGCCGCCCATGCCTCCCATGCCACCGAAGCCGCCACCGCCAAAGCCGCCGCCGCCGCCGAACATGTCGCTGGGGTCCATCAGGTCATCGCCATTATCATAAGCAGCGCGTTTTCTAAGAGATTAGTTAGCCATGTGTTGTGAGGAAATAGGGTGGTGGAAACTCACTGAGAGTCAATCAAAGTCTCATATGCCTCGCCGACTTCCTTGAACTTCTCATCACCGGCTTCACCATCCCGGTTCTTGTCCGGGTGGTATTGAATAGCCATCTTGCGGTAGGCCTTCTTGATCTCCTGGTCGCTAGCATCCTTGCCAACCCCCAGGATCTTATAATAGTCCTTGCGCTGAGACTTCTTCAACTCGAACTCAGCACGGCGAATCTCCTCCGCGATGCCGGCCTCGCCGGGGTTGTTCTCAGCAACACTCTTGTAATCGCGGATGGCTTCCTCCCAGTTATCGGCACCACCGTGGGCCTTGGCGCGGACCTTCATGGCCTTAACGTAACCAGGGTCCAGGCGGAGAGCCTCGGTACAATCCTGAATGGCAGAGTCGTACTCCTTCAGGTTAATGTAAGCCTGAGCACGGTTTCCAAGAATCTTGGCGTTCATATCCTTGTTAGAGGGGTCTACTTCAAGAGCCTGAGCCCAGAGGTCGATGGCACGACGGTAGTCCTTGGCCTTGAAGGCATTATTTCCTTCTTCCTTGGTGCGAGCCAACTTCTGCACGATGCGTAGTAGCTTAATAGCTGGCTTCATATCCGGGTCCAGCCCGAGACACATCTTCAGGAGCTTAAGGGCCTGGTCGGACTCGCCGAGGGCATAGAAAGCCCGGGCCCGGATCATCATCGCATCCGGGTCCTGGCTGTTCTCACGGAGCAGAGAAATGGCAATATCCTGCGCCTTGCCAATTGAGTTGGGGTTGTTCAGCTTGAGCTGGGCCTCGGCGGCCAAAAGTGTCCACTTGCGAGGCTCCTTAACAGTTGATCCAAGACCTTGTCGTGCCTGGTCCAGACAGAAGATGACCATCGATACACCGCGGTTCTCGGCTAATGTCTCCTCGGCTTGTGTGACGGCGCGCAGCATCTTCTCGGCGGGAGCGCGGTCGGTCGCACTTGCGGGGGGCTGCACGCGGGACAGCACGTCCAAGGCTTCTTGGGGGCGACCCAGACTTGTCAGAATCTTAGCCCATCGGTGCAGGATCTTAGGGTTGTTGGGGTCGAGTTCGTTGGAGCGTTGAACATCCTCGAGCGCGTTCAAGTATTGCTTGGCGGACATGTAGGCCGCAGCGCGGTTAGACAGATAGGCGGATGAGTTGGGGTTAATCTCGATGGCTGTAGAAAATAAATCATCAGTGATTCCACTCCTCTCAGATGCCAAGACACGTATCCATGTGTCGCCAGGTGGGCATACCCTTGTTGTACTCCTCGATGGCTCGTCGGTAGTTGCCATCCTTGAAGAATTTGTTACCAGCCAACTTGAATGAGTCGGCCTCATCGGCAGAAGCAGCAGTGGGCCGGTGAGGAGGCGGGGTGGGACTCCGTTCCTCCTTGCCGTTCACGCCATTCTGCTGTTCTTGGGGATCAATATCCATGGAGCTGCGCTGGTCGTCTCTGGAAGCAGCCATGGCGGACAATCGTCGACGTAACTCGTCGGGCGGTAGGTTGAGAGGGTGAGTGTCCTGATCACGCGAAGAGCGGGAGAATTTGAAGTTGGTCGGTCCGGAAGAAGTAGACCGACTATGGGAGAAGTAAGAAGGTTTAGAAGATTTGGAGGGGGATTTGGCGGGAGATTTGGTCGGAGACTTCGGGGATTTGGTGGATGGAGAGCGTGAGGCGGAGAAAGAAGTTCTTGGTCGCGAACTATCAAGATTTGGTTTCTCCTTGTCCTTGTCCTTCTTGAAAATGTGGGCGAGTTGAACCATTGGCCTCTTTTTTTTTTTTTTTTTCTGTGTGGAGATGACTGTAGAACCAAATCGAATCAGAGAGATTCTTCAACCACGGAACACCCGTTGTATATCTTCAATGCGATATAAAAACAGATATAATCAGAATCTTGGAAGATATATACCTATCAGATACTTAAGTATCAGGTATATGTATTAGAGGTGATTTGTCACTTGCTCAAAGTTGGTTTTCGCTCAATGTGAAGACATGCTCAATGCCCGGGGTCTCTCTCGGGTTAGTCTTAAGTGGAAGAGAGAAGGCGCTCCGCTCCTTTATAGTATATAATAATTTCCCCCCCTCTATTTCTCTATGTGTCCCCCCCTCCAATCTTTGCTACTGGCTGGCAAATAATCCAGAGGCTGGAGAGCTGCTGGTCTGTGTTAGCGCGCAAAAGAATTGGAGCAACGGAGTCACTAGGACGTTGGACCGGGACTTCCCAGCCGTGAGGGAAAAAAAAAAACTGGTCTGCACCTTCAGCTGTCGATTCGAGAATCTTCTCTTCTCTTATTAACGTCTTCTGATACCCCCATCACCCCATCAACGGGGCCTGCAGGGATGCGAAGGCCGATAAATGGTAGTGGAGCGGTGGATCCAGTCTGCCAGTTTGCTTCTGTACGAAGGTGACAGGCATACAGCAGCGCTGTGACTGGCGTTCTGGAGAGGGGAACCCCTGCGTTGGGTTCTTTGCGTACTATTGACACCCAGCATCTCTGATCCAATCCTATATAGCATCCCGCGGCACTTTGGTTTCCCCATCCGACGTATCGCGTGCACAGCCTTTTTTTTTGGCTTCGGCGTTTTCCTCGATGTCTCTTATACGCGAGACAAGAGTAAAACATACTCGAGTCCTATCAAAGACTTGAAGCAAAGCCAGCCGAGTCCGATGAATCAACTGATATTGAAGTCATCAAATGGTTCGGGTCTAGTATAGTCGAAACTCTAAAAACTTAAAAAAGAGGTGGTCGTTAAAGCGACAGCGGCAGATTCCGAGACCAGCGTTTCACGCTTGGATTGACTTGCTGATATCAATTTCGTACTTAGTTTTCCGTATTCCCGTTCCGCGTTGCAAATGGATGTGATCACTACAATCTACCCGTTACGGAGTACTCCGTATATCATCGCCATGTTGACCTCCTTGCAGCGGATCTCAGCCTTATCAATCCCGAGCTGTGAGCTATGAGATGAACCATTTCAATTATCACTTTGGTATCGAGATCGGGGTCTCTAACCTTACATTGAGGTTATATCATATCGCCCAGATAGGGGGTTCCCCTATGTTGTCATTCAGACCTGAAAAATCAAGGAATGATAACAATTTTTTTTTCGATCACCTGAAAACACCACTGGGTTTCCATTGAGATGTATTCAATAACATCTCTACAGCTAATTACTCCGTACAAAGTACAGAATACCCCACAGGCCAAAGCCTTCCAATGACCCTTTGAATCCCCACATCAGGGCGGAGAATACGCGCTGGGATGGCAGGCTCCACGGAGTCGCTTTTGGCAGATCCCGAATAAGCGCCAGTGCGTTTCTCAGTCCTGGGAGCCGCCGACGATGGGAGAATCTGCAGGGGATGGCCCAGTTGGTAATGACAACTGGCCCCGAGGGCCTCGGCAGGCCGACAGGGTACGAGAAAATGGGCATTCAGCCATTTCTCGATCACGGTGCAGCGTGGACAACACGCCTAGCATATAATCTCGAAGAAATTCACAGACTCTGGCTCAGCCCCTTCTGTTCACATGCGTTCTTTCAACGACCGAGATCCACCTTGAAACCCGATCGTCTCTTGACTGAGCAACATGCGGTGGTCCGAAGCCATGACCACCATACACCGGTAATTGAGTCGGTATGTCATTTTGGGCCGAACGATGAAAGTCATATTCGGTTCTGTGGAATGATATCGGGTGGTATCCAGAGAGTGGTGAAACGGGTGAATTCGATTCTAAGGGCGGTCTATCGTGTACCCGGTGTTGTCGCGCCATACTCTCATCACCAACGACCCAAAGCTTTTCATCTTCGAGCCAGACGAGGTTGGCAGGGTTGCAGCTTCGGGGCCGTCGAATGTGGGGGCCAGATTGGTACTGTTGGGGTGTATGCACGGAGAGGACATGCTGGTTTCGAGGATCGCAATCGGGGAATACTTCGTATGACGAGCTCCCTCTGTAGGCGGGCTCGCCTCTCACATTGACGTCCATCATTCTTTCGGATGGCCATTCCTGCTGGAAATTATGACGCCGTCGGTGAGAGGCCGCATCTGCTGACACTGGCCTTGGGGGCCTTGGGGGCAGGGGTTTTGAGAACAAGATATGAGTGGGTGTGCGAGAGCGGGTGATACGAGCTGGAATCTCTGGTTGAACGATGAATCTAGGGTTCACCATTTGTGGGCCCTCGAGAGACGAGAGGTCCATGATGGGAGGTTCGAAGTTTGGCTGAAGGGGAGGTTGCGTTGAATCTCGAACAAAGGAACAGGGTCTCATTGCTCCATGCCATACATCCGAATATGAGCTGAGATATGCGAGGAAATCCTATTGTTAGACACGACGTGGCGCTGGTGTTGTGAGGGCAGATCGTCGTAGCTCGTATCCGAAGGCAAAATAAGATTTCGAGCCCTGGTACAAACGTGAAGAAGTTTCGAGTCTCGCATTTCTAAGGTTTGAACTCGGTGACAGCGTGGCTAGATATATGCAAGTTTCTCATTATTGATATCCACCGTGTCGTCGCAAGGCGTTCTTGGGGCTCCAGGGCTCAACACTAAAATCCTTCGCTTTGTCCATCCAATAGTTATGGAGAACCAATTGCCCGAAATCGAAAAAGAACCACCTGTTCAAAGCAAAGGCCAACTTTCTGGGCCAATAGCAAGAAGCGATGGTCAGAAAACAACCTGACAGATTCCCGAAATTGATTAGCTGCTCGGGATACAACTTGGGGTCCAAATTCGGCATTCGAGAAGGACCCTCATCTCAGATTCGGCGGTGTCCCTTATTTAGTACCAGTTCCCGATACCGAGCGGGCATTTATCCTACCTGTACTTTGACTATTAATACTACTCCTGAAGTTGTACTCCAGGGCTGTTTTTAGCAGAAATGAGGCCCGCAGACCAAACATCGTAGATTGCAACTTCTTGAAGGGGCTGTGATTTGGCCCCACAACCAGGACTTGGACAAGATCCACGGAAGTTCCAAGGTTCACGGCGAAGTGATAAATTCAACAGAAGACGGGGTAAGGAACTGCCATTAATAATAATACTTAGGGGGTTATTCTTAAGGTAACATAAGTATCCACGGATTATATCAAAAGAACGTGCACGAAGTATGGCTTACTCGCACTTAGGCGCTCGCGTGTGCTTAACGGCCGTACATACTTAAGTATCCGGCTCCGACTCAGCCACCGAGGTCAATAGTGGGCTTCATATGGCCAATCACACAGCAACTCAAATGCTCGCGTGTACAAGTGAATTCTACAGGGCTGCTCTTCCCATCACAATGGATATTCCAAAATTAGTGTATGAAGGTAATAGTATAATGTGAACTTGAGAATGGAAAAGGGCAAGGTTTGGTGTTATACGAGTGAAAATTCGCCTCAGGAAACCTGTCTGGTATTACTGGAGTATTCACACGTAAAATCGACTCGGGGTCAATCTATATCTGAAACTCGGCGAATACGGCTAGACTCAATTATGGTCAATTTAATGTGATCTGTCAAAGGGAGTCGCTTTAGTAGAAACAGATCTCGAACTACAGATGCATGGCCATGGTTCGAGATTTGATACGAGATTTACGCGATCGTCATGGTTTTGGGACTCGGTATTCCAAGGTTGTACTAAGTACTGGCCCTCTTGGGAACACAGGGGAACACAGGGTTTCATATTCCGTGAAACTCGGTCGTTTGGGCCACAAAGTTGTGAACACAGTTGAATTCGAATTCCGAAAGACAAAGGCAGTCAGGTTCAATACAGCACTTGGACGAGTGGCGTATTCAGCCCTAGGAAATACGAGGTCCACGTTCTCCGGGTCAGGGTCAGGGGTATGGTTCCTTGCATGCGGGCTGGATCAGCCCTAATTGAAATGGGTATCACACATGGACAGATTCAATAGTAGATTTACCAAGGCTTGAACGTGGGTATAAGGATTTATGGATTTATAGACAGAAAGTAAAGCATACATTCCAAAAGGTTACGGGCGCTGGAGAGAAGGAGATGGTGAAAAGCTGTCATGGTTTACATTAAGGTCGTGCTCAAGCCACCAGCGAGCTTCGCACAACTCCGAAGCTATCCAGGGAGCCCAAGAAGAAATAAAAGGAAATATATATATAGCATAGCAAAAAGGGATAGAAATATCCAGTCAGAAAACAATTGTTAAGAGTAAATCACCAGGAACCCTAAATGACACAACCCTCTTTCTCGTACCTCCAATCATCCACTGCCACAAACCAGACCCGAGGATCTAGCTCAGTGACTCACATTTCCAATCCGAAAGGATTGATTTATGCGAGGAAGAAGGCAGCGGCGGCGGCGGCACCGGCGAAGCCGAGGGAGCCGCTGAGAGCACCAGCGCCGTTGAAGACGGGGGAAGAGGAGGGAGAGGCAGCGGCGGTACCGGAGGTAACGCCCTTGGTGCCAGAGGGAGCGTGGGGAACACCACCACCGTTGCCGCCAGCGGGGCCGGTGGGGGAGACACCGGAGGGAGCGGGGCCAACGGGGACAGTCGAGTAAACGACGGTGGGCACGCAGGTGGTGATGGCGCTCACGGTGTAAGAAGCGGAGGTGACCGCAGGGGGAGCGGGAGCAGGGGCGCTGGAGCTAGGAGCCCAGCCGCCGACGCTGGAGGGAGCGCTGGCGCTAGGGGCCCAGCTGGGGACGGAGGACCAGGCAGGGGTCTCAGAAGAGGCAGCGGGGGTCTCAGACCAGGCGGGGGTCTCGGAGGACCAGGCAGGGGTCTCAGTAGAGACAGCGGGGGTCTCGGACCAGGCGGGGGTCTCAGAGGCACCGACGCTGGAGGGGGTAGGCTCGGCGGTGGAGCGGCCGGGGCAGTCGGTGACGGTGGGAGCGCAGGAGGTGATGGTAACCTCGTCAGTCTCGTAGACGGTCTGGTCAGCGGCGCCAGGGGCGGCAACGGCAAGGCCGGCGAAGAAGGCAACAGTGGCGGCAGTGAAACGCATTTTGAATGTTATGTACGGAAACCGTGGGTGTTCAAAAAGGTATTTATGTAAAAAGCGAGGCTTTTATGTTGGAAAGAGAGTGTGGGTTGAAAGAGTGGAAGACCGAAGTCGAGAGAGAGTGACTGGATGCTATGCAACGAAGATTGTACTTGAAGAAGGAAAGAAACAAGAACAGCACGGGGGAGGCAGGGGGCCTTTGTATGAACGGGGAGATTGGTTATTCGCGATCAGCAGCCATTCATTGCCCCTAAAAAAAAAAGGGGAGACTCGATTTGGGGGGGTAGTATTCCGAATGTGTACTGGGTACTTCCTCCGCCACTAAGCCACACCGCATCCTGACATGTACCGGAGACCTCATCATTGAACAACCATGATGGGTAGAGCTCCTCTGATTGGATCCACGAGTAGGTTTGTTTTTATTCTGTTTTCACTTGTAAATGAAGTCAACACCAGACTGGTAATTTTGACCCGCTAGTGTTCTTAGCGTTAAACGCTGATCGTTCAACAAC
The DNA here is from genome assembly GCA_911197225.1 of Penicillium salamii. Taxonomy (NCBI): domain Eukaryota; kingdom Fungi; phylum Ascomycota; class Eurotiomycetes; order Eurotiales; family Aspergillaceae; genus Penicillium; species Penicillium salamii. The sequence continues at coordinate 1,309,512 of CAJVOY010000076.1, forward strand.
CCTTACCTTGTACTTCCATTAGATACTCCGTTTACTACGTACCTCGAGACATAGAAGTATGCACTCCATAGTCTCTACTCCATCCTCTCATGCATACATCCCTTTGTTTGCTTTTTTTTCTTCTATTTTCTCTTTCGATTCCTCTTTGTTTCCATGTTTCAGACCGCCGATCCACTACCCGTTCCTGGCGTCCAAGTTGCAGCGTTAACCCCCCGTGGGTCCTAACTCCACTTACCCCTGAACAGCCCGCGATTCATTTCGCCAAGATCACGTATTGTGCAAGGGAGCAATTCACGATGATGTGCACTCTACCTGCGAAATGAGGCTGGTCCTTACTCCGGAGGTTCATCTCATTGAACCAACCCTGATTGTGTGTCGGAGCGAATCCCCGAGACATCGTATTATTACGAGTAGTACTGTTCAATTACGTCTTAGGGGACGGTGGAGCAATAATGGGACTGTTCTGCATCCTCCGGTCTCCTGGGTATATCATCGTCCGTTGGTATAAACAGCAAAGTACTGTGCCACAGACTTCAGAGCACACATCGCAGAATCTTGCTCCGTACTTGTAGTATATCCTCCTTTGTACCACTCTGTAGCTGGGCCTGTACGAGTACGGAGCCTGACTCGAGGATATCCGATAAATCCGACAACGCCGTCATAGCCAATTGCCCCCGCAACGGGAAGGTCTCACGCGCTTCACGCCATAACGGTTAGACCGCATCAATTTACTTCCGTGTAAAGTGCTTAACGAAGCTTGCTCGTGGCGTACCCCTGAGCCACACCGGTCTATGGGGAAGAGCCCAAGCGCAAAAAAAAAAAAAGATCAGGGTCTAGACGTTTGATTGGTGTCCCTGACATGATGCCGCATGTCTAGCCTTGCTGATTGCTGACTGCGCTTTGTACTCTTTACAGTCGGCACCTCTGCGCCGGAGTATTGGCTTACGACCTGAAAACCTGCACAAACATGTCGATCTTCATCAGGTTCCCAAGTCGAGACCTCGGAACAGACACTCGGCGCGGCTCGACCACCCCGTACATCTGTACTCGTACGTGTTGCACATCAGAAAGGTATTCGAATTTCAGGGGCCAATCAATGATCATTTGTCTCTTGACGTGGCGTGGGATCTGGTTGCGACTCCACGATAGGGGGTTCACAAAACACTTGTATGTACTCGTACGAGTATGGTTTCGTTCTCGTGGCGCCCCCGGACTCCACCAGATGAGCATCCTGGCCCTTGTTTTCAATAGATCGGACCGCTATCTTGGATTTCAACGTATACCAGTGCTCTTATCAACCCCATATTTGTTTGAATGCTATCTTTAGCCATCTTTAGGTTTGTGGGATATAATTATTGGTGGACCGTGTCTGATCCATACGAGTAGTGCACACTGAGAACATGGGCAATAGGGGTGTTCGTGGGATAATTATAGTCGGTGTCCACGGGTGGACCGGGACTTTTCCCGAAGTTCATCCTGGGTCGCTTCGAAAGTTTTGCAAGATTCTTGCTCATTTGGACTTCAGAGAGTGTTACGCAACTTCGTCGCTCACATCGCAAGATGGGGTATTCGTACATCCTCAACCCTGACATATTCTCTAACCTGTCTGGGATTTCCGGTTCACCCTGCTTGCAATGTATGGACGACGCAGGACGAAGGTGGTAACGTTGGCCCAATGTGTGATCAATGTGAAGCGCACTGCCAGTCGCCCTTCACCTTCAAACCTTTCATTGGAAAAATCTTCCGACAGGTTCCAAATTTCAGGCTTCAAGGTTCCTGGCGAGAATGTCGACTCAATCCCGCTGGGTCTGAAAACTCATCACATCAGTGGACCAACCATGGCAATCGATTTTCTTTGATCGTCATCGAAAACAATCTGTCAACCCAATCCGGATCGGCAATGACGCGTCATGTTTGGCGCCGATGACACAAGCAAGCGACTTCATCCCTGGAGGAACAGCTCGCCTACGAGTAGGCAGTTGGGTTGATGAACCCCTGTACTCGAAATTGTACTCGTAGGTTGACTCAGGCACACGCGTTCTTTTGTCAGTTTCGTGACACGTTGTATACAAGTGCAAAATCACACAAGCGAATTGGATCTACGTCAGTACGGAGTATTTTTCCCCCGTTGAAGACATCCCTTTGCGTACGAGTATGCAATGGGATCGCCAAAAATAACGGATCGGATCTAAACGATCGGTTCATATGGTTCTCGATCACTGCAGGGTTGAGTTTTGTACGAGTAAATGTTGACGCAAGGCGAGATATACTTAAGTACTCGTACGGAGCACAGCGACACTGCCACAACGATACTACTCGTACTGTTTTTGGTGTCATCTTTCATACTTCTCATATTTAGAATTTTTGTCGGAATATAACCTTTAGAAGACTGAACATCAATGATCACCTTAGAACCCTTGGAATAGAGTTAAATGATTCGCATTCTGTAAGTAGAAGATGACCCTGGAGACGATGCGAAAAACTATAGAAATACTTGTAGCTTTGGGGTGAGATGCACCTCTACTGGAGTAAAGTCGAGCATAGATGGCAGTGTTCCTGAAGTCTGTAAGTTGCTACTGAAGTATGTATGAGACAGTCCGTACGGACTTCAGGAGTAACATCTCATTGCCCCAGAGCCCTGGATGCCGGGCTCTGAGTTTGCTCCTGACTCATTTTCTGCAGGGTATCTATAGATGGCGATTGAGTTTCCAGTTTCTCGGGAACCAGGCAAAAGGTCAACTTTAGAATTTCCCAGGCACTTGGGTAACTCTAGAGCTGTGCTCCGTACAAAGTACGGAGTAGTGGCTATATATCTTCCTGAATTCGTGCGCTTGAGGCTAACTTTGATTTTGAGAAACAGTGCTCGCGAGCAAGGTGTGGTTCTACTCCGTAAGTAACTTTAGAAGTATAGCCACATATTTACTTAAGTACGAAGCACACCATGTGTAGTATACTTAAGTAGGTCTTGTATATTTTCGGCATACCGAGTCTCACGATCGGCGGAGTCCATCAGGAATGAGGTGTCCCAATGACATAGGCAATTAGATATGATGACATAGGACCCATACTGCGCGGCCACAGTTTAAGCCACACTTCCAAGTTCCACCTACTGCAATGACATATGTTTAATTTGACAGATCACTCGTCCACTTTGCAACAAAATGTCATGGTTGAGATGTGTGTATACGAGTATGTGCGTATATGTGCGTACATACTTAAGTACTGCGTACTCCGTACTTCTGTCAATATATCCGTGATAGGTCACAGTACATGGATGTGCTGGCAAATCGCCAATTGCGGCTCCTGAAGTCCAAGGCAACAACTTTGGAACATATCATGACATAGGAGCCGAGTACTCAATTCCAGTTGGCTTTCAAGATTTTAAGGGTTTTCAAGGGTTTCCAAGGTTTGCAGATTCTTTAATATATACTTACTGAAGTGAACATTTTCACTTTCAAATCTGAAAAACGGGCAAATTGACAGCCGAACCATGGTTAAAATGAATTTTCTGTTTTGGCCTAAATTTGTTAGAGAATCTCATAATGAACTCGAGTATACTGTAGAGTCTCCATGGTCTGTAGCAACTTTAGAAAAGCCGTAAAAAAAAGAGAGAACAGCGTGTTTCAGCTCGGGCGCTTTCTGAAACATAGGGCCCCCCCACTGCCCGACACCCGAATCTGGGCTGTGTTGCTCTATTAATATTCATGGTATTCTTAGAGACTCTGATTCAGATATTGAGATCATTATATTGGATTTCTGCATATCTTTATATCTTTATATCTTGACATCTGAACTTCTATATATACTTAAGTACATACTTAAGTACGCTTGTATTGTTATAAAGTGGTGCTAACAAGTCACCTGCTCTCCTCTCGCTCTCGGCAACTTCCCATTCGCAACTCCACTCGTTCAACGTCTCATCGCTTCTGCCTCTTTTTCCTTTTGGCCTTTTGCATCCTGCTCTCATCGTGCCCTTAGAACTCACTCTCTTTGTTTCTTATTGATATTTGATAAGATCGACACTGTGGCTACACTCGCCGATCCCAACGAGTTGTTTTTGCCTGGCGAAAGGCAAAGCAATCTCGCCATGTCGTCCTCTGTGCCGCTCCTTCGTCCTCCAATTCCTGGCGCCCGCAACAATACCGGCAGTCCAAGGGCTCCGAAGCTCACCTTGGGCATCCCTCCCTCCCCTAGCGCCAAACCCGTCGACAATCCCCCCGCTTTGGTCCCTCAAGCCGTCCCTCAGATCCAAACTCAAGCGGCGCCACAACCCCAGCGCCCCTCAGGTCGACCGGCTCCCCCACGACTACAGCTAGCTACCCCTTCTGGGGGCCAGCAGAGTGTATCGCAGCCAGCACTCATGCCAAGCGGTCGACCAGCCCCGCCCCCGCTGAGCACGAATGGGTTGGGCGGCGCACCAAAGCTGTCCTTGCAGACCAACGGCACACCCGCCAACTCATATACGACGGCCAACTTCGTCATGGGTCTGCGACAGCCGGATGGCTCATCGGATCCGTCGTCGGCGATCAGCTCGGTCTACTCGGAACGCGAGGGTGGAGACCGTGATAACAGCGTCAACGGACTTCTCCCAGATCTGGACAAGTTGAGTCTGGAGAAGGGTCGGCCTCTCGATGTGGACGACCTCGATGACGAGGGCTGGCATGCGGCCAGTGAACAAAACAAGATTGTCGAGCTGGGTAGTCTAGGTGAGGGTGCTGGCGGTGCTGTCACCCGTTGCAAACTCAAGGAGGGAAAGACCGTGTTCGCGTTGAAGGTAAGCTAATTTGGTTGGATCTCCAAGTTTCGCACTGTCCACAGACCTAATTTGAATATAGATCATTACCACGGACCCCAATCCTGATGTCAAGAAGCAAATCGTGCGAGAACTCAACTTCAACAAGGACTGCGCCTCGCACCACATCTGTCGCTACTATGGTGCCTTTATGGACAAGTCAACTGGTACAATTTCGATCGCTATGGAATTCTGTGAAGGCGGAAGTCTAGACAGCATCTACAAGGAGGTTAAGAAGCTTGGGGGTCGGACTGGAGAGAAGGTGCTCGGAAAGGTCGCAGAGGGCGTCTTGAACGGGTTGACCTATCTTCACAGCCGAAAGATCATCCACCGAGGTATGAACGCGTGGTGTTGATCTATATTTGAAATGATAACTAATGGTCTGCAGACATCAAACCTTCCAACATTCTCTTGTGCCGCGACGGCAAGGTCAAGCTTTGCGACTTCGGTGTCAGTGGTGAATTCGGAACAAAGGGCGACGCCAACACCTTCATTGGCACATCTTACTATATGGCCCCAGAACGAATCACTGGCCAATCTTACACCATCACGTCTGACGTCTGGTCCCTTGGAGTGTCTTTGCTTGAAGTCGCCCAGCATCGGTTCCCCTTCCCTGCCGACGGGACAGAAATGCAACCCCGTGCAGGACTAATAGATCTTCTCACCTATATCGTCCGCCAGCCCATTCCCAAATTGAAAGATGAGCCGGACAACGGTATTCGCTGGTCGGACAACTTCAAATACTTCATCGAATGCTGGTATGTGCCCTTACGAAATTGCTCTTCTGCAACAACTAACCCGACCCCTAGCTTGGAAAAAGAACCCCCTCGACGCGCGAGTCCCTGGCGGATGCTGGAACATCCTTGGGTGCAGGACATGAAAAACAAGAAGGTCAACATGGCCAACTTCGTGAAGCAAGTATGGGATTGGAAGGAGTAAAAATCTTCCAATTCGCAGCGCTTTCTCCACTGCATTTTTCGTTTTACTAGTGGCTGGACCCCCATTGACCTGGCTGTCAACATCAATCCTTACGACTATTTTTTGCCTCTTTTTTTCGCCGACTTCCTCCCGGGCCGGAACTCGGGACATACCCATTACAGCAGATGCTTTCCAGCGACGAATTCGGCTACGCTTTTTCACCCCCTACGATCCTTAATGGCCCGCCATTCTCATGTTTGATTGGATACAACGCTTCCCCATTCCTTTTACTATGCACGATGGATTCCCTCTCCTTTTTGCTTCATCTCGCCTGAATATATCGGTTCTAGGTCTTTCGCCTTTGCCTTTTTCTCAGTGTACAGCCCTTTTCTTTTTTGCCCCCTGTCAGTTCGGGTGTGTTTTCGTTTGCACTGGATGCGGGAGTGTGCAATGCATGAAAGTCGTGGACTTGGGTACTTAATACCATTGCATTTTGTCTTTAGCTTCAATTGTATGCAGTTATTGGACATATATACCAGGAACACATATTACAAAATCTTATGGAATTCTGAGTCTTGAATACCGTAACTCCAAAGATTTATAGATCTTCACCTGTGGATGTACTTAAGTATATTTATATGTATCTGTGAAGCAGTATGCTGGGTCAACTTTCAACGGGGGATCACTTGTGCGAATTCTCCAACTTTCCACTTGAGCAAGACGAGCCTTTAATATTTACATCTAGTGCAGCAATTATCATCAATATTCTCGTATCTATCGTTAAAGCAAAGGTACAGGCTTTATATCCCCTCCAGGGCTAATCTACTTATTGGCAGGTGCACCAATGACCCACCCAATACCACTGACCAATCCACCCGTGACCATATTGCTAACCATATCCCTCTTCCTCACACGACCCTCACTATCCGGCGATAGAGGCCGTTCATCACTCACAGTAACGTCTTCTTTGCCTCGCAATGGGAATGCATTCTTATGAATAGCCATCGCGGCACCGCGTGCAACATCGAAGAGACCCATAGGCGCCTCATGGCGATGAGAATTCGGCAAGGCAGCACGGGCCCTGGCGCGCCGTGCAGCACGCTGCTGCTCCGTGTCGAATGCGTCGCGTTCTGAATCAGATGGTCCGAAACCGCCTGGTACAGATGAGAGGGTATCGCCTTTGCGGTCCCAGAGGTCTTCTTCTTGCTGTTCGCGGGCGCGGAGGGAAGAGAGTTCTTCGTCGCAGCGGCGCCAGGCGCCCAGGATCTCGGGGAGAGGGTCTGGTGATGGGGTGAGGACAAGGGATAGGCTGAGGAGTTCCATTCGCTGGGATAGGTGGGTGATTTGGGTGGTTAGGGGTGGTGGTGGGTTTACAGGTGTTGTTGAGCGGTAGCGACCGGCGCTGTAGACGGCTCGCCAGGAAATATCATCTGGCGTGGTGGGCGTCAGGGATTGGGATGAGAGAAGTGAAGGGGGTGATAGGCGAGTTTGGATGTAGGAGTAGGCTGTGCCAAAGTCGTCAGAGGAGAGGGCAGAGTTGATTGCCAGGCTGGTGATGCGGCGTTCGGAGGTAAGTGTGACTTGTTCCTCTGATGGACGATCAAAGAGCTCGTCTTCGTCGTCAGGAGTTGCGGCTTTTGCCGGCACACCCGCAGCGACGAGGTTGCGCCCGATGGAAAGGAGGTCATCCAATTTGGTGTAGCTTCTTGGGTTTTGTTCGAGTACCTTCTCGATCAATAGAATAGGATCATGATGCACCCGAATGCTGACGGGCTGGAATGGCACACCATGTTCGAGGGTGAGAGAGTAGTATGAGAGGGCATGTGTAGCGGCAATGAGGGCGCGAATTTGCTTCAGTGATGCGGACTCGGGGAAGTGTGGTTGGAATGATTGCAGACTGGAGCTTGTTAGTGCCAGTGTTCACGCGTTGTTCGGTAGTGTCACCCACATGTCATAAGCTCGCTTCATCCCGCCACGAGTTCTGTTACCATTGCTTGCATTGTCATATGCTATGAAGATGGCCTCCTGAACAGCCGCTTCAAGCTGAGTAGAATCAAGCGGCGCTGATTGGGAATTGGTGTATAAATCAACAGCTAATTGATATTCTGCAGGCACTATTAGTATTCGTCAGGAACGTTTGATGCCGGAAGAGCTTACCTTTAGCTGCCAGCATCGCCTTTAGGATCTCTGTCTCAACTGTCTCCCGCGGGACTCTCCAGAAAAGTCCGTGGTAAGGCGAAGAAGGCTCATCCCATGCGTTTTCTGGCTCTATCGGCTGCCAGTCTCGAAGCCAAAGTAATTTTTGCCGGACCATTGACCAGTCTTGAGGTGACCGGGACTGCTTCACAGTAGACTCCACGGCACTTTTCAACTCGGTCAACTGCATTTCCTGAGTGCTGTGCAAGCAGGTGTTTGCTGCAACTCGACAGGGAACGAGATGGCCTAGTTCGGTCAATATACGCAGGGAGGTAAGCAGAGCGCTGAGAAATGAGATCGATGAGGGTGAAGGTTTTGTTAGAGGATTGGCTGGTCTCAGAAGAGAGTTCTGCAATAGCGATGCTCTGGAGGTCGAGGATACTGGATCGGTGTCATAGTGCACAGAATGTAGTTCCGAGCCAGTACTCAGATACAAGCTGTCTTCAAGATTCAAAAGCCTCGCAACCCTTTGCAGCACTTCGAATGACCCGTCAAGAACAGCCGGCGATGAATCCGCATGGGCATACACCACGGCAAGACCAGATTGACCATATCGGACCTGCAATTCCCTCGCCTTGTCATCTGCCAATCTTTTCGCGGGGTCGTCATATCCTCCCAAATCAACGTCGGACGGTCCATCCCAGTGTCTGAAAGCATTGACAACGCTTTCGTGGTCCACGAGGCTCCGCGACACTAACCACTCGTTGACATGTTCCCACCCTGCCAATTCGGTCGGTTGAGGTTTCTCTGAGCCTTGGATAAATGAGACTGAGTTCTGCTGTGCCGCCTCATTGAGTCTCCGTCGCTTTGACCTGTTGCCACCATATAGCCAAGGCCCAATGAGACCTTTTAAATTATTGACCAAGTCCATGCTGTTTTCCTCGTCGCTGATCAAAGACAATAGAATGTTGATCGCGGTCTGATCATCCATAGACTCCAAGACTTCAAATGATATATTCTCTTCCCGATTCGCGTAAAGTTCGTAGTTGAGTCGAAGCAGTGGTAATAGGCTGGAGATCAGCCATGTTCGAATGATCGGGGAACGTTCATAGAAAGGTAGGAGGAGATCGAGGACCAAAGGCTGTAGTGCTGTTTCAGAGTCAATCAGGTGCGCCCGGTGAATGAGAAATTGTGTCAAAGGATCCGCCGAAGCGACTTCGGCTTCCTCGTCAGGGCGTTGTAGTGGTCGGAGATTAAGCTTCCGTACGCGCTTTCGAGCGACCGTTTCAGTCAGGTCTTTGACAACACTTGTATCGATATCTCGTTCTGTGGACAAAGGAGCTCCTTTTTCTAGCTCTTGGAGCACCGAGGTGTAGCTAGAGGGCTCTGTGCTCTCGGGGAGGAAGGTCAATATGATGCGCAGGAGACGCTCAAAGGGAAAACAATGAGGAAACCGGGCCTGTAGGGCAGGCAAGTCCGCTGCGCTACCACTGGCGCATAGATTTGTCGCAAGCAGGATGGCATGCGCATCGGATAACTCGAAAGCCATGGTCTAGAGGGTCAAGAAGTGAGGTGGTCTCATAGTTGGTGGCCAACTTGCATAGGGACGGTGCACGGACCACTTGGGACCAAGTCGGTAACGGCAGGAAGAGTTGTCCGCCGGCACTTCATCACCACCTTTTTCGCGGTCTTTGTGCCTACACCTCGTTCACTCACCTCCCTTGACATATCACAATGGCTTCCGGTTATGGAAACAACGGCGGTATGTGCTATTCTGGCTCCCCGGGTGACCTGCTTCAATGCGCGAGGTCTCGAATCACAGCTTGCGCAGACAGTTGCCTCCCCCGCGAGTGAACCCAGCTGACCCTTCGCTTATTCTAGGTCGCTCCCGCTGCTACCCCTTCTGGCAAGAGGTCCTTGGTTGCTACGTGGTGAACTCCGGCGAGGGTGAGAGCGGCAAGAAGAAGTGTGTGCCCGCTCTGGAAGATTACCATGAGTGTCTTCACCACCGGAAAGAGGTAAGGCCAACCCCCCACTTGCTCGATACCCTGTGTTATCTGGAGTGATACAATTGCTAATCAATTGATGTTGGAAACAGGCTCTCCGCACTATGAAGATGCAAGCTGCCTACCGGAAGGCCGAGGCCGCACACCCACGCGAGAACGCCCCCAAGGCTGAGCAAATCCGCAGCCTGGGTCTACTTGGAAAGGAAGAGGAGGCAGCCAATGTTCTGGCTCAGCGGTAAACGGGGGTTGCTTGTTCTCTTTTTCTTTTTCAATGCGATTGATTCCGCGTTTCCGCGCCGGGACTTTCCCCCGGGGCTTGTGACTGTATAGAAACGCTTAACTGGTTGACTTTCATGTCTGGTTCGAAATGATACTCCAATTCGATGACACACGCTGCTTAAAACTTGGTTTCCTAACTCTGCGATATGCAATGGATGGTACTTGGTTTAACCACCAACTTTAGAAGCCCGGAGTACATGCTCGTAAGAAGCATATTCGACCCCAGAAGGCCCCGGCTGATTAACGAATAAATGTGGATTCTGATTGGATGTGGGCGAACTTATCGAACGATCTCCCCATGCGCTTACTCATTTCTGTGGCCCGAACTTTAGAATCTCCAGGGCTGCCCAGATGGTTTGCATTCTCTGCTATACATGTTCAGCTCCGTACTCAGGGATTTTGATTTTCAACTGGGCTTAGGATTATCCATGTGTCCATGGAGGTTAAAATTGCGAAAGCGAGTAATTATTTAGATGCCTAGAAAGGGCGTTCGTAATCTGTGTGTAGGCGAGAAGCAGGTTCTCTATCCCGAATGAGGCAAGCTGCTTACACCTGAAATATATATGCCCAGGTGGATGTGCGGAGCAGCCTGGGAACTTTAGAATTATTTAGTTTGTCTGTGACTCCAGCAATACATTCAGATTGTATGTGTGATTCTTACAACCCCATGTTTTCCTCAGGTCGCGTGCAGGATGGCCAGCACACCTTGCTTGAGCACTAGACGCATCATCTATCAACATTGCAGCATTATCGACGATAGATCCCGCTGATCGGTATTCCTCGAACTCTCAAGAGGCGATCTGGCATGTCTTGGCATTCACTCCTTCATTCAAGTTAGAGGATCTGATAATACACAGAGTACTTAAGCATCCTGAAGTCAGAGTGAAGTATCCGAGGGAGTAAGAAGTGAAGCACCCAAACCAGGAGAAAGAGTATGTCATCCATTTTACGCGTTCCCGTTGGATTCACGTATTCCGGCGCAGTGAAAATTTGCCGCGCGGTGAGTGGTTGGAAGCTCTCACCGCCAACGCTAGTCCCAGAGACTAGGCCCAAAACGGAAAGGCGCAAATTAGTCCGCGCCTGCCCTCTGCTATAATAAGGTCGGCCTGGCGTTCCAGAGGCTCTCAAGGGCTACGTCCAGTCACTTTCTCTCTCCTTGGCATCTGGCGTTAAGGTCTCTTCTTTTTTTTTTTTTAATTTTCTCTTTTCGTTTTTAATCTTTTTTTCCTACTTATCGTCTCTTCAATTCAATTGCGCGCTTTGTCGCGCGCAATTGCTCTGATCCTCTGCGAATTGTGATTTAGATTTTTTTTTACTTGATCGCGACTCGAGATGGGGTCCCGGTAAGTACTATCAACAGCTCCGACACGTGATCAGATGACTAACATCCACCGCAGATTAGACAGACTCGTCACGTGAGTTAAGGGTCCAGGGAAGGAGATATCAATCTAACCAGACAATATAGGCTCCTGGAGACGGGCAGTACGCAACTAATTCGCAATACAGCCGCCCAGCAGCTGGCAGATGTCCAAAAACAGCATCCAGATGAGCTGTTCAACCTGCTCGGGCGCATCTTGCCCTACCTCAGATCCAAATCCTGGGATACCAGGACGGCCTCGGCCAAGGCCATCGGCTTGATTGTGGCTAACGCAGAGATCTATGACCCAAATGAAGATGACGGGCTTCAGATCAAGTCAGCCGCAGATGAAGATGACGTCGAGATCAAGTCAGAGGTGAAGTCAGAAGAGGCATTCTCAATCGACGAATTCCTCAAGCTTGATACGATGGATCTCACGTCAATTTTGAAATTCGGAAAACGTCTGCTGGGCAGTGCGGGCAAGGAGTACGAATACTCGTTGGCGTCGATGGAGCCAACGGCTCGATTACAACACCAGAAGAAGACACTCACTTCGCGACTTGGTCTGAACGGCGAATATCTCGAAGAGGACCTGATCGAGGATGTCGAGAAGGCACCCAAAGTGGTTTCTCCGGCCCCCAAGGATGAACCCAAGATCGCGCCCCTTTCGCGTCAGAACACGCTAATGGATGCTCCTTCGCGTCGTCCCTCTTCGCCCAATGAAACTGCGATCAAGGAAGATGGAGGACTGAGCAAGCGACAGCTCAACCAATTGAAGCGCAAAAACAAGCAACATGCTAAGATGGGGGCGAATAAGGTCCGCGTGGTGGATTTATCCTCGCGTCGACCCTCCGAGGTCGTGACGACTTCGACACCTACCACCCCCCATCCTGTAAAGGCGGAAAATGGGGATGACCAGAACGGCGAGACGAAGAATGATTATTTCTCATTTGAACGCAACGAAGAAGACGACGATTCTAAAGTTGTCTCCGAGTTCAAGGGTGTTGTCGCCCCAGAGAGGCCTCACCTGCAACCTGAGATCGCGGAACAGGGTGGGGGATGGCCATTGGAACACATGTGTGAGTTCCTCACCATAGACATCTTTGACTCCAACTGGGAAGTCCGACATGGTGCGGCTATGGCCTTGCGTGAAGTGATTCGAGTTCAGGGCGTGGCTGCTGGTCGTCAAGATGGAAAGAGTCGTGCCGAAAACGACACTCTTAACCGCCAATGGCTGGACGATCTGGCCTGCAGACTTCTCTCCGTCTTGATGCTCGACCGATTCGGTGATTACATCTCCGATAACGTTGTGGCCCCCATTCGTGAAACCGTGGGCCAGACGCTGGGTGCCTTGCTCTCACACCTTCACCCGAGATCAGTCCGATCAGTCTATCGATGCCTCTACCGCATCATCATGCAGACAGACTTAGGGCTAGAACGTCCTGTTTGGGAGGTCTGCCACGGTGGTATGATCGGCCTGCGCTATCTAGTTGCCGTCCGAAAAGACCTGCTCGTGAAGGATTCGAGCATGATGGATGGTGTTTTGGAGGCTGTTATGAAAGGACTTGCTGATTTCGACGACGATGTTCGAGCCGTTAGTGCCGCAACACTTGTGCCCATTGCCGAAGAGTTCGTGACATCACGGACTGGCACTCTTGGTCCACTGATGAACATCGTCTGGGACTGCCTTTCTAACCTTCAGGATGATCTCAGCGCCAGTACAGGTTCCGTGATGGACCTTTTGGCCAAGCTGTGCACCTACCCTCAAGTTTTGGACGCAATGAAGGCAAACGCTGCTGATGACGCCGAGGCATCGTTTGGCAAGCTTGTTCCTCGCCTTTACCCGTTCCTTCGCCATACCATTACCAGTGTTCGCTCAGCTGTACTTCGTGCTTTGACGACGTTCCTCAAACTGGAAGGCGAAGGCACCACAGACTGGGTAGATGGCAAGGCTCTACGTTTGATCTTCCAGAACCTCCTGGTGGAGCGCAACGAGGGCGTTTTGAAACTTTCTGGCCAGGTGTGGTCTGAGCTCCTCCAAGTCGCCGAATTGCGCGGTTCCTTCAAATCCGCAGAAGAATTGTCCGAATCAATCTCTCCTCTCGTCAGCCTGACATTGGGCGCCTTTGGTGTTCCTCGATACCCCATCCCTATGAACGCATCACTCTTCATCAAGCCGTCAGGACTGCCATTCTCCATCGCCGCCCCCGCCCCTACACCTTCTAAACCTTCACCTCCAGCTCCTGGCGCCGCCGAGACAAAACCTGGACGCAGACGCAAGTCAGAGAAGAAGGAAAAAGAGCCACCAGCACCTTCGGCACACAATGTGGACGGACACATGTTATCTGGCGATATTGACCTCGTCGGTGCCGACACCATGTTGCGATCCAAGATCTTTGCCTCAAAGGCGTTGGGCGAGCTGATCTCTTTCTGGGACAAGAACGAGCTACCGAGTTTCTGGCCTTCTATCCTTGGGGGTCTCAATGTTTCTGCTTCAACCACTCAGCTCGCTTCGGCGATGATCATCGAAGAATACGCTCGCCGCTCTGGACCAGACAGCAAGTTTACCTCTGATCTCTGCGAAAACCTACGACGCATCCTCGAAAACGAGCGCCCACCATGGTACTCGGACATCGCATGCTACCTGCATGTTGCGCGCGCCCAATGTCATTCGCTGTTGAATACATTCCGTGACCATGCACACGTTGCACCTTCCCGGCTGCCGACCTTGGCCGTCGTTGTTCAAGGCGACTCAGAGGCTGGTCCTAACGCCTTCTCTTTGGCCGATGCCGAGAAGATCGTTGGCCCTGACTTTGACAGGCTGAAGAAGAACCTGACACCCGCTCAAAGAATCACCGCTACCCAAGTTTTGACAGATACCCGCGCAACCACCCTGTCTGCAGTCGACGAAGCACGACTGATGAGAGAACAGCGGGATATGCGGGTCTTGGCTGCCACAGCTGGTGCTCTTGTCGCCTTACGGGATATTCCCAAGAAGCCTGGTAACATCATTAAGGGGATGATGGACAGCATCAAGAAGGAGGAGAACCTTGAACTCCAACAGCGCTCAGCGACAGCGGTGGCCGGGTTAATCGAATACTACACAGCCGCGACCAAGCGTGGTCCTGTGGACAAGATTATCGGAAACCTGGTCAAGTACTGCTGTGTTGACACCTCTGAGACACCTGAGTTCCCACACAACGCCCAGCTCGAGAAGTCGATCCTGTCTCTCCGCAAAGAGGAGGACCGCCGCGATCACCCTGATGCAGCCAAGTTTGAAAGAGAAGCTAAGGAAGCAAGGATCATGCGACGTGGTGCCAAGGATGCTCTTGAGCAATTGACTGTCAAGTTCGGCGCCGAACTTCTGGAGAAGGTTCCAAATCTTGCCAAGTTGGTTGAACGGCCTTTGCGAGAGGCTTTGGCAAATGATGAACTCCCAGAAGACATCACCAACCCCGAGAATGAGCTTGGTCAAGAGATCGTCGACGGCTTGTCTACACTGAGGGCTCTGCTCCCCAAATTCGACCCGGGTCTTTACCCATGGGTTCTCGACCTCATGCCGATCATCGCGAAGGGTCTTCAGTGCCGCCTCTCTGTCATCCGATACGCAGCAGCAAAGTGTTTCGCCACTGTTTGCAGCGTCATTACAGTACAGGGTATGACCATGCTCGTGGAGAAGGTTTTGCCTATCATCAGCAACGGCTTGGATGTCCACCATCGTCAAGGCGCAATCGAGTGCATCTATCACTTGATTCACGTCATGGAAGATGGTATCCTCCCTTACGTTATCTTCTTGGTGGTTCCTGTTCTTGGCAGAATGAGCGATTCGGACAATGATGTGCGACTTCTGGCAACGACCTCCTTCGCGACCCTCGTCAAGCTGGTTCCCCTCGAGGCTGGTATTCCAGACCCACCTGGCTTCTCAGAAGAGTTGCTCAAGGGACGAGACCGCGAGCGGAAGTTCATGTCTCAGATGCTGGATCCAAAGAAGGTCGAGGAATTCTCAATTCCGGTCGCGATCAAAGCAGAGCTTCGACCCTACCAGCAAGATGGTGTCAACTGGCTTGCTTTCCTCAATCGCTACAACCTGCACGGTATTCTTTGTGATGACATGGGTCTCGGAAAGACATTGCAGACCATTTGCATTGTTGCCAGTGATCACCACATGCGCGCGGAAGAATTTGCCAAGAGCCAGTCTACTGATTCACGGAAGCTCCCTTCTTTGATCGTCTGCCCACCATCTCTGTCTGGACACTGGCAACAAGAAGTTAAGCAGTATGCTCCGTTCCTGAGTTGTATCGCATACGTCGGTCCTCCAGCCGAACGATCAAGACTCCAGCCAATGCTGGCTACTACAGATATCATCGTCACTTCTTATGATGTTTGTCGAAACGACAACGATGTTCTCAGTCCCATCAACTGGAATTACTGTGTCCTCGACGAAGGTCACCTCATTAAGAACCCGAAAGCCAAGATTACTTCTTCAGTCAAGAAACTGATGAGCAATCATCGTCTCATTCTATCTGGCACACCGATCCAGAACAACGTACTTGAGCTATGGTCGCTGTTTGATTTCCTGATGCCTGGTTTCCTCGGCACAGAAAAGGTCTTCCTGGACCGATTTGCGAAGCCTATTGCAGCCAGTCGTTTCAGCAAATCGTCCTCCAAAGAGCAGGAGGCGGGTGCCCTGGCAATCGAAGCTCTGCACAAACAAGTTCTGCCCTTCCTGCTTCGTCGTTTGAAGGAGGAAGTGCTGAACGACCTGCCCCCTAAGATCATCCAGAACTACTACTGCGACCCAAGTGAGTTGCAGAAGAAGCTCTTCGAAGACTTCAGTAAGAAGGAGCAGAAGGAGCTGGCAGACAAGGTTGGCAGTGCCGACCGCGGCGACAAAGAGCACATTTTCCAGGCGCTTCAATACATGCGTCGTCTATGCAACTCCCCTGCATTGGTTGTCAAGGAAGGCCACAAGCAGTACAATGAGGTTCAAACGTTCCTAACCTCTAAGCGTTCAAATATCAGGGACGTTTCCCACGCGCCCAAGTTGAACGCCCTCAAAGACCTCCTGGTGGATTGTGGTATTGGCCTTGACCACACTGCAGAGGGTGAATTGGACACTGGAGCAAGCTATGTCAGCCCCCACCGTGCTCTCGTGTTCTGTCAGATGAAGGAGATGTTGGACATTGTTCAGAATGATGTTCTCAAAAAGCTTCTCCCATCAGTACAGTACCTTCGTCTTGACGGTGGCGTGGAAGCAACAAAGCGTCAGGACATTGTCAACCGTTTCAACACTGATCCTAGTTACGATGTCCTGCTCTTGACTACCAGTGTTGGTGGTCTGGGCCTGAACCTCACGGGAGCTGACACCGTCATTTTCGTGGAACACGACTGGAATCCACAGAAGGATATCCAAGCCATGGATCGCGCTCACCGTATCGGTCAGAAGAAGGTTGTCAACGTCTACCGCCTGATTACCAGAGGTACCCTGGAAGAGAAGATTCTGAAGTAAGTTTACCCGCACGAGGCCCCAAACCGTACAAGAACTAACAAGGAAAACAGCCTGCAACGATTCAAGATCGACGTCGCCTCTACCGTGGTCAATCAACAAAACGCCGGACTAGGAACCATGGACACAGACCAACTCCTAGATCTATTCAATCTCGGCGAAACAGCAGAAACAGCCGAGAAACCTGACGCCACCGGCAATGAAGTCGACATGGTTGACATTGACGGCGAAGTCAAAGAAAAGGGCAAAAAGGGCTGGCTAGACGACCTAGGGGAGCTCTGGGACGATCGCCAATACCAGGAAGAGTACAACCTGGATTCGTTCCTGGAAACCATGAAGAATTGAGCAACTTGCTCATTCTATGCTCTACTCGATTTGCATCTTTCATCACACCGAACATTCCCCCCCCTTCACCCCCCTCCCAAAACATCCATGCACGACGATTCATGCTTAATGCCCCTGTACTATCTCCTCTATGGAGGCTCTTGTCTGCAAGACTGGAGATTAATCACACTTTCCCCTGTTTCTTTATGGCTGGAAAGGCCTCGATCCTCTGCGTGTTATCATTCTGATTCTTCGAACCCTTCGTGTATTCTTAGCTTTTATTGATCTCCCTACAAGGGATGGATGGATCCCCCTTCTGTATGTACATAGCCAAAATTACCTTGATTCATCCAATTCGTCTTCTTCGTAGGCCATCAGATCGGACATGCAGCTTGAGATCTAGAGCGTTGGTGTCCTTGTATGCTTAGAGTGGTGGAGGCTACGATGGCATGGGCCGTGTTAGAATTTTGAATAGATGAATTTATCAATCAGTGAGTACATCAAACAAGTTACTAGTGCACCTTCCCAAATGACACCGCGTAGAGCATAGCCCTGAAATATCCCGAGACGCCAGTAATCCAATAGAAGGCTCATAGGAGCGAGAGGCAGAAGAAAAATAGACACAGACAGAAATGAACCAGAATGCAGGGCAAGAGGACTTTGGAAAGAAAGAAAAAAATCCCCTTGTAAAAATGCCCAAAATAGTAAGGGTAGATACAAATCAAGAAGGGAAATGTTGGTTCGTTGACGCCGCAGAAGATCATGACTGCAGCGAGTAATGTGTTGAAAAGGGAAGAAAAGAAGGGAAACATGGAACAAAACCAAGGCACCGGAATGATCGTAAGGCTGAAAAAAAACAAAAGAAACATGGTTCATCAAGAGACAGAGTTTCATCACAGGGGTAGGTCTGTGATCACTTTGGCTGGGCGCGTCCCTTGGGCTTGGAAAGCATGTTGAGACGACTCATGCTAAGAACACCGCGGCTCTTTTGCTTTGCACTGGCGGTGACGGGAGTGCCCACATTACCGGTGGAGGGCCGCACAGGGGTATTGATAGATCGCTTCTTGACCGGGCTAGGAGTGGCTTTGAGTCTTTTGGTGCTGCGCTCTCCCGACGGAGTATCAGCAACCAAGGCATCCTTGGTCCTTTTAGCGGTAGGTGTATCGTTGTCATCGGATTCATCCCGGTGTCTCTTCTTGTTCTTGATTCCATGAGAAATGCCGTGTGTCACCACAGGGATCTCTGGGAAAGCAGCGGCCGTCTCACCCGCGTTCGATTTGCGAACTCGCCGAATAGATTTGGGGGCAGAAGTTGGGGTGGTAGACTCTGTGTCAGTCGACTTCTTTTCTGGTGTAAGAGTGGGAAGTGTCGGATAGCTCACATCCCCGGAAACAGAAAGACGGTGAGCGGAAGGTGCCTTAGAGGGAGAAGGTGATGCTACGGCAAGCTCGTGACGAGACTTGACACTAGGAGTAAACTCAACGTGCTTCTTGGGCGAAGGAGTTGGCGCGGAATCACTGACGTCACCAGCTCCTGCAAAAAGGCATTTGGGATTGAAGTCGGGCGCAGCAACATGGGTCCCAGATGCAATCTTGGCTGGATCACGCGAGAATAGGGGCTGACGTCGACGAAGAATAGATCTCAGATTGCCAAGGGTCGGCAATTTGCTTTTCAAGCGAGGGTTGAAATCAGTCTGCGGAGTGCGCGGCGAGGCAATTGTTTTGGCAGCCGGGGAAAGCTTCAAAGATGGAATCAAAGAGGTCTTGGGCGCCTTGACACTAGCAGTTGAGCGAGCAAGGGATGCGCGTGTAGGAGTCATAAGTGAATTGCGGACGGACGGGCGAGGACGAGGACCCGCTGGCCGGCGAGGAGTCTCGGCCTTCTGGGTCTCGGCAACCTTCGAGGTGTCGGCGGCCTTTGAGGGCTGGGAACGAGCAGACGTATCTTCAGCCTGGTTGTGCTTGACGCGCTTAGCGGCCGAGGCGGCAGGAGGCGCTGGCAAGCTGGAGCCCTTGGCTGGGGATCGAGAGGGCGATGAGTTGTGACTGTCGGGCTCGTCAAGCTGAGCCTTGGACTTGGACCGCTTCAGAGACTTGGTCAAGGGGACAAAACGGTCAGCTGTGCCACGGAAAGACGAGGCATGTCCCGCAATTGAGTCCATCTTTTTGAACTCGGCCATGTGAACATCGCTAAAGCGACCAGCCTTGCCCTTAGGCATGGCGATCTTCCGGTCACCGTGTGCGTTCTCAGCCTTATCATCCTCCTGGTCTTGCTTCGATTTCTGCTCAAGCATTTCGGCCTTGATTCGGGCAACATCGCCACGGACACTGTCCATGAGCAATTTAGCCTGATCACTCAGGTCTGTTTCCTGCGACTGGAACTTGAACTCGAAACCTGGAGTTCCAAAGCCACTGGTTGCGGGCGACGGCTTCGATTTTGTCGGAGTATTGTCGCTGATGCTGTTGCCCACTACCTTGCCATCGGCATCTTTCGTGATAGGATTGAATCCAAGAATAAGACCGGAGTCGGCTTTCTTGGCGGTGCTTTGATGAGCCTTGCTCGGGTGCATTTCTGCTCGCGACGGACGCGCCATTACACTGGTGGGAGTGATCGCGTTGGTAGATGATCGCTTAGCAGACGCGGTGGGGGTTTTGTGTGAGGATGAACTGTGTGAGGATTGTTTGGTTTGAGGAGTTTGGACGCGAGGAAGTTCAGTTTCGTCGCCCTCGGCAACAGAGGCAAGTCGGGAAGGTGCGACCTGCTCAGGTTGCGGAGTACTTTCCTCAACCTGAAAAATGATGTGAGTTCCCTGAGGTCTCAATGATCAAAGTCCACTACTAACCTCCGGAGATTCTTGAGCGCGACGAATGCGCGCGGACCGACGGATCGCCATGACACAAACGCAAGGAATGAGACGAAAAAAATTGGAGGGTAAGGAATTGCGTGGGGAAGCAGATCAATTGTCTCGAACATAAACAAACGGTGGACACACGTCAGATGACTCAGCGACTCATTAGCTCTGTTTGTACCGTTTGCATTGGCTAACTAGTACTCTCTTTCGTACATATTGAGAGCTAAATAGACACTACAGAAACTGCAGAAATACGAGTATTTTATCCTACTAAGAAGAGAGTCTTACTAATAGTCGTGGTACAATGGTGATCTGCGCACTCACACGATAATTACAAAGGCCAAGAAGCATCCGGACAATACAGAGAAGTTTGGTGGCTGAAAACATTTGAAAGCTTCTGCTACCCTCACCTGGGAAACCCAACTCGATGACTCCCTTTCCGATGACGGTCCGAACAAGAAAGCGTTGGCGGTGCTGCATCGGATGGGACGCGAACGCCTTGGCTGAGGATACCACCATAGGTGACCGCGCATACTGCCTTCGAGATCGACGAATCTGGATTCTCGGAAACGCTTTTCCCACTCCTAACTGGAAATAACTGCACGGATGTGGACCTAGCTGGACTCATCCACAGGAGGCTGATCAGAAGCCGTTCGGGGTAATATTGAAATAACATCACTGGAGGATGGAGGGAGGCTGAAATCAAGGTTGTGGGTTCAGCCTCAAGTGTGAGCCTATTTGGGCCCCAGCACCCGTGGACACCGAGTATCAGTCACTCCTTCATTTCCGTAGAATGTGATATTAAACATTCGCGAAGAAGCATGTCCCTGACTGCAATAGTTCCGACCATTTTCTAAAACCTCTGAATTAGTACCCTATTCCCTGGGTAGTTGGGATACCTGTACTATACCTGAACGAGCTGTAGTCCACTCCGCAATTCACCGGAGGATTGAAACATGCCCAGCGATCTGATCATAGCGGGGTTGGGAGCCAACACCCCAGCCGAGAAACTTCTGCCTAGATAGAACCCCCAAAGCACGGAGTATATTCCCGGGGCTGTCCCCTGTCGAGGTGGACCTGGCGCATCGGGGCCGATCTCACTGACGTCAAGGTCGAAGAAAATATCCGGGAATCGACAGGGGCCAAGAACCACCCACATCGCTTGGCGCCAATCTGGAAGGTCATCGATACATTCTGTTCTGGAGAAGAAAAAAATCCGACTTGGCATTGGCGGCTAAGACGATGACGTTGCTCGCCATGATCATCCATCGCAGTTCTTTAAGCCCAATTCTCCCTCCTCAAGACAAGTCACTGTATTTTCTACCACATTAGAAAAACAAGCACTCAGCATGGATCAGACATTCAGACCCACCCCGACAGCACCTGTCGTACGCCTCATGGTCCTTGAGACGGACAAGCCTCACCCAGACACATATTCAGAGCGTGGCTCCTTTGGACAAATTGTCCACAGTTTCTTTTCCAAAGCAGGAAGCGCCCACCATCCGCCCCTCGGCGTGGAAACAGATCAAGTTTATGTCGTCGCTGAACAAGGCGGCCGGATTCCAACTGTGGAAGAATTTGCCCGCTTTGACGGTCTTGTGATCACAGGAAGCGTGTACGATGCTCACGCCAACAACCCATGGATCCTGGATCTATTAGAGCTTCTCAGAGCCCTTTGGATCCAACGCCCGGAATTCCATTTCTTGGGTGTTTGCTTCGGTCACCAGCTCCTTGCTCGTCTCCTAGGTGGAAATGTTGCCCCTGCGCCCACTCAGGACTGGGAACTCGGTCACTCTCGCATTGACCTCACATCTGTTGG
The DNA here is from genome assembly GCA_911197225.1 of Penicillium salamii. Classification (NCBI taxonomy): domain Eukaryota; kingdom Fungi; phylum Ascomycota; class Eurotiomycetes; order Eurotiales; family Aspergillaceae; genus Penicillium; species Penicillium salamii. The sequence continues at coordinate 1,331,500 of CAJVOY010000076.1, forward strand.
ACAGCGCCTCTTCCGTACGCGCAACGACCACATTTATCTTCACCAGATGCACCAGGACCAGGTGACTGCACCGCCGACCGCTGCCTCTGCGGGCCCAGAGATGCTTTCGGCGGATACTGAGGTCGCGTGCTGGGGACGCAGCGATCACACACCCGTTCAGGGCCTGTACATCCCGAACCGGCTGTTCACCTCACAGGCGCACTTGGCATTTGATGAGGACATGGTGAAGCGACAAATTCAGATCAGAGTGGATGGCGGCGGGATCAAGGATCTCGAACATGCAGACCGGGCGGCTGAGACTGCGCATCTGGAACACGATGGAGTCGAGGTTGCTAAGGCCATTTTGCGGTTGTTTGTATTTGATGACGATGATATGGGCTATGAGAGACGATAAATTGTGTACGTATTGTGACTGACATACGAACCAACGAGAGTTGGATGACGAGGAACGCATAATGATCTGTAATATCATGAGTATCACACATCATAGAATTAGACCAGAAAAGAATGAAGCATTGCTTGCCGCTGCACCAAATTGTCATCTCACCTTAACCATCCATGGATATCCTGTTCACCAATTGAAGGTATGAAATGATGAGTCCCTCGACTCAGCCTCTGGCACTCGTACTCATGGATTTGCCTAGACCTGGGCACTGTTGCCGGTCAATCTCGACAATGCGATTTTTGCAAGTACTCGCACAACACAACGCCTTGATCAACTTACCCATCTCACCATGAATGTCTCCACCAGATCTCAGTCGATTGGGCTTGTAAGACAAGGAGGGAGCCGAGAATGCCCAGTGTCCGTAATCCAGAAGAAGAAGAAGGTAGTAGCTCATGGCCCACGAATGCAGCGAGTAACACTTTATGCAATGACTTTGGGCTATTGGTGTGTATGAGAGCATGGCAGGAGGATGGCAGGAGGATGATGATAAAGGCCGAGGTAGGCAAAGAAAGAAAAAGAGAACAAAGTATGATCCCAAGAGAGTACTCCGTACATACTAAGGACACAAATACCGAGGACTCAGCCAAAACTAGTACACATCATCCTAGCTTAGCTTGGTCCGGTCAGTTACTTAAGTACGGAATACTTAATATATGTATTCATGCTTTGATACCCCGTACATGAATCTACAAAAGCTACAGAATTAATTAACATACGATGGTTTCGGCATCAATATGTAAACAGTAGGCGTCGATTCAATTTGTACGCGACGACGGAGGGCTGGTAAGCTCTTAAATGTGCAAAATGAAAGGAAAATGGCTTTTAAACAGCGAATATTCGATAGATCACAGTACGGAGTAGCTGTGCCACAGATATAGAGTAGGAAGAAGGAATTTACGCTTGGTATCCAGCATTTTTGTCTCCCCAAAGCGATCCCCCAGCCGGAGAGGACATGGTGGGGCTCAGAACAAGTGTCCTCCCCCCAGGCCACTTGAGCAGCACCCAACCTCAGTAGTGAAGCAAACCCATAAACCCTTTCCATGTCTCTGCTCGAATGTACCTTTCCCACAGCACATAAACTTCTGAACTTGCAATATCATCATGCTTTCTACTGAAAGCTCCGAAGGACACCCACCGGCTTTGCAGCCAGATCCCAGAGAAACGCCCTCTCCTGTGGTCGTGGAAGTTGAAGCAGATGCAACTACCTCTCTCAGTCGAACCGTGGCAATCAATGCTTCACTTACCTGCATTACTGGTATTGGAAATCTGCTCGCTGGTCTACTCACTGTATGCATCCCGGTGATTTCAAAAGACTTGCATATCCCGCCAGATCTACAGCTTTGGCCCGCCTCCGCTTTCGCGCTCGCCTGCGGCTGCTTGCTACTCCCATGCGGTGCGGTTGCTGATGTACTTGGCTGCCGGCGCTCCTGCTTACTTGGCGGGCTGCTTCAGACCGCAAGCGCACTTGGTGCAGGCCTTGCATCCACATCGACCCAACTTATTGCATTACGAGTCACCGGGGGTCTCGCCGCATCATTCTGTCTTCCTGGAGCCATCGGCGCCGCTGGACATATATTTCCTGCCAGCAGCAGCCCACGCCGCCGTAGTATCGCATTTGCTGCTATGGGTGGTGGCCAGGCTGTCGGGTTTGGACTGGGCTTGGTGCTGGGAGGTGTGTTTTCTGATACAATCGGCTGGCGTTGGGGCTTTTATGCCACGGCTGTACTCAATGCTGCTGTACTTGCCTTGGCGGTATGGGCACTCCCACCCACTATAGATGGTATTTTAGAGAAGGCTTCCTTCTCTCGTCTTGTGCATGACATTGACTGGGTCGGCGCATTACTCATTAGCACATGTCTTGCACTCCTCTCTTACGAGCTGGCTGTAGCAACGGGATCAAATGCAAATCAAAGTATGCGTGAACCTTTAAATATTACCCTGCTATGCATAGCAGTAGCACTTCTACCGGCATTTGCCCTTTGGATGCATCGTCAGTCCCGGTTGTCTCGTCCCACCTTGATTCCAAACGCTCTATGGACGAACCTACCATTTACATCCATGTGCGTTACTGTATTCCTTGTCTGGGGTACTCTGAATGCCAGCGAACAGCTCGCGGCCCTATACTTCGAAGATGTTTTGGGCAAGTCCACTCTCACAGCATCTCTCTACTTCTTACCTGCCCCGATATGCGGCTTATTGATGAACATTGCCATTGGAGCCTTCCTTCCACACCTGTGGCCATCTATAGCGGTCCCTGCAACCTGCTTTTTGAGTGGTATCGCCCCATTATTACTAGCAAGCTTGTGCCACATTGATGGGCCGGACTATTGGCGCGGTCCTTTCCAGGCAATGGCCCTTAACCCCATCGGCGCGGACCTTATGTATACGATCGCTATTCTAGTGATGACAGCTGCATTTCCACCCCAAAAACAAGCCCTAGCAGGTGGAGTCTTTAACATGCTATCGCAAATTGGCAAGAGCGTGGGGATCGCCACATCGGCGTTAATTGCGCGACAGATCACCTCTCAGGTGGGGAAACCGGATAATCTGGAGAGTCTGTTACTCGGGTATAAAGCCGGTTGGTGGTATAATTGTTCCTTAGGGTTCTTATCGGTGATTGTGAGTTTCTGAGGAGTGTTCAAAAGGTAGAGGTAAAGAGAGACTAGACCATTGAGAGGAAACCTGGGAATATCCATGATTTTCTCGGTATAATTTGGTCAATTACAGTCCAATTCATGGACAATTGATGCATTTCGTGATCCGTAAGTCTCCCTGAATATTGTACGTCCACGGGGGTTTCGTTATTATGCCCATAACGAGCTCGTCCCAGTTAGAAGTCCCGGTTAGAAGTCCCAGGGACTGTTACTGGTGAATGTCGAAAAGTGATTTTTTTTGTACCTACTTCACTAACATTTGCTTGCTTTCTCACAGACTCCTTTCCTTAGCGGGTCTTAGTCGAATGAAGCTATACGATAAAGAGGAGGTTGAGAGTTCCCGGTGCATAATTCGATCACACCGTTCTTCGTAAACTCATATGCTGGAATATAGACGAAGAGACACAATATTAAATGATTGCTTAATTAGATTATATTTATATAAAGTCACACGATCAAGAAGATACTCTGCCCAAGTTTCACAGAGCGGCGCCTACCAGAAGCAACGCTCCTGACGCGAGCATGGCATTGTACCCAGGAACAGTCAAACTAGCGGAGCCTGCGATATGGACAGTTAGTATCAATGCAGTAGAACAATCGGCCAAAGATCTTGGACACTAGTGGGGACTTATGAATGCCTACCCTTCTTAGAGCACTGGTCCTCAAGACTGTTGAATCGGTCCATGAAGCCCTGAAGCTTGCTAGAAGCGTCCGCAATTTCGCTTGAGTCGCAGCCATCTTGGATGCAAGTGCTCAGATCGGAGGCGTCATCCGCAACATCGTCGACTGAGCTCTTGACACCACAGAGGCAGTCAAGACTGGCTGATTCGGCGCTTCCACACTTGGACTTGAGACCGGCAGAGTTGTAGAAATCGTTGAGACATGTCTTGATGCACTGGGGCACATCTCCAACCACGTCGTTCCAGGAGTTGAGATCGGCGACGGCGACGGAAGCAAGGCCGAGGAAGAGGATAGAGGAAAGACGCATGGTGAAGAGCGATGTTTAGGATTGAGAAACTGAAATTGAGAGCATTGGCTGTGGAAGCAGCAAGAAGGAGTTGTATAGCTTTTGTAGAATATGAAAATAACCAAATAGACACAGAGATGACTAGGTGCTTTATACAGGGGCTCAGAGGATATAGAGCCCCAATCGCTTAAGCGTTCTGTTCAGCGCAATGAAACAAAGCGCAATATGTGTGCCCCAAAGCTTGCCTACAAGAGGAATTGCCAAGGGCGATGATGGCCGGTAGATTATTGTGAACCAGTCAAATACGAGATGGGGTAGGATATACGAGATGCGGATGGCATTAGCGCAGGGTCTGATAGTTGAACACGAGCAACAAGCGGTAACTTAGTAAGGGGTTCATGAAGACGGCCGATTTCTTACTATGCCCACCCAATCAGGACAGTTTCCGTTGCAAAACACAGACCATGAAGATGTGAAAATTTCCCAAGATAACACTGGAACGTCGATCGCAATTTCGCCCCGCTCAATCTCTGTACAGAGCCTCCATGAGTACTCGTAGATCACCAAGAAGAGGAGGCGGAGCTCATGTCGAATTTAGAACCGAGGTGTCAATGCCAATGCCCTTGAATTGGTGCCCAGGCGGGACCCTGGGAAAATATTTCCGAGAAGATCTGCACGGGCCCTTGGGTAATTGAGCCTTCAGACTGTGCTTGCAATGAACATCTGGGCACCAAATTGGCATAACCACTCAAAGATCTATCTTTCTCAGACGTTAATCAAAAGAGCTCACACGTGAGACATGCGCCTGCAAGCCATGGGACAAGATGGGCCTTGATAACAGAGAGCAGCTGAATAAAACGCCCTCATTATGCCAGGTGATCCATCCATTCTACACCCTAGAGCTGGTGAGTAGCGTAACAGATGTTCTCTGGGGGGTCTGACACCTGCCTCGACTTGTTGGACGGGGAAGGAACTGGCACTGGAATTTCCACACTCGACGCAAATTCACCCAAGGAGTGCGGAGTACACAGTTACAAGCACCAGGACTGCGATTTGGATCTAAAGATACACCCGAAGAGACCCCACACCGTCTCTTCCGTAATTTGGATTGGGTTTTGTCGCAGTTTCAGCAACAAGGGATGCCACAGAGATTGCTTCCCCAGGCAAATTTTGGATAACTCTCCACAACCGATGATAGATGCATTCTGGCCAAAGGGTCAAAAGCGCGATGAGAAGGGCAAAAGAGGCGAGATAAAACAACCAAAGAGGGAGTTAGGGCTCAAGTACTGAGGCGAGCAGTGTGATGACGTGATGTTTACAGCAGTCTAGGCCCAGCTTCCCCGCGATATCAGCTGATCTCCTACATCTGATGACAGTCTCAATCCAGTCTCTTCTTTTGCAAATCCTGTATCGAAAACTATCTAGAGCTATCTAGAACCAGCAAAATGGTCACCCCACCCACCATCTATCATTATCTTGATATCGGCAGGCTAGGCCGCGGAGAGGTAGTCAAGTAAGCAACTCTACACATCTGTCATCGTCAAAGCTAATGCCTGACAGCCTATTTTTGAAGGACGCAGGAATCGACTACAAGGATGTCCGCTACCCATACGATAACACTTGGGCGGAAACCAGCAAAAAGCTCCGCCAGAGTGGACTCACGAGAACTGGCCACCTGCCTGCACTGGAATACGGCGGCTCAGTGATTACCCAGGCAAGATTGAGCACATTAAGATTTACAAACATCAGCTCATAGGAAAATAGCACATCCCGATACTCCGCTACCTTTCCCGTGATCTCGGTGCTTATGATGGCAACACCAATTGGGAGAAATATCTGGTTGATGCGGTTTCAGATATCTATGTTGACTGGAGGGTATCAAAGCACCCAATCAATCCAGAGATATGGGATATGTCACTAACACGAGTTTCAGTCTCAATGGATCGCGATCTTGAAAGGGGTGACCGACTCCTACAGGCAATATGTCCCCACATACTATGACCTGCTTGCCCAGTATTACTCCGACGTGGATGGACCTTATCTTTTAGGGGATAAGATCACATATGCCGACTTTGCTGTGTATCAATCCATTGACAACGATACAAGGACAGGCACAATCCCGGTGAGTAAAATCCAACCATCCCGGATGGATTTTATACTCATCATGGCCCCAGGACACCATCCCTCCAGCACTCTCTAGACTAGTAGAGGCCATTGAAGCACGCCCCAACATCTCCGCCTATATCGAGCAGACTCGACACAAAAAGGCATAGTTTTTGTTCTATCAGGCAACTCCGGTATCTTTTTTTGGAGAAAGTTTTCGTCTTGTTTCAGTGGAATAGTACATCAGGTTTCCATAAGCAATAAAGCCCCGGAGGCAATGCCGAGTCTGCATCTGTGGTCGCGTCATCCTATTTGTAGATTTACCATCTGCTTCGGTCCTGCATAATAAGAACCCCTTCCTTTGGTGATCTACACTATTTTTGTGCTTTTTTGTCACTTCAAATCATTACTTTGAGTATTGGTGCCTTGAAACCAAGGCAACGATATTGTGATGCAATGCACACAAACATTTCCAAAAAGACCAGCGCGTCTTTGAAACTCACATACAACCACCAAGAGCTAGCTTATCTTGCTATAGCGGACTACAAGCGCCCTGAACGATGGCTTTCCCTCCACCCAAGATCCAAGATCCTCAAACCGAGCATACCCATACTGCTATTTTACTACACGGGCGGGGAAGTGATGGACCCGAGTTTGCAGAGGACTTCCTCTCTAGTATGACCAGTCAACAGATGTCTTTGACCGAAAGCCTTCCCAATTGGCGATGGGTTTTCCCTAGCTCCCGCACTCGATACAGCACTGTCTTCAAGGAAGAAATGTGTACCTGGTTTGACGCCTCTTCCTTGAATGATATACAAAAAGATCAAGAGTTGCAGATCGAGGGCCTCAGAGAGTCTGTCCATCACATCCTCAACATATTGGAAGCAGAAATCAAGTTACTTGATGGGCGCTCCGACCGAGTGTTTTTGGGAGGTATTAGCCAAGGCATGGCAATAAGCTTGTGGGTGTTGTTGTGTGCACCTAGTCGAATCACCGCACCACTTGGTGGACTTTTGGGATTCTGTGGATGGCTACCGTTTGCCCATCAAGTCGAGTGCTTGGTGCGTCACCCCGGTATCGACAGTATCCATCGCAAACGTCTAGTTTCCGAATTCTTCCTCAACACGATTGCTGACTCCTCGAGCCGACCGGAGCGAGATGCCTACGACCTGTCTGTGCTGAACACACCGGCTTTTCTTAGCCATGGGTTAGACGATCCACATGTCTCTATCTCTTTAGGTCGACAGGCAGCACGAGTTCTGCAAGAAATTGATATCCGAGTTGAAGTGCAGGAGTTCACGGGCGCAGATGCAGACGGGCACTGGATCAAAGAACCTGAAGGATTCGATCAAATTCTGCGATTCATTGAACGACACCGTGAACGGTGAAATCGTTCCCCGGGATATCAATATGGTGCCGAGGTGGGCCTTTGATCGCATTTGAAGCCTTATCTTTCAGGCGAACACACCCGGCTTCCACCCCTCGGCTTTCGTTCCGCGACACTTCAATCTCACGCGATCTGATGATGAGTTCGAGCAGCAGAAAAAGAAGCATTTTGGATCCACCATCACATGCTACAGGAGCAAAACGTGGAAGAAAGACAACCTCCTGTTCTCAATGCCATGCTAGAAAACAAAAATGTGACAGAGAATCACCTTGCTCCCGCTGTGTTCAGCGGGGAGTCCCTGATTTATGTCGATGGCCTGAAAAAGAAACAGATGTGATCACACAGGAAGTAGGGAGCACAGGTACTGCTTTCTTAACCGATGAGAGCTCCAGACTAACGGTGCCATGTTATAGCAGACACTCAAGGCACGGAACTGGGCCAGCTGTACATTGCCAGAGGTGCACCCAGCTTCTTCGGCAACTCTTATTTTGGCCACCAAGTGGCAGCGCGGATGATCCAAGAGTCTGCCCCTGATCTTCCCCCTATGAGTTTGCTATCGAGCAAGGACTCGCTACAATCATTTCGGAATGACTCCGGTCCATTTTCTCAAGTATGGGACTTGCTAGGTCTTTTACCACGCAATAAAGTCACTGTCGACAGGCTCATCGAGAGATTCCTCACTGAGATCAATTGGGCTATCGACACAGTCCACCCGCAGACCTTCAGATTGCAGTTCGCAGAGTTTTGGGGACGAAAGTTTGGCTTTGACGAGATCGCTGGGGTGGATCTTCGATGGCTTGCACTTCTTTTTATTATACTGGCATATAGTGTGCTATTGGATAGCTCTTCCACCGCCTCGCCCGAAAAGCGGAAAGAGAGCGAAGAGGCTTCTCTTCGTTTCTACTGGGCCGCCAGAAGGGCGATCGTGATATCTCCCTCTTTCCATGGTGAGAGCTTGGATCTCGTTCGGGCGGGGTTGATGGTCACCAGATATCTGCTATATACTCGACAGACTGCGGAGAGCTGGCTCACCATCAGTTTTGCGATGCGGATGGCCCAGGCACAAGGCATGCATATTGATGGAGAAAAATGGGGCCTGTCAAAAAAGGCGACTGAAACACGCAGACGACTTTGGAGCAATCTCTACTTGCTCGACAAAACTATTGCTCTTGCCCTCGGCAGGCCGTACGCGATTTCAGATCATATGTGCCTCATCAAAGCACCCGAAAATGTTTGGCTAGATGGACTGACCGATGAGCAGTCTGCGCTCGAGAGGGCTTTTCCATTAACTCACCCCACCATGAGTACAGTGACACTACTTGGAAGTGGCCTAGCCAAGATTGCAGGTGAAATTCAAGACCGTTGCTTCGGATTGTATCCTGCATCATATGATTTGGTGATGGAGATGGATAATAAACTCCTGGTCTGGAAAGAGCAGCTGCCCTCCTATTTCTCGGTAGAAAACCCCGAACTCTCACTTGATGAGTTGCACACATTTCTGCCATGGCATCGCCTCTATCTGCACTCTGCATTCCACTTCGCCAGAATAACTCTGCACCGACCCTATCTACTACGCGAATCTATCACCAATCGCTTCAGCCTGAGCCACGAAGCATGTATCTCATCAGCATCCGCAGACCTGAAAGTCCGACTGAAGTCCCTGGGTTACGGAACAGCTGAGAACATGAGATGGACTTTGGGTACACACAACATGTTCAACAGTGCTTTTATCTTGGGGATAATTGCGGTGCGGAGGCCTCACGCCCCTCAAACCGCAGCAATCCTCGATGACCTGGAAGAATATTGCGAAAGACTACGAAATGATGTCTGGCTGAATGATTTTGGGCTCGCTGAGGTAAAAGTGGTAGAGCTCTGTATCATACGCACCGCAGGTCTTGTTCAGGCTGCCGAGCAATCGACTGAACAGGCCCCAAGGAGCCCACCCGAAGTCATGCCGGATCTTATGACAATGGAAGGCGAACGAGAGGCGATGATGCCGACCAATATAGATGTGGAGTCCAATGTACTTGGGGCTTCGCCAGATATGATCTGGCCTGCTGTTTGGGAAGATCAAAATTTTGCATTCCCACAAGCTGCAGACCTTGAAACCTGGGAACAGATGATCTCAGAAATTGCTTATCACACCTAGCATCTGGGACTCCAGGGCTGCCCAAGGTCGTTCCAATTGACTAACTATACATATGTTTCCAATGCCCTAATTTGTTCATCTATGTACAAGTGCATTGAACATAACAATTGATCAAGTTGCACGTCTCACCATCTCATCAACCATTAGCCCGCTTGCCCCCATATATTTAAAAGGGTCACAGAAAGCGACGAGCTGTTCCCTCGTTAAGATTCCATTCAACGAGGGCACCGCCTCGAGAACCTCAAGCAAAGTCTTGTCTTGTTCGATAGCAGACTTGCAAGCCTCATAAACCAAATCATGAGCCCCCTGTCGTCCCAGCTGCCGCGCCAATCCCATCATAACAGCCTCGCCCACAATCAATCCCTTGGTGGAATACAAGTTGCGTTTCATCGAGTCGATCTTCACTACCAAGCCCCCGAGAGCGAAGTTCGTCTGGTGCAAAGCACCCACTGCAGTCACGAAAGCCTCCGGAATAGCCACCCATTCCAAATGCCATGGTCCAGATGCGCGCTCAAAATCCGTTACCATTGCATCCAGTCCTAGAGATGCATTCACGCGTAGCATCTTCGATGCAGCCAAAATGACCTCACTGGAAATTGGATTACGCTTTTGTGGCATTGTGGACGAGGCACCTCTGTGGGGCACAAAGGGCTCTGAAACCTCGTCAAATTCATTAGAGGACATGATCATCACATCCAATGCAATCTTCCCCAATGTGCCACCAACAAGCGCGAGGAAGTTGAGGATCTCCGCGATGTTATCCCGCGCAACGTGCCAGGTGATGTCCGGGTTCTTAAGTCCAAGCTCTGCTGCAAGGTTTTCGCGGACCCGAAGACCGGTATCATCTTCACCCAATGAAGCTATTGTGCCCGCTGCACCTCCGAATTGAACAAGCAGACATCGCTGCTCAATTTCCCCAATGCGTTCAAGGTGTCGGATGACACTGGAGAGGTATACGGCACACTTGTATCCGAATGTATTAGGGAGGGCATGCTGTAAATGTGTTCGGCCTGCCATTGGACTGAAAATGTCATTAGTGTTGGCCGTGAAAGTGAGGAAGGGGACTTACGTGTCACGGTGGGTGGCTGCAAGGCCTTTGAGAACCCCCTTCAGGGTTTCCAGCTCTCTCCTTACTAGCGCGACACCCCGTTTGATCTGAAGCATGGAAGCATCGTCTTGGATGTCCTGTGTTGTTGCGCCCCAGTGGATATACTTCGCTGTTTCTTCGGGTGTTCCTTCGACCAATTGCAGAACCAAGGGGAGGACGGGATACCCGACAATATCTGTGTCTCTTGCGAGGCGCTCATAGCTAAAAAATCGGAATAAGTAAGCTTCTTGAATGCGGGAAGCTGGGTTCGAACATACTCAATCTCAAGGCTTGCAAAAGTATCGGTAATCGCTTTGCCTGCATCGGCAGGAATGACACCAGCCGCTGCTTCGGCGCGCGCTAGAGCAGCTTCAACCTCAATCAGAGAGCGTACATAAGCCTCGTCCGTAAAAACATCGCGGATTTCCTGTGTTCCGAATAGGTTGCGGAAGATGCGAGAGTCGAACGCGGAGACAGCCATAGTTGAGAGTAATGAATGTGAAATCGGGGAAGATGACAAAACAATTGACTCCGGGGAATTGTCTTCTTTTTAAATAATTTATCGACAATTTATTTCCCCCTCATGAGGAGTTGGTGTATGACGCTAGGTGGGTTCGGCCATCTGCTTCGGAATAGCCTCTTATCCCGAGGGCATAGTGGAGGCCCGGCCTTAGACCGATGGTAAGTCGGTTCACCGTATACATTTGACCGACGTTGAATATTTGATTAAAACTTCAGAACAACATTTAATATATGTCGTTAAGTGGTGGTGGACAGAATACGATATTACTTAAGTACCTGTCTCTACAGATCTGAGTATGAAGATCAAAGCCTGCGGCCCCAGGTCTGGATCCCCTAACCTCGTGTAGATCTATAGATGCCTCTGAAATCCAAAAATGTGTCAATTCTCTGTACATTCCGACCCTGGTATATCTACGATCTGTGTGTAATCTGGGTTTCCGCATTCCAAGGTCGTAGCAAAATATTTACTCGGCTGAAGCACTTCCACTGTTATCTACTTCGTACCCTAGAGCTCTTCATCTATACTTAAGTATCTGGGCAGGCATCGGGGGACAGCTTCCCCGGATAACAATGTGGACAATTCACTAGGCACTCCTAAAGTTGAAAGCTTGTGGGACATACTATAGTTGTATTCCTAGACTATCTGCCTAGGCAGCAACCTCACAATTCCTGAAGTCGCAAAGGCTATACCATACTCATGGCAACCTTACAGCTTATGTACAATTTTTTCAAATACACGGTGCAGGAGAAACCGCTGTTCACTTCTCATCTACTCGCAGACTTGATCGAGTACTCTTCATGCTCCACTTCAACCTTTGCCTGGGTGTCCTGGGGAAGATCAGGCATGGATTCGATCGGTCGATTGTTGGCAAATCGAACAGTCGCCCATACCGATGGACTCTCACGGAAAATGAGATCAATCTCTTCGAGTGAACGCCCCATAGTCTGATGAGTGTCATTAAGCAAGCTCAAGGCATTCTAGGACCAGAAAGACTTCTGGGTACAAAAAGTAGACCGTGATTGGGATGAATGCTCCAATGCAAGTATAAACAATGTAGTACTTGAATCCGATCGTTCTAATTGCCACGGGTGTGATCATGGTGACCACAAAGTTCCTGTCAAACGTGTTAGAGAGCCAGTAAATATTACCGATCGAGGGGATCACGTACCAAAGCCAGTGATTCGCGGTAGAAATACTCGACATGGCAACGCGGAGGCGGATAGGTGCCACCTCCGTACAGTAAAGGAAGTTGGCACCCAGGAATCCAATCGGGATGAAGAAATTGAAGAGGAACACGAAAAGAACACTGATAATCTGGGCAGCATAGTTGGAATGGGGGAAAGATGTGGCGATTGCAAGACCCAACATGCAGCTGGCCATTCCAGCCCCACTGACCATCAATGCAATACGACGACCAAACCTGTCGATAGTAAAGAATGATACAAAGCATGACAAGAACTTCCATGTCAGTGTACCACCCGAAAGAATCCGTGCCGTTTCAGCATCCAGTCTAAACCTTGTTCAAAGATCACCGAGGAATAGACCGAAATCAAGTTACCTCCCGACATCTGTTGGAAAAATTGAAGCAGGATGCAGATAGAGAAACGGTAGAGTAGGCGGTCTTCTCCCATTTTGAGAAGATCCCTGAGGGATGCAGCGCTTTGTGCCGTCTCTTCTAGAGAGCTTTCAATGCTGGCAATTTCTCCAGATATGGCTGATGCATCTTCGGGAAGATCCCTCAAAGAAGCCAGGGCAGCTCGGGCTTCTCCCACGCGGTGTTGGCGTACGAGACATCGAGGGGATTCGGGGAGGTAGACGATCGATACAAGGAGGAGGATGGCGAAGATGATGGGAATGGCGATCGGAGCTCGCCAAGTGGCGGGGCCCGTTTTGAATTGGTAGAATCCAAAATTGATCCATGCTTGAAGCACGTAACCAAGTGCGATAAAGAGACCATCAAGCACAATGTGCTTTCCTCGGTTCTTGGAGCTAGAGCACTCGCTTTGCCAGGTTGGGACGGTGCCACTCAGCATGCCAATTCCTGCTCCAAGCAGAGTACGACCAACAATCATCTGTGATAACTGGTAGGATGACGCTTCCAACACCTGGCCAATCAAAGCAAGCAATCCCCCGAGGAAGATTACCGGACGTCGGCCAAATCTATCAGCAGTGTATGAGCAAGACAAACAGCCAGGCAGGGCGCCTAGCGTGAAAGTCGCTATCACCACACCTTGGATTGTGGCATTGTGACTAGCTTCAGCACCTTCGGTGTTGACCGTGTCGATAGAGGGAAAGTGCTTGACCCAGTCTGAAAGGGAAACGAGACTCCCGAGCCCTGACTGATTATATCCGAATAGTGTGTATGCTGGGCAAACAACCATCAGAATCTGGGCAAGAGATAGCATCTCCCCCCGGAGACCCCAGAACTTCCCGGTCATCTTGTTCAAAGCAGTTGAGAGGGCAAGGGAGATGGTCGGATTCGTGACGCAAATGAGGTTTCAGATGGAGAGGAGAAACCGGTTGATGAGTGAAAACCTGGGGCCCCGGATTAAGGCCATTAAATAGGAAATGACAGCCTTGGCTTGCAGAATCTGGGGTCATGCAATGCATCGGGTCGGAATAGAGACACGATGGAAGGCTCATTGCCGGCATAGGGCTGGGAAGCTCGGCATAAGCTCTTATTCCGGCACCAATCAACTAGCCTGTTCTCCGCATTATGACCCGCCTAAATCCATGAAATCCATGAACGGGCTTGACCCATTGCCCATCCAATCAGAAGCAGTCATGTAATTCAACGCGTCTAGCGTGTTGCCACCCCATGCTTGTTCGTCGAACGTGTCGGTCGTGGGGTCGTCCTCGTTGATAACAGGCTCGGTTTCCAAGAAACCCTGTGCGACCATTGGTAAAGATGGAATTAAAGATTGTAGCGTTTCGATGATCTCATTAAGAGATTGACAGTAAAAGTTCTCCTGTGCTTGGTTGATAACAGAACTCTGAACATCTGCTGTTAATAACGAGATGGCCTTCAAAATCACACTCATGCTCGCATCCGGCGATGGAAGTCCATCTGGCTTAGACATGCCGAATTTGAGATGAGAATATATGTGGATGAGGGAGGACTGGAAAATTGTAGCAGGTCCAACCAAGCTCAAATTGCGAAGCCACCTGGGGATTTGCAATGATTCAACCAGCGACAAGACCGCAGTACCAGAATTGAGACATGCCCTAAGGCAAATGCCGAATTCTGGGCTTGTGTCGTCAAAGGAGAGCCCGGGGCGATGTATGAGGTTCATGGTCATATTTGAGATGAGTTGGAGCCACAAAGTCGCGCTCTGATAAGGCCGGCCAGTGTAGCCAGCTAAATGTTGCAAATCACTATCCCCGATATCGAAAAAGATGCCGTGTGCTTTGAGGTTTTGGTTCCACACGCGGAGATCACGATCTAGTTCAGTGATCTTCCGTGCGCCATCGCGTCTTTGTGTGGTCGTATAGAGCAGATTAAGAATCCTAGATAGCTTTTTACCGAGACTCACGTATTGGAGAAACACAAATACTCCTGTTCGCTCACCGGGCAGAGGATGAGAAAGCTCAGTGGCCCCCAGGTCGTGAAGGTGGCAATCGATGGGCAAGTCATTATCAACATCAACGTCGTTGACGAGGGGAGGTATTCCGTGTAGAACAGAAGTAAACCTGGAACATATTAGAACTGCAAGAGTTTGATTTCAAGGGAAACAGGTACCTGTCAAACACATAGACCCACCACCACAAGCGCTTTCGAAGCTCAATTTCTCCCACACCCATTTTGAAACGTCTTGCATGCCTATGTAATCCCAGTGATTGGGACAGTCTTACCATCATCCCGTTGATGGTAGTCAAAATTAGACAGCGACCACTCAGTTGATTGAAAAGCGCAAAAAGAGCCAAAGCCTGCAGGCTTCGAATGTTCCCTTGACTCACAACCTTATCAATCAACGCATGAGCCAAAGAGAGTCTCTCAATGCAATTCGGACTTTGTCCGGAAGGCTGCGCTGGCGAAGTGGGGAAAGATTCTTGTATGTTCAAGATCATCAATACAATCAACGTAGTGGAGTAGTCAAGAGTACTTTGACCCTCTGGGTCATATAAAGCATTCATGAGATCTTGAATGTCTGCCAATAGTTGCTTTATCACAAGAACAGGGCAGAATGGCTCCCACTTTTGCATGAACATATCTGCTTGTTGGTTGTAATGCGCAGCTGGGTAGGTGAGATACTGTCTGATCATATCATGATCGTCGAAGGGAGTAGTGCCCATCAAAACCCGGGCGATTCTACTAAAAAGGCTCGGTAGCAACTCTCTGGGAATCCACCCGAAAGATTCAGCACCTTTTGGCATTCTTGCTCGACGGTCAAAACAAAGTGGACACCGGTAGTTGAGCCCGCAAAACGGCCAAAACCCTTCTCGTCGTGAACCAGCCGGCCCATATGCTTGATCACATATGTGGGGTCATCGGTGATACCTCTCTCCATTTGTGCCGCTGGGAAGGGTTCCTTCGAGGTAATGGCCTTTTGTGACTCAGATTGAGCTCCAATCTGTCTTTGGCGCGATAACTCCAGCTGGAGAGCCCCAGTTCGATCTTGCTCGAGTTTCAGCTTTTGCTGACATCTTGCCAACTCCGCCTGAAGCTGCTCCACCCGTTGCTCGTCTGCAATAAAACTAAGAGCAAGTTAAATAATCACCCAGATGAGCGTAGGTCTTCAAGGTGTTACTTACCCCCGCACTTTTGTTTGCCGTCGGAGCGTAGCAGAGACCTCACAGACAAGTCCAGTCCTCTCGCAAGCTCGACACTTCGCAGAGGTGTCAGTTACTCCAGGGAAGAAAACAGGCATGAGGAATGGGTATTTACCGAAGGAAGAGCTCCATCACATTTGATTTTCTTCCTATTTCAGTCGAAGGTTGTCAGCCGCTGACGCTGATCAAAAGACACGATTGTCCTCTACCTCCTACAGCGGTCACTGAAGGTCGATTGGTTAGCAGTCATTGAGGCTATGTTTGAACATTTCACATACCAGGCCTGGCCAACTCGGCGCGAAGTCGCCACTAAGCTAGGCGAGTTGGGTGACCGAGTCTCCATTTATAGAGAACCGACTCAAATGGCCAACCTGCAGTAAGACTAGCAGATGCCATTAGAGACCTCGGGACATTTAACCGTTTAAGTGATGCGCTATGTAAGTCAGCCGAGCCGGATCATTGTTGTTCCACGCCCGGACGGCGTGTGTGGGACTCTGGAGACAGGCCAGAGACAACGTAGTCTGGCCAAAGCGTCGAGAGGTGCTCATACAGTATCAGGCGCGCTGGCAGTTCACCGAAGGCTTCTGGTGGACCCAGATGATGATGCATCGCCAAGGTGTTTGGAAACAGCGAGGAGTCGTAAAGAGAAAAGAGAAGAGGGCGCGATTTCTCATATCCTGCCTGCAATCTCAGGCTGGCAACAACACATACCATCCCAGAGAGCCCTCTTCTTCCACTTTCATTTGTATGTTCATCCCACGAAAAGCTTGCGAAGGACCTGGAAAACAGCCGGGTTTCAGATTATAGATGAGGTATGCAGCTATTTCACCAAAATGTTCTTCGATTTTAACAGTCTGCTATATGTGCGAGGTTGAATATACATTTCTCTCCAGGTAAGATCAAGGAAATCATGTGTAATCTCTGAGTAAGAAAGGGGGAGAAAAACAAAGTAATGTGAATATGACAATGAATGAACATGGATGTGACAAAATATCATCGGATCTGAAGAGGTAGAAAAGGTAAGGAAAAGAAAAGTCGAAAGAGAGGTATGTCACAGAGAAACAAGATGTGAGAACATAAACAGAGAAAGAAAAAAACGAAAAAGAAAGCACTTCATGAGCTGAAGTATGTGGTATCCAACCTCCGAATAACGCCAGCCAGTTCCCTCCGACCCCGATAGAACGCCAAATCTGTTCAGAATGATCTGCATATGTTGATCACCAATTAAATGACCGGACACGTCTGATCTGGGGAACTCCCAATCGTCCACCCACGGTGACGTTGGTCTTCCTTAACGGCTTTTGCCAAGTGGGGAACAGTCTCGCAGATCGATCAGATCGGGCCGTGGTATAGCTCTCCTCGCTGTCTGCTTGTGATATGGGAGACGAAGGTCGGAAGAGTGAGGAGTGATCGTCACGGGAGTTTCTGAGTGCAAAGTTTGCTAAATAATCCACAGTCGTACTATCTCTGGGAGTATAGTGGGATCCAAAGTAGTGGACGATCTCGTATGATTCGAAACTGTGTGCCAGATTCATGGTTTGATAGTGCTCAACCATCGTGTCGAATTTGGCAATGGCATGGCAGCTCGGCGTCTGGATTTGATACCGGTACAGACTTCCGTAGTATTCCATAGTCCCCCGGAATCCTGCCATTGCAATGTAGAATCGCAATGGCTTCTGGTTAGGCAGGCTTAAGAAGTCGTCGACTGGTAGGCACTGGGATCGGACCATGGCAGCTTTCTCTGGGTTGCTTCCGCATTCGAGCATGGAAGTAATCATTCCTCCCAGGGCTGCACCTTGGGAGAATCCGATGATAGCATGGATGGGTCGTCCATGAATATACCGGGCGATAGAAGACAGCGAGGCTTCCACGCCTTTGTAACGGCTTGTGTCATCCAAGCCATGCCACCACCCGAAGAACTTAGGCTGCGTCTTATCGTCATCGTTGATATCCCCGCCCATTCCTATCGGAGCCTCGAGAGTCCATAGTCCGTTTGGGTAGAGCACTTCGATTCCTCCGGGGAATTCTTCGCGAATTTGCGGGGTGACGAGTTCATTGATTCGTTTCACGATTCGGCTGGATTTGGCGCGGAACTCTGATGGACTGCCGGCAAAGCCTACAGAGGCTGTCAGTACGGAGTACACGTTGGATATATCAGATTGCTGTACTTAAGTACTCACCATGAATCATGAGGATTCGGAACTTTGTTGAGTCATAGACGGGCTCTTTGGAAGTCATCGTGTTGGTTGCTTTTCTTGCAAAATCTGAAGAGCGAGGGGTAGACTTGCGTGGATATACTTTGGACTCAAAATCGCTGCAGTTCGTGTTACAGCCCAGCCGTGCTGATCTATCTGTTAGCTCTGATATTCCAAGTGGGGAACTGTGGACCCAGACCGGCAATAGAAGGTGGATCGTCTGAAGTGAAAGTCGAACCCCCTATCTCTGGTCAATCAATTATTTTTTTGAGAGCCTTGCTGTTTCAATACTACAGTAGCTATGCTCAAACCCCATTACCAATTGAAAAGATTTCCGAAATGTTGACTATCATAAGCCTGTGACTCGCATCGAGGGTCTTTCACCTGTGGAAACGCACTACTCGTATACGGAAGATCTTGATCGATATGACGTGGATCACCACACCAAAGTTAAAGAGCCACCTCGGAAACAAAAGCCAATGACTGGCTACCAAGGGGGTAAGGGGGCATAGACTTCTCGCCCAACACGACATAGTGGGCCATGGCGCTTGCGCGATGCAAAGCATCATGGGCTGAGCAACGAGGGGTACGGAGTGCATGAACAATACGTACGCATTGTAGTCTCAGGAGAACCTCCTACGTAATGTTCTGCAAAGGATCAGGGTCAAATGCATGGCTAAAAGGCCCGAGAAAGTCTGATAGCTCTCAACCACGGAAATTGCCCGCTCCACATCGCTCCACGTTTGCTTTGTGGATATGACAGACAGCAGTACGGAGCACTCATCCAGAGATGCTCCGTGGAGCTGTCAAGTAACATATCTGGTCGGGTACCGAGTATATTTGTGGAACCTTTTGACGGCGCTCTCAAATGTACGGAGTACTCGTAGAAAATTCAGATTGTATGATAAAAAGCACTTGATAGGATTCTAAAGTTTACTATTTCTCTTGCTTTGTACAGAATAGTGACCAATCCCCAGACACACCCTTATTGATACAAAATTTAGGAAAGATATGGATATGTACGAGTAAGATTTAGAGATCGACACGATCATGTTTCAGATCAGCCCTCAATGGGTAAGCGATGTGTTGACAACCTTGGAAGCCGAGCGGGAAAAGGATACCGTGCGCTTGACTTTTCGCCCCTGTTGATCCTGTCTCGTCGGAAGCCCTAAAACCCCATTTATTATGCATTTCCGTCTCCATTTGTCAGGTCATTGAACGAGAAGATGATTGGCGACAAAACTTGCCAAATGTGGATCTCATTTCCCTCCTTCGATCGGGTGGGTCACAATGGTCTGTGGCGTTGAACTAACAAGTAAGCTTGTCCTCGATGCTTCCGATCTTCACTGAGCAAATTCCGATCGGCTGCCGTGTTCAAGTACCGCGCAAATCCTGCGACATTTTAAAGCTAATACTCGTACGGGTGCTCCATAGTGAAAATAAAATTATCGGCTAGAACCGAGTCGCTAGTACTTGAATTATAGAATGTAGCGAAAATCCGGATGGAAGTCCCCGCCTCGCTTTTCATACGAACCCGTATTGACAATGCGATCTCTCTCATCGGGTGACATCTGGGATCGTCGTCGGTTATGGTACCGCAACAGTGCCCACATGCCCGCATTTCCGAAGAATGCAAGGCAAATCGCGGCTAGGGAAACAGAATGGCCAACCAAATACCGTCCATTTACCTCAGACTTGTAGATTTGGCCTGCCTGGAACAATATTAGCTTTTATAAAGTATGATCAGCCAATTCACTTACAATCAATCCGGCACAATTCCCGATCGATTGCTGCACACCCACCGCCATCGCACGCTTGTAATAACCGGAATGACTGTTCGCATTCCAGCTAACGCCGAGTCCAACTGTAGCGTAGATACTGCACAAGCCGATTAGAGTCTGCTTCTCTGATGTAAATTGCAGGGATCGAATGTACATACCCAGTAACACAGACGTATGTTGCAAAGTATAATGGACCGCGTGCATGGACATCCACCCCCAGAAGCATGGCATAACCCACAGCGCTAACCAGACAGAGTGGGGTTATAAATGCAGCTCTCATTCGTACTCGGTCGGAGAGGTTGGCGATCACCAAGTAGAAAGCGGAGGCCCAGATATAAACAGGGACGGTGAGTAGCTGGGTTTTCACTGAATCATAGCCAAAACCTCGGATGATTGTAGGCAAGAAAGTGCTGAAGCCGAAAGAGCAAATGTTGACACAAATTTGGTTAAAAGAGGTGAGCCAAGTCTTCGGATCTCGTAGTGTTTTCCAAACCTCCTTGATATCGAACTCTTCTGTCTCGACATATCTTGCAGATTGCTGCAGACGCAGACGCATTAGTATCCTATCTTCTTCGTTCAAGAAGTATGCTGTCTCAAAGTCATTTGGAAGTAGGAAGAAGGTGGCAATCCCGACAACAGCAGTCATGAGGCCCTCAACAATGAACAGCCACCTCCAACCTTCTAGACCGCTCGCACCATCTAGGCGAATCAACCCAAAAGCGAGCCTAGACTCCAGATCAGCCTGCTGCTTCACAGATATACTGTTCATCAGGGGGTTAAACATACAGACCACCAAAGCCTCCACTCAGAGCCGCTGAAACAAAAAGGTACGAAATTCTCTGCGCTTGCTCCTCGCGTTTGTAGAAAGTAGTTAGGAGAACAGTCAAGCATCTAGAAATGATCAGCAAATCAGCCAAATCCCCCAGGATATCCAATTAACCCACGGGAAAAGACCACTCTCGAATACACCCAACAGAAGCCGGGTGATGTAAAGTCCGGCAACATTCTTGATAAATCCAGCCGCAATGATGGATGCGCTGAAACCCATGATCAATGCCGCAATCAATCTGTTCGGTCGTAGCTTTTTGAGGAGCATTGAGAATGGAATCTCGAAGAAAACGTAAGTTGCGTAAAATAATGAGACGGCATCTTGAAATGTCGTTAGCAAAGAACTGAAGATGAGTTGAGAGGGGGAGCTCACTTCCTAGTTCGTTCCCAACCAAACCAAGATCTTCCTATAAGAGCAGAGTCAGTCAACGCATCCAACATCCTCGAAAGCAAGGGATTTTTACCGGCATCCCCGCGACGGCTGCATTTCTAGATAATGTTAACAGAGTTATCCTCAATTTTCGACGTGGGATATCTAGCTTACCCTAAGTTACTGCGATCAAGGTATGCGACCAAGAAAATGAGCATCACCAATGGACAAATACACAGATCAAGCTTCCATAGCAGTCTTTTTTCACGCGCAGGGTCAACAGTGAAGTTGCCCATTTGCACATCGTGGTCGGATGATGCGTCAGCCTGTAACTTGATATCCATTTCTTTGTTCATGTTGAGTATGGAATGATAGATCTGCGCAAACGGAGTACATCTCTTCTCTTTATACTTCAAGATGTGAACGTGGGTTATCAGTCGGGAAATCCTTCGGGATATTCAAGAGGTTGGAGTAAGGGGGGTCGAGATATCCCCGATTGTCTGAGTGGCGTCTATGACCAATAGGGTTTTTTGGCGAAAGATAAGCGCACTGAAGAAAAGTAGCTCCAGCGGCGCGTTGCATTCTGTGTATATTAAGCTCCATAGCTCGATGAGCTTAACTTGACAACTTTAGCAACGGACTCAATTGACCAAATGCTCAAACTCTTGTCTTTTCTCCAAATCAATATGCCATAATCTTGAGGCGTAAGACTTTCCAAGCCCTGTTATCATCGGTAAGTCCGGCCCGACAAGCTCATGTTCCCCGCGTTTTATCATCTTGGCATCGGTAAATTCCAACTCTAACGCCTTGTCAGGCGTGAATTTGCCGATGAATTTCCCGACAGGATCTTCGGCCATGGGGTAATGGACTGGCATTGATAAGTAGGAAACAATTGGTCCATCAAAGTTCATTTCTCTTTGTATCATCAATTGATATCAATTATTTTAGAATGGCAATCTTGAATGGAAACGGAGGCCAATCACCACCTGCCGCAACGCATCCCGTGAGTCCTTCGTCTCACCTGAAATAGATGAATAACCTGGATCCAATCATTCTGATTGAATACAGGTCTGGAAGCGATGGGTTCGCTTTAGGGGCAAAGATGGAAATATATACGGCGGTGAACCCGTGAACACGGAAATTGATGGTGATGCCAGTCCTCATGCGGCCTAACCTAACCCAGCTGACCTTGGAGTGTATATAACAGTTGGTCAGGCTATCGAGAAGAAAAAAGATGTTCTCGTGAGGACCATCGCCGGTAGCTCGGCATTGGATTATGACGCGCCTTTCACTGGCGAGACCCAAATCATCGGCGAGCTTCTGTCTCCTGTCTCGCAGAATGAAGCTGGAACCGTTCGATGTGTTGGTCTGAATTACAAAGAACACGCAGCCGAAATGAAGCTCGCCCTTCCAAGCAGGCCGACGTAAGTTGCTTTTCACACAAATCGAATTCTATACTGATACAAACGTTATGAACAGTGTGTTTTTAAAGGCAAACACGTGTATTGCGTCCGCATCTGAGCCAATACTGCTTCCATCAAATGTGGACTTCGACGAAGCGGACTACGAAGTCGAGCTAGCGGTGATCATTGGGAAACAATACAAGAATATCTCAGTTGCTGAAGCAGCAGACTATATTCTAGGGTACTCGGTTGCCAACGATGTTACGGCGCGCAAACACCAAGATCAAACCTCACAATGGTCTTATGCCAAGGGAATGGTAAATTGACGCCCTGGAACGCCACAGGAATAAGCTTGTTGTACTGATATTTGATAGGATGGATTCTGTCCCCTGGGCCCATGCATTGTATCTGCCCAACTAGTTCCAGATGCTCGAGTTTTGAACTTGAAGACATCTCTAAATGGGAAGATTATGCAAGATGGATCCGCCGATGATATGATATTCAGCATACCAGAGATTGTGTCATATCTCTCTCAGGTACGAACCCTGTCTGATTTATCAACTGAAACTTTAGAATAAACTAACTCGCCCTACTAGGGTCACACATTAATGCCTGGCACAGTGATCATCACTGGCACCCCTTGTGGTATCGGAATATCCCAGAACCCGCCGCAATTTCTTCAGCCCGGAGACCAGCTGAGAGTCAGTATCAGCCACGGCTTAGGTACACAAATCTGTCAAATTGCAAGAGATTAATTTGGCTAAGACACCCATGTGCGCGTCAATGGGCTCTAAATTTGATGGGTTGATATGTAAACTGGTGTATTCGGGCCTTATTCTGGAATAGGAGTCCGCTTGTCGGAATATCATACGATCGGCAAACACACAAATACTTAAGCCCAAAAAAAGCAGAGACTTGAAATATTCCCTTCTTTCACATCTTCACATGGAAAACTACCTAAAATGCATAAAGAAGATAAGGATAATGAATGATGCTCTCCCCAGAAATGCAAGTGCTCGAACACACGTCAAAACATATGCGTCTTCATCTCAAATAACCCCAATATTTGCGCCTAACCCATGATTGTTTCCAAATTCAAATCGAGCATAACATCTAACCAAAACTCCTGCAATCCAGAGTCCGCACGATCCCAAGTCTCGTGCACAACATTAACAATGCGTTGCATTGGAAGCTTCGGCAAAATCAAAAGAAGCTCAGTCAATCTCATCTTGACTTTGCGCCGGGCCTGGGCAATTTCAACGTCTAACGTATTCAAACTAAGGATTGCATTTGCCGATGCACCCAACACAGACCCGGAGGTGAAAACAAGGTCGCTCGAAATGCTAGCCAAGATTACTGGTTGCATTACTTTTGTTCCAGAGGTTATTGGCAGTTGGTCCAGCAAAGATACAATGTGCAATGCTAGCGTGTGACGCATATCCTCGGCGGGAGGAGACGTCCATCCAGTTGGTGCCGGGAAGAGCAATAAGAAAAGAGCCGGGATTGGATTTTCATCATCAGCCGTCTCGTTCTTGTGCAGCCTGTCTTGGAGGATGTCCGGGAAAACATGATAAATCTGCAATATTGCTGCACATCGATATGCCTCGGCCAGCGTGAGGAAATGTGATGGCGGTGTGTTTGAATCGCCAATGTCAACAGGCCCGCAATAGAACGAAAATCCGGTGAACAGGATTTTCTCTTCGATGGTTTCGGCTTTCTGCCTCAAATCAAGCTCTTCGGCCATGGAGCTTAAATCAATCAAATTGGGATCGAACGTGCCTTCCCTTGTGCGATGCAAGATTTTTGCCGCCCGAATCACTCTTGCAGTTCGATAGAAGAGGTTGAGGGCATACCTCAGAGATCCAGTCCATGGATGCGGTAGTGCCTGTCCATCAACAAGATAGATGGACAGATCTGGTTCACTTATTTCGGTGTGGCTCTCTAAATCCACTATCGGAGACTCCTCTGCGACAAAGGCAGCTAGTAGGTTCCAATACAGTAAGCACTGTTTAAAAAGCGGATGTTCTTTTGCTAGAGCCGGGTCTGAGTTGCTACATCGCCGTTCTTGTTTTGAAAGGTGATCCTGGGCTGCCTTCAGGTATGGAAGGCCTAGATCAGATGGGTTGTGCCACCCAGTAGTAGATCCGACCAGTAGAAGAGCCAGGAAGTACTCATCATCGTTTGTTTGTGCGGGCCCTTTCTGAGCCGCATTGTTCAGGCATGCGATTGCCTGTTGCTGGGTCTGTATTCCGATGGCTCGCATATTCGGAAAATCATTTGCCAGAGAGGCTGCTGACATGCTTTGGATTGCAAAGTAGATAGCTGCGTTTCGGCTCCAAAGTCGACTCAGGATGATTCGAAATGGGTTGAGAGGGCAGTCGAAAGAGGACCATTGATTGCAGACTGTATGGAACCAGTACTGCACTAACATTACTGGCAGTTGAATGAGGAAAGAAGGGACTGATGTGGAGGCCAGTCGCTGGCGTAAGATGGACAGCCCATCTGGATCTGCTTCGGCTTTTGCCAGCGCTACGCTCTCTGGCTCAGATTCAATGTTGAACCAGGAATCTATCGGCTCCGAAAAGTCTGGCAGTTGGTCGAACACATTTGGAGAGGCCTGCCAGTTGTCTGGGAGCTCAAGTTGAGGACTGCTATAGGCAACGGTCTCAATGGAATTGTTCACGGTAGGATGAGTACTTCCATCCTCGGATGTATCAACAGCTCCCCCAGGCTTAGACTCTGAGCCCTGGGCCTCTTCTCCATCTTTGAAGACATGTCGCCACTGTAAGCTCTGCTTTTGATATCCGGGGCACTCGTAGCCGCGCTTGGAGCATTCCTGACAGCTTGGTTTTGTTTCATCACATCTGCGCTATAAAGAGTTAGAGCCGCCGCATCATTTGAAGTTGGATCCCCGTAAACGAAGAAAGACACTGTGCAATTTTCACCTCAACTTACTCGCCGCTGCTTGCACCTTTGGCAGCCCCCTCTGGATTTCGGCCTACACCGGTTCGGATTCTGCTTCTTCTTTTGTTGAGGTGATGACCTCTTTGCACTTTCCATTTTGTTGGATAATCACCGACATGAGTGAAAAGTGAAACGCAAGGAGGGGCAAAGCCGGCCGACGGGTGATGGAGCCGAAAACCACAACTAGTGCATTTCGATGTCCCCAAGACACGAACCGACACCCGGTCACCTGCCGATAAGCAAATATTTGTTGGGTCCCGATTGGTCCGAGGACAATTATTGGTACTTTGGGGTCTTTTGGGGGATCTTTTGGGGGTGAGAGCCCCCGGGTCCGTCGCCGCTTCGACCCCGCACGTCCCCTTCCCGCTAATCCCAAAAAGGGGCGGTAACACGCGGGTGGATTGGAATTCCCCTTTGGGATTCTATAGATATTGGCCCCACATCAAGTACTTTTTGTGTTATTGCATCGAAGATACTGACAATTTATCGTGGTAGAGCATAAAACAGTATGTGGTTAGAGACACGCGGTGTTCAGAACCCATTCCGGACCTGGGCTTATTTGGACACCGAGGTATTCATGAATGTTGCAAACAAAGAATCGGTCATTCGAGTTGAGACCGTGGAGGCGGATGCGGCAAAGAAAGAGCCAATGTGATTTTATCGACATGATTTCCTAGGAAAGCTTCAAAATCGCGTGCTGGGCTTTCTTGATCTCCCCTTGTGGAAAGTGGTTGCTTTGCTAGACACAGTCGGGGTGTTCTTGAAAGGTATCCAGCCCCTATGACGATGGGTTGTCGACCAGAGCCTCGGTCTGAATTCAACGGTGAGGGGACGGCACGTTGTCGTATAATCTTGAGCCTAATACGGCGAGAAGGAAACGTGAACGGAAACGATCGGTTCGATTAGCCAAGAGAGAAAGGAGAGAGGAAGAGGGAGCAAGATCGCGATCGAATCTTGGAGCTGGGTCATCCCACCAGCCCTCAAGATGCAGTGTAATCCATATCCATCAAGGTCCAGCTCTTATCACTCGAGACTCACCTCACTCATCGCTCAGACCGGAGCGCCCACCTAAGCTTCCAAAGGGAACTAGCGTAGCCGCCATGCGTTAGATCCAGCATGCTAAACCCAGATTGACTAGCGCTAGAGCTTTGAATTGCGGAGACACAAACCCGGGTGAGCCATTTTTGCTATCTCGTGGTATGATACGGAGGACTCACCCTGAAGAATCCCTGATGTCAACGTCACAATCGGACCGAATCTTCAGATATTCTCATCGCAGTGTTATCTCGGCGCATTTCCGCATCTCTGCTAATGCGTTTCAAGCAAATTTTGATGCCGTTGCCTGACGATGTGGAGCCAGCTGGCCCCTGAGGTGTCGCACCAACCTATGAGGGATATATGATTATGGTTTCCACAAGCTCGCAGACGGCAGGGATGACTTACGGTAAAGATCAGCTCGTGTTTCAAACAGTAATGGTGGACGCCACCGGCGAAGATACGCAAGACCTGGACGCGTTGGAGTGGTGATGACCGATGTTTTGAACCTTCCTGAAGTCCAAGCTTAGCACGATACCAAATCATGATCTCACCCTCCGCTCAGAGTTGGCAAATATAAAAACAACAGGAGAAGGTTCGAATTCTTGACTCAACTTCGAGATCATTCGCTCCCGAGGTCGTGTCGATACTTCCAGTGCCGAGCCGGACACTTTGCTTGAATCAAAAACAGATGTTTGAAGCCTGGCTTATTGGCTAAATCATAACCTGTATACTCCTCCCCGTGCGACCAATATTATCATCGACCACTTGCGACCACCCACTGCGACTTGTAAAGTCAACTAGCCATGGCGAAAGAGATCGATTCCCACCAGCGACACGCTTCCAAGGACAAATCCCCCGAGCCCATTGATATCACCGACTACCCCCATATCGAAGAGGGCAAACAGACGTCCGCAAATGGAGTCCTCGAAGCGCTTGGGTATGAGCCCGAACTAGTGCGAAATCGATCCACCCTCCAAGTGGCATTCATGTCCTTTGTACTCGCCGCAATTCCATACGGATTGGCCACGACCTTCACCTATCCTTTGGTCGGAGGAGGCCCTGTTAACATCATCTGGGGATGGCTTGCTGTCTCTTTAATCATCCTCTGCGTGGCTGTTTCCTTGGGCGAAATCACTTCGGTATACCCAACTGCTGGCGGAGTTTACTACCAGACCTTTATGCTTTCTCCTCCTTCTTACAGGAGAATTGCGTCTTGGATCTGCGGTTGGTCATATGTTGTTGGCAACATAACAATAACCCTGGCAGTGAATCTTGGCAGTACCCTGTTTCTTGTCTCCTGTTTAAACGTTTTTGAGTCTTCTCCGGGGGTTGGTATCTTCCAAGCGGAGACTTACCAAATCTTCCTCATATTCCTTGCAGTCACATTTTTGGCTAATGCTATCTGTGCTTATGGTAATGCATGGTTGCCATTCCTTGACGTGCGCTTCAAGATTCTGCTCATTGGTTCTTTGCTAACTCAGCAACTAGACATTCGCAATTTTCTGGACATTCTTTGGCGTCCTCGCTATCATTATTTGCGTTCTTGCGATTGCAAAGGATGGCAGACATGATGCCGAATATGTCTTCACCAGCTTTGAGCCCCAGTCTGGTTGGCCCGCTGGGTGGTCTTTCTGCGTTGGACTTTTGCAGGCCGCTTACAGCACATCATCTACCGGCATGGTGATTTGGTAAGTTTAAATTTCCTCTTCATTGATAAAGACCGATCGTGAAAAAAATACTTACAAGCAAAAGTATGTGTGAAGAAGTCCAGAAGCCAGCCACTCAAGTTCCAAAAGCAATGGTCGGAACAGTTATACTCAACACGCTGGCCGGGTTCCTGTTTCTTATTCCGCTGGTATTTGTGCTTCCCGATACACGAGTCCTGAATGCTCTTCAGTCTGGTCAACCAGTACCGACTATCATTAAATCTGCCATTGGGAGTTCGATTGGCTCATTCATGCTGCTTCTCCCATTGATAGTTCTCTCCCTTCTCTGTGTGATAGGTTGCACCACAGCTGTCTCACGAAGCACATGGGCATTTGCCCGAGACGGAGGTATCCCCGGGTCCAAATGGTGGAAACAGATCAACAATGACGGGGTACCTTTTAATGCCATGATGCTTGGCATGGCTGTCGAGATTCTGCTAGGGTTCATCTATTTTGGATCGACAACCGCATTCAACGCTTTCACTGGGGTTGGAGTCATCACTTTAACCCTTAGTTATGCTTGTCCTATT
This sequence comes from Penicillium salamii, assembly GCA_911197225.1. NCBI lineage: Eukaryota > Fungi > Ascomycota > Eurotiomycetes > Eurotiales > Aspergillaceae > Penicillium > Penicillium salamii. The sequence goes on from CAJVOY010000076.1 coordinate 1,360,400, forward strand.
ATCGTATCCCTTGTTGGCGGTCGAAGGCAAGTCCGGAATGGGCAATTTTATTGCGGCAAATTTGGCCTGGTTTGCAATATTATCTCTTTGGGTAAGACTGAGTTATTCTGATTCTTCCCTTGACAAACGCTGATTGAAACTTACTTCCAGTCTGGAGTGTCCTTGTGATACCGCTATTCTGCATGCCTACATCCATCCCGGTATCTGCAGAGACCGTTAACTACGCGCCAGTGGTCTTTGTCGCATTTATTCTCATCGCTTCTGCGTGGTATTGGGTTTGGGGGTACGACAAATATTCCGGTCCACCGACCGTAGATGATGAGTACAACCCATCAGAGGTGTGGTAGACTGAGTTTCTATAAATAATTTGGATATTTCAATATCAACCTACTTGCTTGAAATGAGGCGAATTAATTTCTCTCAAATAGGCGATGTGCTGCGAGGAGCACGGTCCTCGGTTTTAACCCCCACCTAATGTCAGACTGGCCTTTACTTTTCTCTTACAGCGCGTAGATTGTCTTCAGCTGCCCAAATTCAGTTGCAATGCAGGAACAAAAGCAGCGATCATGCGCAGAACTTTTAGTTTTGCAGTGCAAAAATAGCCCTGGGCAGCCTGGCAACTGGCAAGAGACTCGGTCCTTGAACTTCCACTTTGACAAATCCAAGGACATATTTCAAATCATTCCCGCCTGGTCTCAGACTTGTATCATGTAGGTAATTCCCACGAAAGCCTGGTGAAATGAGGCTAATTTCGAAAGTGTTGGATATTCCAACCAAATTGACAGATGCTCGCAGTGTCGCAGCTCCATCGCCGAGATACTTTCTATGCCCCACTTTTGGTGGTCTTTTTTTTATCAAAATGCAAATGGCTGTTTTGGATACGAGAAAACCCAAGATTCGGGGGGCTTAACTGGGATCAGTGAGTACCAAGCCCCTTTCATCGCAAGGTGATACTGACCTCTTCAGACACATGGGGCAAGTTTACCGTGAAACAAGTGGACCACGATGCCAGATTCAGATGGTACCATATGAGTACTTTCACTCGATGGATTCCCTCAACTAATCAGACTATTGTACTTGCACTTGACTTCGACCAGCCATGGAGAGATCGATTTCTGAGGGCAGTCATGGCCCGAGACCCAAGGTGGCTTGAAGATCCATTTTGGGTCTACCCAGCCTTAGTCGAGCAGGTCGCTCGAGCCCAAGAGCCCTCAGTCTGGGGTATTCGAGACCACGTCCGAGGGTTAGAGACAGAGGGAAAACCCGAAGGCAGGCCACAGCCTGACTACAGACGCCTCCACGACATTGCGCGACATGCAATTCATGTAAACGAAACACTCGATGTTGCTGTTCAGAATCTAGAAGACATCCTGGTGCAACATGAGAGCTATATGGTCGCAAGTACAGAAAATAATTCGTGCTCCGAAGATATTCATCTTCGGCTCCGGTCTTTCCTTTCTTTCCTCGCCAACTTGCGGTACCGATCTATTTCGAATGAAAAGAGACTACAAAACGAAGTGCAACTAGCCTTCAATACTGTAGCGCAACATGATGCGAGCGTTACACTTGAAATCGGTCGGGCTACCCAGCTGGATAGTGCTACGATGAAAACCATTGCATTTGTGACTCTGACCTTCCTCCCGCCAACTTTTATCTGCGCCATCTTCAGCATGTCATTCTTTGACTTTGGTGGTGATTCTGGCTGGACAATGTCAAGTCAATTTTGGATATACTGGGTTTTTGCTATACCGACTACAATTTTCACTACTCTGGTGTGGACGTATTGGCCTGAGATTCGCCGCGTGGTCTTCTCGAAATTTTTATGATGATCTGAAAACAATTTAGCAGATCAAAGGCATGTTGTTTTGATTCGAAACAAGCCCATGCAGTCCGTCGAGATGATTGTCATTCTTCCAGACTCTTTCTAGATATGCAAGGGTTGTCCCCATAAGGCCAATTCCAAAGGCGCTGATCAAAGAATGCAAATATGTCCTGATCATTTCCACCTCCTCCTCTTGTCGTGCTACCATCCCGAATATGAACAAAGGCCATGTAACTGTTGTCGCATACGGCGCACTTGGTGGTAAGTGTGAGAGGAGAAGTTTTAGATCATCGAAGGCATGTCGAGCCTTCTTTTCTCTCGTCTCTGGCTGAAATTGCGCGTCTAAAAGAAGTGAGATAGACAATTTGTAAAGACTTGCGCAATGGACAGCGCCCAACTCGGTACAAACGGGTTCCCAGTCTGCAATTGACGATCTGAAATCCCGATAATCTTGGATGAACTGATGGCCCTGGCTATCTGGGCGCCCTCTGGCTTCTGTGATAGTTTGAAGCAAGACGGATACCTTTGGCATAAGTCCAAATAGATATTGAGTGCATCCACTCAACATTCCCACTTTACCATGTTGGAAAGCAAGGTTCTCTGCTTTCAGGTTTGATTGCAGAATCGCTAGGTCTGACCCGCGAACAGTGAAGGATGCAAGGCTAGCATGGTATACATATACTTCCATGATGTAAGATCCTAAACTCGATTGAATGCTGGCAGGGTTTGTGCGCAGGATATAGTCCATCAAATGATTTGCGCCCCTGAGGTGAGTTCCCATGGCTTCAATATTAGTGCCTATAGTGGCCTGTGGTAAGTTAGCATTCCCTTTGACAACAAGAGCCAAGTGGTTTACATGCCTCTGTGATATAAAATATGAGGACGACCAACAGGGCATGCAAGGCAGGAGCTACACCGCTGATTGATTGGAACCCATCAGACAGTCCCACCCTGAGAGCCTTAAGCGCCCGCGCATAATTGAACCAAGTTGAACGCTGAATCTCGCGAGAGGCGAGAGGCAGTCGCTGCATTAAGTGGGCACCCGAAAGGGCAAGAATGGCATGCATCAAAAGGTCATCCCCGAAAGCAGTAGGAAATATTGTATGGAGAAAGGGATTGTCATTATCTTGTAAGCACACGATTTTGTTGGCTGTATCATTTACATAATGATAAATCAACTTTTGGGTGTGCGGTCCAAATGAATTTGGTCGACATATAAAGAGGGAAGGTAACGACAGAGGTATGTGGGCTAGACCGTTCGGTTGTTTGGCCCAGAAGGATTGCGTCCTCAACTTCGGGTGATCAAAAGATGATCTGCTGTGCGTTTGCGTCTGCTGGAAAGACGGGGCAGGCCAATCACAGGCTAACAATTGCGTTGGCAGGCGGTGCAAATGGGTTGGATTTCGTCACATTTCTTTTTGCGCCTTCGGCAGGGCAGACATCCTTGGCGAGACCTGGCCCCCATTTTGGGGTAAAAGCATGGTCAGCTCCTGCTTCCCACAGAGCACATCCGGGATGCTTTGTATGCTCTGCTCCCATCGGGCGGGGATGTTCATCTTCAAATACAGCCGGACACGTGATCGGGGTCCAGGCACGCGACATCTGGCTATTAGATAGGCTTGAACCCTTGCGGATCCTGATACTTAGCCAGGTATCGATGAAATTTTGGCCTTCAGAAAAGAGAAGGCAACGTCGTGTCTGACCCATGACGTGACTAGTGTTTGGCCGCTCACCTGGAGACTCCCGAGGTCCGAGCCCCTTGTCTTGTCTTATTGCGTCCGCACTGGATCCTCCTGTTGATCAATCACCGTCGGTAATCCAATCAACTTCCGAGAATGTGCCTTTTTCATCTTTGGAATCTAGACCAGCGAGGTGTGGATGTAAGAGACTTTGCAGCGGTTCCAGCGTTAATCGCCGAGAATAACTCGCCTGGGCCAGATCAAAAGCACCTCAAAAGCAATTATGCTTTTTTGGTCTGACCCCCTCATCAAACGCGTCAGATGCCCTCGGACAAGCTGAATCAAAAGTCCAAGTGGAGACAAATATATAAATCGTAACACAGCTTTTGTGGTTTGGAGCATGAAGCCTTTCGTTGCGTCGACGGCCATTGTATGTGGTCGAGTCGTCTCGTTTCCTATTTGCTTGTTTAGAGAAATCACTCGCACCTCTCATAGCTGAAATGCCTTTCTCTCGTACATTGTCAGTTGTCGGGTGTCATGCCGAAGGCGAAGTCGGCGATGTGATCACTGGTGGGGTCTTGGATGTTCCTGGCAACACGATGTACGACAAACTTGTTCATTTTCTCAACAAAAAAGATGAGATCCGTCAACTTCTCCTAAATGAACCGCGAGGCCGGGCTTCGATGAATACCAACCTGATTCTGCCACCATGTGATCCACGAGCCGATGCCGGTTTCCTGATCATGGAAAGCGAGGAATACGCACCGATGTCTGGGTCCAACACCATCTGCACGGCAACGGTGTTGCTGGAGACTGGCATGGTTCCAATGAAAGAGCCAATCACAGAATTGAATTTGGATACTGCTGCTGGTCTGGTCACAGTAAAAGCGGAATGTGAAGCAGGGAAATGCAAGTCGGTGGAATTCGATAACGTCCCTGCTTTTGTCTTCAAGCTCGACTACCAAGTCAATGTACCCGGTATCGGGGAGATTCATGTGGATATTGCCTGGGGAGGAATGATGTATGTGCTGGTCGAGGCTGCCTCTTTGGGGTTAAAAGTCGATTCCCAGTATAGCACTCAGTTGGTGGATTTCGGCGAACGTGTCAAACGCGCAGTCCAAGCATCATACACCCCTGTTCACCCAGAAAACCCCAAAATCAGAGGTGTCACCAACATAGTCATCACAGAGCCTCTGATGCAAGAGGATGGTTGCAAGGCTGCGGTCAATACTGTTGTGGTCTCACCCGGGCGATTTGACCGAAGTCCTTGTGGAACTGGGACATGTGCTCGACTTGCAGTTATGCATTCTCGGGGTCAGATTGCGGAGAACGAGATCTTCAAACATCGCAGCATTATCGGGACAGAGTTCATCAGCCATATCCGGGGGACAACACAAGTGGGCGAATATCAGGCAGTTCTTCCAACTGTAGCAGGACGGGCTTGGATCACAAGTTTCAAGCAGGTAGTTCTGGACTCTACCGACCCATTTCCAGAAGGGTTTAGAGTTGGAGATCAGTGGAAAATGATTCCCAATTGACAGATCGATGTATATTTGGAGAAATGAGCCTTGCTTTTCAGGCACCATAATCTTTGGAGAGATAGCCTAGGCCGAACCTGGCAAGGCGTGTTCCGCTTTAGCACTAGCGCCAAATACGGGTGAAGTTCACCGACGCGGCATCGTATTGAAGTCTGGCAAACATCCACCCCACCACCCTTTGAGCCTTGTACAGCTTTCAATCCATCACTTTCCCATCTCAATTTTGAGCGCCAACAAGTATGGACGACTCCGACAGACCGCTCATCGCCAGTCTAGGAAGCTCTTTTGCTGCTGGTCCTGACATTCCTCCTCAAATTGAGCCCTTTGGCGCGTTGAGATCAGGCCAGAATTATCCAAACCTTCTCGCAATCCACCTAGACGCCATTTTGACGGACCGGACTGTATCCGGTGCAACATTGCTTAATATAACTGTCGAAGAACAGCATGCCTTTCCCGATATATTCCCGCCGCAACTCGAAGGATTACCCGATTACACCGATATCGTCACCATAACCGCTGGAGGGAATGACATCAACTACATCGGCGGCATAATCTCAGATGTCTGCGGCACAGAGTCCCCGTCGACGCCCCTATCGCCCACTCAATTGGAAGAGCGACTTGGTGAAGTCCTAGATGAGATCCACAAGCGTGCCCCGCGTGCCCATGTCTTTCTTGTCGAGTATCTTGCTGTTCTCGGTCCCGATACCGAACCAATGGTAGACGTTCCATTGACCCAGGAGAGAATTGATTATCACCGCAACGTTGCATCCATTCTGCAAAATGCCTATGTCGTTGCAGAGAAAAGCAGATCTGATTGGTGTGAAAGAGTTCCAATTCACGAGCTTAGCCAAGGACATGCTATCGGTAGCAAGGAGCCTTGGGTGGGATCATTAGACAGCGGTCCGCTTCTTCATCCGAATCTGGCCGGGATGAAAGTGATAGCGGACATCTTAATCGAAAAAGCTGAGAAGCTCCTTTCGTCCAAAGCATCGTCGTGAGTGTGGACTTTCCTCAATAAGTTGGGCCTCGTTTCGCCTGGTGATGATGATGATGATGGTCTATGTTCCCTCAGGTTTGACATGTCAGTCAAGCTCGAAAGGCTCACATACACCATTGTCATCATCATCACCAGACATTATGAGGTCCAAACTTGAGAGGAGAGATCAATCGCACACAAAATCTTCGGACGCATAAAATGGGTCGTGGGCAAGGCCAGCATGAGCTGAGATCTGGGTCTGCACCCGACTTGTTTTGGCAAGCTTTGCCCTATCACAAGCTCTGCGCTCCTTGCTTGGTCCTAGGGCCGGTTTCTTATCCAGGGGATATTCTGAGGAACATATCCGACGACTGTTGAGCTTTTCCGAGACCAGATAAGACATGATCGCCGAGGTGGCTTACCCCGCAACACCCCAGTTTGTACAGCTTAACTCTTTCGGATACAAAAGAAAGTGGCCAGCCAAGGTCTTGGCCATGCTTAATTGGCAATCCAAAGCCTTTCAAATCATTCTTCAATCAAATTTGAAAAAAACTTTATAATTCTCCAAACCTATTATGTCTTCCTCAAAAGGGAACGTTCCTGACCATGTTGAGTATTCACCTGGAAAAGACGATGATAATGTTCACTTGGCTAGCCAGATGCCGACATGTTTGGTCAATCTGTCATCGGAAGAGAGAGAGAAGATGGAAAAAAAGCTTGTCCGCAAGATTGACATCAGGCTCCTCATCATGATCGTAGTGATGTACATCTTGAACTATCTAGATCGCAACAACATTGCATCAGCAAAGCTTGCAGGTCTGGAGGAAGATCTCAATTTGAAAGGCGAGCAGTATCAGGTACGATTGTCGTGAATTCCATCTACAAGAGATCGCAGAAAGTTGACCTCGTCAAGACATCAGTCAGCATCCTGTTTGTTGGATACCTTCTCATGCAAGGTAACAATCCCGGTCTAACCAAATCTATGCGATGAACCTTGGAACTAACATGATGAAAGTTCCGTCCAACATGATTCTCAACAAATTTGGCAAGCCATCGATATATCTTCCTGGTTGTATGCTGGCGTGGGGAATATTATCCACGTGCACAGCTGCGACTAAGAGCTATGGGGGTCTACTTGCGTGCCGATTTATCCTCGGATTTGTCGAAGCAGCTTATTTTGTAAGAATAGTCTTCATTTGGGAGTTGCATATGCTGATATACACAGCCTGGCTGCCTTTACCTGCTTTCAGCATGGTACACGCGCAAAGAACTAGTGAAACGAACGGCATTTCTTTACTCGGGCTCCTTAATTTCTGGTGCCTTCTCAGGGCTTATTGCAGCTGGCATTACCAATGGTTTGAGTGGCGCACGCGGAATCTCTGCGTGGAGATGGTTGTTCATTATCGAGGGAGCTATCACAGTGGGAACTACATCGAACCCTTTGAATTGCATGATGCTGACATTAGTCTAGATTTTTGTTGCTTTGATTTCCATCTTCATTATACCGGATCTGCCACGTACGACATCCTGGCTGACCGACGATGAAAAAGCCCTTGCTGCTTGGCGTCAGACAGAAGACATTGGCGAGGAAGATTGGGTTGACAGTGAGCAGCAGTCTATGTTTCACGGAGCAAAGCTTGCTTTCAAGTAACCACTCTCCTCTCGACCCTATATATGCTGAATTGACTTTTCTAACATTGTAAATAGGGATTATAAAGTCTGGCTTCTTCTCGGGACAATCTATGGGTGCACTGCATCGGGTGCCGTGACAACCTTTTTCCCAATGTAAGCTTTTGCCTAGGAGCTTGGATAATTCAGATTGCCAATACTGACCTGTTCAGTGTAATGTCAGGCCTTGGAAAAGACAGCGTCACGACCTTGCTTCTCACCACTCCGCCATATTTGATCGGAACTATCGTTGTTCTCATTGCCGCGTGGCATGCCGACAAGACCGGAGAGCGATATTTGCATATTGCACTTCCCCCAATCCTAGCAATTGCTTGTTTCATCATTGCAGTAACAACGACATCTTTTGCACCGCGATATGTGTAAGCTCTTCATCTGCAGTCGCGTGCTCAAGGCTAACTGTGACTTGTGCTACAGTGCTATGTGCCTCATGATCGGCGGAATCTATTCGAGCTATGTCGTAGTGCTCGGGTATATTTCGAACAGTGAGCAAAAATCCTGGGTGAGCGAGAGGGTCAGAAATAACAATCTCTAGTCCTCCCACGCCCTGCGACAAAGCGAGCCGCTGCTTTGGCTCTGATCAATTGCTTAAGCAATGTCTGTCAAGTCTACACACCTTATTTATACCCGAGTATGTTGGAGTACGCCTGCTGAAATCTGGTTTTCTCTCTAATATATTGCAGATTCTGCAGCACCTCAATACACTATGGCATTCTCCTACAATATCGCCATGTCAGCGGTGACCATAATTTTCGCCACTATCCTCAGGATTGTTCTAGGCCGGCTGAACAAAAGGTTGGCAGAAGAAGAGGGTACAAACATTGCATCTTCAAGTTCAAGACGGGAGAATGAAGAGGAAGGACTTCCTGGCCGGGCAGTTACTCAGGGTTTCAGATTTTTGCTCTAAGATTGCATCTTTCTGGCGACCGTCATTCGTCGACAACTTCGGATAGCTGCATTACCTATTTTCGCTGTGTAGGCAAACAGATGCCTTGTATTCCTCGAGTTCCTGGCCACTTCCAAGGTCGTTACTCACCTTGACTTGGGCAGTTTTCCGGTTGGCTAGCCAATACAACCCGGAAAAGCAGCTGGTCGGAAAAGCCACAGCCCCCCTTGCTTTGTACCAGGAGAGTTGGCTCCCCGCTCATGGACCCCAATAAAATCTAGGCTTTTTAAACAAATGAAGATTCAGAGAAAGGCTTCGATCACTTCCTTGTTTGACCGGATAAATAATATCGAAAAGATGAAAGTAGTTAATATTGATCATCGTTGTCTGGGAAAATATGGCTCAACTCCCCTAAACCTGTCAGAACTAGCGAATCAAATTCACCCCATCCCGTCATATCTGCAAGATAGGATGCCGGACTATGATCTTGGGCAAAATTTGTAATCCAGCCCGCTGACGAAGGGTCTCCCAGCTCATTATTGAACGTATCACTGTGAGTGCTGGGATCATGGACCGCAGGGTGAGAAAATGCGGTCTCGGTGTCAGGTTTTCCAGCTTCGCCATGATACTCTTGTGCACTGTCTCTATTTTCCGTCCTTGCTGAAGACTGCTCCATGAGCCTCATTGCTTCTTTTCGGAGCTCTTCAAGAACAACCACATATCGCTGAGGGAAGGATGCTTGTGCTCCACATTTCGCAAGCTCACTTTGGGCCTCCTCCCCTGTCTGTAGATATTGTAGGAGACCTTTTTCTGGGGATGCGCGGCTCTGTATCACGTAAACATACAAGATGACAATTGCACAGAAAACGTAGTAGTGTGTGAACTGAGTAGATAGAGTCAGACAATGCTCTTTTGAAAGGACGTGTTACTCACCCAGAAAAATCTGTACATCTTCTTCGATCTGCAAAGCTCTTTGAATAACCCTACAATCCTCGAGGCTGCATGTAGGCATCTCTCGACGTTGGCTTGTATGTCTTGCTGTAGTTGTGAATGCTTCGGGCCAGAACGCCTTCCTAGACTCGCGAGATTTCGAAGTAGAAACGGCCTGTATAATAGAATTTCTGCATGCGCAAAAGCAAAATTTAGAACATTATACTGTCTCTGGTATGTTGCCTGGAGAAGTTCAATGTTTGGGGTCTCCAGGAACGGGCCAATGCCACTGCGCCAATCCGCGAGCTCAGCGCCATATTTTTGTGCAATCACTGTCTGCGCTTCAACATTTTTCTGTTGAAGTCCGTAGAGGTCTTTCAAGATTCCACTTATCACTCGAACCAACCTGCGATATAATCAGCCCTGGGCAGCGTGGTCGAGCAGTTCTTAACTCACTTTGCGTGGAACACAGGCGCTAACATGATATTTTGGCCATGGGAAAGATTCGGTAGTATTGCGCTTCTTGTGATTTGACTATCACTCGCGCACGTCGGAAGGTGCTTTTGATGATTAGGAATGCCACAAGGATCAATGCAAGATCACTCACCTGATCAATATCTTCATCATGAAATATTTTCGGTCGGCCCAAAGCAGCACTGAGATAGATATCCAAGCTATAAGCACACCAGAAGACCCGTTTCCGACACTCGCTTTCGACATGATCGTTTATGGCCTCTCGTCGCCAGCGTCTGTGCAGACCAATCGCAAGCGCAAGGCGACCAGTTGTACCAAACAGGCTCCAGCAATGATTCACTCTGGATTCCGAGAGTAGATAGAAACATTGGGCAAGACGGGCTTGGATGCTCGCAAGGCTTACTGAGCCTGTTTCTGACAGTAAATGATTTTCCGAGGCGGCAAAGTAAACATTACTTGATGGGGTAACAGTCAGTTGATCCGGCCAGGTCTGATGTCGCTTATTGTGTGGAGAATTGGGTGAGAAAATACCTCTTCACAGACTGGGCAACGCTTGAATCCTGTTCAGCAAGGTATTGCTTCCCCTGGGCCATTACCATTAACAACAAAGCCTTGATTGCTTGGCTCATCGTATTTTCTGGGTCATGTACATCCGAGTAGAATGACTCGAGCCATCCTTCAACCGTAGACTGATGCAGAAAGCGATGGGTCGGAAAGGCAAAATCGAAATACCGTCGCACCAGGACCTTTGCTTCGTCTTTTGGTGGAAGGACTAAGAAATGCGGATCGTGTCTGGGTAAGGGTGCATCGCCGAAATTGAAGATTGGCCCATTTGAGAAAACAGTGACATTCTCGTGGATTCGTTTCTGAACTCGAAGCAAGAATGAAACTCCCGACGACGGGCCCACATAGTGCCCTTCGAGATCTGTTTGATCTCTCTCGGGGGAGGTGCGAGAGGACACCGCTCCATGTTCTTCTCCTTGCAAGGCAGCTAGGTGAGGGTTTGGTAGTCGTGAATTGGATATTTCTTGTGTCGAGCCTAAATCTAGACTGAATGATGGCCCTTCGTGATCCGTAGTCCTGACTTGGATCTGTACTGGCGATGCAGATGCGGGGAGGGAATGCTCGTCGGTGGAGAAGACCGATCGCTCCGACAGAGGCTGCCCCGAGTCCAATGCTCGTAGATTGGCATTTGGTAGAGACTGACCTCTCGCGGTGGACGGAGACTTTGGAGAAACTAACTCTCGCTGGTCAAGCAGAGGAATGTCGGTCTTCTTGCCTCTGGTGTACTCCGCATTGTACTCGCAGTCAGCACCCGACCGAAGGCAAAGTGAACACGGCAACGTCCCGGAACATCGCAGTTTTTTACTGGATTCCCTGTCAGTATCGCAAAGATTTCCCGGAGATATGAACTCTACCGCTTGCATGCATCACAGGCTCGAGTCACTCGGACACGCTCTTTGCCGCGTCGACGTTTGTTAGGATAATCATCCGGCATGGTTGGAGACGAAGCATGGGGTCTTGTTGTGAAGAGACTGGGTAATTCCACACCAATCAGATATCTCGAATATACCTAGAGCCATAGGGGGAAAAGGGCTTCCACGGGTGATATTCGAAAACGGGAAATTATCTGGGGTAACCCCCGCACGAAAGTACCGAGGCCTTGTTTTTCAGGCCTCTTGTTTGAGCACGTTAGACCTGCGCAGTTACGGAGTGATTTTTAGTCGAACCAAGATCACCGATACTACATATGGGCTCTATGAAGCTATATCCGGATAGCTCAGTTCAATTGGTGTATGGCCAATGGTTGACCTAGATAGTCTGTCATTCTTCCCACGTCGTGTCCTGGTATCAAGTTTCTGACATAGCGTAGAAGGGCCACCTAGGCAAACATTCCTCTATTATATCACTCTAGTCCTTATAAGAACATCATAGCAATTTCGTACTTAAGTATTAACTGACCCAGCCTCAGGTCTCATCGCTCTTTAAAAGATGCGATGACCATGGGTCACTCTCTTGCTGAAACGCCGCTATCAAGTTCAGGACGCCCACCCTCCAACTCAACCATGTTGTTCCTCTTTCTTGTGTGCCCAGAAAGCTCACTGTTCTCACTCGATAATTGGACAGGTCCTCTGTTTATGGGTCCTGGTGTATCCAAAGCACGACTAAGTCGAGAAGCTCTTCTCCGTTCTAGAAGTGCCCAGATCACGAACAGTAAAGCCAAAGCCCCGAGGGGCACACCAACTCCAGCGCCTATTGCGGTGTCATGACACGTTTGACAACTCGTCGAGGGCTCGTTTGTTGTGTTCTCTGTGGAGGATGTGTTCTTGAGGGTGGGGACATTCCGGAGGAAAGCACGGCCGGGGATCACTCTTCCACTGTTCACAGTGAATGGCGCTCCGTCGTTATCAGATGTCGAAGGGCAGACAACACTAGACCCGACGGCTATGGGCGAGCCGCAGCAGTAAAGGGAGGTTGAACCATTAAAGAAGGTATTGATAATCGAGGCGCCCATATTTGGAGTGGATTCTTCTGTAACACCACAATTGGTCAATATTGTTCCATCGTTCATTGTGGGTGACTGTGGAGGAAGCAAAACACATGACTTACTGCAATGATCTGTGCATCCATTCCAATCTTTGTTTGTGCATGCTCCTCGCGACAAAACATATGGTTGATGTCCAGCATTCAAACAAAGGCCATTGTCTAAGCAAATGTCGCTACCACCACAACACCAGGTATCCGTATCAGATCTGCAAGGAACATTGTTTGGAGCTTCCTTCCCCGAGGGAAAATAACACGTCCGGTTGTCAGTGGCCATTGTTTTGGATCAAAAATGGAGAGGAATCAAAGGGTAAAGGGGGCAAGTCCCGCAGTCCTCTCGTGCAAAAGCGGCTGACAGGTCCAGGCTGTGTGCATCCTTCCTGGATCGCCGTTGTACAGCGAAGAGAGGGGCGAATTGAGGGAATCATTACTGTGTTTGGGGTTTCAGGTTAGACCCTGCAGTAGCGCTGAAACTGGGTTGTAATTTACCACCGCTCAGCCTCCAGATCAGCAGAACTCGCAGAGTGAAGATAGGAGTAGGAGATTTGCACTAAGTTTTCGTTACGAGAACCTACAATATGGTATTCGGTCAAACTGACAGAGTGGAGAAGAGCTATTCATATTCAAGATAAAGATCATCCTATACTTCTTGGCATTTGCCGCTTGTAAGCCCTTGCGCTGAAACCTCACCAATCACCATTTGTTGTACAAGGTGATGGATCGTGATGGACAATAAGCATCTTTTCCACATGAGAGGTGTACACCGTTCTTCTCTTCCTCTTGGGCGCTAAATTTGCTATGGGGTATTCAAGATGGTAACTTTTGACAGCAATACTTACCTCCTTCACTAACACAAAAATGAAGATTTTTTTTTCAAATAACAATTTGGGGATTCTCTTATCCATTGCATGATACACCTGATATTTGTGACAAAGCCAAGAGAAAGTAGCAGGGAAAAGGGTATGGCGAAATATGAGAACGAAAGCAACGCCCCAGCCTTGGAGATGGGTCGCTCTCTTCACATCCACACACAATCTCTCTCTCGAGGAATATCCCCAGTCCAGAGCATCGAGTGTTTTCATCCAGTTTTTCTGTTGCCCTGGAGGCTCGGGACCAGTATACCGCGGTCTATGTATTGGGCTTGAAGTCGTAAGCGCGATTCCCACTTTGAAGAAAAAGCACACGGTCGAGTTATTGGCTTCGTTGGGACTCGCGGCATTTTGCAAGTATGCCTTGCTTAGTCGGCATTACCCGGATCTCCAGTTTGTTCAACCAGATGTCTCGGTATCAGGTTGGAGGATTGGCAGTGGACATATGCCCAGCCAACCGATTGCGAACCGCCTTGGAAGCCACCCACCAACTTTGGAAGTCAGGGAACCCTTTTACCGGGCGGGGGATGGAGGGGTCAATCGGCAACTCCAAGTTTCAGTCTGTGGGGATTCGAGCGATATGAGCGACATAATTGTACCAAAGATCAATCAGGGCATGACTGAGTTACGCTCCCAGAGGAGAATGTCTGTGCAGAAGGCAGTATCACAGCCCGGGTGTAGTAGAATAGGCCAACGGCCTCTTTTTTTTTAACGGCGTGATCGCATCGTCTTGCAGGTCGCTGGATTGATTGCCTGTTTGAGGACCAATGTTCGCTGGAGTGCTGGTGGAGCTTGTGGACTGTGAGTTTCGTAGGAAAATGGGGCTGAGGAGAAAACGTTCATGCGAGAGTTCCAACTTCCAAGCGATGTTGTTCTAACTTTGGCTTGGATCTGTACGAGTACTTCCCCAGATTTGAGTCTCCGGGATATTTCCTTCCATTTCTCTCGGGCCGAACGCCTCGGCAAGTCATGTTCCGGATCCGCTCTCCACGAAGAAAGCGATGAGATCAACTTGCAAGCTTTTAGTGGCTTCTCAGAATTAGAACCTTCAGCACACACAAGCTTTTCAATTCGGCTCTAGCACTTGGTGTCAACCTCTCTGATTACACCATACCCCTCACCTTGCAGCTCACTGAGATAACATTGAACGACAATATGGGGAAACGCATCGTGATCACTGGGGGCTCTGGTAAAGCAGGACAGCATATCATCACATATCTTCTGCAGCAGGGCCATGCCATCCTGAATTTGGACCTCGTTCCGCTTCCCGCGGAGCTAGAGGAGAAAGTTCATACTCTGCGCGTCGACCTGACCAACAGCGGCCAAGTATACAGCGCCCTGGGGTCTCATTTCCGGTTGCAAGAGCCTTTCCGCGAACCCCTTGGGCTGGTTCCCGATGCAGTCATCCACATGGCAGGCTATTCCCGCAATATGATCGTTCCCGACGAAGAAACCTTCCGCGGGAATACCCTGTCAACATATAACATCATCGAGGCCGCTTCGCGCCTTGGCATCAAGAAGATTGTGATTGCCAGCTCCGTCACCGTGTACGGCGTGGCCTTCGCCGAAGGTGATGTAGACTACCCATCCTTCCCGGTGGAGGAGACCGTCGACACCAACCCCATGGACACCTACGCCATTGCGAAAGTGTGCGGCGAACGGGTCGCGCGTGGGTTCCAGCGCCGATACGGAAGTGACATCTACATTCTGCGCATTGGACGTATCTTCGCGCCCGAGGAATACCAGGAGTCCTTATTCCGCTCCTACGTCGAGAATCCCGACCGCTGGGCGGCGCACGGGTGGGCGTACATTGATGCTCGGGACCTGGGGCAAATGTGCGATCTGGCGGTGCAAAAGGATGGCCTTGGATTCCAGATCTTCAATGCAACCAATGACGAAATTACGAATTACGAGAGCACTGCTGCGTTCCTTGCCCGGGTATGCCCTGATGTACCGGTGACGCGTGAATTGGGGGCCAGGGAGGCTCCCATCACTAATCGGAAGATTAAGGAGCTGTTGGGGTTCCGAGAACAACATCATTGGATGAAATATTATGAGCCGAGATCCAACCCCCAGACTATTGAGACATAAAGAGGCGGGATCATACAACGGCCCCAATTAAGCGAGCCACCCGCCACATGACATCAAAACAATTGGCTGTTTTGTATGTATTCAGTTGCATTGTTATATATCTACAGAGGTAAATAATGATGATTTTAAGGATACTAAGTAAAGCAGCATCCTCTCAAATACTTAAATATGTCCAAAAAAACACAAGGGAAAAAAAGTGGTTCCCCATCGACGAGGCAGTAAGGAAGCTTACCCTTTAACCGCGGTGGCTTTTTTTTCCCACTAGCATATTTAGTACGAGTATTTAGCACATTTCGCAGATTGGGCATATTTAGCCCCTGAGAAGTATCTGAAGGGATACGATCAAACGAGTCTGTAACCTACTCTATAGAATGTGTGCACCGTACCTGTAGACAGAGTACTTTGTAGTACCAAATGACATATGCCTGTAGACTCTCGTATCAAGCTCCAATCACGATTCGCTTGACCGAATCCTTCCGTGCGTTTGGATCTCACCGATAGTCGGTTTTTTCCTGGTTTTTTGTTTTTTTTTTGGACCCATTTTGGTGTGACTATTTGCCTATTCAAATGCAAATAGTCCGGGGTATCACGGCCCCCCGCATGGGGGATTCGGGCTTCAGCTGCGCCTCTCTTTGTCTCTCTTTCTTTCTCTTCTCCAGTTCCCCAGATTTCAGAGTTCGGGTTTATGTCGCGTCTCCTTAATTCCGCTTCCATACGCGCCCACTATGTCCATGAGTCGACATGACTGATTTCACCGCGGCTGGAAATGGCATTAGCGGTGGCTACCAGGGTCATTCTCTGGGCATGAAGATCACGATCGCGACTCTCGCGGGTGTTACGTGGTATAATGCCTTCGAGCTGATGATCCTTCTCTTCGTCACCTTTGCAGACTATCGAGGCCTCTACTTTTGGAGTTTGTTGATTTCTTCCTCGGCGGGTCTACTGCCTTACTCGCTAGGCTTTTTGTTGAAATTTTTCAACATCACCGACAGTCAAGCATGGCTACCGGTGACCTTGTTGACGGTTGGGTGGTGGTGCATGGTGACCGGACAATCTGTTGTCCTGTATTCGCGCCTGCACTTGGTGTTGTCAAACCAACGTGTCCTGCGTCGCGTGTTGATCATGATCTCAGTGAACGCGATCATCCTTCACATCCCCACGACTGTTCTCACCTACGGCACAAATTTAACCTCAGAGGGGACCCTGGAGCCCTACAAGGCGGGGTACAGCATAATGGAGAAGATTCAAATGACCGGGTTTTGCCTGCAGGAATTTATCATATCCGGCCTCTACATCTGGGAGACCGTGCGCATGATACGTCTCGACCCGGACCACAGCAAACGCAGAATCCAATACCAACTCTTGATCATCAACACGATCATTATAATTCTCGATATCGGGCTACTCGTCGCAGAGTATCTGAATTTCTATATCATGGAAACCATGCTCAAAGGTGCTGTGTATAGCATCAAGCTGAAACTCGAATTTGCCGTCCTTGGCAAACTCATCCTCCTAGTCCAGAATCACGTCTGGAAACCCGAATCCTTCTCCGCCCCCAACGATCTCCCGGACTTTGTCGATGCAACAAGAGTCACCTCCGACATGACCCATGCCGCTCCGCCCCCAAGTCAACGCGGTCCGTCCTGGATGGACCCCGACGATATCTCTATTGCCATGTTCGAACACCGACCTCCCGAACATGGACGCACAAACTCAGACCTCTCCGGATCCTGGAGCAATGAAGGTCGTGCTTATCATATCGATCACCTCCCAATCGATTTCACCAACCCTTTCAGCGGAACCCAGCGCCATACGAGTCGGCCTCGCAACCCCGAGGAACCGGGCTGAGCATGCATCCGGTAGTATCAATAACCTTCCGATTCTGTTTATGAATCATGTTTTACGATATATGAGCATTGATGAGATTCTTGATATGCCCACTTTACCTTTTTTGGTCACACCCCGACCATTGTCAAACCGACTCCCCCGACAACCTGAAGATATATCTTCTGCGGTGAAATTTCGGGGCTTACGCTTGGCTCTTTGACTCCACGTCGAAGATTCTCCGACCGATGTTGTGCCAACGAGCCAACAAACAATCCGAGAAGAATCCACAAATAGGCGACCCGTCGCCGTGCAATGCCGAATGCAACATCGCTATGCATTATGCCCCTGTATATAGATCAAGCCCCACCGGTCATCGCCTTTGGGATCTAGTCATTGAATATAACCCAATTATTTTGGTTGCACGCACCTCTCCATATGGAGTATGTGGGATCGGCACTCGCGGAGAAATATCGGAACCCTGTCATATCCTTCTCCACATCCCCCGTGGGGAAGCTGTCAGTGGTACAGATAGACTTCACGTATTGGAACGATTCAGGAAGGTCCATATATGTCACCTCGTGTTTAAAAAGGCTGCTCCTGCCCTCGATCTTATCTTTGCATATTTCGAAACAGAGTGCACTCACACTATGAGAATCATCACACAGTTGAGTCTGCTGGCAAGCCTTGGTGTAGCTGCGAGTGATGTTGTTAGTGGCGCACCTTCATGTTTCCAATTACTCCTACTAATTCTCATATAGCATCCTCGGACCAAAGCTGCACCTAAATGCACCAGTCCAGCTTCGACTCTGTCACTGACAGATCTTCCGTACCACAATTATTTCTACTCCGATTGCAATGTCGCTGCTCAGGCAGTGGTAACCACTCCGCAGCCCGACAGCGACCTTTCGATCATCGGTCCGCGACTAATCGTTGCTTGGCCAGCCGGCGATAGCGGTGCATGCATGTTCTTTGAGCCGCATAGTAGTGCTAATGGCACACTCGCTATAGAGCTGGTCAATTCAACCATCGGCACTCCTCTGGGCCCGGTATACTCCGCTCCAAAGTCACCAAGCAAATATCCCAGTGTTGGTATTCAGGGTGTTCTTCGCTTGAACACCACTGCAACTCTCAACCTCTCCATCTTGGGAAGTATACGTACTATCCGAGACTTTGTCGAAGGACCTAGCCTTCTACACCCGGAGTTCCAGGACACTCTCAGGTTCACCTCTGATAATACAGGCGTGTCGCTGCAAAGAACATGGCTGGATAATGTCACGACGACAAACTTGAAATTTAAACCTTTTGGTAACTCATCTTCGAAAAACAATGGCCAAGTCAAGCTAGCGAACAAAACCATCACCTTCGAAGCGGGAGATTACATCCTCTCGGCGGATATTAACTATCCCCAATTGACGGCACTCGAGCCTAAGTCTGTGCTCAACGCAGCTTCCGCGAACCTGACAACGGAAAAGCCTGCTCAGACTGCAGCGCTGTCATTCCTTTCCTACTCGGAAAAGGTTATGGCTGGTGCATGGCGCTTCTTTACTTACTTTGGTCGAGACTCCATGATTTCAGCACTATTGCTTGAGCCTGTCTTGAGCGATGGCAAGGGAAGTGCTATGGAGGCTGTTATTGGTGCTGTTCTAGAGCGCGTCAACAGAACAGATGGGACTGTTTGCCATGAGGAGACTATCGGGTAAGTGCTTCTGATTCCATCACTTGGGTTAAACCAATGCTCATATCGAGGTATCAAAGGGACTATGCAACATGGATAAATGCACAGAAGAATATCAACAGCACCGCGATGGGTTGTGATTATAAGATGGTTGGTACACGTTCGACATCGATATTCTCGCAATTCTAATGGGTTTCTGAACCTAGGTTGACACGGATTACTTCCTCCCGGTTTTGATGGAGCGTTACCTGGTACAGAATCCAGCTGGGAAGAATAGATCATCTGCCTTCCTCAAGTGAGTTTCATTCATTGCTTGTATCATATCAGTCTTCTTACCCAATTACCACAGTACCACTGCAGGATCCATCAATCCCGCAAATGCAAACCTGACATGGGGCGACCTTGCCTTGATCAGCTCGGAGAGAGTGATGCGTCTTGCTCGTCCCTTCTTCCTCAATCAGACAAGGGCTAATCTCATTCGCCTTAATGAGGGCGAGGTAGTTGGAGAGTGGCGGGATAGCACATACGGTACAAACACCATCACCCAACAACCATTGCACTACTTCTGAAACCTAACAAACACTAGGTCTTGGCGGCGGTCGAATCCCCTACGATGTGAACACAGCTCTCGTCCCTGCTGCCCTGCGTGCAATTGGCACTCTTGCTAGATCAGGTCTCTACACTAAGCAGCGACACTGGTCCACCCTGGCCGACAAATATGCTAAAGTATGGGAAGACTCAACACTTTCCTTCTTCGCTGTCGAAATTCCCAAGGAAAAGGCCCATTCCCTCGTGAAGAGCTTTGCCAACGCCTCTTTCCCCGGCCCTGATCAAGCATCAAGCATAGACGATGATGTTCACTTCCATGCAGTGGCTCTAGAAGGCGGCAACAATCTGTCGAAAGTGGAAGTCATGAACACAGATGACTGCTTCCGCCATTTCCTTCTGAACACCACAACTGACGCCCAACTCACTCCATTCTTGAACCAATCTGCCAATAACATCAAACGCACTTTCCCAGCTGGTTTGATGACAGATGCTGGAATGATCGTTGCCAATCCTGCATTTGGCGAGGATCCCATCTATGCAAAGAACTTTACCACAGGCGCCTATCATGGAACTGTCATTTGGTCTTGGCAGCTTGCTATGATGGCTAAAGGATTAGAACGACAACTTGACAGATGTGAGGTCGAGTCTAACTTCTCCATTACTTCTCGGATCAGAGGTCATCAAGGAGCTCATATCCAACCAGTCCCGGCCTTTTGTACCGATGATTATGTCTATGATAATGTCAAGGAGGCATATAATACTCTATGGGATTCTATTGAGGCTAACGCGGATCAACTTTCGGGCGAAGTCTGGTCTTGGGTATATCGTGATGGGAAATTTGTCACTACACCCTTGGGGGTACTGCCTGCGCCACCCGGGGTTGGAGGTCAAACTGGTAAGTTATCTGCTGTGGCAGGCCTTTCCTCTTGATGCCCTGGCTTAACTGACTTTGTGTTCTTATAGAATCTAATATTAGACAACTGTGGTCCCTTACTTTCTTGGCTGTTAACAGGAACGAGGTCTACCGGTGAATCGACATTGATCATTCACACTATGCAGAGACATTTGGGATCTGCTCCCATGGTCATTGATTTGATGAAACAGTCAATACGAAAAGGCTGGTAATACAGTCACTTCATTGCTTAGGGTAAATCAGTTTCATATCACAAAGTGAATCTTGCACATGTTTGCCTTCGAGAAGTTTGGTCATGTAAGATGTTAGACATGATTCCGAGTTACTACTTAAGTAATATTTCAAAAGCAGCAAGTTTTACATTAGGCTGAGTGTAAATAAATGGATCTTTCCACTTTCCAGCTCCTTCCCTGCCCTCGCTCTTGCCCTTCGATGCTCCGCCATAAACCTCTTGGGTCTCAGAGATACCCATGACTGTCTTTTACATCAATCCTTTGGGTATATTCTTATACCAAGCATCATGGATGGGCTTCGTCATTGAAGAAATCAGCGACAAAGAACCTCAGACTTGACTTTGGCTTGCACAGTCTTACCCTAAGACCCAATCCATGGACCAACTTTCTCTAGAATGTTAAGTCTACCCACATCACCAACAATATCGCACGACGGGCGATATTGTATCGCCATGATCATGGGCCGCACACAACAGAGCGAGAGATTGTCCACGTCGGCGATGAGTACGGCCTACAAGGGCGCTTTCAGCAGGCGATTGGCCAGGAATTCGGGGCTGCCTGGGAGCCCATTGCGATAACGCGCTCGCCTTAATAGAAAAGGCGACCGGTTCGTCTTCACGTCTTATCTTCTCTTACGCCGAGGACCAAAGCAATGGACCACTCAAAGCTGCCCAAGCGGCTTCCAATCCGCCCACGCATTCGACCGGTAGTCCCACGAGCCTTCGAGCCGGTTGCAAAGCCAACGGGCCAGCAGTCCACCAAGCGAGAGGCCAGCGTAAGATGGACTATCTCTATACGGAAGAGTTTGTGTTCACTGATGTTCTCTATCCGTTTGTTGAGACGGGTGACTCTGGTGCATTCGTTGTGAGCGAGGAAGGCGAAGTCTCAATATCATAATCATTGAGGCAAAGAGACCGGTTGGATCAACTGATCCTATTGCTCAATTACTGGCTTATGTGGGTATGTATTACACTAGCTACAATATCCTCTTTCTTTTTTCCAAATAACTAAATTTTTAAGGCTCTATTCATCGACTGCGGAAATCGGAAGGAAAACGAAACTCCGCAGTATATGGCCTGCTTTGACGACCTCACTACCCCTGAGGGGGAAAGAACCACCGCAGATGAATGTGGGAGACTGGCCGCAAACCTGCTTCAGTTCATGGAACCCGAGGAAGTGCTAGAATGCCAGCAAATTCAGCGATTAGCAGCCCTGTCCGACGAGGTCCGCGCAAAAAGAAAGACCCTCAATACACCCGACGCACAGGCGATCCTCAAAGCCCACATGCGTCTCGGGACGATTGAAAAGGATTACCAGACGTCGCTAGAACAACGTCAGCGATTCAAAACGTCTGATGCAATCGTTACAAACTTATTCGATCGAATGCGCGCGCTAGCAACATTACCCGAGGAGTCCGAACAGGCACCCCAAACATCCGGCCAAGAACCCCAGATAGTCGAGCCCTCTCAAAAAAAGGAGTCTGACTGAGACAAAACAACGAACACGAATCGAAAGGGAATGGAAACCATCGGAGGGAGACGTTTACCTGATCTACCCAAAGGCGACGAAGCCTGAGGGTTGGTTTTCTTTTCTTGTCTTTTATTTTTTACTTTCATATGCCCCGACCTCCCATTATTAGCTAGTTAGGGAGACCCAATATGATCATCATCTTCTCCTGCATGACGCTTCTACAGTAACAACCGGGGAAACATGGACGTTCGTGAAGATCAGTGATGACTCTAAAGTAAGTTCAAGCTATATCAGCTAAGATCTGAACTCACATATCTATCAGTGGTCAGACTGTCTGGCTCGGGGCCGCAAAGGCCATCTTGCAATCTATACTTCGCAGATTTCAAGATTTCAGGCGTTGAATATGTAAACACGCCTGATGTTGTCGAGCTTCAAACGATGGGAAATGACACCGCCGTCAAGCTCCTTTGGGAGTTGAAAGTTCCTTGTGTGACACAGCACAACCTTCAAGCTTTAATCAGAGATGAAGATGACCTCCGCGTCGAGATCACTCAAGCCCTACGGGACATGAAGCGTCTCGGATGTGAGTAACGGCTTCATGAGCACGTATCAAGAAACAATCTTCTTGTGACAGTTCGAGTCCTCTCCGGGAGCTTGGGAAGTGTGGCATTCCCCTCTAATTTCCTCGGATTGCCATTACCAGCCAGCAGGCTCACCAGCCCATTCTATGTTACCCCAGGTCACGATGAAGCAATGCATTTTGTACGTATGTATCCTAGCCAGTGTTCCATAGTTTGTCGGAACTGCACATCTGTACTAGCAATTGTTCATTCCAATTTGAACAATTATCTCAATCAAGCAATATGTTCCAATCCAATCATCATGGAGAGGTGTGAGGCGGAATCACAATTGATATCCTATCACTGATAGTCCATACAATGGCAGTATGCAGGTGAAGTCTACGAAGTAATGTGGACAGAACTCAAAGGTAACACCTGCATACTGCCGTAGTCCATACATCGAGGTGCCCTGCAAGCAAATGCATTCGGTCTAACCCTGGGCGAAAATTAAAAACATCATCGAGCGAAGTGACACATACATTCCGAAACCCTGGAAGATGATAAGCTAAGAGCTAAATCGTACAATAAACAAGAACATGGTAATTTTTTCCGCTGGTCAAGATCAGAGCCCAAAGTCAGACCGATTGATCTCGAACTTCCTCGATCCCTCGATCAAGCCATCCGAGAACTTTGTCACAGCTACCCACGCTGGGCTGAATTGTTTCACCTCGTCAAGAGCCGGTATGAGACCAATTTGGTTGTTGTCGCTCCACAGGCAAGTGATACGCCCTGTGATAGAGTCGCTGGTAGTCCCGGCCTCATCCGCGTCGGACGAATCATGCTTGGCGAAGTCAATATCCACAGTCCAGCTGTTATCCCAAGTGCGACTCCAGAGTCGGATTTGTTTCAAGCCTTCTGGAGATGGGTCAATGAAGCGGTCATCTGGAGCAGAGGATCCGGAAACGCTAAAGTTGTTGATGCTGTGGTTGTCAACGTCGATGCGACAGGCCTTGGTGTTTTGACCTGATAGTTCGAACCGGGCCGAAGGGGTTCCTGGCTCCGGGTTAGTGATACCGAACGTTATCCAATCAGACGAAAGTTCGGTGGCTTGGACCAAAGCCTCGGTATTGTTGCTGTCAAGAGATAGTGTGTCGGCGTTAGGAGTAACACGAGGCAGTGGTGCATTCCAGGAGCAGCGCTGGATCTCGTTCTTGCTTTTTCTGACCCAGCTGCAAGTCTCCTCTTGTCCTGCTGCCGTGGGGAGGCCATATACAACATCCTGTACAAATGGAGGCATGCCAGTCAATGAAGCAGTGGAAATCCCATTGTCAAGATCTACCTCCTGCAAAAAGAACAGCTTGAGGCGGTTAGAGTCTGCGAATGGGAAAGCGGTGAGGTTGTAAATCATGGTGCCGATGCAGACTAGGAGCAAGAAAACAGGTAGGTGGTATGTGTAGCGGTGGATGAAGGGCAACGTGGGCGCAAACAGCAGTGTGGTGAGGCCGGCAGTCATGAGATAGACAATGAGCTGGGGGCTGCCATCCTGGCCTGTCTGGTTGAGAGCGCCGGTAATTATGAGGCCAAGAGGCACAATCAACATCAGGATAACAGGGGCTGTTAATAGTAGCTGTAATATCCACGTCCACCGTGGAATTGCCCCACTCCATGACTGTTCATGTTCATACACGTTGGGGTCTTTCTCCTCTTCTTCTTCTTCCCCGTCTGGTCCATGGGACAGGTGATCTCCACCGACACGAACATAATTTGCAAAAGTGGGCCGGTTTGGACCATGCAACAGCGAGGTGGACTCGGTTGGGTCCTCTTCTGCGTCATCTTCGTGATGCTCGTCACCAGACGCGGCTAGGCGGCTGGCTTGAGTACTAGGTCGCCTTGAGTCGCCGAACTGGCTAGCGTAGCTAGTTTTTGAGGGTAAAGAGAAGAGCTCTAGGTATGAGATCCAAGTGGCCAGGAAAGTGCCGGCAAAGTAGAACAACATAAAATACCCACCAGCCAGACCCTCCTCGTTCTCGTAGACTGTGGCAATAACCATGAAAGACCAAGTCAGAACAAACAACCAGGTCCAGGTATACACTCGGTGGAAAGCCGATGGACGCGCAAAATCAGCGACGCGGGATACAAACCAAGCCAGGAAGAACCATGCGGAGATCATCATGCTCCAGACAGCATATGAGCTGCTATGCGCGATCAAGGGGTTAACCTTCGTGACCAGGTAGGCCAATCCGATTGTTACCGACGTGGGGATCGCAATCAAAAATGGAAAGCGGAAGAATCCTCGCAGACCACGCAGTGAGATGTACTCCTCGCCAATCTCAGAATATACCGAGGAGCGGAACAGATACATCTTGTCAGCCTTGGACAGTATCACACTGGTGACGAGTAAGGTCAAGGGCGCCACTATCAGCAGAGTGACCGACAAGGCAAAGAGCGTATGCAGACGGAAAACGGCAAAAGCACTTCCAAAAAGATCGAACCACACAGCCCGAGTCCCCGAGCCACTAGGTACGGTTCTATCATCTCGAAGATGCCCATCGAATCGATCGGTGTTATCAGAAACAAGCTCCTCTGTAGTCGCGACAGCAGCGGAGAGCATATGCCAAAGCGAATCCAAGCTCGTATGCCGGGCATCATCCTGATCGGTATGGTAGCGAGCTCTGGGTTCGAAGAAAGCAACATCCAATCCACGCAAGCCCAAAATACCATCGAGAACAACATAGTCCGTCTGACTGCTGACCAAACCCTTGTCAAACCCATTCGAGCTCAGCACGGAGCCGAACGGGTACGGCGACTTCGCGTATGCCTGGGTAACCTCCGTGTCAGTGCTGCGGAACAAGGTAGCGCGCCCACCGGCACCGGCGCCCTCCAGGTTCAAGAAAGTGTGGGCAAATTTCGCCATCGGGTGCTGACTGTATGCGCGCGCGCCATTCAAATAATCTTCTTCGCCATTGTTGAAGAGAACAACCAGCCCGCGTCGGGGTGCGTGGCCAGGCGTCAGGAAGTATTTGACCAGCTGCAGACAAGTCACCACACCAACTCCGTCGTCGGTAGCGCCGTAGCCGGTCGAGACGCTGTCATAGTGTGCGTTGACCAGAACACCGCCTTTGCCGACGGGGAACCGGCCGGGAGTGTCCCACCAGTGGGCTTTCTTATCGTCCGAACCGCGGATGTAAACCAGGATGTTGGTCCCTTCGAAATAAACACCGACGGTTTTATCGACGAATGTCAGATTCGAAACCAAGTCGTCGAAAACGAAAACGTCTGGCTTTTCCTCTTGTGCGTCATGGAAGGCATCGGCGGACGGGGTGGATTGTTGGATCGCGTCGATACGCTCGAGCAGCCATGAGCGGACCTCATCGTTCTGGTGCGAATTATAGGGATGGAATCCTTTAGTGAGGCTTTGAAGGTCTTGCCAAGCTTCTGTGAGGTTGAGGCCGTTCGGGGTCGTCTGAGGCGCGGATGGGACGTTGTGATGTATCACCAGCAAAGGGATGATCAAGGCAAGGTACACGGCTGTCGTGATGATTGTCACCGGCCACGGTGTAAACCCGAGGGGGTTCTTGGCTTTATGGGAAGCCATGGCCCTGTGGTGGTTGGGGCTGGAGGTGGTGTTGGAGTCGAAAATCAGCAAATGCGGGGGAAGAAGCAACTTCACATGCGCAGATCCACAATGCTACACTGTGCATGCGACTTTTCAAGGTCCACCGATGTATTCCACACATAAGTCGATACTACGATAATTTATACGATCTTGTTGCTTAATATGTGTTTTCCTAGTGGCCTCTCTATCCTGGAACCATCTAGTTGCTGTTTCCAGACATTTAAGACATATCACAGTATGCTAACACATCGGTCGGTCTACATGAAAGCAATGTCTTACTGTAGGAAACGCCGGGGTGGTAATAGGGATGCTTGTATTCTATGCATTTCGCAAGATATCAAGACAGTAACCGCTGGTGAACTAATGCAATTTCCACATAAAAGATGATCTTCGCTCATATGAATAGAGATGACTGCCTGGATCCGGAGGATAGCAGAAATTAAAGAAATTAAAAGAAACAACCGGCCCTCGGCTCATTTTCAACTAGGAAAGGGGGTATCGTATCAAGTGTTCAAGGTCGAAACGTCGAGAAATTCGTCATCGTCGTCGTTGATGACAGCCGCGTTCATCATCCCAGCCATCCGACCTTCGTCTCCGTCTCCATCTCCGTCCAGTTCCTCGTCGTCGTCATACATCGTGGCTTCTGTTTCTTCGGGGTAAGAAGCTTTGTTTTTGTTCAAGTACTCACGGAGTCGGGTGACACCATCGCCGCTGAAAACGCAGAAGACGTCTCGCTGTTGTTGGGTAAACTCTGGTGGAGCTTCTCGGCAGAACGTAGTCAGACTTTCGTGCAAGAACTCTTGAACGCCTGTCAAACTTAAATGGGTTAAACGGGGGCAGTGGTTCAACAAAGCATGAATACCCTGGTGGAAGAAGATGTTAGCATTTACACTCTCCAGACTCATTGATCGGGTAATACATACATCCATTTTGAGCTGGACGCAGTAGCTTAAATGGACTCTTTCCAGGCTACTGCTACTGTTGCTGTGACAGCCAGAGTGGTGGTGGTGAGCTGATGCCCTGGGTCTTGCCAGTGCCAGTATGCTTTGATCAGTGATGGCCTGGCATTTGACCAACCCAATTCGTCGCAGTTTAGGCAAGGTTGCCAATTGCTGCACGCTATGGTCGGTCAAACGGTTGCAACAGGCCAGATCAATGTACCGAATTCGGTTGCAGGACTTGACCAGCGCGATAACAGCGACGTCTGAGATGTTGGAGCAGTGACCCAGGTGAACATAGTGGAGATTCTTTCCGAGTCGACAGATAGCCATCACGGAACGATCGGTGATGAACCGACACTTGGCCAGTACGAGATTCCGTAAACGAGGAGCCGCCTGCACGATTTTTTCCACTGACTCATCCCTCACATTTTCACAGGCCGTGAGATCGAGTATGCGGAGGCTATCAAACGTCATAGTTGGTGGTAGTGACATGAATGCAGAGTCGTCGATCTGAGTGCAGTGTGCGAGACGCAATTCTCGAAGATGTCGGAGTGTCGTGAGCAAGGCAGTCACCGATTTGCTGGTGACCATATTGCAATTGTGCAAGTCGATTTCTAGGATAGAAGGACAGTTTTCTGCGAAAGATAGAATGGATTGGTCCCTGGCACTCCACACTCCGTTGAGTTTCAGCTAGTCATCGGTTAGCATTGAGTATTATTCAAAGCATAGTTTCCATGGTTTCCATACCCTCTTGATTTGACGGCATTTTTGCGACACCTCGAGCAGGGCATCGTCTGTGATGGCTACGCAGTTCGTGATGTTGAGACCTTGTAAGCGAGGGCAGTCCCTCGACACGGTTTCGAGGGTGTGATCTGTGAGATATTTGATTTCCGAAACATCCAGTGCCTGTAGGTGTCGGTTGCCCTCTACCAAGTCCGAGACGCCCTTATCTGTAAGCTGCTTGCAGCCTGTCAGTGTCAAGCGTTCGATGCGTTTGCACTGGTTGAAAGGAACAATCGTGCCATCATTGACCTGGTTGGACAAGGCAGACAGGTTCAGTCTCTTGATGAGATCGGCATAGTTGAAGAGGCTGTTCGGCTCCCCGAGCGATGTCGTCACCCTCCCTAGGTTGCTCCAGCTGTTGCAAGATGGTCGATGCCACAGTATCCCCACGGAGTTCGAGGCCCATCCACGACACACCAGCATGCAGTTCCGCATATCCACGGGCGAGACCAGTTTCGAGAAGATCGCAATCAGTATCTCAGGTGGTAGGCGGCCGATGGGCGGCAGTGGCGCGGATCGCACATTTTGTGGGTGGGAGTCACGGAAATTAGCAACACCTATGGATGATTGCGAATCGTTGCCCTGGGCCATGAAGAAATCGGTGTCATCGTCTGCGGCACGTTCCGGTGACGTCGATCCAGAGGTTTCGGAAGGGGCTGCGCTGGGATGCCGACCGGCTTCTCGTGGGCGAGGCATGTTAGGCGCCGATGATGATTCGATTGTGGTAGACCGGTTCTGGAGGCGGTTCTGTTCGTTAAACTGTTGGAGTCTCGTTACTTGAGAGGAACATGCATGGGTGGAAGGTGCATGTGAGGGGCTGATTCATGCAAGTCCAGTCCACCAAGGCTGTCTGATCTCAGTTAAATTCCCCAAGACTGTGAGTCGAGGTGTACGGGTAGATGGATATGGTCTGCGGTGTTTGCAGTACGATGCACGCAGTTGAGGGTGTAAGCATGGGAATCTCGGCGCGTAGATGGAAGGGAGTAAGAAATGGATCAAACTCAAAGTGAGGTTGAGCGATCTAGATCTCCTCTAGCACCCCTTGGATCAAATGCAAACGACGAAAGAGTCAATGCAGCAAGATGTGAAGGGATACAGGCGGCAATGGAGGGGGAGGCAATGGGGCCCGGGTTTCACAATGGCGCGGAGTCCGTGCCAAGCAACGTCCTTATCGCCTGATAAGATGCACGTAGTCGGGCTCTGATCACTCAAATGTCCAACACTTGACTCGATGACTTATTTGGAAGTTTTACGATGTAATAAGCAAGTGAAAAAAAGGTACAAAGTACTGCTCGTCACTCCCGGTGCCTTCATATGACATGCCCTCGTGCTTGATCTGCAATCGATCTACATTTCACCGAAATACATGAACATCTGACCTCATTGGAATGCAGGGAAGTTGCCTGTATCCTTCCAGAATTTCTTTGTACATTGGAAGATCTAATCTTCTACTGTCTGGGTCTTGAAATGCTCTAACCTTCCGTCCGGCCCTTCACCCAGTCACGGAGGATATTCTTCCGAATCTTACCAGTACTGGTCTTGGGAAGCTCGCTCACCACTTCCACCTCGCGAGGGATCATGAACTTACTGATTCCGCTGACATTACGAGCCCAGGTGATCACCTCAGAGCCTTCGAGGCTGATGCCTTGCTTGACAGTAATGAAGGCTTTGGGCCGTTCGCCCCAGTGAGAATCGGGAACAGAGACAACTCCGGCTTCCAAAATACCGGGATGTGTGACTAGCATTGACTCCAGGGCCACGGAGGATATGTTCTCACCACCTATTTGACGTTAGTGAATCCTGTGTGTCGGGGGACTCTCGAAGAAAAAAAAAAAAAAAAAAAACATACCGCTGATGATGATATCTTTAGCACGGTCAAGAATTTGAATCGCGCCATCCGGGTGCCAAACGGCGAGATCCCCCGAGTGTAGAACACCTCCAGCGAAAAGTTTTCGCGTTGCTTCGGGGTCTTTGTAGTAACCCCGAGCACAGATATTTCCGATAAAGACAATCTCTCCGATCTCCTGTCCATTCTTGCTAACATCGGTGATGGTCCCCTCGGGGACTTCGGTCTTGATGACCCGCGCAGGGAGACTTGTGATGAAACCATGGCCTTGGCGGGCCATTTTCTTGTACTTCTCTTTCAGTTCAATGAGGTCCCACTCGGGTAGTTGGTAACCTTTGGTGATCGGACCATAAGTCTCGGTCATGCCGTAAACATGTACAGGATGCAAATTTAAGTCGGTCATTTGTTCAAAAAGATGAGGAGTAGGAGGGCTCGCTGCCACTGTGACACGCACAGGCTCAGGCAGCTTCTCTGCCTCCTTGGCGTTGCATAGTAGTGTATTGACAGTAGGTGCGGCGTTGAAGTGGGTGACGCGCTCTTCTTTCAATAGCCTCCAAATCTCAGGATAGTCTATCTTGCGCAAGCAATAATGTGTGCCACGAACTGCTGTCACTGCCCATGGGAATGTCCATCCTGAATACATGAGTGTCAGCTTCAATCTCCTGCACTTGAAAGTCTCTTATAGACGAACCCATGGCATGGAACATTGGCAGTGTCCAAAGATAGCGAGCACGTCCATTGTGGTAATTGAGGCCAGATTCAATGATGTTTCCCAGTGTCGCGAGATAAGAACCGCGATGGCTGAATTCGACACCCTTGGGTCGAGCTGTTGTGCCACTGGTGTAAGCCAGCGCAAGTGTTGACTCCTCGTCGGCTGCCTGCGTCTCCAGGCCTTCCCAGCCATGAGAGCCAGTGTCCAAGTCGTGTCTCAGGCCCTCCAGGATAGCGTCATCAAAGGGACCGGTCAGTTCACCCTCGGTTGCATCGGTATCAGTATCTACAATGATAGGGATATGGGGGTATTGGGACCGATAGTTCTCCAAGAGCGGGAGGAATTCCTCATCAACAATGAGGACCTGTGCATCGCCGTGATCAAAAATGTAGGCAATGTCTTCCTGCTTGAGGCGGTAATTGACGGCTGAAAGGATGTTAGATGGATTCGTCGTGCCCACCCTTTCGATACATGTAATTTCATACCAACGTTGACAGCACCCGCTGCGGCAATTCCAAAGATTGACTCGAGGAATGCCGGGGTGTTAGGGCAAAGAATACCGACTCGGCTGTATCCATGCTTCTTGAGATAGTATGCCAGGCCTCTGGCTCTGTCTGCAGCTTCACCATAAGTCCGACGCAGGATCTTGTTGTTGGCGGTTACATGGTAAATGGCCTCGGCCTGTGTAATCCTCGTCAGACGCTGATAAATTCCAACCAGTCAATGGCAAGCTCACATTGGGCTCAATTGCCGCGGCACGGGGGAGAAAGAAGGTCGGCGACAACGTATGGTTATTGATTCGGTGCTCAAAGGTGGGAGAAGGGGCTCCATTGAAGTGACCCAGGAGGCCTGAGAGTCGGGATTTCACACTAGACATGTTGCACAGAGATTGGAAGCACAGGCTGTCATACAGCGGAGATCTGGAGATGTAAGGGGAGATGTACAGAGAGGTGCAGTAATGTACAGAGATGTACAGAGCTGAATTCCCCCAAGTTGGAGAAATGCGGGGATGAACTTTAGAAGTTTCGTTACTAATGCGGTTAACCTAGGCTATACAATCCAGCGGATCGGAAGCGGGGGTTCGGGAACTAAGCTGGGGTCGGGTTAAGGGGACAAGTTCTCATTTTTGCATCCGTTCGTCATCTGAACGGATTGGTCTGATCTAACTTGTGGGGACTAGGTGTCGACCTGAAGTCCTTACTTGTGGTATCCCCAGACCGCACAGTGGTCAGCCCCAAAATTGCAAACAGACCTCTATGGCTAAAGGAGAAATGTTTTTGTAGCAGAGACCAAGGTAAATATATATATACTAGTGGGTTAAGACATATTGCCTAGGTGAGCTTATTCATATTAGATTTAGGCGAGTGATCCTGAAGTCTAGGGGCTCCAGGGACACATTTAGATACACCTGGACATCAAGGCAAAGCCTTGAAGATGACTTGTCCTTAATTGCTCAAGTAGATATGGTGGTACTACGCCTACCTGAGGGAGGTGGGGGGTACGGGCTTTCCTGAAGTCCAAGGTTGAGATGGCAATTGGGCATGCAGAGGTGGAGTGATGTAGCTACCTAGGTACGCAATTTAGTGACACTACACATTGGAGCTGGAACACTGAGATAGTGAGAAAAGATAGGTTAGAGTATTTTTTAATCATAAGAATCATGTTGAACTCTTGAAAATTGTTTCTTTGGATTAAACCGCCACGGCGCGAGTCAACGGCCAGCTAATTTTGAACCTTTAATCCCAAACGACTCCGTTTTTTTTCGACTTTTGAAAATCCCGAAGACCCCAGTCCCCGATCCATGTGCGTCACAAACAAGTGGTATTCATGAGGTAGGGGACCGGGCCGCAGAACAAGGTCGGTCGGCTTGCCGTTCAAATTCGCTGAAAGAAAACCGTCCGCGATCCCATCCCAGAACCATCGCTCGACACAACATCCAGCCGCGCTAAAGGTATCTAGTATCCATACTGAGCAAGCTGGGTCTTGGTCTTGCTGTCCACGTTCGCTCCCTGCTCCGCCTTGGCAAGGTTGCGGCGAGCGGCCTTCTTGCGCTCGTAGTAAGCCTTGCTCTTGACCTTTCGGCGCTCCTCGAGACTGTAGAAATAAACGGTTAGAGATTATCATGGGGAAGATCACGGTACGCAATCTGGGACACTTCACATACCGGGAGACAACATCCTGGTACTTCCAGCCAACCTCGTGGCTGAGACGGCCAACGGTGCAGTACTTGCGGCCGGGGCGCAGACGCAGGACACGGAGGGCCTGGGGAACGACAACGCGCTTCTTCTTGTCGTAGGGAGGGGGGACACCCTCGAAGACCTTAAGGCGCTCCATAGCGGCGGCACCACGGGCGGTCTTGTGGGGAATCATACCGCGGATGGCCTTGTAGAGAATGCGGGAAGGAGCGCGGAAGTGGAAGGGACCACCACGGGTGGGGTTGAAACGGGTCATCTTGCGAAGGTAGGCGTGGTACTTGACTGTGCGGCGGAATTCACGTTAGTCTTCTGATGATTCCCATGTTGCATTTCCTCCAACTCGCGAACAGTCTCGAAATCGCTGGGTTCCTCATGGATCGTTGTGTTCCTCCACCGTTCGCGGTTCCTGATATCAAAGTGGGAGAAATTTTGAGAATGGGTTGAACGTACGCTTCGCACGGAAGAACTCGCCGGAGATGTTGAGGGCCTCACATCTCACAACGACGATCTTCTGACCGTTGAGCAGCTGCTTGGCGACAGTGCTGGCGAGACGACCGAGAAGCTGTAGAATCACTGATTAGAGGCGAACGTGCAGGCAAGATGAGGGCAATCCTTACGTGACCCTTCCCGTCGATCGTGACAACTGATTCAAAAGAGGACATGTTGGCGATCTAATGTCCCGGGGATGGAGTTGGCGGATTGTCGTAGGATGTCGTCGGATCTGCTCACAACGAAAGTCAGAGTCGCACTTTCCCGGCCGGGCTAAGCGAGGCTGTCTAACAAACGGTAAGAGCTAGCCCTAGCCATGCCCTAAATCGACCAATCATAACTGAGTCAGGTGACTCACGTGGATCCACTCCTATACTTGCCTGGTGGCCAAATATTCAATTCCATCATTCGGACATTGTGCGCTATTTTTGCATTCTCTCTTGTGTGGCTTAGGGCTGGCAACTATACGGAGTATACGGAGCATGGTTCTAGAAGTAGTTGATGATCAACTTGGCTCCCTAAAAGTTGGCAGACCTTGTCGGTGTAACAATTATTAGCGTTTAGCACTTGAAATTAGGAATGATCCTACATTGCCAAACATTTCCTTTCTGATACACCTATGGCTTTTGCTGGTAGTAGCCCTGAATTCAACCAAGTCTGCAATTATCAGATCTGGAATCGAAGCCCTGGAGACTGGGTCCGATGACTAATTTATTCTAGACCCGCGGACTTGAGGGCTACCAGGGTTCGCGGGCGTGTTGTTTTTTTCTCTCTCTCTTCTTCTCTCGGCCTATCAAGTTCCTCTCGGTGGAAACAACAGAAATTATAAACAAAAAAACAGTCGTGATACTCGACATGTTCACATCATACTATTCGATTGCGCCACCTGCACGGGCACTGTGCATTGCAATCAAAGTTGCTTTGACTCGCATGGTTTGAAAGAATGTCGCCAACGGCTCGAGTCATGCGCCCAAAGACGTATTCGTCCGCCTCTCCGATACAAACAGCTACGCGCCCTCCAAGTTAGGCCTCAAGCTCCGAGCAGGGGGAAACCTGAATGTCTGTCGACAAGTTACCCAACAGTGGAAGTCCAAGAGCGCTGTGCCCGGACAGTCGATTGGATACGCAGGGCCGAATTCGAAATCAGGATCACTGGTGGTGGTCAGCCTCCCAACTCGGTTCCTACGAGCCCGATTCATTCTCAGTATGATCCTGGGCAATAAATGCTGTGCTATCATCCTCGCAAAGATGTGCACCCTCCCATTCCCTTGAATCAAAACCGGCCCAAGGAATATCTCGGACTTGGTGAACAGACATCCATGTCCTCGCAGCGAACCCAGCATTATGATATTATGACTCGAACATGAACGCAGCTTTAATAGCCAATGCTTTGGAGATTTGCAGGATTGCATCAAACTCATCACGGAGTAACTGTCAGTCGGCTCACGTCGCCTCGGATCTGCCCTGATCTGCCTAGGTCTGTTTGTCTCGAGCAGACGAGCCCAACACACGAACCTTGAATCGCCTTTGGTTTCCCGCACCCACGGGTTTGAAAGATATTGCGACCCCTGATACGAGTCGAAGAAGATGCTGCTGGGCTCCAGGGCTTCAGGGCTCAAAGTCACTTGACCTTGATATCACCGTGCCGCATACGCCACCATAGTCTCACTTCGATAACGAAAACAGGGCTGGCGCAGTTCCTGTTAGATCGCTCGATGCGATGCGCTTCGCACATCTCTGAGCCTCATCAGGCCGCCATGTTCTATTTGCGGCGATGTGCATGAGGGGCGAGGGTACGAACGGGCTCGCTGGCCATCGGCTATACCAGGAGAAACAAACTTGAATCGTGATTCCAAAATGATTCATTTGACCGTGTCACTCGCAAGCTGCTATCCGAGGGCAGCAAACCACAACCACAGCCTGATCGACTTGTCTGGCAAACGCAACGAACCGAACAAAGTTTCCACGCCTCGATTATAGACATGGGCGATCGAGTCCAACTAGTATGCCATCAGCATAGCTGAGGTCAGACCCACAGCATTTCCATTGCCATAACTGGTAAGTGAAAAGTCAGAAGCAAAAATTTATCTAGAAATTCGCCGAACCGATCGCCCGTCCCTGAGCGCGGGTACCCTCCGCCATTTCGATCACGCCTCGCAAACACTCAGATAGGAAACCTGCATCGCATGCTCCACCATCGTGGCAACGAGCTGGCCACACCTAGCGGGGTAAAACGGCTGAGCGCGCCGGCTCTCGTTCAACGTGAGCTGCTCCTGTGGTAGGCTGACCACGCGGTCGCGAACGGGTGATTCCCAATAAGTCTAATTATTCAAGACTTCGCAAAGCGTATTCAGTCCTGGCCGACCCGATCAAAACGGCAATCTCTTAACTTTTGGACTTGCATAGTGGCTTGACGCCAGATGGGACCTACCATTCGGAACGTATAGTGACCTGTGGGGCTTTGGCCTCCCGTTAACGCCGGAAATGTGCGCCTCGGTGCATGAGGAGTTTAACATTGGTCGGCTAGGGACTTGATGCACGATCTTAGTGCTGTCAGATTATTGAGCTTACATCATTTATTCCCAGCGCTCTCAGGTGGGCGTCGTCGAGGGTGGTGGGCGACCCCATCATACTGGTTGCCCTTCTCCAAGGAATGCAACTCGAGCATCCTGACGACTTGTAGGGATACTTGGTAGGTCATTGTTGGTTAACCCCGTAGATCTGCATTTGAGTTAATCTGCATCGAACCCAAGGAATGATCCATATTTCTCCATATTTTTTGATTTGATTTTGATTGTCGTAATTACTGTTAATTCTCCCTGCCGGCTAAACCGCCCCCGCATACTCCGTATACTCCGTACAGAATGTACCAAGCCGACCTACAGGTTCTGTGACATCACATCAGAGTTCCCTTTAGTCCAGGCACTAAAAGTACACAGGTCATCTGCAGTCTGCAACGAGGATCCTAAAACTCAAACGTTCCAGGACCAGCGCTTCGAAACGACCTGCGAGTGGAGGGGAGCACCTTCAGCCAATAGACCCCCGCACTCTGACAGACGATGTGACCATGCGAGGCTGATCATGTATTCACCTTGGGTGTTTGGGTGCTGGGCTGGGCTTTCTTCAGGGATTTTTTTATTTACACAAACGCTCGTGGAAAACACATGTGCGGGTGAGTTTCTTACTCCCTCCATTCTAGAAGGCGTTCAGTGGCTGGTCTGAGTGGTCTGGCCCTCTGCAATAACACTTCAATTATTGCAGTATGTAATAGTAGCGTCATATTATTGCAGGCAACCTGCAGGGCTCTGCGTTTACTCTGTTTCCCTAGCGAACCCGCCCCTCAGCTAAAATTCGGATGCATGCGGTTGCGATTCCCTTTGCTAAATCCAGCCTCTGGCCTTACATAGTACAGCTTTGGTGTCACTCCTCACTCGGTCAACAAGATTCAGTGTCCAATCCCGAGTTTACCGACCCCGGTCCTGGGTTGCGTGACAATCGAAAAAAAAAAAAAAAATGAAGAGGGGCATAAATCTTCAAGAGGATTAGGTTACAACCCTGTGTTTTGACAGGGGGATGAAGAGACTTTGTGTGACATTGAGAACAGCGCTGATGGGATCGGAGGATTATGGATTCGGCTTGCGCAGTCGGGTTGGAAAGACGGTTGACTGGTGTTTGTCTGGGGGTTCTTCGAGTTGTGCACCTGGGCCATCACTATCACACAGATAGTCAAATGACAAATTTCAGAGGGGATAAGAGCCGAGACACAAGATCCTGGGGGCGACAGGACGGATCCCTGTCGACAACGATCTTTCTCGCTACGGAGGGCCGTAAGACATCGGACCTCGCATTGCCAATTATGCTACCTTTAGTGATACTGGTTATGTTGGCAAATCAATGGTCCAGTCTACGAGTAATGCTGACAGGGTACTAAAATGCCTCGGCATTTGCATGCTTTCCAACCTTGGAATAGACTTGTCATGATCGGGGCCGCACATCAGGTGCATACCATGGAGCAACACTGTACATATCTCTCTGCGCCGCGCGGACCGCAGCCTGGATCCGGATGACACGGGCCAGCAGAAAAAGCTCATACTCGTCCCTTCCTGAAGTCATGGTAGTGCGATGGTCTCATGTTCCAACGCAACGTATAGGAAGAAAGAGATAGTCTCGGGTGGGGTGTTCAGAGACACGTTGGAGAATGGGTCCGGTGTGGGACAACCAGTTGGGTGTGAATCAATGCCTGAACCTTCCTCAAGTCTTGTCTAGGCCAAGCTGCATACCCATCTGAGTTATAAGAATGTCAAGTAAGAGAGAATTCATCTGAGATCAAAGAGTAGAGAGAAATCGAGAGAGCAGAAATGCGAACTAAATATAGATCGAAAGAAAATAAGGTGTCCACGGTAATCCGGGCGGACCGGGGTACTCTGACCACGGAACCAGGTACGAAGATACATACTGTACTTACGAGAACTTGTACACACTTACGGTGAACGACCCACATTCTGGAATACGCAAATATCTTGGGCAAGGCGAATAAATGAGGCGACCCAAAAGACGCCTAATTGCCATAGCGATTGGAAAGTTGGGGGGGGGGGTTGGCTATTCACTAGCTGCAGCGCGGCACTACTAGATCGAGACTGATACAGGAAGAAGGAAAAGATGAGCATGACGACCACAAGAGAGGGGGGGCCTCCGCCATTACCCAAGGGGATCAAGGCTCGTGTTAAATTGATCGCCAAATACCTGGACTCGGGGTAATGATTGGTAGAGAGCACCAACAAATCGGATGAAGCGCACGGCCCAAGTTAATACGGTGTGGTGAGTGCCTTGCCGGGGATATTAAGGGAGTTTAGGGAGTTTGGTGTATTAGAAGAGTTGGGCTGCTCGAGATCCCGTACCTTCTGTAAAATTCGATTGTTATATCATCTTTACCAATTTATCACTTGATTCTCGGACATCGCCTTACCATCTTACCACCTTACATATCACTCTTTATACCTAGGTACATTACCAAGGTATACGTCCTTTGAGAGAAATTGTGGCGCAGTTTTGCCCCTAAACAATTTGGTTCTTCATTGTGCCCGTCTGGATTTGGCTTTTGTCTCTCATTTTGAGATTGTTTTTTTATTGTCCGTTCATTTTCCCCCCAAGGCGACATCCGACAATTCCCATACATTTATAATTGTCTCCAGTTCATTCTGGATGCATCGGTGTGGAATTTTGGCTACGTCAACGTCAGGTTGTTGACATTCCCCCATATACGCCCACCGCCTCTTCCCCTCTTCCTTCTCTCTTTCACTTCACTTCACATCTATCAATCCAATGTCTACACCAGATATCGACCCATACGGCGTACTCGGTGTCGCCAATGATGCAACAACCACCGAGATCAGGGCGGCTCATCGGAAGCGGGTGCTCAAATGTCATCCCGACAAGATTCAGGACGTCTCACAGCGGAATGCAGCCCAAGATGAATTCCAGAAAGTTCAACAAGCCTATGAACTACTCTCAGATGATCTTCGCAGACAGAAATATGACGAGAAGGTCAAGATAGCCGAACTCAAGCGCAAGCTAGCAGAGACCAGACGGACGGACCCATACAATTCTCCGCGCGCCAACAATCGCGAATTCCGCAATGGCCATATCGTGGAGGAGAGGGTCCCGCTGGATGTCTACTTTGAGGAGGCGATGCGATTCACAGAGGAGCCCCGCCCAATGTCCCGCAAGACCAATGAAGAATTCAGTTTCCGTACGAAGCCCAAGCCTACGGCCGCGGAGGAGAAGAAAAAACCTCGCACTCCGTTGAGCTCGGACCGCGCGGCAAAGGAAAAACGGGATACTACCAAAGCCACACACTACGACCGCGCCAAATTGCGCGATCAAGAGCGGCGACGACAAACCGAGGCCAAGTTCGAGGCCAATTATGCCGATTCCGATGATGACTCGGATTCCAGCGGATACCGCAGGCATGAGAGGCGACAAAGTGCAACTCCTCGCCGGGACCGGGACGAACGAGAGTCGCGATCCCGACAAGAATTTTCACGCCGCCGTGAACGTCGCTACGGGGACGATGACTTGAAAAATAAGATCGAGACCACAACCTTCGATGCGGAGGACTACATCGCATCCAAGGGTCGATCTTCCAAGTCTCCACGTGCCTACCGTGGTTACGACTCGACGGAACCAGAGTCCTCCAGCTCACGGTCCGAACGGCGACCCCCTCGTTCCTCATCGCGCAACAACTCATATGAGAGCACGGGTACCCCCAGGGGTTACGAGGTCAAACCGTCCAAGATGCCATCTGCCACGACCGCTCCAAGCATCAAGACTCCACGTCCATTCCCCTTCACTCGCTCCCATACTACCACCAGTACACCCACTGGCTACGTGCGCACCAAGCTAGAAACCCGTGACAGTCGCAAGTCTCGTGATTCGACTCTCCACGATATGGCGCATGAACCAATGCCATCATCACGCACTTCCAAAATGCGTGATCGCACCGACTCTGGTTATTCCAGTCCAAGCACCCCAGACCTCCCACGAGGAACCTCTCCCAAGACTTCCCAACGCTACAGCATCCTTGAGGAACCAGAATGTCGCATTGTTGAACCAAAGTCCTCAAAGTACCGTTCAGCCCGATCTCCGGAGCGGGAACGCCCAACCACGACTCGCACAACCCCCAAACGAAGCAGCACGTATCAAGCATACGAGCCTTCACCACGTTCAGAGCGGGAGCGCTCCTCGCGAACTCCTCGCTCTTATGATGTCCATTATATCTCCAGGCCCAAGGAGAAGGATATGAAATCCTCGCGGGCCTATCCCGATGATATTTATTCGTCTAGACGCACTTACGGCGACGATGATTATCGATTCCCTCCAGACAGACGCCAATCTGTCAGATGAAACCCTACGCAAACCACGAAAACCACGAAAACATGATCTACGAC
Organism: Penicillium salamii; assembly: GCA_911197225.1. NCBI lineage: Eukaryota > Fungi > Ascomycota > Eurotiomycetes > Eurotiales > Aspergillaceae > Penicillium > Penicillium salamii. The sequence continues at coordinate 1,400,651 of CAJVOY010000076.1, forward strand.
AGTTCACGCATACCCTTTCATTCTCTTCTTTCACCTTTAAACCTTTTTATTAAACAATATTTCCCAACAATTTTCACCAGAGGCCGGGGCGTTCCAATTTGTCTACTTTGCATCTCTAGCTCAATATCATCATTTGTCCATCCGGAGTCACCAAGTACCTATCGATAGAGCAGCCAATATTTGCTTGGCACAAACTAGATCTCGGCTCCAGTTTTCTGCACGCTGCACGTGCCTAGTGCATATGCATCTAGCGGACTCGGTCGAATGCGGATTGTGTCACCATGTCTGCTTACTGATTCTTGGGAGGCTCGGACCGGGATATGATGTGCTCGTGGCGCTATCCATGGGGTTATGGTGTGTTGCATTCCTGCACCTGGGGCGTTTTGACTTTTCAAAGATACTCGTTCTATCCGTTGAGGCTTGTGCTTTTGCTTTTCTTTTCCATTTTTTATCTTTGTTCCAGGGCTACCAATAGATACCCGTGGACTACTCCGTATATAGCGGGAATTCCAACTGATGAGTGACGATAAGATCATGACCTTATTCTAAAGTTTTATCAATTTATTTTTCTTCTTCTTGGTTTTGCCTTTCCTTTGTCTGTTGTCGTAGGATGTGTTTAGGTTCAGGTTGCTCAAGGAACTGGGGAGAAGGCTAAATATAACTTTATATACTATCTGGGCAAAATATATTGTGTCGATACTTGTACTTGGACCATGACAGTCTTCAACTTCCAAAGTTTGAAACTTTAGAAACACACTGCTTATGGCTTGGTCCTATCAGCAGTGTTCAAGGTTGTACATAAAAAAATCACAGGTGATATCAAACCCAATACATGTAAGTTCTAAGTTTATCGTCCTCTCGTGTAACCAGGGTGCGATGTTGAGGCTTTTGGTCCAACACCAGGTGGAATTGCGAGGGTTCAAGGGTTCGGCCCTCGTGCAGTGCTCCAATAAGCCACATATTGATTATTCGGGAAAGACTCCGGGGTTTCAAAGTCGAAGCTCATTGTAAAACAACGAATTTAGACTTCAAAGGACACAGGCAGATAAGGGTAACACAAATCGGAAGCGATTCCCGACTCGTACTTTGGATGCTCAGAATACTTTACTCGTAATACTTTAACAGTCTGTCGGCAGACTTGCTGCCCAATCAATGACAGGGTAGATGGTATGCCCATGTGGGACGCCATTTGATGATAATTATGGTGACTGCTCTGGAACCTCCAAGGTTCCAAGGTTGGAGAAGCACCCAGGTGTGGGATGCAACCGCGCCTGTGTGCCGAAGATCAAATACCTTGTCAATCAAATTAGAATTGATATGTCATTATCCATAAATGTGATAAAAAAATCAAGAGCACACCAGGAACTAGCTGAAGGTATGTACAGAAGTAGGGATTGTACAGGGTGCCAGATTCATATCATCGGTGCAAGTCGCCGAGTCCTGTTCCAGGGTTTCTCGGCCTTTGCAAGTCCGAGGATATGGTGGAACCTACGTCCGATCGAACTGAGCGCAGTAACTCAATCTAGACGAGGACGTATAATGCACACATCTAGGGGACGATGTTAGCCAAGAGAAAATATATCGATACCTCCAATGCCGAGCCTTGAGGATTGCAGGTAAAGAAAACTTACCATGGAAAGACCCAAAATCATTGAAAACCAAAAGAATGCATTCTGGAAGAAGTCAGTGACATCCACAAGTCTCTAAATTCTCAGGAGATCTTACATTGAGAATTGTCCGTCCACGGAAATAGCGCGATTTCTGGATGGCTACAATGGGAAGCTGAAGCATCATAGCCAAAAACCCGTACCCACGCAACTTCTTGGTAATGCAGCTCATTATCAGCTCATGGAAGACAGAGCTGACCAAGAACGTAATAACCATAGCCACAGGCTGGGAGAAATTGCAGCGCGAGGGCCAGTAGACGTGACGGAAGAGGAAGTGGTGGACAGGGACATTCCACTCGCGAGAGAATTCCATCCTAGAAGATTGAACAATCAATAAATCAATTCGGTAAGAAGCTGAGGTTTCCAACTTACCAGTCACATGAGTTCCACCAATCTGCGTAGAAGTGGCGATCGGCGAACCTAGTTAGTTCTGCGAATGCACCCAGCACGTATTCGAAGATGACAAGGAACACAAGAAGGAAGGTAATCATGAATGGGAACAGAAGCATGCTGATGGTCTCTGCAAGTACGAGAGCCTTGTCTGTAACACTGGTGAAGTGATGGAGCTGGGCGCTAGCCTCAACTAGAACTGGAAGGATGTATTCCTCACTGACCAAGGTAAGTAGGAAGATACAACCAAACACAGCCATGGTCTTCCAACCAATCTCCGACCAACGTCGTTCTTCTCGGCGTGGATACTCCAGCTCGTAACAAAGGGTCGGGCAGAAGAGGAAGTCAACGTAGTTTGCAACGTGGAGATTCTGCGGGTATGAGATGTTGCCCAACGGAGAGGTCAACTCCGTGGCAAGATCTTCCCGCAGTTTATCCAATGGCGCCGAGGATTTATCGTCGTCATGCTGCTTCATTGATGGTCGGCGTCGATGAACCTCCGGGTAGTGCACTGCAGCTGCAGCCGCAGCGTCGGAAGGCTTCTCGCCCGGCTTGTCCAATGAAGCAAGACGTCGCTCGGTCTCACTGAGATGGCCATTATAAAATGCATATGAATGCAACTTCATCAGAATGGTCAGTGTGTGCAGTGTAAAGAACACCTGGGCAGTCCAGGTCCACTGCATCATGAAAGGCCAGCTGGGATTTCCGGTTAGTTTCATACTTCCTCAGCCAGATAGATAGAGAAGTAACTTACTTGACCCATAATACCAGCCAAAATGCTTCAGCTAGACTCTGTAGTATGATCCCTCCTCGTGTCCACTGCAGCCACCGCGGGCCACTCCGCCATAGCCGGTGCATGGGCAACACTAGTGCCGAACTTATCACCATGGCGGCATCGCTCAGGCCCATCATCCACACGTTAGCCGTCAAGAGGCTCCAGACGCGCACTCGCAGGGGGAACCCGGTTTCCTTGAGGTTTCGCAGCATACTGGTACCGACCATGATGGCCAGGCCAATCCAGAAGAGGGTGAAGAACCCTCGAAAGTTGTGATAGTTGCTATCCGGGTCAAAGTGTGACACACGAGGGATATAGTCTATTGTGTAGAATAGGCGGTTGCGGGCGCGGACTTGCTTCCTCGCGGACGAGATCGAATGCGCCGACGGAGGCGCATCTTCAGCGACAGGGGTAGAGCGACCACTGCAATGTGACAAGATTCTTAGTTGGGATCTTGCTGTATACATCCCGAGCGACTTACCTTGTATCCTGAATTAGCTTGTCCACCGGAAGGGGCAGCGGCACATCCGATTTCCCGTCGGGTTGGATAGGGACAGCCCGGGGCCGCAGAGTTGCAGATTCATTTGAGACGGCACTAGACATCCTAAGTGGATGCAATGGCAAGTGCAATGGGATTGTACATCGAAAATAGTGAAAACAGTGAGTTGAAGAAACGGCCAAGTGGAGCTAGGTTTCTCAGCTTTGTTTGTACGGAGTAAACGGCACTACGTCAGACCCCTTGTGTATCAGGCAGACTGATTTTCCGCAAACCGTTGAGTTGTTGACTTTTTTGAGTCAAACTGACTTATTCTATTGTATGAGACTATATTGCACATCCTGTCCAAATCCCAGACATGGAGTTCTCAACTGCGTACTTTGTTATTTCTGTAAGATCTGCCAGGCCACTTATGTCATAGCGTGACTCAGCCCCAAGGCGGTGAAATGGGCATCTCGTGCACTTGAGCACAAGAGAAGGGTGATGGGAATATCTTTTTTGGGTACTCCGTATGTGGTGTCTGTGAGCTCATATGTGCTGGAAGAATCGTATAGATCGAGTAAGACACTGCCTAATCTATGGGGATTTTGCCTATTTAGAGTGTATAAAGTGTATGTTTACATTGAATGAGACACTGAGTTATATTGACTACGGCTATGGACTTCAACAGGTGTGGTGATGTCTGACTGAAGTTTTCCAATGCACTAACTACCTTTGGTTCTCTCGGAGCTATAGATACGAACATATATAATGCTGGTGAGGTTGGATCAAACACCATGTACGAAGGGTTGATGTACTATATAGATGACACGTGATTCAGGGATTCAGACTAGGCCACATTCACACTAGCGCCCCATGCCAAGAAGCCAGGTCGACTGCCATGAGGAATAATAATACCGTAGTCCAGACCTCCAGAGCCTCGACCCTTCGTCGTTTCATTGAGTTTGGTGAGCGCGGTGCTTGATTTGCATTTCTCTAACTGGCTTGATCCTTCCCATTGAATATTTTCTTTCCTCGCCCCGTCGGGGGTCCCTCTGGTCGTCATGTCTTCCCGTATGTGCTGCCCGCCGCCCCTCCTCCCCTGAGAGATCCTCTAACCACACAATTCGTTCTGCATGCAGTCAAACAATTCATCCGGAATGTCCGATCAGCCAAAACCATTGCCGATGAGCGTGCAGTCATTCAAAAAGAAAGCGCCGCCATTCGAGCCTCATTTCGAGAAGAGAGCCACGACTCCGGTATTCGGTGAGCTCCAAGCATCCGAGATGGAATAGTCGATCAAGCTCTGACAATTAACAGGAGGAACAATGTCGCCAAGCTCCTGTATCTTTTCACTCTTGGAGAGCGGACACACTTCGGCCAAATCGAATGTTTGAAACTACTCGCCTCACACCGATTCGCCGACAAGCGATTGGGCTACCTGGGCACTATGCTGTTACTGGACGAGAATCAAGAAGTGTTGACACTTGTGACCAACTCTTTGAAGAAGTAAGTCTCGCACGGTGGTTGACTTAGGGCCCGCGCTAACTATAACACAGTGATCTCAACCACTCCAACCAATATATCGTCGGTCTCGCCCTCTGCACCCTTGGAAACATCGCCTCCGTTGAGATGTCCCGTGATCTGTTCCCCGAAGTCGAAAGTCTCATGTCTACGGCCAACCCTTACATTCGTCGCAAAGCGGCTATTTGCGCCATGCGCATTTGTCGCAAGGTTCCAGACCTACACGAGCATTTCCTTGAGAAAGCCAAGAATCTTTTGTCGGACCGAAACCATGGCGTTCTCCTTTGCGGGTTGACGCTGGCGATCGATCTATGTGAGGCGGAAGAAGAAGAGGAAGAGGGAGGTCCGGAGGGCGTCATCGAGATGTTCCGCCCGCTGGCTGGAGGGCTGGTCCGCGCTTTGAAGGGGCTTACGACATCCGGATACGCCCCTGAGCATGATGTGTCCGGAATCACAGACCCATTCCTCCAGGTCAAGATCCTTCGGTTCTTGCGTGTGCTGGGTCGCGGAGATCTGGCCACCAGTGAATTGATCAACGATATTCTGGCCCAGGTGGCTACCAACACAGATTCTTCCAAGAACGTGGGTAACTCTATTCTATACGAGGCTGTTCTCACGATTCTGGATATCGAAGCCGACTCGGGATTGAGGGTGCTGGGCGTCAACATTCTCGGAAAGTTCTTGGCCAATAAAGACAATAACATCCGTTACGTGGCGCTCAACACTCTCAACAAGGTGGTTGCGATCGAACCGAATGCAGTCCAGAGACACCGTAATACGATTTTGGAATGTCTGCGGGATCCTGATATCAGCATTCGCCGGCGAGCGCTTGATCTCAGCTTCATGTTGATCAATGAAGGTAATGTGCGAGTGCTAGTGCGGGAACTGCTAGCCTTCTTGGAGGTAGCCGATAACGAATTCAAGCCCGTGATGACGACCCAAATCGGCATTGCGGCAGATCGATTTGCTCCCAACAAGCGCTGGCACATGGATACCATTCTACGTGTTCTCAAGCTGGCTGGGAACTACGTCAAGGAACAGATCCTCTCATCTTTCGTCCGTCTCATCGCCACCTCCCCTGATCTGCAGACCTACGCAGTGCAAAAGCTCTATTCATCATTGAAGGAAGATATCTCACAAGAGGGTCTCACATTGGCCGCTACATGGACTATCGGTGAATATGCCGATAGCTTACTGCAGGGTGGTCAGTACGAAGAAGAGGAATTAGTCAAGGAGGTCCGAGAGAGTGATCTCGTCGATGTCTTTACCAACATTTTGAACAGCACATATGCCACTCAAATTGCTGTTGAATATATCATTACTGCGGCCATGAAGCTTACAGTGCGCATGTCTGATCCTGCTCAAATCGAACGTTTGCGCCGCCTTCTCTCCAGCCGGACCGCAGACTTGAGTGTTGAGATCCAACAGCGTGCCGTTGAGTATACCAATCTTTTCGGCTATGACCAAATTCGCCGTGGTGTTCTCGAACGGATGCCCGCACCCGAGATTAGAGAGGAGCAACGCGTCCTGGGCGCGCCTGCCGCCAAAAAGCGCCAAAGCAAAGTTCTCCGCAGCAAAGCGACCACCAAAACCGCCAAACCAGCGGAACACGACCTGCTCCTTGACTTGGTCGGCGGCGACGCCCCCGTTACAAGCCCGACCTCGAACGGATCGAACACCGCCGATCTGCTGGCAGACATCCTCGGTGGAGACTCAGGCTTGTCATCGCCTGCGCCGGGTCCTAGTGCCCAGCAGAATCCAAACAGCGCCATCATGGACCTGTTCGGCTCAAATGGCCCATCGCCATCTCCACAGCCAGCTCAGCAATCATCCGCATCAATGGATCTGCTAGGCGGAGGAATGGGCGCCTCTGCACCATCGCCATCTGCTTCACCCGCTCCCCCCGCCGCTTCAACTCCCGCGCACACTGCTCTGAACAAAGACGGTCTTATCCTTACTTTGCAACTCCAGCGTAGCGGTCCCAATGCCCAGATCATGGCTCGTTTCCGTAACGAATCCAACTTTGACCACTTCACCAGCGTCGGTCTGCAGGCTGCTGTGCCCAAGAGCCAGCGCTTGCAGCTGAGTGCAATCAGCAAGGCTGAGCTGGAGGCTGGCGACGAGGGCACACAATCAATGCGCGTGACCGCTCTGAATGGGGTATGTTTCCCTTTCCTATATATTAACCTCCCAGACTAACTGGTTACAGGCCCTCCCTGCCAAACTCCGTCTTCGTCTTCGTGTCAGTTACGCTCGGGATGGTGGAGACCCTGTCACCGAGCAGGTGGATTGGTCCGAGCCATAGATGGATTTGGTGATTTGATGTCCAAAATTCATTTGAACGAATGCTTTAATTTTTCTATGAACAAACAGTCAAAATTCAGTGCTATACACCCTTAGACATGCCCTGTTGGCCTTGAATTCTTCTTTGTCGTGTCGCAGTCCAAGAGAAAGACTTGTTTAATTTGTATCCACCCATGGATGGATGTTCTTGCCAAAGCAAAGTCTGAGTGCACAAAGTGCTGCGATGTACCACTGATAGTGAGCTTCGGATGTCATGCGAGGCACTGGCCCAATCATAGGAGGAACATTTCGCTGCTCTTGGGGTCTACAAGGAAGTTTCTGTAGCTTGATGTGTATTGAATGTATCACAGATACATGTGTAGTCCAAAGGAAACCTCGTAGATGCTATAATCCCCCAAACGAGCGGCTTAATCAAAAAGTCATCAGAAGTACTACCAATCTCGTGATGAAACGCGAAACGAAACCGTTGTATACGAACCCAAAACCAAAAAGAAAAGATAACGTTATAGAAAAGGCAACCCATTGCAGAAAACAAATGCAAAACAATATGATGCGTCAAACCCCCACAGTGAAAGCTTCCAGTCTATCAGGCCTCAATGAGATGACCTAGGACCAAAGTGGCAGGCATATAAATTGAAAATCGGTATAGTATGCAAGTGAGCACTCAGCACTCACTGGACAATCAGATATGCTCGATAGGATCCTCGGGGAGCAAGACCTCGCCCTCCCTATGCTCACGAGGCAAACAAGCCTTGAGCGGCGGGCGGACGATGTCATTGAACAAGAAGGTTCCATAGACAAGCAGGCCAAATCCAACAACCTGGAGCCATTTGAAAGATTCCCAGCCTAGGCCGAGCGAGACTATCCAGATAAAGAGCGTACGGCATGTGTCAATCGTACTACGAGACGTAGCGGAGACGGTACGGGTGACAGACAAACCAAAGAAGTTGAAGCCACTAAAGAACAGTTAGAAAAGGTCAAGAAGGTCGAGAGCAAAGAAGAACCATACCCAATACTGATCATGATCAAAACACTTGACACAGCAATTGCACGGTTGTGAACAACCTCGCTCCAACCCTCCTTGATATCGAAGTATCCGTAACGGCCAGCATCGGTGCTTCCAACGACGATGTACATAATCACCATGCCAATGAGAGTGACCAAGAATCCAAAGACACCTTCCCATCCAACAACCTGGATAGGATCCATGGCGTAATTTTCCAGAATCCACTCCTCAAGCACGAACTGTGAGGCAGTGAAGATCTGCGCAGCGGCAATAAGCAATACACCAATGATAGTTTGGACAGCCTCAGGAGTTTGTGCTACAGCACGAGCATGCAGGACGGCCCTCTGGGCATTCTGCGTGATATCGTGTCCCGAATCGCCGCTGAACAAAGCACCCGACAGGCCGACGATCGCCACGCCGAGAACAACGATGAATAGCGCACTCCATTGATACATGTAGAGCTTGCGGTGCAGGAAGAGGACACTAAACAGGCCGACAAAGAGAACGAGGGCACCTCGGGTCATTTGGTAGATACTAGCTGCGACAAAGAGCAGGCCTACATTCATGAGAGTCGTGCCGGCGATATCGCAGGTAGAAGGGGCGGCGAGAAGGAAGACCTTCCACCCACGAAGTGGAATGCGGTCCTCGATAGGCTTGTACGTGCCATCGTCCAGTTCGTCTGCGTGTTCTTCGTCGTTTGCTTCGCCGTTGATCGGGCGGTATCCGCCTGCTAGGAGCGGGGAGGGATCACTTGACAGCCTGGGGGCGACATATTGACGGTAGAGGAAGGTCAGCGCAACGACTAGCCAGCAGCCCATTTCTCCGATGAACATTTGTGCTCTGGCGTGGTGGTCAGTTCTAATATCTTTGTCATGCTATGGTGTCGGCCCTACGTTTGGATGACAGGCTGCTCGAACAGCTTCCAGTGGGCGGGATCCGAGGAGTCACAATTCCGCACACATTGCATGTCCTATTTCGAGTGGGTATATTAGCTCTGGGATCTTCATTCTAGATAGCTAGCCCTAGCTTTTTGGAGCTGACGAGCTGACCTGATATTTGTTGAGAATGGTGTTGCACACTCCGGTCACGAGCATCATCGTGACCAAGAATGGAACCATGGCGTTGTTCGCCATCTTGCCCTGCAGTTAAAGAGTAGACAGGGCCTTGGGGAGGGGGTTCGTTGATTCGAGATCGAGTAGTTGTAGGAACCAAGGCGTCCTTGGGGAGGAGACAAAGCGGAGGTCCGGGCTTATCGCACATGATAACATCACTACATGATCACGCGGTACCTCCGCAGCGCTGACTGTACGGGCCGAGTACCCGGCCGCAAGGTACCCACATATCTACTGGGGCGCATGAGATACAGAGTCAAGATCTACGAAGTACCATTTACCACCAAAGCTGACCAAATGCATTGACATTCCAAAGAGCTAAATCCTTACTTTCCTTAAAATAACGCCATCGCTGAAACACAATTCCAAAGGATTAGAGGATTGGCAAGATCAAGATTATAAGGATTTCCCGCAAAGGGTACTCCGTAGTGTACAAACGCACCGCTCATATGTACGCCGGTAAGCCAGAAAAAAAAAAAAAAAGTAAAAACAAAGCCCTGGAAATGGAAACTTTCAATCAGTCCAGTGATATGGAAGGACTAAGTGTACATCTGAAATGTCAATATTCAACACATGGGTATAGAGATGCCTTCTTTCTCGTAACGCGCGACGGCGTCCCAATCAACCTCAAGTTGACCCATAGGGCCATTGTTCTTGACCTGGATTTCTGGGGGTATGCGCATCCGCGCGGCAGCAAGGGCAATGGACTCTTCATCCCAAGGTTCGTAGAACTTGTCAAGGAAAGCAGCTTCTTCGGCCTCATCCGGGGGCGTCAAAGTAGCCAAGTTGACCCAGTCGTCGACCGGGGTGGCTTCATTGATATCAAAGTCCTCAAGTGATTCATAACCCAGATGGGGTAGATCCTTGCTCGCGAGATTAGAGAAAGTATCGTGAATCGTGTCAAGCGAGGTGGGACAGTCCGCCCAAGGATCCTTATTTTCAGTGTCTCCCGGTTCTGATTTAATGATATCCTTCTTTTCGTCTTTGGCAGCGGATTTAGGCGCCTTGCCAATTGACATCTGCGGCGTGAGAAGTTGGGCTGACGCGGCGGGGGACGCTGTCTTGGTCCCAAGTTGACTGGTGACCCGTGCCATAGGCGTGGTACTGGGAATGACAGGAGTGGAAATACCCTGCTTTGTGGGCGAAGCAGCAGCACTGAGTCGGGTGGAAGATGGTGCCAGTCCAGTTGCAGCCGTTGCTTGCGCTTCCATCGTGTCGTTCGGGTTCAAGTTGAGGCCGATTGAGAGACTTTCATGGTAGTACTTGAGATAATCGTCAATGACCTCCTCCTCCTCTGGCTGGTGATTCTCTTCCACGTGCTTGTCCAGGGCAGCTTGAGACGGCAATCCTTGGTAATGGTTGGGGCACTCGACCACATTGCACTTGAAAGCACCAGCCAGAGCCGCAGCATTGGATGTGGCATCGGCCACCGCCTTGTTGTATTTGGTTGTGGCGGCGGCTGCCGCCCCTGGAACCGCATTGGCTTGAAGCGGACTGGACGACACGCCAGCATGGGACTGCTTTCGCTTTTTGGGAGGGGGCAACTTGAGATTCTCCGGAGCAAGCCCCCCGGCAGCATACTGGGGAACGCCTCTGGGAGATGGGGCCGCGAAAGGTGCAGTCGCGGCGGTGGCAGATTGGCTGGAGGCACGCCGAGCTCGATGTAAGGCTTCCTCCTGTGCTTGGAGTTGCTGCAAATTGGTTGCATTCAGTGCTGGCATATTGGCCTGGGCTGGTGGCGCATTCGGACCAGGACCTTGCGATTGCTGAGGACGTTGCTGTTGCAGACGATTAATCATGAATGCGAACAACTTGCGCATGAACATTATTGCACCAGACAGATAATCAGAGGTGACCGTGAAAGTATCGTTGACAGCCCATTCCGGAGATGGCTTGAATTGTCGCATTAATTGGATACGCTAGGTAACAGAAAGTTAGTATGGGAAGGGTTGGATAACCGAATAGTGACTTACCATGGCGAGAAGATTCTTGACATTCTTGTCTTGGCCTGGCATTTTTGCAAACCACTGAACTAGGGCATCCAGCCGGCCGAGGACATCCAAAGCTTCGCGCAATTGCTTGGTCATAGCAGCCTTCTGCTCCGGCGATACAGGTATGGGTTTTGCGGGTGGGGCATTCTTGGCGATATCTTCGTAGATTTCCATCACCTGGGGTGGCAGGTTTCTGCTCCATGCTTCCTCTGCAGCGGCTCTACTGAGAACTTGACCGCGGGGTTGCTGCTGTTGCTTGCGCATGTGCATCTCGAATTGGGCACGCTGTTGTGGGGTCATTTGAGCAAGCTGCTCTTGAGTAATTGGAAGACCCGGCCTTGAAGGGGCAGTCGCTTGAGCACCTGGGACAGGGGTGCTTTGGGTCAATTGAGGGGTAGTACTTGGTCGGGCTTCCGCTGTGTCATCCGTGCTAGGTCTCTTCTTTGGCACCTGCTTGGCAACAGGCGCTTTGCCACCCTTCGCAGCGGTGGCAGCTTGGTTCTTTGCTTGAAGTGCGGCGTTCAACTGTGCCTGTTGGGGCTGGGGTGGTTGCGGCTTGGGCTGTGGAACGGGGGGTACTGCAGGGGCTGGGTACTGTGCAGTCGGTTGACCAGGCTGCGCGTTTCCTTCAAGCAATGCTCGGTTTTGTGCGACTGCAGCCGCTTGCATCATGTGCTTTTGTCGATTTCTGTACAGGATTTCACGAATTTGCTCGTCCGTAAAGTTTGCAGCCTGGGGACCAAGCTTTTGGCGTGCCATTTGAATGTCCTGGGCGGAGATTGGCCGCATGGCCGCCATATTGATAGCAGGTGGCTGCTGGCCTCCAGGGAAGTTCTGTGCGCCTGGGAATGGAGTCTGTGTGCCCTGGAAGGGAGTTGCTCCTTGGCCTTGGCCTTGGGCGTTCGGGTCTTTGATCTGGTTATTAGAGGCAGTGATGAGCTGTCCTAGGTGAAGCTTTTGAAGCATCACAAGTCGCGGAACATCATTGGGGCTGGCAATTTGAGGGTTTGTGGCAGCCCACTGTTTTAGTTGGCCCCATGACTTGACATTATTAGGAACTTGCATTGAAGTCCCATTCATGTTCAAGATTGATGGAGGGTACGAGACACGGTCCATGTGCCTGCTTTGTTCAGGGGTCATTTCCACGCCACCATTATGTTGTCGCAGGAGTTGGAGCTTAAAAGCTTCATTCTGCCGTTGTTGGCGCTGTTGTGGGGTCATCTGCTGGCCCTGCGGCATAGAGCTCAGATCTTGTGGCCCGCCGATCGAGCCTCGCATCATACCATTGCCCATTTGGTTATTGATCATTGATTGACCTTGGCCAGGTTGAGTCTGGGGTTGTTGTCCAGGATTTGCCCGAGCCATGTTGTTCAAAGCTAAACGGCGCTGTTGCATAATGAAAGCCTGCGCCTGTTCAGGGGGCATGCGAGCGAGTTGCTCTTGGATGTGTGGCGGGATGTTGGAAGGAATTTGGGGCCGACCTTGCATTGGGGTCTGTCCTGCGCCGCCAGACGGATGCTGGGGCATACTTGGAGTTCGGGAGGGCGGTCGAGATTGATTAGGCACTTGGGCAGGAGACATTTGACCGGGGACCATGGGCTGGTTGAGCATTGGCATAACAGGGCTCTGTCCGGTAAGTTGCGGTTGTGCTTGTGTGTTTGCCTGACCGCCGTGACCCGAAATCGACATCTGGACCTTTTGAGCCGCTTGAGCTCGCGCCTGGGCTTGGGATTGCTGGGCCTGGAATTGCATCCGCTCCTGAGGTGTATTGAAGCCACCCTGGATATGTTGCTGGGCAAGCGACTGAGCTTGAGCGTTGAAATTGTTCCCGTTCATATTTCCCTGACCATTCTGCCCCATTTGTTGAGGGAACATATTATTGTTCTTATTGTTTTTTGAAAATGGCGCTTGGTTCATTTGCGACGAGCTGGCAGGGACCACGAGATGACCTGCTTCCTGAGAGCGCAGACCGTCTGCTTGTTGTCCCTGTATATTCTCCACATTGCCCATGAAATTCGGAGGTTCCATTGACTGACCAGGATTGCCCGGGAACGAGGAGTTTCGCTGGAGGCCCAGCATATTCTGCAGCATTTGTCGTTGTTGCTGTTGGTTCAATGACGGGTCGGCCATCATGTTGCCATTCGCATCCACTCCGGCGTTGGGCGCGCGTCCCATCTCGATTCGGGTGCGACGATGGCGTCGGATCTGGTTGAGTGCTTGCGATCGGAAGAAGTAGGTCATGGGGTCAAGATCCTTGCGGGTGAGATATTCGCGCTGTTCTGGAGTCATGTTTGACAGGTTCATCTTGATCTTTTCCATATCTTCTGCAGATGTCTTGTTCTTCATTTCGTCTGCCAGTCGAATGACATGGGCGAGGTCTTGGGGTGAAAGGGTATTGAGGTCATCGGGTAGAGGCACACTACCCGGGCGCTGTGGGTTGCGCTGTTGCTGTTGTGGCTGCTGTTGTGACTGGTGTAGCATTGCCTGTGATTGTTGCTGCTGTTGCTGTTGCTGCTGTCGCTGCATCACAGCTTGTTGGTTATGGCCATTCATCCCCATCCCCATCTGCGGACCTGATGGAGACCCCTGCATGTTCTGGTTGAGATGCTGTGGAAAATTTCCTGCCATCTGATTCTGCCCACCGGTCTGAGGTATCATACCGCTTTGGTACGCGACCGCCGCCTGTCGCTCGCGAGTGTTTCTAATGTGGAGAAGCTTTTCGGTGCATTCCTTGTCGTATTCCATTTTCTCGTTCGCTTTGGTGAAGGCTTTCAGCTCAAAGCTCATGGCCGCCTGGGCTGCTTGGGTGAGATCAATGCGAGGTTGGATTAAACGGAGTGAGGTGATCCTAAGAGAGGAAGAGCAAAGAAGTCAGGTTGAGATCGAAAGAGATTGAACAGGACGAAGCGCGTCCGTTTACACAAACACTTACATTTGATACACATTAGTCGCTCGGGTTTTCGTTGGAACCTCCGCCTTCCAACCCCCATAGGGTCCTTGACTTTGCAGCACTTGCGCAACATGGTTCATCATGGCTTGCACGTTATCATTTTTAGGAACTTGCATGTTGGCCTTCATTCTCATCGCAGGATTTGGGGCTGGCCGGCCAGGCCCCGCGCCCGGGTTGAAGTCTCCGGGATTCATGACAGACACCCCATCAATGGTGGATCAATGAGGGATCCGCGGAGAGGGTGTGGAGTTTAGCATTCGCTGATTTAAGAACTGTCAAATCGCCAGAGGTCAGCGGGTGAAGGAGAAATTCCTCACACGGGTGATGGGAGGGAAAAAAAAGCAAAGCTACTGGAGTGGAACCGCCGAGTCGATCAGGGAGGGTGGGGATGGGAGTGGGAAACGGACGAAACGGAGGGCAAGAGGGCAATAACGGGCGACCAACACCAGAGAAAGCAAGGCGTTCGGGCACCAGCGTCAGCGGGATCCAATTCGCCAGGTTGGATGGCGAATGAGGACAATGTATATGGGATCACAGGGATCGTGCAGCTCGGATTAAGTCGCTCCAGTCATTCCAGTCATTCCAGTCACTCCAGTTCGGGAAGAAGCAAAGGTACCGAGAACAAAGCGGGAGAGCCCTTGGACTTACTGTACGAAAGAGAACCAGGTGAAAAGAGAAAGAAACAGAAGAAAGGAACGAATTAAATGAAGGGCAGAGAGTCTTCAATCTGAGTAAAGAAGAAACAAATAAGAGAGATTGAAAGAGAGAGAGAATGTAGGTATCACGGTATCAATAGCCTGGTATTGTGTTTTCAGGGTGCCCATGGGGTCAGGCGATCCTGTCGGGATACATGCATTATTGCCCAGGTGATCCGCCTACGAGGAAGTACTTTACGGAGTATTGTTCCCGTCAATACGAGTACATCAGCCCGTTATTACGGAGCCCACCGTACCTGAAGCTCAGACACGTCGTCATAAGGTGGATCATTGAGCATCAGATCTGTCTGCAGACGCACTCGACACATTGCCTAAAATGCGAATCGCCTTGAGTTTATACAATTTAGTTGTTCTCTATGGTGTGCTCCTTAACCCATCAGTACATACTATACCCGGAATTCAGGCCAAAGAAAATATCTAACAAATCTCATTAAAAAAAACCCCACCAAGTCCACGAATCCCTCTCTAATCAGGATCGACAGGCGTTCTGGCCCTGACCTGATCCGGAAAAGCCAATTGGTCGAGAAAAAAAAACGGAAACAGCCAGTCTGTGGCTGGCCAGTACCTGGTACTCCACCGCTCCCTACAAAATACACTCAAAACAAGGTCACCAGTACTAACCTCTACACTTAGTCAGAACTTAAGTCAGCCCTCCTGCCCCCCAAAACGTCAAATCCCCCCCAGACTGTTCTATATATACACACACTGCTGCCTTTTGGTTGAATTGGCTGGCAAATAACTCGTCATGAACAACGGCTGAAACGATCCTTCTCTGTGTTTCCCTGTCGCTGTCTCTTCAGCATGTTTTCTGTCTCTGTACCGCCCATCTCCGTGGGCTCCAACGTATTCTTCGCAATCGCCCTATTCTTGATCTCCGCTCTTGTGCTACTTCTCCTGCGACGATTCCTGACCTTGCGCGCCACCCCGGGCTATTTAATCGTCCCTATATTCTTGGCATTAGCCCTGCCCGCAAGTGTCGTGCTCCTCGTCCCCATTGATCTAGCGTCGAGTTCGCGAGATGGCTCCGGCCCCAAGGCAATTTGGTTACCAGAGCGAATGGTCCTCGTGTGCTGGCGTATCGCATACTGGTTGATCTTCGTCCTGACCTGGTCAGTATTCCGTACCATCCGATGGGCATTAGTATCCGTTCATTAACACTTTTCCTACAGGGCTATCCTGCCATTGCTCGGCGAATATGTCGACTCCGGTTACCGTGACCCGAAAGGTCGCCTTATGTACTCCCTCCGCTCGAACGCTCAATACCAGCTGATTTGTCTGGCCTGTGCCATCGTGGGATTGGTCTATGTCTCTATCTCGAACGGATTCGAGTTCACCTCCATCAAGGGTCTGATCATGGCCTTGGCATATGTATGGGGTCTGGTACTTGCCATCTATCTCATGGGCCACGGTCTGGTTTCTATCCCGCGCAATCTTCTCCGCAACTCCAACGTCAGCGGTCGACTGCGAAGGATCCAGGCCCATGCGCCTAAAATCCACGACCGCTTGATGGATTCGGTGAACGAGCTGGAAAATCTCAACGGCCAGGTCACTTTGTTGCAACGCCGCAAGACTGGGACTGCTCGTGATTTCCAGGAGTGGATCGAAGAACTCAGGGAAGGCCATGGTCAGCCAGACGTGCGGGCACCAATCCTGGAGGCCCCCGAAAGCTCTGCTACGATTCCTTCCGTTATCACCGAACGCTATTTGGCCGACCTCACCCGACGACTCCAGCGTGCGCGGCATATGAAGGCTCGGTTTGTAGATGAGTGGGATCGCACGGTCCAACTCTCTGCCGATCTCCAAGCCATCATCGACTCTGCCGCCTCAAAGAAGCTCGAGTTCCCTCCTGCTCCGCGTCGGTCTTCATTGATGCCTCGCGTAAAGGTCCTCACGCCTTACATGCGGTACCAAGTTTACTCCAACGTCATCCCCTCGGTTCGATTGGCATTCGGCGCGTTTTTCGCACTCGTATCGGCTTGTATCGTTTGGTCTGAATTAATCAAATCCCTAGCACCACACCTTTCTGCTGTGAGTTTGACGGTGGTTCCCAATTGGAAGAACCAGCCCGTTGGCTTTGGGGGTCAGTTCGTCGCCTCTGCCTGGCTACTATACATGTGTTCGGCGGCTATGGTTGGCATCAGTGATGTCAAGGTATGGGGCAACCGAGCACTGGTCCGCCGCAACACTTACGGCGAAAGTGCTTGCTGGTATGCTGGTCTTGTGGCTCGATTGACGGTCCCAATTGCGTACAACTTCTTGACTTTCTTGCCCAAGGAGTTCCGACGGACCACAACTTTCTACGAGTTCCTTGGTAAACTGATCAACCTGACCCCCTTGGGCAAAGGCTTTGATTTCATCTTCCCCATACTCATCCTACTACCCATCTGTGCGACCTTGTTCAACCTGTACGGGCGCATCAAAAACATCTTCGGATGCGGACTCGCCGAGGATGACGATGTCCACGACGTTGAAAACAACCCCGCCGGCTATGGTATGGGTGGATGGCGCGAGGGACGTGATCTGATTGAGCGCGAATTGAATGGTTTCGGCTCCTTGGCGGTGTCCTCCCGTGGCAGCCGCTCCACCTGGGCCTCAGATCGCGACGACGAAGGTTCCCCCGGCTCGTCTCGACTACGCGTTCCAGTCGCGGAGGGATCACGTTCTCCCCAGTCTAACCAGCGGGCAGTTTCTGCTCCAACGATTGTAGATGGCGAAGAAGATGAAGAAGAGAACTTCTTCCAGTCGTTCGCCCATCGGGTGAAAAACACATTTGAAACCACCAACACTCCTCGGTGGTTCCAGGGTGAGCCCTTCCGGCTTCCTCGCTGGATGTCGAATGAGAACAATACCACAGAGGAAGCTGGTGTGTTTAGTGGCCGGGCTGTGCCTGGTCGCCTGCGTCTTGGTTAGAGGCATTTGCATTACGGTGTTTTGGGTCTCGGCTGCTGGACAGTGTAATATACATCGCTTTAGATCGCTTTGCTTGTACATAGCTGGGATCTTAAGCGTTTGCTTGAGTTCCCGGATACATTTTCAATTGGATATTATTATGACATACATTATTTCCATCCGGGCTTGTACTTCAGGGTTTCCCTTGTTCCGTCAATATTACTTCTCATATGGTATGTAAGCTCGCTAGGTTAACGTTGGGATATTTTCTCTTTTCGGGAAACTTAGTATCGGGAAGCAAAAGAATCAAATGCACGCCATGTTTAATTATCATCCGCGGCTGCAACTTTCGGGTAGTCATTTAGTCCATCGGTCAGTCGGTCATGATCTGTGTAGGTTATTCCATGCTCATTTGTTCCCCATGTTCTGTTTATAGTCAAGGCGCCACTAACAAACGATCCGCAGGTATTTCTAGATACTCTGGCGGTATTAAAAAAAAACACACAATTAGATTTATCGCCAAAAAAAAATCCGGAGAATTCAGAACCGACAGGGAAAAGAGCAAAAAAGAATGCCCTTATCCAGGATCGAACTGGAGACCTTCGGATGTCAATCCTGTGAACAGGAATGTCATACATCTTAAAGTATGAGACCAACGTCATAACCAACTAGACCATAAAGGCTTGATGGAGTTTGGGTGCCAAATTACAATTCAAGTCCCAGCCTGTTTTGACCCGAAATATTAGATTACCATTGAAGCTATCCAACTTTCTAATTTGGGGCGGTAGATGATTTTCCGATCAATTGTGGCTATTACAGTTCAAGAAGGGAATTATTGCTGCTATGGGTCATGAATACGATTGCTTGATTTATATGAAAGACATACGAGATTACATGGACTGCATCCTTAGCGTACATATACTAATCTATGTGAACGTGCGAATAATCACGCAGAGCCAATGAAAACGTCTGGATACATGTACCCTTTAATTAAACCCAGTAAGCACTAGTGTCGACATATTTTCTGTGGCAGATGTGTTAAGGAGCCCTGGAACTCAGACGATTTATTCATTGCACTCAGCGAAATCATCAGCAACCCCAGACTTGGCAATGGCCGAAAAAGGAAACACACAGAGCGAATCGCTAGCGAACCCCGAGTCTGATTTCCTGAATATACAACCAGCCGGTAATATCCAGTCCAGCTCAATCTTTGGTATTTTTGACTGAAGTCCCGAGTCACTTCACTGACATTCTGAAGAACGATATCAACGACAATTCAGCTTGCTAAATCGATTCGGCCTTCAATCTAATGTGATCCTCGCGGCATCATTCGCAAATTCGGAGGCTAGGACAACTGTGCTTTCTAAAGAAGTGGTTTACCCGGCCTTTCGAAGGATTATACAGCAGTATCCAGAGCTTTCTATGGTGTATTTTGACGGGCCATCCAAGAAAAAGAAGTCGAACCATCGGTGCATGTCCGGTTTCTTGCGCAGTGTCAATCTCGATGACCACGTGGAATTCTTAGATATTCCAGAAAATGAAGAGGAACTCAGCCTGACTGGCTTAATCGAGCGATACCACCGTACCTGGTTCGATCACTCGAAAAGGCCACCTTGGCAGTTCATCGTGATCAATGGGAGACAAACTTTGCTGGTATTTGACCACTATATCACGGATGGACGCGGGGCTACTTTTATCCTTGATAGCCTGCGAGAAGCGCTCAATCTTCCAAACCAGAACGAAAATGATTCATCTATTGTCCAATTGACTTCGGAGGTCAAAGGATTTCCTGAGGTGGATCCGGTCGAACTCTTGGGGAAGCCGTTCGTCTTCTGGGCCATCTTGAATTATTTGCGCTTTTGGTTTATCTGTCTCTTTTACAGAGGGACTAGTGTATTCTTCCACGATGCAAAGTATGAGGAGCAAGATTTCACCTTTGACGATCCGAAAAAGGAGGATAATGTTGTCATTACGAGGCTTCATACTCTCCGCCTGAGCGCTAAGACCATGATCAAATGTCTCCACGCATGCCGCGAACACCAGACCTCATTTACAAGCCTCCTACACACGCTCATCAAGGTGAGCCTGGCAACTGACTTCTACCCGAAGGCCAAGTTCAGCCATTCTGAGACAGTTATCGACGTCCGACCGTATCTCCCTACCCAGGAGAGGGAGAGGACCATAAGCACTGCTGTATCAATGATATCGAGTTTTGACTGGCTTTCGAAGTTCCGAGAAGCAGGTCAAAGCCCAGACGGAGAGGAACCCTCCATAGTGAACGCCGAACTGCTATGGGATCTCTCGCAACAACATAAAGCTCATATCACGAACGATCTAAAACACGAGATGTCGTGGTTGAAAGCCTGGCTGTCCATCCTCATGGTTGGAGAAGACGAGGAAGACTACATTTCCACTCTTTTGCCTGGCTATAAGCTTGTTCAGAATAGAACATTTTCAGTGTCTAATTTGGGCGCTTTTTCCTCCGCCGATTCGAGCGTCAGTGGACCATGGGCCATTTCCAGCATGGAATTTTCTGCAGGTGCCTTTAAAGCTGGTATTGGCTCAAATCTGACCTTCAACATTATCGGCGTTCAAAATGGTGCTACTGTTATACATGTTAGTCATGAAGAGGGGAGTCTTCCGGAAGAATTCGTCGGTGCCCTGCTTGAGCGGATCGAGAAGCGGATTTTCGCTATCATCGAGATTGAGTGAACAGTGTTCGTACATTGGCTTTAGCCGTGTCGCGAACGCTATCAGATGATTCTTGCTTTTTTACATCTGTTGAGCGCCCTCATGAAGTGGCAACGCAACGATTTGGGAAATCACGAATGCGGCTTAAAATCCGGTATATACACCGACAGATGCAGTGAGCCCTAGAAGTATGAATCTTCGCTCCATATTTTTAAGTATGAGCCATGCAAGGTCACATTGAGATATTATCAAGTTTCCACCGTTTTAAATGAGCCAAGACAATCCATTGTAGAACATCATAGAGCCTTGAACAAGCATCGCTCGGTGATATGTATTGAACAACCTATTCTCGGGACCTTACTTTCAAACAGCAGAACTAAGAACCCGGAATTGAAGTCCCACTCACCGTCATCTTACTTAAGTGCCTCCGCACGCAATATCTCGAGGGAGGAAAAACATAGAGTCAGTGTAAATGATGAACAGTTTCATGATTATTATCTCGATTTTTCCATACCGCGGATTTTGTGCTTGTCCAAATGGTGCACGGTCCATGCGTAGATTGAACCTTAGTTCTGGGGGGTTCAACTTTTCCATGCCCTAATAATTTGGATTTCTGGCATCCACAGAGTACTCTATGCAGTAGCAACATTTAAATGTAAATTATGCCTCTCTTTCCTTTAGCGAAACATCTTAGGAATATATGATTTTCTCTTATTGCGCTTGATCTGTGTAGTGAGATGCAAAAAAAAAAAGCGTGCAAGACGGTGATACTCGGGTACGGAGGACCGAACAAGCTGAAGTTGGTCCCTGAACACCACTTCTTGCTTGGAACGGCTAATAAGGAAGGCTTGGACATCACAAGCCTTTATGGTCTAGTTGGTTATGACGTTGGTCTCATACTTTAAGATGTATGACATTCCTGTTCACAGGATTGACATCCGAAGGTCTCCAGTTCGATCCTGGATAAGGGCATTCTTTTTGCAGTTTTTGCACCTACTGGATATCTAATTTTCAAGGTTGATACTTGAGTATGATCTGGCTACTTCACCTGCCACCTGGTTTAGCCCTCCAGGGCTGGTTTCAGGCCTAGATGCAACTTTAGAAGGGGGAAACTGATGATAGTACATCCCTATAGACCACGATTTTTTAAAGTTCAGCGGCTAGCAGATTGGCCCGGGCTCTTTGGGTGGCGAGAACTTTAGAGGTGGAAATAGCGGCATGCTAGTCTGAAGCATACCTGTGGACGTTGATTATACTCATTGAAAGTAAGGGCAACCCGACTTTTCAAGGTGATCAAAAGAATTGAAGAAACTTGAAAGACTACATCCCTCACTCACTCACAATATGAGATAAAGACCACTCAATTCCACATAGACTTGGATCACTCCGTCCGCAAGTCCTCCGGGTGGAGAGAGTGAGAGCTGCGCTCACCGAATGGCTAAGTAGCTGTTGAGTATGGAATGAATTGAGGTCCGTCTTTTTGTTGGATCTATTCTGGGTTTGATTAAAAGAATGAGTTCTAAAATTTCGCTACTTATGAATGCGCATCCATGGCAGCTTGGAGCTGTCTTCCAAGGTTGTGGGATCAACATTACTGCTTCCAGCGATCTCGTGGTTATATATCGGACTACGTGTCCTGCCATTTATGGTATTTATACTGAATACCTCAATGAAATCTTTTTTTTACTCTCTCAGGGTCCGTGCTGGTGTGACCGAAGAGAATATATATTGTGGTAAGATGCTTGGGTTAGCTTCTATTTACGAGGCATTTACCCAAGTACACCGCAAAGGGAGGTATCCTACAAGTTGACAAAGTTGGTCTAAGACCTCAGGAGAAAGAGTTCTAAGTTGGTGATCGAGAGACAGCACTGGTGGGTTCTAATTAGTACCCGGATGTCTTGTAGACGTCATGAGTTTCGTCATGGTTATAGAAGTGGAAAACCTACACAGTACAGATATAAATTCCCAGGTGACTACCATAGCATATCTTGAAAAAAAAGAAAAGAAAGATTACAGATCCCATTCTAAAGTTGTTAGTACACATCATATCGAAAGAACTATGATGCTTTCTCGAGTACGGGTAGCAGCCCAATCGACGCCTTCTTGGCCAACGAAACGCGCTGCTCCAAATTCCACAGTGATATGCGTCCAATCCTTGCGGCCTGATGGGCTCGGGAATTCGCCGAAGCGGTTCTTCTCAGTTACCGCCCAGTCCAAAATCGAAGATTACTTCCCACCTCCACGCACAAAAGGCGTGAAACAGGTGAAGACAGCATGGACACATCCGGTGTAAGTTCAATATCAGAATATCTGCACCGAGCCGCCCTTTAACTGACAAATCAACCAGATATACGGACAAGCAGATGAGCGATATTCATATTGCCCATCGACAGGCCAAGAACTGGTCTGATTGGACCGCTCTTGGAACTGTTCGATTCTTCCGCTGGGGCATGGACTTGGTGACTGGGTATCGACATCCTAAACCCAATGAAAAACTCTCAGCTCGCTTCAAGATGACTGAGAAGGACTGGCTGGTCCGGTTCATTTTTCTTGAGAGTGTAGCAGGTGTTCCCGGTATGGTAGGCGGGATGCTGCGACATCTGCGCAGTCTCCGACGGATGAAACGGGATAATGG
This sequence comes from Penicillium salamii, assembly GCA_911197225.1. Classification (NCBI taxonomy): domain Eukaryota; kingdom Fungi; phylum Ascomycota; class Eurotiomycetes; order Eurotiales; family Aspergillaceae; genus Penicillium; species Penicillium salamii. The sequence continues at coordinate 1,423,776 of CAJVOY010000076.1, forward strand.
ATGGTACGTACTGACTGAATAGCCCGCATTTCAAGTGAAGAAGCTTATGGCATACCATGTAGGATTGAAACACTGCTCGAAGAATCATTCAACGAGCGAATGCACCTCCTTACCTTCTTGAAGCTCATGGAGCCGGGTTGGTTCATGCGCTTGATGGTACTCGGTGCCCAGGGTGTATTCTTTAATGGATTTTTCCTTGCCTACCTGATGTCTCCGCGAATTTGCCATCGTTTCGTAGGTTATCTCGAGGAGGAAGCTGTTATTACCTACACCAGAGCCCTTGAAGAAATCGACGCAGGTGAGCTTCCAGGTTGGGACAAAGTGACTGCCCCTGAAATCGCGGTTGAGTACTGGAACATACCCGAAGACCACCGTACGATGCGCGATCTTATCATGTACATCCGCGCGGATGAAGCCAAACACCGTGAAGTGAATCACACCCTGTCGAACTTGAACCAAGCAGTCGACCCCAATCCCTACCAGATTGCGTATGACGACCCAAGCAAACCGCACCCAACTAAATCCCTCCAGAACTTGAAGGGCACAGGTTGGGATAAAAGTACCATCTTCCGATGAGGTTTCTCTTGAGATTGCCCAGGTGTATAACCCCAAAATTTGGTATTTGATGAAATTTGAATGATTAAATTCGACACATTAATACAGCTTTGACTTTACATCATATCTGCGCCAAGCCTTTCATTGCAACACAGACTCTGCTCACTACTCACTGAAATCAAATACTCAGGGCGATACATATCTTCCATTTATCCCACAGCGATATGAAAAAATATGACTTGCTTAAATCCTTGACAAGAAAGATCAGTCTGAGTGCTCAAGTGATACTTGATTAGTATTGGACCGGAGAAGCGCCCAATCAATCCTAATGCATATGGATTATGGAAGTTCCAAGCAAACAAACGAATGTCAGCACCTGCTTACCCTGTTGGTTTGTGATGTTCCAGACAATGCATGCATCAAACCTGCATCAAAGCACCTGCATCTCACAGGCACCTGGGCAAAATGGTTTTACGTAAGGAAAGTTGGCCCCCGGGGCTGATAGTCTTCTAGTTCTCACCCAGGTACAAAATTCAACAAAATTATTTTCATTTATCTCCAGCGAGCGATTCGAGTTGAGGGAAGGCAGTCAAATCCGCCATTGACCTGATTTCCCAGAAATGTAAGACGAAACTGAATCTTACTGTGCCTCTCGATTGTGAGCCTAACCAAACCCCAGATCCCCCCAGACCCCCGGACCCACAATTCCTCCCACGCGATGTCATTCTACACGGTTACCAAGATCGTCCTCCTTGCACTCTGGGGAGCTGGAGGGTTCGCCCACATGCAGATGAGCAAGCCGATCCCCATTCGAAGTCGTTGGGACAACCATCCCGCTGGACCTGTGGACTACGGTTATACCAATCCATTGAATGCGTCCGGGAAAAATTACCCTTGTAAAGGGTACCACACAGATCCTTTTAACTCCCAGGAATTCTATGTCCCGGGATCATCATACGAAATGAAGATTGAAGGGGGTTCACCACATCGAGGAGGCTCTTGTCAGCTTTCGCTGAGCTATGACCAAGGCCAGAGCTTCAGAGTCATTCAATCCATGATAGGAGGATGTGGTTTTAACAAAACATGGGAATTTGAAATCCCACAGGAGGCACCCCCTGGGAACGCGTTATTTGCTTGGACTTGGTTCAACAAAATTGGAAACCGCGAGATGTATATGAACTGCGCCATGGTCACTATTAGTGATGCTCCCGACAGTCTGAACGACAACAAAAACGTCACAAACCCCCCGAAGTTTGAGTCTCTTCCAGAGATATTTATCGCAAACATCAATCGTGAAGGGAAATGCGTTACTATCGAGGAACAAGAAGTTACCTTCCCTCTTCCGGGTCCCAAGGTTATTGGGAAGTCTGATTTCAAGGGATACAATTGCACTGAAGATGCTGCATTTCTGGACAAGAGTCCAACTGAGCAAGAGCCCAGTCCTAAAAAAAACTCAGGCCAGATATCGCTGCATGTGTCCGGTCTCAAACTGCAAATAATCCCCATACTTTTCTGTTTGCTGGTGAATTAGGTCAATTTACTGCCTGGTCTTGGAGACATTTCATGTGGTGGTTTATTGGGTCCTGGATTCGTCCGGTGAAAGTGAACATCAGGCGAGCTCTGATGGGTTCAATGTTGGCTGCCTTGAAGGGACAGCAGGTTTTTTTTTCAACTTTATGCCAAGTATGCCCCTGCATGAGAGCCCAGTGCGTTTGGAGTGACAGATGAAATTTGAATCGCCAAGAATAAATAATTAATCGTGAGAGTGATGCTGGTAGTGCCTGAATGTCTTAAGGCATTTCCCTAACTTCAGTATCAAGAGGAGAGTTAGAGCCCACCTTACCCACGAAGACAAACAAATAGCAAAGTCTCAATGATGGAACTTCCGGTGGAAACCTCCAAAATCCATCCAAGGGAGCATATTCATAGCTCCGTCTTCCACCGGAAGATAACAAGCCAATCAACAGCCGCGATTCGGAGACCTACACCTTCCCCGGACCTCAGCCGACATGCATCAGATCGCATAATTTTGCGGAGAAGAGGGTCTATCGTGCGACAATTACCCCGCAAAAATGTCTATAAAGCTGTTCGTCGGTGTCATCGTGTCTTCACTTCTAATAATCTTGCCGACCTCTTTATACCAACCACATCCGTCTCCATGTCATTGCATGGTACATTACTTGACTAAACCCCGAAGACTAAACGGAAACAGAAAATGGATTCACTTCACAATGAGCAGGACACAGAAAAGGGCGCCTCCCACCACGAGGAGATCATTGCCTCCTTCAGCCCAGCAGAGCAAAAGAAACTCATTCGAAGGATTGACATACGACTCGTCATCACACTCGGGTTTCTATACTGCGTCAGTCTCCTTGACAGGACGAATCTCGGAGCTGCATCTGTTGCTGGGTATGTCAAAACTTCTTCTTCGTCTCAATCGATATGGATCTGACTCTCAACAGAATGCAAGGAGACCTGAAAATGAACGCAACCAACAACGGATACAGCATCACATCGCTAGTCTTCTTCATTACCTACACGATCTTCCAAATCCCAGCCACTGTCATCATTCGCAAGATTGGACCCCGACTCTTTCTCTCAGGCATCGTAATTTTATGGGGAGCGGTCATGCTTGTAAGTTGACGGTGATTCATCCTCGCGGCTTTGTTCTAACAAACACAGGCTTTCGGTTTTGTCCCAAACTGGGAAACAATGGCCGGTCTACGTATCATTCTTGGTGCCTTGGAAGCAGGCCTTTACCCTGGCAGCGTCTATCTGCTCAGCACATGGTATCCGCGCTACGAACTTCAAAAACGCAACGCAACCTTCTATCTCATTGGAAGCATGGCTTCTGGCTTCGGAGGGATTCTCGCATATGGTCTTATGCAAATGGACGGGCTAGCTGGTAGAGCTGGCTGGCGATGGATCTTCATTGTAAGACACCTAGCTCCATACTCGGTTACAACAAGTACTAATTTCCGAAATTTAGATTGAAGGGCTCTTGACCTGTGTGTTAGGAATCGGATCCTACATACTACTCGTCGATTTCCCCGAACAATCACCAAAATCCTGGAAATTCCTGAACGAGTCAGAAGCCTCATTTGTGATTGCAAAGATCCAAGCGGATCGAGCAGATGCTTCGGTGGAGCCCTTTTCAATGGGTAAATATCTTGCTAACTGCAAAGACAGCAAAGTCTGGGCTTATGCGTCTTTGTATATGCTCACGACAACAAACAGCTACTCTATTGCATACTTCCTGCCTATAATTCTGGAAAAAAGTATGGGATTTTCTGTTGCAAAGGCTCAGTGTCTTGTTGCACCGCCGTATGTGGCTGCTGCAATTGTGATGTTTGTCCAGGCTGTTTACTCTGATAAATGGCGACTTCGTGGTCCGATTGTCGCTGGTAATGCGCTGATGGGACTTCTCGGTCTTGGGCTTCTGGGATACCTCAATGATCCGGCACCCAGGTACTTTGGTGTCTTCTTGGCCACTATTGCTGGTAAGTCCAGTGACCATGTCAGTCTGATCGCAGTACTAACAGACCAAAAGCAAATGCGAACTGTCCTGCGTTGGTTTCCTGGCAGAGGTGAGAATCTTGTCGTCTCTTTACTTATCTATGCTAACATGGTTAGTAATAACATTCGCGGTCAATGGAAGCGGGCTTTCACATCGGCAACACTTATCGGAGGGGGAAGCATAGGAGGCATTATTGGAACGACCGTCTTCCGCGCCCAAGATGCGCCAAATTACCGTCCAGGCTTGCTATGCGCCATGCTAGCCAATGCACTGGTCGTTTTGATCGTGGGTGCAATGACTTGGAAGTTTCAACGGGCAAATCGGCGCGTCGAGGCAGGCGGCAAGCCTATTGAGGGACAGATTGGGTTCAAGTACACATACTGAAGTTATACGACATGGTTGTCTGTGTTGTCTAGTAGCTTCTTAGTAATTTTTAGATCTACTTGACTCACATCCATAACGCAAATTATCTTGACTCCAGACAATCATCCAATTCTAAAGTTGAAGCCATTCCAACCAGTTCTTGGCAAAATATACATCGGAGCGGAAAAACCATTGCACGTGATGCGATAAGTTCGATAAGCAATTTTCCCTCAGCAACGCCCCCAAAAAACATCCAAAAAAGTCTCCAACAATCAAACGCAATAACTACGCTGTACTGCAGGCAGTACTTTTCACCCCACGTTACAACCATCGATTACTACCGCGCTTCCTTCTCGCATCCCCGATTTACCACCCCCGCACACACAAAATGGTGCAAGGATCCTTGAAAAAAGCCACACCCTCCGGTCCGGGCAGAAAGTGAGTGGGCCAAGCAGGCGGAAGAAACTCCAATTCTAACAAACATAGGCCCTCGAAGACCACAAGACCCGGTGTCCGCTCTGTAGCGCCCAAGAAAGCCGGACTCATCAAGCAGAAGAAGCTGACGAAGGTATGCTATGCTACTTCCATCAAGTTGCTCATACTAATGCTTGCGCAGCAACTCACATCCGGACTTGTCAGTATGACTGAGAAGAGTCTTGCGACGAAAGCGGGACATTTGGAAATGCTGGCTGGTGGAAAGAAGGATCGGTTGGAGAAGGAGAGGAACCAAGCGAAGAAGACTGGAACTTTGAAGTCCGGGTCTGGTCCTAAGAAGGCTTGAATATGGAGCTTGGCATGAGTGCATGAAATCGATACCCTTTCTCTCAAAACGTGTTTACTCGTAGGATCGGATGTAAGTGAAGTAGGATCATTTAGTTGGGGTCCCATGGGTGGTGATGGTGTCTGTGAAGCAGATTGTATTTATAGTAGAAAAAAAATGTACAAAACCAACACTCATCTAATCATAGCAAATATATAGAGAAGTCATGATGCATAACAGAAGAAATAGGAAGACGAGGAGAGAAAATGGAAAAAACAAAAAAGAAATAAAGGGTATCTAAAACCAACTCCAAACACACTGTCGAAAACCTAGAACTTCGAAACTCGCCCAGGGACACCTGCCGCCTCGATGAGATCTTGTCCCCTGTCCATCCAACCTTGGAAGCCCCCGTCACTGGAATCAGAGGGGAAGTCATCCCAAACTGTCTCTGAATCCGCATACGTACTCCATTTACCCTTCGGCACCTCTGCGGCACTCCATGATGGAAGTTTGGCTTGCACGCACGTATAGTAAACGTAGAGAATGCGACATAGCAACTCCACGCGATCGATATAATGCTGCTGTGTCGGGTCGGGAGATTTACCGCCGTCGCCGAGTCGCTTCCACCAGCTGACGCGCCAACGGAGTGTAAGCAGAATGTGTCCGAGTTCGTTGAGGAAGCGGAGGTGAGTTTCGTGGGAGATTTGCTTCCATTTGATGTTGTAGAAGTCGCGTTCGAGTTTGCGGAAACCTTCGACTTCAAGCATGCGGCAGAAGATCCGGGAGAGTTGAGCTGCGAGAAGAATTTCGCGGCGATCTGAGGGGTTGTTGATATCCATTGTTCGCTCTGGGGAGTCGTCTAAGCTGACAAAACTGTATTTTGCCCGGCTGGGCATGTTGTTCCATTGTGACAGGAGAGTCTAGGAATGGTGTCAGTGAGGGTAATACAAGGTGGAATCAATGGTGACTTACGTAGGCCTGGTTCATAGGGTCACAGTCGGCGACACAGGAGAGCCAGTTTTTAGACTTGTCCTTCGAGTCGACGATTCGACGATCAATGAACTCCAAGAATGTGGATTTGGAGTTGCCGTTATACTCGCTGAGATTCTTGAGGAACTTGTAGGTTTCTCCCAGGTCGAGGACGTAGAGAGAGCCCCAAGCCTGACTGGCGCGGATGTTGAACCGCCCCTGACGCTCAGCGAGCAAAGACAAGAGCTGACCGAGGTCGAACTCGGATGGAATTTCCATTCGAACTCGGTTGCTACCGTCCATTGTGGGATGGTTGACAGCACGTTGAGCTAGAAGGGATGAGCTTGGGTCATGGAAAGGTAGAAGTGGACTAGACGTACAGATATAGTTGCAAGTTCCAAATTCGACAATGCTGGAGAAGCATGCACGAGCACATGGCTGCTCGTGAAGCGTTGGGCGACAAGCGTCGCAGGGAGAGCTACCATCGCACTGGGGCTGTTAGCTCATGAAATTCTCAAAATTGGAAAGAATGCTTACCTTGCGTTTGTTCAGCCTACATTGAACACACGTATCTTTGTTCTTTCGACGCAAGCCTGCATTAGCTCGTCCAACCATACTCAAGGGGCCCTTGCGACGGGCCCCACGAGGTGGCGAGACAAAATCTGCGGAGGCAATGGAACCACCTTGTCCATCTTCCTGGACAATTTGCAGTGGTCTCACGCCGTGGTCAATCGAAGAGCCAGGGTTTCTGGTCTTGCGCTTCCTGACAGTAGCTGTGGACTGCATAGCGAGTGCGTTTGGGCGTCCACCCCGCCCAGCGGTCGAGGAAGCCCTCGACCTCGATCCACCAGCTGCCATGGACTCGGGAACTTCGCTCACCATGAAGGCGGTGGTCTTTGGCGCAGGCTGCGATCCCTCGCGCGAGCTAGGCTCGTGCGGAGACATCTTCCACTGGGTGTCGTCGTCGGACAGCTGGCGATCAGCGAATGCTGGAGCGTCCTCACTCGTAGCAGAGTACGAGCACTCGTAGATACCTGACATATCCCCCGAAACTGAAGAATTCTCCGATTTGAATTGGAACTCTTGTCCCATTGAAGCATTGTTCCCAACGTTCTGCGGCGCGATTTGCGGGATGGGAAGTTGAGACTCTAGACTGTTAAGCCAACGCGATTCAAGAGAGCGGATCGATGTTTGGAACTGGTGCAATGAGTGGTTCTTGGGGGATCCCTGTGTCTTTGTCGCGATTGGGATCGCATCGGGCGGGGGCATGTTCTCTGCGGGCAGGCTGTGTTGAATCTCGGCCCACTGCTCGGGGATCATGGGAAAGGATTGAGGGATCTGCTGAAAGGACATGATGCCCTCTGCCGGAGCATCCGGAAAGCCGCCATGAGGCATCTCGCCCACATCATCGACGATCACGGCCCCGGTCGCGGGGTTCGGTCCTTTCGCGTAAGGGTAGAGCAGTGAGGCGTCCATGGGCATTCCCACCGAGTTGTACAGCTGGAAGTGCGGCCAGGCCTCGTCGGAGTGGAAGTTTTCGTCTGCGGACGATGGGATCGTCTTGGGGCTGATCGTGCCGCTGCCGGTGCCCTCGACGGGGACCCCATCGATGTAGCTCAAATTCTCGGGCGCTACATCACGCTTCCTGCACTGATTGTTAGCGAGATTCCCTTGGATACGCACGGTGTTTCGGGGCCGCGGACCTCTCCAAACGACGGTATTCGTTCAATGGACCCTGGAAGGTTCCCAAGTCGGCGATGTCGGCATCGCACTGGCTTGATTCCTGGCTGGTATCCCACTCGGGCGGTTGATCGTAGCCCAGATGTTCCCACGACGCGACGGAATAGGCGCCTTCAGTTTGCCAGTTATCTAAGATTTTGGGGTCAATCCCCGCAGCGGTTCCGGTACTTCCACAGTCCATACAGGATATGACGGAAGTTGGCGGGGACGAGTTTAAGCAAAGATCCCAAAAAGATGAACTTTTTGAGACTTTGCTAAGGAGGGGGGGTTAAGCAGGTGCAGTATTGGATTGTTGTAGGTTGTTGACTCGAAGAAGAGTTGAGGGGCCAAAAGACGAAGGTGGTCCCCACCACAAGATTTTCTTCGATCGTCTCTTAGCGTGTCACGGTCTGAGTGTTCCTGGTTTTACTGGCTGAGAACCAGATTCTGGATTTCTCGGTATTGAACTTGTTTTAGAATATTTATATTTAATTATGTTCAGTATTACATGGCAAAAGCAAACATAGGAAAAAAATTGCATTGTCATTTTTAAAAGAAGGACGACAAAAAAGAAAAAGATGGCCCGGCGTGTAGATCTCCGAGCGTGGACTGAGCACTATGTACACCATGTACACCTTACGAGAGACGATCTTGTCAGAGAAACGTGTGCCTGGGCCTCACTTACCCACCGTAGTCTCAGGCACAGGCCTGTTTCAGTGCTCGGTGGACAGATTATGTCAGACTCTTGGCAGAGGATTTTATAGATCTATGACTTTCGAACATGACTTGGATCGTATAGAGTACTACATGCTCTGTGACAATGTACTTAAGTTCATGTATAGGCATGTTCTGTGCAAAAGTAGACACTTTGATCTACAGTAATGCTAGTAGGATCTTTCAAGGTTTCCCAGATTGTACTCCCTACCGGGTATATATGGAGTCTGCAGTTGAGCTCCATAGGACTACAGTACATCTGCATCTTCCAGGGCTTCTAGAACACCTTAAAAAAAGAAATAAAAGATAAAAACCCAAGTCCCGAAGACCAATCCCCGTGCAATCCAGTTGAATAATAGAAAAGATATCTATGGCCAGCACACCCGAAAGAACCACCGGATCGGTTCACCGCACGCTGCATTCGGGCCCTATCATTACCGTCCCCGCAGCCTGAACGGCTTCACCCCCGGTGTGGACTCCAGGATGGCTCAATCCTTACCCCCGTATAAGTCTGCTGTGCATCCCAATGGTGGGGTGCGTCGATTCCACTTTGACTTTTCTTACGCAAAAAAGTCAAACCCAAACGCCTCTAAAATCTTGTCTTGATACGCAGATCAGATATCCAAATCTATATCGCTCTAAGCGCTCAAAATCCGAATCATGCATATCCTAGTAAGTGAGATCGGCAATCTTCTTCCTGCGCTTCATGCGGCATCACCGCGGCAATCGCAATTCAAGTACAAGGAGATCGTCGCAAAACCAGCGCATGACGTCCTATCGTTTCTTTTGCGCGCATCCCATAGATCACAAAACTAACACCCAAAATCAGGTCGTCAACGACGATGGGCCTCCCAGCACCCGCCTCTCACCATACGTCCGCCCACTAGTCGACGAACTCAAAGCCAAAGGTCATACAGTCTCGGTGGCAATCCCAGCAGCCTCCCGCTCTTGGATCGGCAAGGCGCATTTGATCGAAGCCAACCTCCAAGCAACCTACGTGCACCCGGACGCCTTCCTTCCCGACGGAACCTGGGATGAAGAATTCGTTTCTCCCAACACAGAGGATGATTGGGTCGTTGTCACAAATGGTACACCGGCTAGTTGCGCGCAATTAGGTCTATACAACCTCTTCAACGAGCGCGCGCCGGTCGACCTCGTGATCTCCGGTCCGAACCATGGCCGCAATGCGTCGACCATTTACAACTTGTCTTCGGGTACTGTTGGGGGTGCGCTGGAGGCGGTCTTTTGTGGGAAGCGCGGGATTGCGATCTCCTTTGGAAGTAAGGATCCCCAGACTGATGGGGTGATTGCGGCGGCGGCAAGATTGGCTGTGCGCCTTGTTGCGCATTTGTATGAGGTTTGGGATGAGAGGGTGGAGCTTTATAATATTAATGTTCCTATGCGCGAGGATGTGGAGGATCGCCCTGTGCTCTATACGAGAACCCTGCCCTATTATTGGAATCGGGGCTGTCTGTATGCTGAGGTGGGGAAGAAGTTGGTTAATGGGCATGATGGCGAGACAAACGGTGTTAACGGAGTGCATGATGACGAGGCGCAAACGAATGGAGTCAATGGGGTTGCGAAGCCCAAAAAGAGGCAGTTCAAGTGGTCTGCTAATTTGTCTGATATGAAGAAGACGTTGGAAGAAAGTGAGGAAGGGACAGATGCCCACACCGTGCTGAACGGCTCGACCAGGTATGAATATCCGAGGCATGAAAATGCGAAGCCCTGAGTATGCGAGTACTAACCCTTCTAGTGTCACTGCTCTCCGAGCCAACTTCTGGCATGTCCCTGGCCTTGAAGGGCCGCTGGTTTTGGATTCTTGATTTTTGGATGGCCTGAACGATACCCATGGTTTGTTTTTTTTTGCATAATATGGAGGGATCTGGTTGTAAATATTACGCTGCATAGGAATCTCATTCATATATCCGCGCTGTCAAACACAGACAATTGTGTATCGTAAAGCTAAATTGCACGAGCAGCTTCTCCTGCTCCGCTGTCAACAGTGGAAGCCTGCTCAGCTCGCATCTTACCCTTGGCAACACCGCTCTCTCCAACACCCATGCGACGAGCCACATATCGCTGTGCAATAGTGCCAGCAGCCAGTGAAAGAGTTTCCTCAATCCACTCTGAAACCCACTCGCGGGGATCGACACCTCCACTCTCGATGATCTCCGCAATAGCCTCGGGAACAACGACTCGCTGCGTGTGCTCATCGTCCGACTCGTCCACAGGCGCGGCAACAGAAGCATCAAGCCATTCGATCCATGCCTGCGGGATGGCTTGAGAGATCGCGTGGAAGGCAATGCCATGAATGGGATCATGGAGGTACAAAGCAAAGGAGATTTCCTCTTCCTGTTCGGTCTCTTCTTCCTCGCCTGGAGCCTGGAAAAGATCCTTGGATACTGTTTGGCTAATGGCCTGAACAGCAAGGAAGATATCACTACTGCGCACAGGGTTCGATTCGCTGAGGACTTCCGAGGCATGTTTGGCTGCTTCTTCCACTCCGCCGCGGGATGAGAAGTATTCTGTAGCGTAGGACTCAGCACTGGCCCGAGCTAGCTTTGAGCCCTCCACTGTGCCGCGCACAGAGTTGATGCTACGCGGCTGTCCTGGGGTGACGGTTCTCCACCAGGGTCCGTCGTTCCAGCCGGCGCTGGTCATGAGACCCGTGACATCGAGGCGTTTGGGGGATGATTCTTGGCCGCGCTGGATCACTAGGAGGTCGCCGCCTTCGACTTGCGACATCACACGTGAGAACACAGCATAGACTAAGGGGTCGATGCCAGGGTAGCCGGACAGGTCGTGAGTGACGTGAATTTGGAGACGTTCATGCGAGGAAATGGGGGGTGCGAGGGTATGGATGAGATTGGTGAAGGTTGGAATAGCCCTGTCACGAAGTTCACCACCTATTTATCGTTAGTTGTACAGTATACATGAGTTTCATACAATCATACTCAGGTCCCGGAGGGCGCTGACGTTGCCCTTGACTTGTTGGGCCCATTTTTGTGCCTCCTCGTTATTTTGGATCTCCTTGACAGCCGCCTCGGCCTGCTTCATAGCTGCAGTAGCAGTGGCATATAAGCCTCCTCCCCAGCCTCCCCACCATCCACCGGCCTCTGAAGCTGACTGCTCCGGGGCAGATTCAGGCTCCGATTTGGGTTGCTCCTTGGTCTCTGCGCGCAAAGGCCGGCTTGTGTCTTCGGACTGGCGGACGGACTTGTCCTCAGTCGGGCGTTCGATAGTCGCGCTTGGCCGAGGTGAGCGTGTAGATGACCGTGCCTTGTCAATAGACAGACGGGGAGTGCCTGGTCCGCTGGCTGGACGCTGCGCGGCTAGGTGATCCAACTCTGCGAGGATGTCCTCCTCCTGTCCGCCGCTGGGGTTTGCGGCTGGCTTGGGTGCTTGATCGGATTTTCCGAGACCAAGATCATCAAACTGAGCGAGAAGCTCATCGCTTGTAGGTTTGGGGGCCTTGGGAGGCATGGTTGTTGTGTTCAGGAGAGGTGACGACACCTTTGGAGCTCTGAGCCCGTTGTGGGGATTGTGCCAAGACTTGAGACAGTGCTTGTAGTCGACAAGGAACAACTTCCAACACACCAGGAAGTTCAATGCTATAGATTTGTGATTATATCTCATTGGAATGATCCATTGTAATTCTGCCTTTACTTTTACCAAAAACTAATTTCAAAAGGCACCATGTTGCCCACGAGTCTTGAATCTCGATGTGTCACCCCCATATAGCTCTAGTTTGACAGCTGAATGCACACACCTAACAGAACAACTCGAACTTTCAGGATCCAAACACCAACATATTGATGGCACCAGAACCGGCGGATTTGCGCCGGAAGGACTATCCCGACTCCCGCGGCTTTTCTATCGGCCCCATATAGCGGGACCGCGCGGGGTTGCCGAGATAAATAGTTGCTCATTCCCTTCGGAGACAATTGACTGGAATTCTGCACGAACTTGGAAGCCAATCGATCTCTTAGGTATGTTAACTGAGCCCAATTGAAATGCCTTACTAAACCCCCGACAGCGTTCCAGCAAATCATCTCTACAATCAAAATGCGCCTCCCATATGTCGAAAACCCCCCCCCCAACCAACACGCCCGACGAAGCTAGGATCCTAGCTAGTGTCCAAGCCCGCAGAGCGCCAAACCCTCTTCTCCCTCTGGACCTCGCCCTTCTTCACTCCTACCCCGTGACAGAAGGCTGGAACTCATTCATCGGCGCAATCCGCACACGGACAGGCCTCTCGACTGTCATTCGCGAGCTGGCTATCTGCCGTGTGGCAGTTGTCAATGGCGCACTATTTGAGTGGGAGCAACACGCTCCCTTATTGAAAGAGGGAGGGCTTAGCGAGGAGGCATTGAAGGTTGTCGGGGATGCGCAGGCGGATTTCTCGTCCCCGAGTTTGACAGCCGAGCAGAGGGCCGTTCTGGCTTATACAGATGCTATGACGAAGACAGTTACGGTCCCAGAGAAGGTGTTCGAACAATTGAAGGCTTGCTTTGACGAGAAGGAGGTTGTAGAGATTACGGCGACAATCGCGGCTTATAATTGTGTTTCGAGGTTTCTGGTTGCTTTGGATGTTGGGGAAAAGAACCACTGAGCCTTTCCACCCCGGGAGTCATATAGTTAATTCAATATGGCATCTTTAGACGTTAGACTCTATTTAATTACTTCTGCCCGGATATAGTTCGTGCAATAATTTCTTGCCAAGGCAGGCCCACAGTGTAGTAGGGAGTATTACTGAATGCCAAACTACATGTACCTAATATAAGTCGTGATACCATCCATGGATCGATGTATGTGCTTCTTGGGAATGACCAGGCTTTTCCCATACTAAACTGCCAGCAATGAACTGGGAATTTGGCATCGATACCTGGGGGAGGAACACTTTCAAGGTTGAAACCTTGGAATCGAGATCCATTGGTGTCAATGCATTTATTTCCTGGATGATAAGTAAACATATCAAGGTCCGAGGTCTACAAGTAAACCTAGGACGATGATTAACAATGAAGGTCTATAGATGTACTTCAGATATTGTTATGCATATTTAGCTAGAAAAATATCAAACCTCAAGTACTTTGTGACATGATTTTCCACGAGTGTAAGTCCTGTTGACTGTGGTAATTGTCCAAGTGCATGGGTGGCACTGCTATCAAGTGAGAATTAGTATTTTTCTACGATAGACCATTGTCCATCTTCTCATCTAGTCCCATGTGCTTTCTGCAATGCCTGAGCTTTTGTAGAAACAAGACAAGTTAGACGCTCACATCTCGTTATATTTCAATAGAAGCCTTGGAGGGCCAAGAAATCAGGTCGCTCCAATCCCAAATTCGGTCTCAATAGGATCAATATGACGCTCGCGTTACAAGGAAGTATGCTATGCTTTTTAGTCTAAGTTGAGTCACTGGCGACTAGTGCAGACTCTACGAATATCTCGCCTAATTTGACGTGCTCAGTGTTTCTTGACCGTTGCCTCTCGGATGATTCGAGCTAAGTTTAGTTGACGTGCAGGAAAAAAACATTTGAATTGATCCAGGCCCACGTCATGCACGTCAACTGCATTGATACCCAGGACAGTAGCTCATTGGTCAGAAGTCATATTTCAATTTGAGCCTACTTTTTAGTGTTTGTGTGCCTCTGCGTATCGTTATTTTCTGTGGGGAACGCGTATGGTTCCTGCAGTACGAAGTAACTGCAAGTATGATATACTCGTTAACTAGTTCAGTGCATGCATGTCGCTACTTTTCGGTTTCTCTCTAGGTATCAAGAATATGTAGCTAGATAGGTCCTAGTATAAGCTTCCTGAGTCTGATTGTACTCTTGATCTGACTATTGATAGTGCTTTGTGAGTTGTGACTGGCGCTACTTTATAAAATACATACTTTCTAAGTTACCAAGTGCAACAAACCCAGAGATTACAACTTTAGAAGAAACCAAATTTAGAAGCTTGACCAGATTGCAAATTATAGAAGCACAGAATTTCAGGAGTATCCTCAGATCTATAATCTTCCATGTTATTAACGTGTCTTTGAACGAAGGCCGCCTGTACACCACCCTGCACGTTCGAAGTAGGATGCCGCAGATGCCAAGTGAAGAAGACGCGTAATATCAAGAATTAAAAAACGTCGCCTGGCACTAGGTGCTAATTACAGGCCCCAATACGGAGTATTGAAGTACCCATTCCAATTGGCTCCAGCTTCCAATGTAACGAATGCATTAACGAAAAAGGGATTATACGCTGACCCTACAAGTGAAATTTCACTGCAAAAGAAACATCACAAGGTTGGAAGCCGGCTACCTAGGTACCCGTTTCGTTGGCGGAGACTTCAGGATATGGCTAGAGATAATATCATGGAGTGTTCTAGAGTTGTCCTAAAACACATTTCTTTCATGTAGCCAGGGCCTGTTTTTTTGTGCATTGTTACTACCTATGACCGCCGGATGTAATAGCAACTTCAGAAGAGACTGCTGGTTCTGCGGTGAAAGCGTAGAGGAAGTTTTACATCGCTGGAGCTACGGAGTAATGCCATGGGCTATAATCCCTCCGTCGTAGATGAAACAAGGGGTATATTTTAGAAGTATGTGTTCATCCAAATAGGCGTTGTTAGGATAGTACCATTGATCACTGAAACAATTTTGTTGAGGGTGAAAGTGATACCAACGCCTGAACATTATCTGAGTGCAGGTATTGCTCTCAATGACTCCCGAGGCCCATGGTGGTCCATAATGCACGTATCTACGTGGATAGAGTCGAGTCCTCGGGAACGTGTCCACTTCCCAATGTTAGAGGCAAATAAGCGCCAGTTCCACTGGGTCCCCACAACAATTTCACCGTTTGTTCCCTCGATTTTCCATATGGCATAGGCGACCTCCAACCCCATTTCCAGAGAATTTCCGACACCTAAAGTACACATCATGTGACGTATCTCTTTGGAACAGGGTGATTCGGCCCAATTCGACTCCAATAAACACATCTAGAAGCCTTGAATCCCCGATTCAACACCGTGAATAGATAGCGAGTCTATTCGAGTACAATACTAATACCCTCTCCATGTCAATTGAAGGCTATTGAGCCTGAATCAAAGCCCCTTTCCTCGATGTAGTTCCGCTAGTAGATGGGTGAACGCTGATTGGTCGGGCCACGACGGGCAGTGGAAACCCCCGTCAATGGCTACAAACTACAAATCGATCTCTTTCTCAACCTCAATCTCTGCAGTCCGCTTCATCGTTAGTCCTGCTCACCCAGTATCCTTCTGGTTCTGTATTCATTGTGGTAATCGTATCCCACTCGCCTTGTGCTTGTATCCTTCTCTCTCGCGCATCGCGTCGATCGTTCTTTTTTTTTCTTCTCTTCCCTTCATACTACCGCAAGATCTGCGCGCCAACAGTTTTCGGCGCCTTTGACATATTGCACTTCTCATTGCCTGTGCTCCTGACACCCTCTTCATCGGGCTCACCTGCACACTGGATTTCCTCAAAGTGGAAGCCTACTCATCTACGCCGCCATCCCCATAGGTAAAGTACACATCCCTGGCAGCCACCCACGTCCACTCTGCACCCTTCTTTGCAACACTCTCTAACAGTAAGCAGTCATTGGCTGTGACGTGTGTCTTTTCATCCAGCATTCTTCGTGACTTTTGAATCCCTCATGGTAAGTGGCGCGTCGTGAATTTCCTCTTTTTCGTCCTGTAGTCTGGCAGTACTGCGTACTTCCCGGGCAGATCTTGATCCACACATTTTTGCCCGACCGTGTTTTCTGTTTCATGACTCTTTCTGGTCGCTCGATATCTCTGGTTCCCAGATCGTGATCATGTAAACCACCTTATTTTCCCGTTCGCTCACTCGCGCTCGTTCCCCACTGCCTTGGCGCTTAACACAGAATTGCGCTGTTGTTGCTGGGGTCTTGGCGCTCGCAAGCGAACTGAGCTGACCATCTATACAGATCCATCTCCAACGCGCTTAGCTCTTCATTTGAGAATTGTTTTTTCAATTTTCTTGCTTTTATCTTGCGATTTGTTCAAATCTCCATACCCCCCTATTGTTAACTTTTTCCCGCTTGGACGAAAATGGCTCCAATCCCAAGAGCTGATCTGGATGGGGACAACCCTTCTTCAGATGTTGGCGACAGTCAGGATTCCCCCCTGCGCCGTCAGTTTTCGGAGCCTTTCCGCCCTCAGTCTACTTCTACCCAAATGTCCCAGTCGCCAGAGCCAATCCAGCAAGTGAAATGTGACTGGTGCGGCAAGCTCTTAATGCTCCCGAATGACCAGAAAACCTCAGCAGATGATGTTCTCAATGATCACATCAATGAAGCACACCCAAAATCGATTAGCTTTGGCTACGATGGTGCCGAGGATGGCGCCGATGAAACTTATGATGAGACTGGCGACCTCCAGGATGACGATGCCGCTGAAGAAGAAGAAGATGAGGAGGTTGCAGTCGAAGTCGAAGCCGCCCAGCCCGAAGACACTGAGCCCCAAGATGGCAAAGGTGAGGGCGAGGGCGAAGAAACAACCATTGAAATTACCACAGAGGATGCAAATGGCATTCAGCCAACCACAGTTGCAGTCAGCGTCAAAAACGTGCCTGAAGGCAAGCTTGACCTGCTTGAGTGGCTCTCCAACCCGCGTACATCATATCCAGAAGAGTACCGCGCTCGCGTGGCGACATGGAAAAGAGAAGACGTCAAGCAACGCCTTCATAGATTCTGGACTGTTCACAAGACCACCAAATTCTCGCCCGCCTATGAACAGGAAGCCTCAAAGTGTGAAGCGACTTGGGAAAATGCCTTCAATGACCCGTCAAAGTCTAGAAAGCGTGAAGCATCCGAGCCGCTTCCTCATATTCTACCATACAAAAAGGCCAAAGTCGAGAGAGACAATTTCCTTGAAATCCAAACCCAGGAACTCGAAAATTTGGTAACCATGCTCCGCACCCCCGAGAAATACTCCCCCGAGGAACTTTATGCAATCACACAAACTGCAGCGTTGACCATGAAGACCCTCCAAGACGAATGGTTGGCCCTTGATAAGCTTTACCTGAAAGCGAACCGCCACAAACGCGATGATGCATCGTACGAGGCAAAGAAACATCAGCTGCAAGGCCATAAGAAGAAGGGCGGAGCGCCTCTGGCTCACGTCTATGAAGATAAAATTGATTTCGAAGAGAAGAAGGAGGCGATGCTCTACGGTTACAAACACACCTATTTCCCGAACCACACACCACTTATCCCAATTCGCCAAGCCCAAGATCCATTTGTTCAAGGAGGGTTCGTTCCTACACCTGCACAGGCGAGGAAGATGATCGCCAAGCAGAAAGAATATGGTGACCGCAATATGGACAACTGGACGACAATGAAAAAGCACGGGCTGGAATACGTCCCTCAAATGTATGAGAAACGGAGCGAACCAGCAACTCAGAAGGTCACCCGGAAACGCAAAGCCGCAGAGGTGGAATTGTCTTCCAAGCAACCAGACACCGATGACGACGGGAATCCTAGTGACCCTGGCGACGAAACCGAAGAAGAAGCTCACTCCGCGAAGCGGCGGTCGCGGCCTCGTGGCGGCAAACGTGGTGGTGGTGCTACTGGTGCTGCTGGTGGTGAGTCTTATAACTCAGACAACAACTCTCGTCGGGGTTCTGGTCGTGGCCGCGGCCGAGGCCGTGGTCGTGGAAATGGTCGACTTGCTTCTTCGCGCGCTACATTTGAAGTCACCCCAGCTCCAACATCACAACCCTCAAGTCGTGGCCGAGGTCGACGTGGCGCTAGCACCATGGGCTCCTCTGCAACACCCTCGGCAGAAAACACATTCCCAGCCACAGAGCCAACAGCAGCCGAAAGCCCCTCAGAACCAGGCGCGGGAGGGGCTAAAAAAGAGGCTCTTTCACTTGAAGCAATTGAAGAGACCAGACGCCAGAAGATTGCCAATTCGAAGAACCCCAAGAGAACGAAAGCGATGCTCGATCACTGGGATAGATTCAACCGCGAAGGACGCATTCGCAACCCCAAGCGTTCCAAGGCTCAAATTGAGCAAGATCGGACCGTCGATGGCGCTGACGATTCCATGACCATGGGACCTGCTGGCCCTGGGCGCCGCAAGCGTTCGCCCTCGCTGGCCCCTCTGGCTGGCAACCTCGCCCCCAAGGGACCTGGCCTGCCCTCAATGGCAAGTGTACAAGCCCAGCAGCACATGCCTCCCACCTTTCCCCCTATGGGGGTAGCCCACTACGGCCCCGGGCCTATAAACCCGTATGGCCCTCCGCCTCCTGCTCCCCCAATGGCGCAACTGGGGCAGCCGATGCCTCCCCAGTACGCGCCTTTCCCATATGTACAATACGGAATGGGCCACCTACCTGGCTCACATGATCCACGGGATCCTCGCCATTAAACACAAAAAATTCGGGAAGTGATCAGGCAATGTTGTTTAATCGAGTTCATCTGTATTTTAGTTCAAATTTAATGTATGATTGAAGCAAGGCCTGCGTCGAACTCTAGCATGTAAATGATTCCTACTATGTCAAGCAGTACTCGACATTCCTGACATTTGAAAGACTCCTGCAGGATCGTTAAACAGTATCAAACTGTCAGGCTCTTTATCTCATAATCAGCATGCAGTTTGACCATTGAAATACATGGCACAGATATCTTTGTTGATCGATATGGAGTACACTGTTCTCACTAGATGGCCTATGTGAAGTTATGTTAAGAAAAGCAACCTTGACAGCAAATTGAGAACTGCCGCATATAATGTATGTAAGTGGAGATATGTACCTGTCTGTCTAAGCAAGTCCCAGGCTTGTGTCTCTTACATTCATCTCTCATTTCTCACTTCCATCTTCTCTTACATTCATCTCTCAGTTCTCACTTCCATCTCATCACGCGATCTTCATACTTCGACCCAGTCACGTGCGCTAACAACATCACGTGCAACATCACGTGCCCCATGTCAAGCTATCCGGGCAGCAGTGCACCTCAGATCGATCGACCTTCCTCTCCACAACCCCTCACCCCTGCTCTTCTTTTTGCATCTTTCTACGCCACACGTTCCAGCGAAATGGGCAAAAAAAGACGTGGTCCCTCTCTAGAGGAACTTTTGGAACGTCCTTGGTGTTACTACTGCGAACGCGACTTTGATGACTTGAAGATTCTCATCTCCCACCAAAAAGCCAAACATTTCAAATGTGAGCGATGCGGTCGCCGATTGAATACTGCGGGAGGTAAGTTCACTTGAATATCATCCTCAATCGTTCACCAGGCTGATCACCTGCGCCTCAGGTCTTTCCGTGCACCTGAGTCAAGTTCACAAAGAGCAACTTACTGAAGTTGAGAACGCACTACCCAACCGCATGGGTCTCGATTTTGAGATCTTTGGAATGGAAGGTATTCCTGATGAAGTCCTCAAGGCTCACCAGCAGCGCGTCGCAACTCAATTCCACCAAGAGGAACTTGAACGCCAGGTTTCCACTGGTAACCCTCCTGCTGGCAGCGCTGGTGGCGGTCAACAGGCAAAGAAGCCTAAGATCGAAGCCACATCTGATTTGAAGAAGCGATTGGCCGAGCACAAGGCCAAGCGCGCAGCACAGGCACTTGGCGGAGCTAGCAGCGGCGACGTCACACCCGCTGGTGGTCAATCTGCCCAGTCTACCCCCACACCTGGATATGTAAGCTTTCTTGTTTCTTCTGATAGGATCTCAACACTGACATTTCCAAAGGTCCCGCCTCAGCCCGCAGCGATCCCGTCTCAGTACTCTTACCCTCAGCCCTACGGCGGAAATGCCACTGCAGCCGCCCCTCCATTCCCGCAGACTGGTAGCCCCGGCTATTCTGGCTACTCTCCCGTTGGTGGGCAGTTGCCCGATGGTTCCCCCTACACTCAGACCGCATACCCTCCTACATTTTCCGCTGGGCTGCCTGCTGTACCCCCAGTTTCCTACGGAGCCCCTCCTACATTTACCCAACAACCCACACCACCTGGTCTACCGGCTGCTTCTGGTCTACCTCAACGCCCTGCATTCGCCGCGCCTCCAGTCAACGCGCACCAAATGCAACAAATGCACATGGGTCAGCAGATCTCAACCCCGGCAACCCCGGCTACCCCGGTCTTCTCGAACGGCCACAACACTCCAGCACCCGTGCAGACCCCCATTGACGACCAGGTTTCAGGCGAACAGGAAGCTGCTAAGACAGAGGCCACCGAGAAACCAGCGAAGAAAGAAAAGACGAAGCCCCCCGTTCGAATGGTCTACAACCACGATTTTTTGAGCCCAGAAGAGAAAATGGCACAGTTGCCTCGATACGCCTGGAACCCCGATCACAGCACCGAAACCGTTCTTGGCGACGTCCCCGGCTCCAATATTGTGGGCGCCATCCAAGACTCCGACACGGTGCTCGACCCAGCTCATTAAGTGCTTTGTTATCCCCGCATGAAGGATGGACCCCAGCTAAGTTCGACGCATAAACTCACACAAGTTCTCCTGGCTGGGTCTTTGTTGTCAGTGGCCCTGATCCAAATCCTAGTTCTGATGAATCCACCCCCTCCCGGGGCCGCTTCCTTTCCTACGAGGAAGCGTCAGTTCTTGTGAGTCCCAAAGAAAAACCTGAAAACCAAAACAAAGTCAAAAAGCAATCCACGAAAGTTTGAGAGAATCACCTGTGGACAGGGTCCGATTGAGAATTGCCTTGCCAACGTCGAATGGCCTCAGTCAGTACGTGTCCACACCCTTTTGCTTTCATCCCCGATCCCCCCTGGTTCTGGATCTGTTCAATTTAATGTCCCAGCGACATGACGATGATTTACCGTCAATTGTAAGTTTAGCGTTTCTCTCGAGGTAGGGATTCCATTTCGGTATGGGCGTTTTGGTCCCGATATTGGTGGGAAGTTCCTTATCTACACAATCTCAATCAAGTGATATGTTCCTTTCCATGTTCGTTTTCATTGCCGTGTTCAATGATCCTAATATCAACCGGCACCATTATACGGAGTACGAAGTATGCAGTACGAATAACAAAAGCACAAAGCACTCTTCCTCTGCCCACTAAAGTAGGCTTGGAAATTCCTAAGGTCCAAACACTGTAGACATCATCAACCCGCCTGTAGTCATGGAAGGAAAACGACAATGGAAGTAAACAATTGATTTTCAAGTATCGCTGGAAAACAACCACAAGATCCCTCCGATGCCGGACAATCTCAACCACTACCTCCGCTCCTTATACGCAAGTCCAAAGACCCAGAGTCCATAAACCGCAAGCACAGACAAGCCCAGAGGAACAGGCTTTCCGCCTGTCTTGATGACACGCGGAATAGAGCTGCCTCCCAGAACTGCAGATGCCAGCAAACCCAATTCTTCGCCGTAGCTCTGCCCACTGCGCAGTCGGATGAATGATAGGAGGTAAACGAGGCCTACGGAGAGACCGGCTGCAATGGAGGGGACTGAGCCGGTGCGGGCATAGCCGATTGCGCCGCCGAGGGAGGTCAAGAGGGAGAGGACGAGCGCGGATGTAACGGGTGCCTTTTTGGTTTGTTAGATTGCTCTTGGGGATGTTGCTATGATCGTACCATTTTGGTGATTGGAGAATGTGAGGGAAGAGTTAAGGTACGGAGTAGATGGGGAAATTGAAGCTCCAGGTCCACGGGTCATGCAATAGCTTAGTAATATGACATGCGACCCCCACGTGTGGGCCTGGGGTAGAACTTACGATGTATACGGGGACTACGGTGTACTCGGGAATGTTTACAAAGGTCATTTGCTTCAATTTGTGCTTGCTCATATATACGACACTCCGAATATTCATAGGGTGTACACCCTATCTCGTATTTCCATGGGATGTGCCCGAGGTATAGCCAGCTACAACAGCAGCTTGGTCGCTGCAGCAATGCGCTCCTGAATGATAGAGCTCCATTTCTGAAGAGAAAACAGTCAGTAAAAGTACCAAACAAAGATGCAGGCGAACTTACGTTGGCATTTTCCACGTCTGCGGCTTCAAGACTCTCAACGATACCAGGGTACGTAGCACCCGAGTAGCCAGTCCAAATACCCGGCGCAAAGACAACATGCTTGAACCAATCACGACCATCGAGACCGGGCTGGTAAAGGAAGGCCCGTTCAATGCCCTTATACTTCGCGTTGGCAGCGCGGATCTGGAACCACAATCTCACCTTCTTCCACCAGTGGTACCAAGGCACGTCGTCGCCAAGCTGGGACTTGAGATCAAGGGCGCGGGCATCGAAGGCTTGAGCAGACTCCTGGAATTCAAGAATCGCCCTTTCAAGAGGTGCCCAGTTGAAATGGGTGTGCTTAGGGAGGTTATCAGCTGTTGGCTTGATGCGGTCTAGATAAGTTTCTAGACCGAAAGCGTAGTCTGTGGCGTTCAAGGCGAGAATGGGAGACTCGACAAGCTGTGCAGCTGCCAAGGCCCAGAGCTTGGTGGTTGCTTGGTGGTACAAGAAATCTTTGTCGCCGTATTTCTCCATCCAGGCGAAACTGTCGTAGTTCGAGTGGTAGTGGTAGACGGGGTCGTTCTTACCACGGCCAAACCCGAAGTCCAGAGAGGCGACACCGGCATAGTCCTGGAAGGCAGTGAAGTCACTTCCACTGCCCATAGTTGAGATCTTGCCGTCCCAGACATCACCAATGGTCTGACCGCGTACGGTTTGGTTCGGGGACTGCACCAAGCTGGCGACATCGTGGATGACCTTGTTCAGCAGCGGGCTTGCGCGAGGTTCAAAATGAGTACCGGCAGCAGCAACGTCAACATTCAGATAGGCAACGTTAGCCTTGGAAAGCCAGGGAAGATATTCTTCGACCCATTCAGTGGATCCAAGCAAGCCATACTCTTCGCCGTCCCAGCTGGCAAATACAACTGTGCGCAATGGCTTCCATCCTGCCTTGAGGGCTTCGCCAAAGCTACGGACCACTTCGTTCAGAGCAGCAGATCCACTGTTAGGGTCGCCGGCGCCGCCGGCAATCCATGCATCACGGTGGTTTCCAAGGATGACGACCTCATCGGGAATGTGGCCCTTGATGGTACCGATGACATTCCACAATGGGGTCGTCACATACTCCTGGTGGTTGTGGAGATTGATCACCACATCTTCGGGAGAGGGTCCAATGTTATACTCGACACCCTTGTGACCGAGACCACCACCCTGCCACCACTTGTTGAAGTCGGACGCCTTGGGGCCGTGGCCATTCAAAGCCTTCAAAAATGGCAAGACCTCCTTGTAGGAGATGGGAAGGGATGGAATGGAGGGAATGGAGGTTGGCTCTTGACGCTCACATCCGGGCTTAGATGGATACCCTGGTGTGGTGGGATCACCGGGGAGCAAGCCTGGTCCAACAATCAGCTTTGCAATGAAATGGATATGTAATAAAAAGAGGGACTTACTCAAAAATTGAGTACTTCCTCGCTGGATAGCACTGGGGTTGCGGGCCGGTCCGTTTGGATAAGCTTCATACCCGTTTTCTTCGGTGATCTCACCATCTTCCTGCGGATCACTGTAGATAAGGACACCGACCATTCCGAGTTCTTGTGCACGTTTGACCTTCAAACCACGGAAGATACGACCGTACTTGGCAATGGCGATCTTGCCCTCGAGTGTGACGTTGGCATTGACGAGGTCCTCAAAGTCCTTGAATGTACCAAAGTTGACATACACATACTGAGCAGTGGCATTGCCAGTAGCAGAATAACCATGGAAGGCTGGCACCCGATCTTCCAAGCTAGAAGTGGGATCTTCTTCGAGAACATCCTCTTCCAAGGTAGCCTCGAAGGTGACTTCGGTCTTATCGTCCGAGGTCTTCAGCAAAGCCAGACGGTGATCCAACGGATAGTTCAAATAAATATCGTACGTTGCGAGGTTAGCATCCTCCACACCGAACTCCTTCCATTTGTTCAAAGTCCAAAGTGCCTGTGACAGGTTCTTGCCGCCCAGGTGCGGTCCCGCTGTATAGTATTTGCTCCACTCTCGGGCCTTCTCCGCGGACGGAACATTGAGGAGGATCTGCTGGAGCTGATCATAAGGAAGGCCATAGCTCTCTGGCCATGCTTCATGTGGAATTGGTTGGGACCATGGGAGATAAGACCAGACCGAGCCACTCTCTCGAGGTAGGATGGCGGTGGGAATCAGGAAGAGTACGGTCGCTACAGATAGCAGCGCGGCAAGGGAGATAGTACAAGCTCGACGAAGGGCGTGATGCGGATATCTATGCCGCCGAGGAGCGACACCGACCTCCAGCAGAGGAGTCGTCTCCGAATACGACATGTCTTTCTCTTTCATTTTGTGTGATGGGGAAGAAAGGAAAACAAGCATCTCCGCATTGTATCATCGACTAAATGAGCACACCTTATCGGGCATGACTAAGGCGGGTTGCAACTTTCCTAATCGGGTAATTCGATGTAGGTCCCGCAGGTCAAGTGCCGAATGTGACGCTGTCGGTAGCACAACAGGTCATATGGGGTATCAAATGGTAATCATATCAAGTATCATGGCTATATATGCAATGTTCAAAATATGGGGTATACAATGAGAATAACACCCCAATCATCTGATCTCAGTGTCTTTGCTCTGGTTCTTCCTTGCCTGCCTTGCCTGCCTTGCCTGCACTGCCTGAATTGATTGCATTGCCTGCATTGCCGGCTTTTTGTCCTCGAGGTCTCCAGCTTGCTTGTCGTCTTCTTCTCTGTTTCCCTCATTCTCTTTATCTTCCTCTTCCTCTTCCTCTAGCTCCTCCTCCTCCTCCTCTTCTTCCTCGTCTTCCTCTTCATCATCACTTTGAGCAACGAGACCGAGGCCGTCAAGTCCAGCTGGAACGGGAACAACGTCATTGGCTTCAGGGTTCAACTTCTGACCAATATCCATGCTCTCTCGCATGATCTGACGAGCTTCCTCGTCATCAACACCCATATCCTGCTTTACCAATCGCATGGCTAACTCAGGCACAAGGACACACTGTGCGTAGCCGGCCACACCAGCGGTCTTGACAATTCGATCCGTTGCCGCCAAACGACGCAGCGACCTAGAGAACCGGGCAACAACAGCATCCAGCCTAGAAATAATTAGTACAGCATCTCGTCCAACAAAGG
Organism: Penicillium salamii; assembly: GCA_911197225.1. Taxonomy (NCBI): domain Eukaryota; kingdom Fungi; phylum Ascomycota; class Eurotiomycetes; order Eurotiales; family Aspergillaceae; genus Penicillium; species Penicillium salamii. Next base: position 1,449,471 of record CAJVOY010000076.1, read on the forward strand.
AAAACACATACATCAGACTTGCACCCTTCGTACCATAATAACCACAAGTAATCACCTCAAGTGCCTTCCCGTCAATCGTCAATCGGAAGTTCTTGGCTTTGCCCGAAGCCAAGATCCCGTCGAGCGTGTTACGGTAATAAGAAGGAGCATCCGGCACCAGCAACTTCTCGATTGCGGGGAACAGACTCTGCACCCGGGTTTCAAATTGATCCCACGCAATTGTAGGGTATTTGCGTTGCTCCCATTGTTGCAATGCACTGCGAAGTTTGTGCGATTCACAGAATTGTTGTTGCTCACGGATTCGCTGATTTGGTTGGGATTTGAACTCGGCCAGAATTTCAGGGTCAACTTCTACTTTGCACATTGGACACAGCGATTTGGGAGGAGGCGATGGTTCCTTGTCGACTTCCATGCCCTTGAAGAAGGATGACGAGGTTGTTGAGAGCGGCGAGTCAGCACCGCTGTTGTATACTGCGTAGTCTCCCGTTTGTGATGCGCCAGGCGGATTGTTTTCTTTCTCTTGAGGAGTGAAAGTTGGAGACATGATGTCCTTAGGGACAATAAACGTAACCTCTGGTTCATCCAATTCCTCGACAGCCTCCTTTTCAACCAATGGCGTTTCTTTGGATTCTGAGGTTGCCTTGGCTTTGGGAGTCTGCTTAGATTTTGAGATCTCCTTAGCCTTGGGAGTTTCCTGAGATCTCGGTGTCTCCTTGGCTTTGGCTTCAGGGCTCTGTGCCGGTCTAGCAAAGGCCGGCCGATTGAAGTACGAACCCTTCGTCTGGTACGTGTTGAACTTTGGGCGCTTACTTTGTGACGAGCTCCAAGAGGAGAGGATCTCATCCTCATCACTATCGCCTGTCATATCACTCATTGTGCGTATGAGTTTGGTCTTGCGCAAACTGCCCTCCGAAGCCTTGGATTCCGCCAATTTCTGCTCCAAAGTCACGTAATTGACAACCTTGCGCGGCGGTGACGCTTCAATATCGCTCGACTCTTCTTCCGAGCTCAAGGGCTCATCATCTGTGCCTGGTTCCAGCCTTGTTCCAAGCTCCGTACTCGGGAGCACATCTTCTGTGTCTAGGACCTCTAGGACCTCGCTGGGCACGTCGGAGAGCTCACTGTCTGCGGCAGAGCTCAGTGGTGACGATGGTACTGCAATAGCTGCAGGGGTTGCATTGCTGTCTTCGCGTCGGGCTTTCGTTGCAACATCGACAGCTTCGGGTTTGACATCGGGCTGTTTGTTAAAGTTCGACAAAAGAGACCTATTCGGTCCATTTTTCCTTGTCAACCGGTTCGCCGCGTAGCTGGAGTTAGGCTTTGCCGGGGTACCCATTGTGACCCTCGGACTGAGTGTAGAGTACAGAGGGATTCGGGGTCGAGGCAGTTGGGATTGCGGCGCGTTGATAACGGGACGTGTTTTGCGACACGGAGGGCGGATTTGGAACTTGAACCGGACCTGAAATCGTCGACTTGAATATCTCCCTTTATCTCTTGAAACAAAGGACCCTATGCAGGGTTCCGAGTGGAGATATGCAGACTGGCATTGAGCATTTGAGGGGGGAGAAACGCGTGACACGTGCTAGCCTCAGTTTGGCGCTTTTGTATAACCTCAGCTTAACTACACCGCACTGTCAAGCTTGAAATTATTCGACTGTACGGGTATCCAGGACTCAATTATCGAGGGTTTTTGCCAATCTAAAGGTCTATTTTATTTTACTTTTTTCAGTCCATGGGCAGGTCTTTGTTAAGCTGTAAGAAATGCAGACAAAGGACCCGCCTAGCAATCCACTCTTAGTATGAACTCAAGGACTCCCTAGAACGGGAGGGACTCGGTGGACTATCCACTGAATATGTAAAAACCCAAATTATAGCAAAATACCCATGCAGATGCACAGGTCTATTATTGAAGAAAAAGTATATAAAAGAAAGGGAAGATAAACCACTACTCAAAGGTCATTGAAATGTCGCCATCATGTCCTCCGTCCGCCCAAGCATTGGGCTCCATGGCCATGGCTCCGAAAGCAGTGGCACCAACATTAGGCATTGTGGAAGCTGTTCGCAATTCGGGTCGGGAAGAAGGGGTGTCGCTCGTGCTTGGGGAATCATGAAATGAAGTGTCAAAAGTCAATTCAGCTTCGTCATGCTTGGAGGGTTCGTGAGGGGAATATTGCCCGACTGGTATTGGCGTTGAGACCGCCCGGGATACTGGTGGCATGTCAGGAGACTTTGGCTCCTTGGTGGTAGGAGAAGGTTGAGTAGGTTCTGATGGGGAGTTCAGGTCCACTTTCATCACAGGCATTGTCGACTCTAATTCTTTGACTTCGATTGCCTCCGAGTGCAGCTCCGCTCGAATAGCCTCGATATCGAAGAGCACAGTGCCAGGACTGCTGTTGAGATCAGAGGTTTCGTCTGGGGTGTTGTTTCGATCAACATCGTAGGTCTCCCATTTCTTCTTCTCCGCCATCTTGCCCCGTTTGAAAAGGCCGAACCTCTTCTTCTCGGGCTTCGCTTCCGCCTCCCGTCGAGCTTCGTCAATCTCACGGATCAGCTCTCGCTGTCGCTCGGCGTGGTTGTCGGGGTCTGGATCTTCGATTTCCGCGAACTCATCTTCTAGAACCTCCCAGCCAACTTCCCTCAGAATACGAGGCATGGCGGTACGATAGTCCATATGGCCGTTCACAAGCGAGGTAATGTCGAAGTTCTCAATGCCTGGGATGCCCTCTACTGCCGCAAGACCGGCAACTTTCATGATGCCACCACTGGTCGCACGGAACAGATATCCCAGAATCCAGTCATTGGTAGCGTAACCATTAACAAAACGACCAGACACAACACTGCGAGCTTTAAGGTATTCATCCTTATTTGCAACCACAGGCGATCCGAATAAGTATACATTCTGAACCAGTCCATGGGCACCCTTATCAGCCAACTCTTTGAGGCAAGAGAAGATCACACGCGCGCCGAGGGAGAAGCCAAGCAATGTGACTGGCCGGTTGCCGAGATTACGCTCCTGAAGAGAGTCCGCCATAACAAGGCCGGCCGAGTTGGCGCGTGCCAATGAGACAATCCAGGGGTTGTCAATCAGATATGCGAGTTTTGTAAGAACAAGAGGTAGTTGCAAGGAGGCCATGAGCGCCATAAGAACAGTGCTGCCCAGGACTTGTTGCAGGCCTTGGGTCAGTGCCTGAATTTCGTTAGTTGTGTTCCAAGTCTGCAATTAGAGAGAGAGAGAGCCTACCTCTGTTGCCAAAATGTTAATCGTGTCACCCATACTTCGGAGCATCTCAGGCTCCCAAAGCACAGAATAGATATCACCCATTATAGGATCCACAGTACTGAATGGTAAACGAACATCATCAACTTTCCCAGTCATCCACCCCGAGACAGTGACAATCAAGTTAACCTTCTTATTATTGTGCAAAGGTCGGTACTCGAAAGTCGACACCGCACCAGTGCGCCGGTGCGAAGCTCTCATTCCAATGGTGCTTCCACCCAGTGTAGCACTGGATGCAATCAAGGCAGTGCCACCGGCGCCTCCCAGGAATGCACTTGTGCCAGAGATGCCCACGGTGGTAAATCCAGCTGCGAGACCAGCTCCGATGACTGGCGCCAGTAATCCAGCAGAAAGACCAATGACGAGGCCACCACCCACGGTAGCTAGGCCCATTATCATATATTTTCGCTTCAATGCCATCTTGCGGCGCTTTTCCATGTGATCAGACTCATCCCAGTTTTCCTTCTCGGATTGCTCTTGCATTTCAAGAGAGTCTGTGACGCGCTTCTCGAATCGCGAGATCTGCAGCCATGTAACTTCTAAGGCGGCGCCAACCTTTTCCAAGAGGGTTCGGGAGCGCGCGTCATATGCTGAGTCTGCGATGAGCACAAGGAACAGGTCACATAAGACTGTCCAACGGAGATCGATGTCGATGCGATCGGAGGTTGGCATCTGAGAGGGAGTTGTAACTTCGGGGGGCTCCTCGGTCTCATGAGCCTCATATGGCGGTGGAGGGTCTAGTTCAGAAGAATCGGTATCCGCAGAGAGTCTACTGGATAGACGGCCGTCTTTCAGACTGGACGTAGAGTTTTTGGGCTTACTTTCAGCCATAGGGTTCTTCACTCTCGCATTTTGCATGAGAGGTGGAATCAGATCCTCAGGCTGCACACCATGACCAGCAAGCTGCTCAATCATGATCTGCTCGGCTGAATCGATGTCCATGTGGGCATAGACGCGCGCCATGATTGCTTGACCCCATTTTCGCATAGCATCTGAGGCCTTTTGCATGGTTTTGCGGGTAGACTTAGTAGTGGCGATCGACGCCAGATCATGATTCATATTATGGATCGACAGCCGGACAACACCCACGTAGGCGATTTTCTGAGTTTCACTAAGAAGATCTTTTGTGGCCTGCAGTTGACTCAGGGAGTCTCGCAACTCCTCTCCGACAAGACCAGCAGAGTTGTCGCCTGTGTCTCGAAACAAATAGCTTGTATCCTCATCAAGACTCGTGGCAGACTGGGCATCTTCGTCAAGCTGTACCCGGGTATATCCCCTCCCTGCGCCTCCGAGCCCTTGATATACTGCCTCCTCGCTTTCCTCTTTGGTTCCACGAGCAATGAGCCGCCCGTAGTCGTCGTAGTAGTCAAATTCTCCAAGAGCAGGCATCGTCGTCCATTCGTCATTTTCTTCTTCCTCCTCATCACTCTCCGGTTGATGCGAACCAGGCTGTGCGAGTCGTTGGTGCGACCATTCCGATACCTGTGGAGGTTTTTGCTTAGAGATCGAGGATCGAGGCTGATCGGAGGTCCCAGTCGTTAGCGGCTTCTCTGCAGGCGCGGGGGAAGCCTCCTGGGCCTCCGAGCGCCTTGGCTCCGTAACATTCCCGTTTGCCGGTTCAAGGGGGGTGTCTCGCTCCGGCTCTTCCTGTGCCGGCTCGTGCACTGCCGTCTTTTTCACAGCATCACTGTATGTGGTCGACCCCGCAGTGACCTGGGGATCATGACCGGTAATCTCTTGCGTGGAGAGCTCGGCGGGAGCTGGTTCAGGCTTTCGACGGGGTCGGATAGGTAGACCGAAGTCATCAACTTCGTTCAAGGTTTGTGGAAGCTGCTGAGCCTCCGCGACCGGTCTTGCGGCTTCGGGCGGGGACACTGCACTGTCCTGGTTTTCAGCGTGACTTGCAGAAGTTTCACCCGGTGTGGGCTGGGACGGATTGGGGCCGTTCAATGCGGAGGGTATCGAGTGGTCGGAGGTGTCTTCGCTGACACCTGAGGCTGGGGTCATGATTTCATGGACTGGGGGCTCCTGGAGGCCCCGAGATGGGTGGTGTGTCGGATTGTCCCTTGCGTCGCTTCCTCTTCAAGAGCTCACCCATCCGGCCTCACGATCTCTGTGATGAGCTCCTAAGTGCTCCTGTACTTTCTTTGTTTCGAGTCCCAGAAGTGTGGCAATCTCCGCAAATGACGATCAGTCGGCCACGCGGCGGAAAAAAAGGAGGGGCGGACAAGGCACCACCGTTCATACGATTCGGACAGGTCAATTTGAGAATATATGAAGCAAAATACTCGTAGAGCACGGAGTAGTCAGTAGTAGAATTAATTGTAGTAGATGTAAGGCATACACAAACACCAGGTTTCGCACAACCTTGGAACCCCCGGATGCGGACATGCCAATGTTGTGTCAACACGAACGCAGTCGCTCACACTCTATACTTGTACGTACTCAAATGGTCTACTCAAATAGTCCAAATACTGGACTTGATGAGGCAAAATGGCCCTTCTAAGACATTTTCAAAGTCAATGGTATCCACTGAGCTGCACATCTCGCTGCGGCCCGGAGTTAACGACCCTTCCACAAGACTACAACTTCACTCCGGCCAAGATTCTTGAAATACGAGGGGAAAAGATAGCTTCGCCCAACACCCGGGTAAAAAGCAAGGGTCCCCGGTAGCCTTGGCCACATTGGAAGCAATCTAGGGAGTACAAAACAGCCTTTTGCGAACACGAGAGGTGATAAGCAACTTCCAACGAGACAAAGAAGTTCAAGCACGCGGTACGAGCCCTGGAGTAGTTTCTTGATGACTATAGAGGCAGTGCCGAGTATTCCGTACTTTGGCCCGGGTCTTCATCAGGGACGCTAGAACAAACTCCGCCCCCCTGAGCCAACGAGCGCACGGAGAACTGTATATCATGGCGTCATGAACATAAATCGCGGGGCTCAGACCCTGTTAGTAGCCTGAGTCACTTGATATGCAGTGCGGCTCTTTCTATTATGCTTTAATTCGGGGCGAACTGTCTGCACGTTTTTTGGTCTTTGATCTCTTCTCTTCTACATGGTTTTGACATACTTCGGACACACCACTTCATTATGGCACAAGGTATGGCGTACTGGGAAAGTTAAGTCAAATACTCATTAACAACTTCAAGGCCAGGCTTCCATTGTTAAGATCGCCGGCGCGGGGTTTCGGCTTTCATTGCTCCTCAACGCTGCCGCTTGTCAACTGGCACAGTCAAAATTGGAGATACACAGCATCGCCAAGGGTATTTCACTCTTTGCTTTGACGCTCAAACATGTTGGACAGACCATCGAGGGCCCCGGGATTGATCGATCCCCCGAGGCGACAGAGAAGGCACTCGAGATTGCGGGACAGGGCCAGCTCATCTTCGTTGAAATTGAACACATGTTGGATAAGTTGAAGGCAACGGACCGAAACGAAGATCTTATGAGACTCTCCTTGCAAGAGAGACTGAAGTGGTGCTTTCCCAAACAGCATGTCACTTATCTCTTAGCACAGGTGGAGACCCTCAAGCTCAGTCTTATTGTGATGTTGCGGATACTACAACTTGGGAATGTGATCAAGGCCAACACAGACGATGGAATTGACACGGACTCACTTGCATCCGCTGCCGACGACACCATTGCACAGGAGAAAGCAGAGTCTCAAAATATGATCATTGTTCGGTATTGGGCCGTCAAACGTCTTGATCGCTTGTGGGATCTTGTGGAACAGGAAGCCGTCGATGCTGCCAAGGACCCAATTAATCAAAAGATCAATGCCAACTACTCCAACACAGCCTTCGCGGTCAATCCACTGGTGGCTGCGGCAAGGGGCGCAGGTCCTACACGACTAGCTGTCGTGACCTTTGGAGAAAGTGATGTAGGCTTGAGCGACATGGAACGATCCCCAAAGGACATGGTTCAGTTGTCGGAGATGGCGATGAATCGACTGCTATCGATGTGGGTACCTCATATGGGTCCTTCGAGACCATACAATCATGGCAATTTATCCAAGACCCAACCGCGAGTCTACATCTCCGACACAGACGACCATTCCGACGAGCTCGACTTCGACAGCCCTGAGCCTCGAGGTTACTACCTTGAAGGCAAAACAGACAATTGGAGAAACCCTCACTCGCAAGAGGCCCGGCAGCATGCAGCAAAATTACGACAGGAATACTCCCGATATCAAGCCCACGTCGAAAGCGAGCCCGAGCCTGATGAATCGAAGCATCGAAGTCGTGACAAAGCCATCGACTCAAGCGAAGAAGAAAAAGAAACCCTCCATCCTCACACCAGCAACATGCGTCGCCCCCATTCAAACAGTTTCTCAGACCACCCCATCGACAGACAACCATACCCATATGCATATCCAAGTGGCAGCTACCCACCACCATCTCAGACTCGCCCGCACCCACCTCCAGCCCAGCACAACCAACCCAAATACCAACCTCCAACCGCTCCTCGATCGATCCCAACCACCCAGCCAAATCACGCTACCCCAATCCCCATGCCAGTTCCGATCCCTCGACAAAACCATGTCCACTTCGACCCCTACAGACCTAGATCCCGCACAAACCCGCTTTCCACATCAACTCCCGAGTCTAGGAGCTCAGATCCCCGACTTGCAGATCACAGAGCCTCTCCGCCCCGCTCGGCGCAAAGATCGCCATCCCATCGGCGTGATCGTGATCGTGATCATGATCGTGAGCGCGAGCGCGAAGAAGCCAAACAACGACACAAGTCCCTGACGAGGAATGCTACAAGGGGACTAGTGGGTGTGGGTGCGATAGCAGGGTTCATGGATGCTTTGGAAGCGTTCTCGATCCTGTGATGGCTGATTAATGCGAGGAAATGCCGCAAATGTTAACGAAGTAATGACTTTTCATCTTATGTTCTTTTTTTTTTTGATTGGTTTTCTGATATCCGTGTACACCGAGCAATGAGTGAACCATACAGAACTTTGAGAGTGAGTGAAAGACTTTCGCATTCGTATTTCAAGCAACGGAATATAAACCTCATCCATAAGGTCTATCTTAAGTAACATGCAACCTTGTAAGGTTTCAGTTTGGGGAAAGTCAAGAAAATAACAAGGAAACATCATAGTAGTAGATGGTACACAGTGCTTCGGGTTCGTATTCGGATGATTGACACGGAGGCACGGAGGGAATGGAGGCACCAAAATTGGGAAAACCCACCTAAGCCCAGCTATCGGAGGAGACATCAATCCGATGCTCATTCTGTTGAAATGTCTCCCAACTGAAGGTCGGAAGTTCCGTTTCTCCCGACGCTCCGAGATACGCCATTCTGGGTAAATGGGGTAAATGGGGTAAATGCGATATCATCCGTATATTATCCAGATTGTTGGGCTTTTCAATTTTTTTTTTCTGGCTGTATTCTTTCTTTGTTACTCTTCTTGTTCTCATGGCAGTTCATAGCTTTACAGCTTTGACACCATGATGTTTCTACAAATTCTATCCCGATCTACCTTGATACTTCGTACAAGATGAGAAGCCGATATCTTTATGACTGGTTCATGTCACTCATATATTAACATGTCCTAGAAATACACCCGTTCCCCGGGTTCTCTAAGCTAAAACTCAGGCAAAGGCGGCATTCCAAAGATACTCCCATCAGGAAGCCAGCCGTCCAACTCCATGCCCGTTCCAGGTGCAGGCATCCTATGAGGCTCATACGCAAACTGAGGCGGCATCGGCTGTGATGATGCCGGATGAGGTGAATGCTGATACCCCATGAAGAACTGAGGGCTAGGGTTATGGCCTTGTGCATCCATTGGCGGCCACATTCCCGTGCCACTCATTGCTACGTACCCATCACGCGGGTCAACCATCGGCACCGACACAGGGAAGGTGTTCATGGACTGGACGTTAATGGTCTCCTGGCCCTGGCCTGGGGCCTGACTGTGAGTCTGGCCTTGGCTACCTGGTACAGCCATTGATTCTACCGTTCCCTCGCCTCGCCTTTCAAGACGCTCGTACCAATCTCGCCCCCGGACACCAATGACCTGATACCACCGACTGGGAATCTTGTACTTCCCACCGCCACTCGCCTCGGCTAACTTGTTAGCCGTGGCATCGAGGTAAAAGTGCACGTTGACGGTTTCCGGCGTGACAACTTCACCGAGTGCCCCGGTCCGCACAGAGAAATGGATCTTAAGCAGTGATGTCACCGCCATTGCTAGTCGAGTGTACATCAGGTTGGGCAACTTGCGCATGGTATCCGTGCTGCAAGCCAAAATCGCGTCGAGCATTTCGTGGGCAGCATTCATCCACTTCATATTGATGTCTATGCGGATGGCACTAAGCGGAGATTGTGCATCTGGTTCATCGGGTGTGGGGAGGGTGAAATATCGTTTCTTCAGAGCGTCTGGATCGCGGTAACCCTCTCCCACGCCTAGTTCGTACATGGCGAGTGCCGTCGAGCGATATTCGAGGATAAGAGGAACTGGGTCTCGTTAGTTGTCAAGCAGTGAAGAGCGCAGGGGATAGGAACTTACCAGTCAGCATCTCGGGGCGTGTGTTCGTCTTCCACGTCTCCATGCGCTTATCAAACCAACGCAGCACGGCTTGAACCCGGGACTCTGTCAGCGGCGATGTCGTGCTCGTGTCATCCAGTCCGAAAGAGGACATCGCTTCGTCGGTTATGCGCTGGAGCTCGAACCAGATAGCCAGGTGCTGATCTGTTCGATGTGGTGAACGTTCCAGATGTCGGACACACTCGACCATCCAGTCGTTGAACTGGAGGAGATTGGGACGACGAGTTTTCATCGCAACCGTCGAGCCGAGATGATAGCAACCAAGAACAGCACGAGCTTGTTCGGCGAGCGTTTCGTCGTGGGCGGTCCTGCGATCGGATTTCACGCGGCGTTTGTTTGCAAGTCCGATCTCCAGCGCCATTGTTGATGCAATGTGCGTATATTGGTAGAATTGCAGCTTGAGAGGCGAAGCGGGTGGGAAGTAAAAGATAATCATAAGCAGCAGGGCTTGCACCAACTCCAGGGATTTCTCGCCCTCGATGAAGAACCGTTCGGAATAGAGTCGTACCATCTCACGGTTCAAAACGGTAGCTAGGCCTGCATCGACGGAGATCGCCGTCGCGGCTATCACGGAGAGAAAGAGGACAGGCTTGGTTGCCCGTAGACTGACTGCCGTGGTGGTGTGGGGGAGAACAACTAATGGAAAGAATGAGGCGAGCTCATGAATATAGTAGGCCACTAATTGCTCTGCGTCTTCGATGGACAAAATCCCACGATCAATCACATCTTCCACGGGCTGTCTCTCCTCCTCGACACCCGCGGGAAACGCAAAATCCGGCACCGATACCCCGTGGGTTAGCAGCTCAGGAGAATAATCCATATAGCGCAGGTCATCCGAGTTCGCGGACTGGTCTCTGGCGCTGCTTTTCAACTCCTCGTTTTCGTCTTCGCTCTCCTCTGAATCCTCATCTTCTTCCGGGATTCGATTTTTCAACAGCGAACGCATGACGCGCATCTCCTTTTCCAGTTGGGCGACTCGTGAGTCGGTTCTTTTACGTGGCCGCCGGCGCTGCGGGGCCACGAAGATGCAGGATCGTTTGCCTTTTGCGCATCGCTGACATTGATTTGGCGTGGATGGACTGGGGAGACAACGGACCTTGAGACTTCGACAAGATTCACAGGATCGATTGAGCTGTGATCCGGTGGATTCTTGGGGCGTGGAGGTCTCTGACATGGTCACGCGATAATATTCCGTGGGAATTCAAAATAGGACGGAAATGTACGTCCGGATAGCGATGGTTATTGGGTATATCGACTCATCGTATCACAGCGAGGACAAATAGCAACGAAAACGATGCGGGAAATCATAGACAGGTTTGCAGGGATTGAAGGTTCAGGAGAGGACCGAATAATAAAAGTAATCAGCAGGTCAAGTTAGGTAAAATCGATCCAAAAGGTAATAAGGCAATCGGTTCAGGGTTTTTGCAGAAGTTCACCCCCATGTCCGCAATATGGGGAAGCGTTTACGGTCCACAACACAATACACACTTGCGGGAACCATACGGGTAGAGAGAGTTCTACACCAATGGAAAATAATCAAAATCTGCTCAATCAATCTAACTTTGCCAGGGTTTTCGGTGGCTCAATTAGGGAGGAACAGGCACCAGTCGTACCAAAGTGATCCTTTTGACGAGAGCATCGACCATAACAAAGCTAAACCACAAAACCTAGCGAATCAATGTGTCACGGCTACTCCACTACGCCTCTCGAGTAACCCATTGGCCATTCTCATTCGAGCGGCTACGACCGAGATTGCCCAACTCGGGTCACGTTGCGAATTCGCTGTGAGCTGCCTTCTTGAATGCCTTTTAAGAGGTTCTATTCGGGTATACAGCGTGTACAGCCTTAGAAAGTAGCCTCATGGCAAAATTCAAATATAAGCGAGGCACTCCCTCATGGCTCATCCAAGAATCGAAAGGCCCTGGTCCGTCAGTCCCCGGGTAGAACCCCGGGTCGGCGACTCAAATCTGCAAGTTTTGTTCCAATCCTTTGTTCGCATTAATACAAGTATGCTCTGCTCTTGGGTCTAGATTGAAGGGCATGAACTTAACTTCCTACTATAAATACCCAATGAACCTGCGTGGGGCCATTCAATTCACGTAATTGTACTCCGTATACTTCCTTTCTCACATGTAGTTTCCCATGTGATAGACTCGGCTAGAGACAACGTCGTATTTTCGGTATGCCGGTAGAGTACCTAGGTGGGCCTTCTAAATATGACATGTGCTAACTTCTATCTATAGTTAGCTAGGGTCGTTTCAGGTTGGACGCTTAGAGAAATTTCTGAGCGTTGGCAACTTTAGAAGTGGATAGTAGCATTTGGAGGGAAAGGCAAAAGGCAAAAGGAAAACAAGGAAATAAGGAAAATCTCGGGCAGCCCTGGAGGAACACATGCATTTCGTTGCGCAGATTAAAATTCTGAGTTGTAATTGTTTGATACCATTGTGTCATAGTACTTCCCAAGGTTGTGAACGGTAGGGCTACGAACCCTTGTCCAACTTCGAAGGACTCCCAGCCAATCGCCAAACATTGATAATACTTAACTGTTTGTTTCAGTAGGCGGCCAAAAATGCTGAGGCTTGTTCAGTTCAAATCTTTCCGGTCGCACGGGTGGAAAAAGAGTCCGGTCCACTCATCAACTTCAACCTGAATTCCTTGGTGATCGGCGGGTTTCTTTAGAAGCGGATTCAGGCCCACGAACCCGAGTAGAATCCACCGCTGACACCCGCTTGGCAGCAGAGTTCGTGAAATTAAGTACGGGGAAGATAGGCGCTGCGGGTCCAGGGGGCGTCTTTTCGAAGAACCTTGATGTCTGCAAGTTCTTGGCATCTTCAACCACTAGGGCCGGAGACTAGTGTTTACATATACCTGGGCTAGGAACATGTAAAGACACATGCGGTTTGAAACAACCTTAAAAGTGACATCTCGGCTTCACCTGAGCATCTTGAGATGCTTGTAGGTATTCGGATGACTTCTCTTCCTAAACTTCCCTTGGCCTACATCTCTCCCTAGGTCACACTTGAGCACCATCACGCACCTGGCTGCTCAAGTGTATATTGAGTACAGAGTGGTCACGAGACCCCTCAGTGCCCCATTATCCAAGGAGCATTGCTGGAATGCTTCACTCGAAGAACTAGCTCAGTGAATATACCACATTGGTGATTGTTTTTGACCAGCCCATTTCCATCCAGCATTGGAATTCTTTATGACCAGCGTACATTTTTCACGTCAAAATCCCAAATGTCACACCATACCTGTGGCCAACTGATCCTGAAGTCAAGCTCCTCCTGCCGTCGGAATTGTTGGTCAACTTCGGTCGCACCCGTCGACAGCGAGACTCCCGATCCACGCATTCTCAATAGGCATCAAAGACCAAGACATCTGTGAAACCGATGAAATCGGCGCAGCAGAGATACGATGCAATATGATGATCAAATTTGTCCGTCGTATAGCTCCGCTATTCCGCTCGTTATTAAGCGGAAAAGTCTGTGAACAGGCTAATCCGTGATGATGCTGGAGGCCGCGTATACCTCTCTCACCAAGCGCCATGTGTATTTCCAAGGTTCGCTCACCGTCTTTGTCGTGAGTCTCAAACCACTTGTGGTTCCCAAGTGTAAATATTACTCCAGAGGTTTTTTTTACACGTTTTTGTCACCTTTTTCCAAAGAGGCCTGAAATGCACGACATCCACGATGTGCCAAGAGAGCCACGCGACTCGACAGACAAGCTCATTGCCAAGTGGGGCAAACTCTGATACAGTTCTGGGTCGACTCTTCTGATTCGACCAGCGGATCTACCGGTGCTCGGTTCGTTTAATAATTCTTCCATACGTCGTCAGCCTTGATGCGATATGGGAGTCCCGGCCCAATCAGGGCTTGGATGGCCTTTGGTGCGCACAGGGAGGCATCTGTCCGAATTCCGTTGACTTTCCCAAACATTTGATCTGTGAATCTTTGCATCCCCTTCTCTCGATTCAATTCCTCGTGTAAATATCCCGCTCGGCATCCCTCAGAGCGGAACTGGGTTTTCTCCGGACGTATTGAAACCCGCCATCTCATCGACTGGGCATGCAAAATCGGACGACTCTGTAAAGAATGCGGTCTTCTGCCTGTACCTTGTGGCTTTATGGGTTTCTCTTAGCGACTATCGTTTCTGTCGTCCGGGGCCAGTTAGAGCCTGACTTCATGAGTGTACGAAAGAATGTAACGAAGGAGTATGAGAGCAAAACGCGCATACCGACGGAGAAATACTTTCGTGAGTTGATATCCACAAGCCTTTGTCGTCCACCCAAACTGACGTGGCGAACCCCACAGATGAATCAGAGTAAGTAAATGCACCCATTGGAGGTACATTCGAAGACTGTGACCACTAAGACCAGCCCCATTGCAGCTTCCATCATCATTACGATGGCCGGTATGATTTCCCAGACCATTTTAATCTGACTAGAACTAATGGCCTCTAGATTTGCCAACGAAACCCTTCCCGATACAGAAGTTATCCCTCATCTCTCGGCCTTGATCCAGACATACTTCACTACGATGAACGCGATTGGTGCCGAAACCTGGATTATGCACGGCACTCTGTTAGCGTGGTGGTGGAACCAAAAGGCACGTACCGAGGATTTACCACAGCGATTCCCGTACTGACATGCTGCAGATCTTTCCATGGGACAATGACCTCGATGTCCAGATCTCCGAAGCAACCATTCATTTCCTGGCCGACTACTACAACATGACAGAACATCACTTCGATATCCCTAATGTCAAGGGCGGCCGCACATATATGCTCGAGATCAACCCCAACTATCTCGTGAAGTCCGAGGAAGATACTTTGAACAAGATCGATGCAAGATGGATCGATATGTCATCTGGTTTGTTCATTGATATCACGGCAGTTAGGAAGGACGAGGAAAAAAGGAGCCAGGGAAACCCGGAAGCGTTGACGTGCAAGGATAAGCACCACTACGATGTATGTGATGTTGAGACTTTGGGATGAACATTGCTAATGTGGTATAGGAGAATGATATCTTCCCACTGCGAGAGAGTCTTTTTGAAGGTGTTACGGTTAAGATCCCGTATGCTTATACTTATCTTCTTGAGGAGGAATACAGTGCTAAAGCACTCACCCGAACGAGCTTCTACGGGTATGTCTGATCATTCCTCCGTCCTGTCTTTATCTAACATGTTTCCAGTCATACTTTCAATGAACACACCAAAATTTGGGAGTCTGCCTCGTGAGTTCCACGCCAGCTGTATGTTGAATGTCTGACTGATGCAATCTAGACGCAAGCTCAAGAGATTCCTCCGTCGAGGGTGGCGCAGCGACTTACCTGTGCTCACGTCCGAGCTGATTCCTCAAAGGCGTGAGGCTTGAGCGCATCTTGTTTCGTACATATTTCTTATCTGATCTTCAGCGCGTCGATCCTATTATTCCCCTTGCATTGCGGCGTTTGTTATTTGAACATATTCTGATTTCTGTCTGCACATACTATGCTATTATATTAGCCCCATCGACTCTATGGTATACTCTAAACATCCAACTTCATACTCCCGGTTCTCGGAGATAGTGCATTTACCCAAAAGGGAGTGCTGACTCATAATTTCAAATTCCCGATCATGGCCCCAATAAGACGAACGAAAAAGTGTGGGAGCCTTGTACTTTTTTCCAGTCCTGGAGCCTTGGAGCCCTGATCCTTTGAAAAGCCCCCGTCAGCCGAAGAATGTGGGATATCCGCTATGGCATTCCCTTCAGCTTCAGAGCTAAACCTCTCCCCGCTCAGCGATAATTCTCCGACCCTACCTACCCGCACGACTGTGGAACCCACCTCCAGCTCCCGCAGCTGTGTCACTTGCCGCCGCCGTAAGGTCCGATGTAACAAACGTTCGCCATGCTCAAATTGTACAAAGGCCGGGATCAACTGTGTCTTCCCGCCCCCTGGCCGTGCCCCGCGTAAATCGAAACGCCCCCCAGACGCTGAGCTGCTTTCGCGTCTGCGTCGTTTGGAGGGCGTTATTGACCACCTCAAGAGTGGCCAGGCGGAGGGAAGCCCTCCAGCTCCGGGCAGCTCCTCGACGGGACCTTCCACTATCCGGAGTGACACTTCGAGGTCTGAGGCTGAGCCGCAACAGCCACAACAACAACAACAAACACAACCCCAGCCACAGCAGGATCACGGTTGTCCATTTGAAAAATTTGAAAACGCAGACCCGAGTAATGCGCCAAAGATACTCGAAAATGAATTTGGTCGACTGGTTATCGATGAAGGCCGCAGCCGATACGTAAGCAATCGGCTCTGGGCGAGTCTTGGTGACGAGGTGAGATGGCTCAAATCCGATGCTATGATCTTTACTGATGGGTCGATGTTGTTGCACAGATCGAAGAGTTGCAGGATATTCTCGGTCACTCGTCCTCCGATGAAGACGAAGTGGCTTCCCCAGAGTCGGCGCATTCGGGCTCACATGATGGGTTCCTGTTCGGGTTCTACTCACTTTCACAGTCTCTCCAAGAGTTTTATCCTCCCATGCCCAAAGTATCAATGCTTTGGGAAATTTACAAGGAAAATGTCGCCCCTCTAATCACTATCGTACATAGGCCAACAGCTCGGAACCTGTTCGCCGAAGCAGCAAAGAACCCAGGTGCTCTGGATAAGAACCAGGAGGCTCTGGTGTTCTCAATGTTCCTCTGCGCCCTTGTCAGTATGAAGCCTGACCAGTGCATGGCTCAATTTGGCTTAGATCGCACCACGGCCGTCAAGCGGTATCGTTTTGCAACGGAGCAAGCACTTGCAAAAGCCGGGTTCCTCAACACACAGAGCTTGATCCTTCTTCAAGCGGCGGTCATGTTCTTGGTCTGTGTCCGACGAGAAGATGATAGCAAATTTGTTTGGTCGATGACTTCAATTGTCTTACGCATTGCTCAGGGCTTAGGTCTCCACCGGGATGGAACCAACTTTGCTCTCAAACCATTCGAAACTGAAATGCGCCGCCGGTTATGGTGGCATATCTCGCTGCTGGATGTTCGAGCATCAGAGGACCATGGCACGGATCCACTCATCCATGAGACCATGTACGATACTCGACTGCCATTGAACATTAATGACGAAGATATCACGCCTGATATGGACGAGCCACCCGCAGAACGGGAGGGCTGCACAGATGCTACATTCTGTCTTATCCGTTGCGAAATTACGAGCGCTCTGCGACGAGCCAACTACGTTTGTCCTGGTGCTCAGTGGCGCACCCCTGGTGGTATACCATCCCCGGAAAGATGCGAGCGTATGATCCAAATCATCAGTGATCGCTGTGAGCAAAAATACATCAGACACTGCGACATGAATATACCAATCCAATGGTGTTCGGCAACAGTGGCACGTCTTATCCTTGCTAAGCTATGGCTGATCGTTCATCATCCCATGACCCGCAAAGATCGCAGCAACATCTCGCAAGCAACACGCGAAAGCCTATTCCAGACCGCAATTGAAGTTCTTGAGTTCGGCCGTTTACTCGAAGCCGATCCTAAAACTGCGAAATGGGGCTGGTTGTTCCGCACCAATATGCAATGGCACGGGGTCGCCTTTGTGCTTTCTGAAATCTGCGTTCGTTCAATGTGTCCAGTGACCGATCGAGCATGGAACGCGGTCAGCTCACTCTACGCAGACTGGGCAGTCCAGGCGACCCACAAAAAGGGCATGCTCTGGCGGCCCCTTGCTGCTCTGATGAAGCGAGCTACCGCCAGACGCGCGGCGCAGCACCAGGAGCTGATAGAGACGTTCGGACCAATACCTCCCAGTGGGCCTACAGTGATTGGTGGGGATGATCAATCCCTCCCGAAAATTTACATGCCCAATCTACCAGCAGCTCGAACACCACTTGCATCAGGCGAAAATATCGACATTGATCTTAGTCAGGGGCCACTGGGCGCTCTGCAAAACATTTTCTCAGGCTCAGGCTTGGACCTCTTCGATCCGTCAACCAATCTGCTCAATGATTCTATTCAAATCGCCCCAGACACCTCCGTGATGTCCTACAACTCCATGAACAATCCTCTTCTTAACCCAGTAACGTGCCCCGAGATATCTGAGGCACCTCAGCTTAGCTGGGAGGAATGGGATCAAGTCATGCGTGATTTCCAGATGGATGTTGAAAATGACGATTCTGATCCGACCAAGGGGACAAACGTCGGTGAATGGTTTGCTTGAGTCTGAGATTGATCATTTCAACCCCAAGCGCCATGTCATGTACCTTGTATTGCGATTTATGATTTGACGACGGCGTTGCCTAAATGATATCCCTCCCCCCTCCCTGTCTCTATACCTACACTCTTCCCTCTGCACTGATATGCTGTGGGTGGCTGCTGCAGCCACCTTAATGCTACACAAACAATATACCCAAAATACAAATACAAATACAAATTTCCAGAGAGGACTACCGACCAAATGAACCATGTAACCCCAATTCTTGTCTCCTACGTCTCGTTTGTATACTTCCAAATCGGGTCAGAAATCACCACGTGACCGGCGATAACGGCCAAGCTCCAAGCTGGCATCTATTGCCAACCTCTACATCGCCATTGACCTCCAACCCACCCTCTCGACCATAATCCTAGGGAATACTCCCTTTCATACCTCCTATCAAACTTTGAAATCAATTGTATCTCCTCAATTCCCAAACCCCCAAATCACCATGGCCCCAAAGCGCCACGCGGCCTCAACTACCTCCGCGGCTCCCTCCGCGATCACCACGCCCGCAGCACCAAAACTCTCGTCTGGCCCTGCCACCCTGAAGGCAAATGCTTCCGCCGCTGAAATTGCCCAGCATGTCTGGCATCAATATTCGTCAACCACGCCGCGGCGAACACTCCTCCTAGACGCCTTCATGGCGTTCCTCGTGCTAGTCGGCGGCCTGCAGTTCTTGTACTGCGTTCTTGCTGGAAACTACGTAAGTTGAAAGCCCCAACGCCATTTCCCACATGCATTCGTTCATATTGTCATGGGCGATCACCAATCGCAACCCGCCACTAACCATGTCCACTGCAGCCCTTCAACGCGTTCCTCAGTGGTTTTGGTGCCGCCGTTGGCCAATTCGTCTTGACGGCAAGTCTGCGCATGCAAACTAGTGACAGTGGTGTGGGATCAAAGCCAAGCTCCAAGGGAAAGAATGCACGGTTTGCAGATGAGGTTGAAGAGGGGACAGGTACTTCGCATGAGAGGTGAGTGATAGCCGCGGAATTCATTCCAGAGGGAGATTCTATGCCGATTTATTGTGGAATATTAACTTTTATATACAGGGCATTTGCCGATTATATCTTTGGAAGCCTGATTCTACACTTCTTCTGCATCAACTTTATTAACTAAGCCGGGCTCGAGGCTCAATTGCACGGCCTGTTCCCTGGGATTGGCCTGTTCTCTCTACAAATGATGGTCGGAATGGATAACTTCGTCTTTGATTATCACCTTCTGTACACTCCACAATCCAGGTGGATTGATGTTGTCCATATGATCTACCTATTTATACCAATTGACTTGTTGAACAAGTACTTGCGGCTCGAACCTTTGGCTGGGCGTGTAGGAAAGATTTATTCAATCAAAAGTGTTTTACTTCAGTCCCCGATGGGTCAGCTATATCCCCAAGATGCTCGATTATCATGAGAATTATAACATGATGGGTGACGACCTGTTGTGTGTAACGTCATCGCGGGTATTCATTTGACTAGATATACATAAATGGTTGGACATCAAGGAATGGTTTTGGTACAAAGTCCATTCAGACTAGAAAGCACCAGGTCTCCTCTTCACGGAAGGTCTCTTGACCACACTACCGCCCCGAGGCGCGCCAGTAGTCGGACGTGAAGATGAAGACGAAGAGGCTGTCAAGCCACCGGCCTTGCCCCGGGGTCTAATGACAGGACGGCGAACAGCAGTTTTACCACCGACTTCGACTTCAGTTCTTCTGCGCGCAGGATCATTGCGTTCTTCTTCGCGCAACTTTTCAGCTGCAACACGCTCACGATCTTCAGCCATCTGCGCTTCAATTTCCATGCGCTTATTAAACTCGACTTCCGTGACACGGCGGTCACGCTTCGAGTAGCCTTTTTCTTTGACGGAGTAGAAGACGCCACCAAGTTCCGCGAGCCACTGGGCTATGTTAGATATGACAAATGAAAAGGGCTGAAGAATAAACTTACATGAGGGTCGACAGCGGTCACTGTGGACATGTATTCTTTGGCAGTGAGGATTAACTCGTGGTATACGACAAACTCTGGCACATAGCCGAGACCGTAGAGAGCACTCGTGGGGTGAAGAGCCATCGTAACGCTTGTACGGAGGTTGATGAACTCGCCGATACCCTTGACACGCGCAGCTTGGTGGTAGAAGCCTGAGCAGATGCATTTGCGAATGTTGTCCCAGTCTGTGCCGCAGCTGATGAGTGGCATCTTTTGTGCAGTCATGATGTCTTGGAGCTGGTCGCGGACTTCCTTCGCGCGACGGAGAGTTTTGGCGTGGAGGAAATGCTTGACGCACCAAGAATCGGAAAATCCGTTGGTTTTCCACTGTGTGTATACATGGAGGAGGGTTAAGTGATCTGATTCTGGGACGAAGAATTTTTCACGCGCGGAGTCAGATTCTTCCATTCGTTCTTTGGGGCGATACCAGACGTTTGGAACAGAAAGCATTGAGACGATGGTCAACATTTCCTCGCTGCATTCGTATTCTTCCGCGGCCATGATGATCAGCTTGCCGAGGGTAGGGTCCATAGGGAACGGAGTCATTTGGCGACCTAGAGGTGTGAGGTCACCCAGGTTATCCAGAGCACCTAGCGACCACAGTTCAAATAGGGAGGTAGAGATGGTTTCTTGAGGGGGTGGGTCCATGAAGTCAAAGTCCAAAAGATCCTTGACCCCAAGAGACTTCAACAATAGCACGGTGTTGGAAAGACTGGTGCGCTGGATTTCGGGAATTGTTTGAATGTACAATTCATTCTTATATGCCATCTCTGTGTATAGGCGATATGCTTTGCCGGGTCCAGTTCGTCCGGCGCGTCCAGATCGCTGGTTGGCATTGGCTTGAGAAATTGGTGTAATCTGCAGGGTGTCCATTCCCATGCGCGGGTTGTAGACTTTCAGCTTAGAATAACCTGCATCCACAACGTACATGATACCGTCGACTGTCAAACTGGTTTCGGCAATGTTCGTAGCAACAATGACTTTTCGCACACCCGGGTCGGCCTTCTCGAAAATTCTCGCCTGCTGCTCAGCGGGCATCTGACTGTAAATGGGCAAAATACTGAGCTTTGGTGGATCATTGAGCAGTTTCAAGCGGTCATCAACTAGCTCGCAGGTTGATTCAATGTCTTCTTGACCAGTCATGAAGACGAGGATGTCACCAGGGCCTTGCGACACGTGAATAGCCAAGACCTGCTTGACCGCACTGTCAACATAATCTTCACAGGGTGTGCGGGAGAAGTGAAGATCGACAGGGAACGTTCTGCCGGGAATGATGAATTCGGGAGCACCACCATAGAAGCGAGAGAAGCGTTCTGAGTTCATGGTCGCAGATGTCACAATAAGTTTGAGATCCCGACGCCGGGCCAGAACCTTCTTCAGAAGTCCCATCAGGACATCGGTGTTGAGAGCTCGTTCGTGAGCCTCGTCCATGATAATGCAGGAGTATTTGTCAAGATCCGTCTGCACAAGAGATTCTCGCAGTAGCACACCATCCGTCATGTCTGGTATAGAGTTAGCAGAAGTAAACTTTGTCCGACTAAGATCCACTTACACTTGATAACCGTTTCGTCGCTTGTACAATCTTCGAAACGAATAGCGTATCCGACGGTACCACCGAGGTCTACCTCCATCTCTTCACTGACACGCTTCGCGACACTCATGGCAGCCACACGACGAGGCTGTGTGCATCCAATCATACCGTGTTTGGAGTAACCATCCTCGTGCAGGAACTGTGTCAATTGAGTAGTCTTTCCAGATCCCGTTTCTCCCACGACAACAACAACCTGGTTGTCTCGGATGACTCTCAACAGATCTTCACGGACAGCAAATGCAGGTAAAAACTCCCTCTGTTCGCGCATCGTCTTGCTCTTGCTGAATGCGCTGGCACCGCCTTCGTCTTTTTTCAAATGCTTCGCAAATTTGTTGCCTCCGCCTTTGTATGTATCCTCAACAGGCATAGCGACTGCACTGTCTCCTTCATCCTCCTTGACACCCATGACGTTTCCGAGTGCTGTGCCGGCCAAATTTGTCGCTTCGTGCGCCTGTTTCTGTCGTTCGCGCTGCTGTCGGCGTTCCCGGACAACTTTGCTGCCTTTGCGACTAAACACAGCCAGATCACTCTGTGGATCTCGGACGGCGGATATCGGTTCCAGTTGCTTCGTAAAGATCGTGCGGCCATCCAGGAAAGGCGGACGAAGGTCGTGGGTAAGTAAATGTACTCGATTGGCTTCCTCATCCTCCACGGTGAAGTCACCCTCATGATCACGCCGTTGTGCTACACCGGAGGTGAGCATGCGATTGGTTTCCCAGGTGTCGATATCCTTTCGTTTCGCATCGCGCAGGCCTGCTGGGAGGTGTCCAGGGCCCTTTTGTCGTTTGGCCGGGGGGCCCATATCGCGAGACATGATGTGCGACTTGGGAATGAGAGGCAAGTCCCAGAAAAGCCGAACAAGGAGTCTTGAGTTGGGCTCTAAAGTTGACTTTACCAAGCTGATTGCTTCGGAGTCGAAGCTCTTCCTAACGCTATCAAACAGTGCAAACAATGCATACATCACGTGACTATACCACGAAGAACTGATAGTTACAGCCAGAGCTGTGTGTGTATGAAATTAACTGTTTCTAGCATTGTGTCTATAAGTACCATAGATATAGAGATTATTAGGCTGTCCTCAATATGTTCTGTTCAGTATGAGAATCAACCCCGATAGTAGTGGCGGCTCTCCGCCAAAAAAGCACCCGCCCCGCATCGTCATCTTAATTTCTTGAGCTTTCGCATTACCACACCGCGTCAGCATACACCACCATGTCTAGCCAAAAGCAGATCGATCCGAAGAAGCAACAGGGTATGTTATCATATGCAGGATTCCATGGGAAAGGAAGGCTAATGTGAACCCTTCGACACAGAGCTTCAGCTTCAGTACACGAACTTCAAGAACACCCTCCAACAATTGGCAACCAAGATTGGCGAAATTGAGCAGGAGCAAGAGGAGCACAAGTAAGCCCCTCTCCAGGCTTACGCGCTTTTATGGCACAACGCAACGTCCGCTGGAGTTGAACACGCCACACCAGTGCAGGCAAGGACATATGGTCAAGTAGCCTTGCTAATCTATGCACCTGCAGGCTTGTTATTCAAACCTTGGATCCCCTCGAAGCGGACCGTAAATGCTTCCGCATGGTGAACGGTGTTCTGGTCGAGCGCACTATCAAGGACGTCCTCCCCACGCTCAAGACCAACGAAGACGGACTGAAGCAAGTGATCGAGGACATGCTTAAGCAATACAAGACCAAGCAAAATGAGTTGGATAACTGGAAGGTATATATTCTTCCCACCCCTTTGGTTCTGCCGGACCTGTGGCCTGCTTTTGTCGATTTTATATGGACCATACTGACGTTCCTGTCCTCCTACAGAAAAAGAACAACATTCAAGTTGTGCAGCCTTAAAGGAGAATTGTCCTACCGTCTGTGTACTTTTGATATACGCAGTTCCCAGGTGCTGCCCGAGTGCGAGTGCAGACTATCGGCGTTACTGGGAAAGGCAAAAGATTAGACATAATGCAGTCATGCAGCGTTGATTCGTGCTTCGATGCCAAACTTCCAACAGCTTTGTTTCATATCCAGGAATATACCCATATCTTCTAGGCCTCTAGTGCCTTGTTACGCACCTGTCGGTAGCGTGCGCTCTCGGATACGAAGAATGTCATGAGATGGCATGGCCCGCATATATTAACCCACGCATATATTGGCCCAAGTCAACTTAAAAATTGCCATCAATGCCTGACTGGTGTCTCATATTCTAAAGTTAGAGTTTCTATTCCAACCTCCTAAGTACCTAAGTAGTACGGCATATCTGTAGGCAAGTATACCTACTGGGATGCAAACCTTGGTGCCTGACTACAAATAGGTATTGGGCCCTAAACCACCCAACCCGTATCAGAAGTTTGAAAGATGCACTCTGTGGGATGGAATAGAATCAATCCGGGGAAGATTTCTTTTGGGAATTTCCATATAACTCACTTGAGCAGTGGTTTGGTCGGAGTCGAGGGCTGTATTGGTATTACACATCTTACCGATTTTGCACTGCATGTACCGAAATAAAACAGTAATTGTCATACCAAAGAGCCATGCCTGAGGCGGCTGTAGTCGGATGCGATCATGACTGAACTTCTTCTCTTTCCTCTAACCGGCTTCATCATAGGTGATCAGTTCAATAGGACAGCGAATATTTGACTTCGTTTGAAAGTGTCACTGAGCGACCAAATATACCTCCAGGGCTACTTTGGTAAGTGACCAACCGAAGGCGTCCTTTCGATTTGCCATTCTGGTTCGCCAATTGACCTCCAGGCCCTGCCACTCAAAACACTCAAAACACCCCCATCCTGACTTTAGCGCTTTAAGCCCAAACGAATCGGAAGAATTGCGCTCGCTTGAATTCCATTCTCCTGGGCTCAAAGGTAGCTACGGAGTAGCCTCCTTTGTCATTCTTCTGGGCTTTCCCCCCCAATTTGACCCACCTTCACTGTTCCCGCATCCCACCCCAAGCTTCACTCGGCCTAAATTCCGCCCCGACTGCTCCGTACGTCGTATCGAGGCGCGTCATTGGCACACTGCGGCTACGGCGCAATTGCATAACGAATCCTGTCCCGCGAAAATCACCATCAACTACAAGAACAACAGCTAATTGGTGGCGCGAGTCGCATGTACAGAGCTATCACCTGCATTATTGCCAAATCCCCATTCTTGCCTAAGGCTCCTGTGAAGCGGTTCGTACCCAGCTAGCCCAGTCCGTCTTCGGCGCAGCCGAGACTCTGCGCTGTCTGCACCGGGGATCAACGCGCGCATTGAGAACTGACGTGGTCTGACAACAGAGCGAAAACACAAGCATTGACGCCTAAACCGAGGATCCGCTGCACGTATTCAAACCGCCCATAATTATGTCGTCGACCTCGCCTTCTAAGGAACCAGAACTTGACCCCGAGGTGCAATCGGGTGAAGAACCAGAGCACATGGACAAGGAACAACACGACGCGCAGGGACATCATGGCGAGTTTGAGGTGAAGGAGCAGGATCGGTGGCTTCCGATTGCAAATGGTTAGTCGCGTCCTCTTGCATTTGTCCCATTGCTCTGATTTGCGCGTGCCTTGCCTTTGCTGCTGGGCTGGCCTCTCCCTATTTCCCCGCATTTCTGGTCCGAACTTTTGCGCGCATCGGATCTGAACTTTGTCCATTGCATTCTGATCCGACGCTACGAAGCTGAAGCTCCATGTGGTTTTGTGTCGCAGTTTGTCGGTCGCGTGTTCCACCATTCCCTCGTCACTACTGTTTCACCCCTCCGGCAAAGAGATCCCATCATCTTTTACAATGTTAACGTCGATAATCCTATCTAGTCGCTCGTATCATGAAGCTGGCCCTTCCAGAAAATGCCAAGATCGCGAAAGAGGCCAAAGAATGCATGCAAGAATGCGTGAGCGAGTTCATTTCGTTCATCACCAGTGAAGGTCAGTTAGATATCTCAGCTCACCTACCGTGGATATTGACCAACCGTCTCCACAGCCTCGGAGAAATGCCAACAGGAGAAGCGCAAGACCGTTAACGGTGAAGACATTTTATTTGCGATGACCTCGCTCGGCTTTGAGAACTACGCGGAAGCCCTGAAGATTTACCTGTCCAAGTACCGTGAGGTAGGAACTCCCCGCTCCTCCCAGTCACCCCCACCCCCGGACGAATCCCCATCCCAGGACCTAGATGCCCGCACCGCACAAATGCCAAGTTCGCTTTTACTGATCGTATACCAGACACAATCTGCCCGTGGTGAAAACCAGCGCCCCCCGAGTGCTGGCTACGGCGCCGGAGGACCTGTAGGAGCCCCCGGGCAGGGACCTGCTCGCCCCGCCGGGTTCGCCGACGCCGAGGGTGGAAATCCCATGCTGAACCCTAACCTGGACCCCTCCGAGCAAGATGCCACTGCGTATGGCTATCCCTCAATGGTTGGCCAGCCGCACAACGGTGCAGGTGCGGAGTCGTACTAAAGTCAATGTTGTGAAGGAAATTGATACAGTGGGTGGACTTCCTCAAGCTGTTGGGACGTCCCCATTTACATGAGGTTCCAACCAGTGGCTATTCGATTTGACCAAATCTCTTTCCCGGTGCTTGGGTCGAACTTGTTCCCTGCTTCTGCGTTTGTCTGCACTGGGATCTGAAGGAACCGCCCTTCCAGCATGGATTTTTTTACGCTTCATTCTTCATTTCGGCAACTGTGGCCCTATATTCATTTTTCTTGATCGTTTGGGAGTTTGGGAACTATGGGTGGGACTAGGGCATGTATCTACGACAGTGCGAGGTCTTTACAAGACTGGGAGGCTGCCATCTGTACATTGGAGTAAATGGAATACCGTCCCCTACTATTAAACCTGTCGCGTTCCCCAGAGCATGCTCACTGCGTTGAAGACGTTATGCTTATTGTTTCAGCCGAAACTTACGCACCCTAAGGTTATCCTAGCGTACTCCGAGGATGGCCCGGGTAAATTCAGAGACACAGCCGTGCAAGCACATAATTTTAGTGCACTTCGGTCAAATTGATGCTAATCGAACTAAGATAATTGAGGATCATGCGGGTCCTGGACCTGCAGACAAGCGAGTTACGGAGTACGGAGTACCGAGTGCTACGAATACATACAAAAAAGTGAGCTCGCCAAAACACGCCAACACCAGTTCCCCAATTAGGCCCTAGACCCCTGAAGTACCCACTAAGTCTCTCAGCTGGCCCGCTGGCCCGCTGCCCTTAAAATTGGCCCTGACTGTTCCCCATTGACTCGACCTCCACTTTTACCCGCATGAGTTTCTAATGATCCTAACCCCAATCGGAGATTGCAGAGGCCTATTAAGGAAATGGGGCGCGAGCATGGCGATCTCTATGGATAGGATGTACGAGTACTCTATATCCTTCGAACTATTCAGGTGGCTAAAATCTCACCCTCTAAGTCCAAATCGGTAATGGTGTGCGAGTATGGCTCTATATAGTACATAAAGCAATTTAAAAGGCACCATTTCTTCAGCTGAAATCTTCACACTCTTTTCCCTCGCTCGTTGAGTACATACATTCTTTTAATTTTCTCTGGACACAGTCCCTTATTTTTCCCACCATGCATCTTCTTCGGTGGACTGCATTAGCGAGTGCATTGGCCGTCGCCCCCGCGGTGGCAGTTCCCTCCAGCTAGTAAGTTCCTCATAACAAAATATTTGAATCGAAGCCAATTCTGATTATGTATAGTGAGACTCGGGATACATGCACCGGACCTACATCATCCTCTCCCAGCTCCTATTGGATGCTGGACCAGGATCACACCGGATGGCCACGAGGATATGCCCCCCACGTTTCAAATGCCAACTACCCCGTCTGGCGCAACGTGAAAGACTATTCCGCCTCTGCTGATGGATCGGGTGATCAGACCAGCAGCATCCAAAATGCCATCAATGACGATGGCTCGGGTGGCAGTCGCGCAAGTCAAGGTGTAACCAGATATCCTGCTGAAGTCTTTCTGCCTGGTGGCACCTACCAGCTGGGTAGTACTTTGAACTTGCGTGTCGGCACTGTGATTACTGGTGATCCTCTTAACCCACCAGTTCTGAAAGCCGCTCCCGGCTTCAACGGTGATACTCTCATCAATGGATTCGATAGTCAGAACGGTCAGCCTGAAACTAGTTTCATGACCCTCTTGCGGAACGTGGTCATTGATACCACTGCTCTCAGTGCTGATATAAAGATCACTGCCCTGCAATGGGGTGTTGCTCAGGGATCTGGTTTGACTAATGTCAAGATCAAGATGCCGTCTAGCTCCACTGGACATACCGGTATCGATATCAGTGCCGGATCAACGATCGCGGTGACTGATGTCGACATCACTGGAGGTGTTGTCGGTATCAAAAACTCGAACCAGCAGGTCAACTTCAAGAATATCTACTTCAGATATTGCACGACTGCTTTCAAGGCAGCTGGTGGCCACACCGCTCTTCTGCAGGGTGCGACTTTCGACACTGTTGGATATGGAGTTGACATGACCAGCAACGGGCTTGGAAGCTTGGTCTTACTGGATTCGAAGTCCACCAACTCCGGTACCGTGGTGAAATTCCACGACTCCTCTAATGACGGCGGCAATCGAAACAGCCAACTGGTCATTCAAAACCTTGAACACGATACCAACAATGCTATTGCAGTAGACAGCAATAACAATGTGAAGCTTGCCGCCACCAGCAAGGTCGATACTTGGATCTGGGGCAACCTGACTCCTGGTCAGTACGTCTCGGGCCAAAGCCTCACCACCTCTCGACCCGACATTCTCTTGTCCAACGGCAAGTACTTCACTCGCGCCCAGCCTACCTACGCCGAATATGCCGCGGACCAAGTCGTCAACGTCAAGAACGTAGACGGACATGAAGTCAAGGGTGACGGATCCACAGATGATGTGGCATCTCTCAATGCCATTCTGGCAGATAATGCAGCCAACTGCAAGATCTCCTACTTCCCATACGGTGTTTACATCGTCAAGGATACTCTGAAGATCCCAGTGGGATCTCGCATTGCAGGTGAAGCCTGGGCCGTTATTTCTGGCGCAGGCGATGCCTTCAAAGATTCCAAGAACCCCAAGCCCGTGGTCCAAGTTGGTCAATCTGGCGATGTTGGTACTATCGAAATCCAAGATATGCGCTTTAGTGTTGCTGAGATCCTTCCCGGTGCCATTATCCTGGAAGTGAACGCTGCAGGCACAAACCCTGGCGACGTGGCAATGTGGAACACCATTGTCACTGTTGGCGGCACTGCCGAGACAAGCATCAAGGACAACTGTGATAATCAAGATACCTCCAAATGCATGGCTGCATTCATGGTTATGCACTTGACCAAGTCTTCATCAGCCTACCTCGAGAACTTCTGGGGCTGGACAGCCGACCACAACCTCGACGGCGGTTCTTCGAAAACGATCATCTCCACCGGTCGTGGTATCCTTGTTGAGGCAACGAAGGGAACCTGGCTCACGGGCACGGGATCCGAACACCACTGGTTATACAACTACAATTTCAAGTCCGCGCAGAACGTCTTCGCAGGCATGTTGCAGACCGAAAGTCCTTATATGCAAGGAAACGGAGCTACGAAGCTCGCACCAGCACCATGGACCGCTGAGGCCAGCTTTGGTGATCCGGACTTTTCCTGGTGCGGTGGTGATGACGGCAAGTGTCGCAGTTCGCTGGCCACCAATGTTGATGGCGGCAAGGATATCTTCCTCTACAACAGTGCTGCGTGGGCATTCTTCAATGGGCAGTGGGATGGTAATTATGGCACCCAATGCTCAGGATCTTGTCAAACCAACATGATGCGGGTTACCAACAAGCCGGAGAATCTGGTCTGGTACTCGGTCAATACTCGGAAGACGGATGTGATGATCTTGGATGGTGAGAGTAACCCGACGGAGTACAATCATCCTGGTGGATGGGAGGCTATTATTCAGGGATACAGACAGTTCTCTTAGTTCAATTATTCGATGTATATAGGAACCTCGGGAGAACATAGGCAGCGAGGCAATATAGAGACCATTGCATACGTGCAGATGGTCCTGCGGGGCTCTTCGCGGGGCAGATCCAACTTCAATTCAACCTCCTTTATCTTGACACACTCGAGCAATTGGAAATTTTTGAAGAATCAAATACTTCCCTGAACTTACCCTGAACAACACGACTTGCGATTAGCCCTGGAGACCCTATACGACTTTCTCACCTATTACGTCACTCATCATGAGCATCTTGCGCGTTGGAATCATCGGGTAACAAGAAGTCCTATCCCAAGTTCAAATCATCTCATTAACTCTCTCACAGCTGTGGTGAAATCACCCAAGTTGCCCATATCCCAACTCTTGGCTTCCTATCCGACAAATTCCAAGTGACCTACCTATGCGATGTCTCCGACAACGCACTCTCGCACTGCGCCAAGAAGGTGATCGGGGCCACACCCCAAACAACCCGCGATGCAGAAGATCTCTGCTCTTCATCAGAAGTAGACATTGTCATGATCGCCAACAGCGATGCATTCCATGTCCCGCACGCCCTCCTAGGCCTGAAGCACAACAAAATTGTCTTCATCGAAAAACCAATGGCTCTCTCGCTCGCCGATGCAGACCGCATCATCGAACTGGAGAAACAGTCATCCGGTAAGGTGATGGTCGGGTATATGCGTCGGTACACGAGCGCGTTCATCGATGCAGTCTCCGAGATCGGCTCCCTTGACCAGGTTCACTATGCGCGCGTGCGGGATATCGTAGGTCCCAATTCTGACTTTGCTGGTCAGTCTGGTACTTTCCCCAGGGTCTTTGTGGACTATAGGAAAGAGGATTCGGAGGCTTTGGCTTCCAAGACTGGAGAGTTCTTGGAGCAGGGATTGACGAGGGAATTGGGTATTGAGGTTAATGCTGATACCGCGAATCAGTGGAGGAACCTTGGTAGTCTGGGATCTCATGATCTCAGTGCCATGAGAGAAGCGCTGGGAATGCCCAAGGGTGTTCTTGGTGCTTCGCTGTGTTCGTCGAAAGGACCACAATTCTGGAGGTATGTGGACTTTCCATTTTGTATAGAGCAGTAACACTAACTCTCTTAGTGCTTTGTTCCAATACCCTTCTTTTGCTGTGTCTTATGAGTCTGGGATTGATGAGGTGCCGCGTTTCGATGCCTCGATCGAGGTCTTCGGTGGAAAGAAGACTGTCAAGGTCTGCTTTGACTCACCTTATGTTAAAGGCCTGCCTACGACCATGCATATTCGTGAAAAGATGGATGATGGCTCATTCCGCGAGTCTATGGTGAGGAAAACCTATGAGGATGCGTATACTCTGGAGATGAAGGAGTTGTACGCATTTGCTGCTGAAGGGAAGCCGGCGAAGACTACCTCTGAGGACGCGAAAAGAGATCTTGAGATCTTCGGTATGATCATGAAGGCTGGTCTGGAGGGACAGGCTAGATTCAAATAGAGCCATTGGAGTGTCAATACTTTGGCCGAGGTCCACCTGGCCTTGTGCAAAATTTCTCCGAGGGTGGCCAGGCATTCCTTAGGATGAAAATTGAAAACGTATGTATTATGATTATATACCAGTTATTACTTTCGTTCGGTTGCTTTACCCCATTTACCTGTCGGACCATATTCTTCGGGTATCTCAGGCCAGGTATCTATGCCATCAAGCATGGCGAGCCTGCGATGTTGTGTCAATAGCTTCAAACTTCATGCAAAGAAAAGAAAACTTACGCCATTCCACCTGTCAAATGCGGGTCAATGTGGCAATGGAGCAAAAAGGCCTGTTTTGTTGAGCTTCGTTAGTAAAATAACCTTGTATGTTTCTTAACGTGTTCTCACCCCAGGATTTTGAACTATCAACAAGTTAGTGATGTAAAATAAATGGATGAAAGGATCAGAGGTCACTCACCATGGTATCGAACGGCCATCCAGCTCGGTCCTTGGAATGCAGGTAGTGTTGTAAAGGTATCTGGGTTAATCAGTAAGTTGTCACTATGATTTCAATGGCTGGCGTACCTCTTATTGGGGGATTCTCCAGGTTAAACAGATGTGGAATCTCTTTCCTCGCCTCTGCGAC
This sequence comes from Penicillium salamii, assembly GCA_911197225.1. Classification (NCBI taxonomy): domain Eukaryota; kingdom Fungi; phylum Ascomycota; class Eurotiomycetes; order Eurotiales; family Aspergillaceae; genus Penicillium; species Penicillium salamii. Next base: position 1,481,146 of record CAJVOY010000076.1, read on the forward strand.
AGTTGTCCAATTGAACTTCCCAGTGCCCGCGCCCTATTTCTGCATATTAGCGTGGCCCAAAAAAGAGGAAGACAGCTAGCTCACAATAACGTAGACCGTGTTCGAGTGCTTATGAATTGGATGGCCCGGCTGAAGGGTCGTCTTGGTTCCAGTGACATCGAAGATGATATCCACCCAGGTGCCATTATTTGCGGTAATGACGAGGCTGCTATTCGCTTGTGATTCAGGATCCCACAGCAGTGGCTTTTCCGCCTCCAGTGACAGATCATATGAATGATCCCCATTGAGGGACCATTTCCAAGCTTTCTCAATTCGACCAATCGCAAGGAGGAAGGTTGCATCTGCTTCTTGGGCTGGTGCATTGGGAATCAAGGGCTTGATGGTGTTTTCGTTGAGCGGGATGGCACCTGGGCTCTCAACGCCGCCGTAATTGAGCAGGGGCGTCCCTACCACAGAAGGATCGCCATTAATGTACGACAGTACGCCGTATCCTGCAATCTTTTGGTTAAATCCTGCACTTGCGAATGTCATCCTATAATCGCCAGGTGTGTTGTTTAACTGGACGAGTACAGAGTAGCGCGGTCCGTTGCTTAGTGTGAGGGTCTAGATGTGCTGGTTAGCATGTTTTCTGGTGATTAGGAAATGCCGAAATGGGTCGTACATCAACCTTAGTGGGCACAATGTACTGCCCATCCACCTCGTATACCCATAGAGAATGGTTGTTGAGAGAGACTTTAGTCTGGTTAGCCGAAGAACCCAAACGCGGTAGAGGCCCTTAGAAAACGTACATGCGAGTGTCGAAATAGATGCAGCGCCTATCAGGTTAAGACTAATCCAGCCATCCCGAGGATCGACTCTTATTTCTTCCTCTGCTGCGTTCGTGGCATTGCACTGGTCAAACAAGGACGGTGGGAGCTCATTATAGTTATGATGGGTTGTGGTCGTCTGAGCATAGGTGTTGTGGGTTGGCAGACATCTTTGCATTCACAGTCAGCTCTATCGCTCATCAATCCGCATTTGATGGAATCACATACCCTTTTGCTGTGAAGTTTTGACCTTGAAGTAAAGGTGAAAGCGGAGGGGGAATTAGGCTGCTCAGATAACCTGGGTCGACACAGCGCACTCTTCCTTTGCCGTTGATTAAGATAGAATCCACACATCTGAACATCCAATTAGCAATGTCTTTACATCTATAATTCTCACTCACAATGTGTCAATATTTGTAGATAACGCGATGTCTCGAAGTTCCTCGGATGTGTTGTGGAACCAGTCAGATATCATGAGCAGTTTTGGGGTTTGAATCGCCCTCTGAATTTGAGAACGAGTCAGACTGTCGTTTGAAATTGCATTGAACAGACTTTCGGGGATGCTTCGTGGTCTTATACAACGTTCAGTCAATCTTGAGCGCAAATTTTGGTTGGATTGACAAACCTGATGTAGATCGGTCCGTAAAGACCATCCATGTTTTGCCCTCTGGAATGGGAGTGGTACCTTCGGAATATTAACTGTGCTCATTTTATTACGACATCAAAAGCTTACCAGTGTGTTCCATATTGTGTCGCAGTGAATTTTGAGACAAATTTTCGTCCAGGGGCGATTAGTTTTTGCGAGACGCCAGGTACGCCATCTGACCACGATGTACCTTGTTGCCTGTTTTTTGCATTAGAATAGCAAGATATACTCCCTGAGAAGAGCTCTTACTCAATTCCATGATAATGCACCGTGGTATCAGACTGTAGGAAGTTGTTGACTGTCACTTCAACGTCGTCGCCTTCGTCAAAAATGAGAGGGGGTCCAGGGAATTGACCATTAACCAAAATTTGCTCCCGTTCCACTCCATCCGGCGCCCGACTGCTCCAAGTCAGGTCAAGCTCGAACTTCTTGACTGGGGGTTTCTCGAGAGCTGACGCAATACCCAGTCCGCCGCAAAACAGAACGGGCCACTTCATTATAGGTGGATTTTCCGGCGCTGGAAAGGCACGGCAGATCACAGTTGTCCAGCGGAAGTTGGATGTCGGGGGCTGGTCTAGTTATAAGGGTTATTTACAAAAAAAAAAAATAGAGTATACTCCGTATTGATTGCGGCTTAACCGAGGCGCAGAGAGTAGGCCTGACTGGGCAAGATCAGCCCCAACATGGCCCCCGGACGCAGGGATCCGCTCCTGTGTGTTCATATTGTACATTTAGACCGATCTAGAAATAATGTGTGAAATATGAGTGGCTTTGCCGTCAATCAATCGGGGTCCACATATTATTTGGTGCTGTTGCATTTGCAACAAAGTAGGGTTGGCTCGTGCATGACGGAGTGAAGGGAGACTCTTTGGAATCCAGATTCTTCGCACCCTTCATATCTGGAACAAAAGAGAGTACGGTACGCAGCATTTCAGTATACTCAATTACTCGGTACACCACAAATGAGTCAAATTTGCCGACAATTCAGAACACGAGCTGACAGGGTGTGTTGGCCTTGCATTATGAACCCGGGATAATTGAGACTATCGATGGAGGGTGGCGATCTTTCCTCTTTTGGTGTAGACCTCAGGGAGATCACATCGCGTTACCGCCATTTTAACGTATCAGCAATGGCCAGCAGTGACTTGCTCCCCTGTCAGGGCAAGCATCGAGTGCTAGTTAAGCCAAGGCCCTGACCTCGGAGAGAACAAAGCGGAGCCAAGGCGATCTACAAACGCCGGAGCCAATCAAATTATCCAGGCATGTTGAGGCTCGAGAGTTCCAAGATTTGGGCCTGGAGAAATGACTTTGGTTTGTCCCGGGCCACCCTCGAGAGCTATTCGGGAGGTTTTGGTGTTGAGTTGCTCCCTGGTTTACACTTGTTTGATCTTGTCTAGGCCTTCGCAACCTTGTAGTGATCCTAAATATTCACCGTGTATTCCAACTTAGTGTGAAAAGAAAAGAAATTCAAAGGATATGGCTCTTAGAAAAAGTAGAGAATAAACAAAATCCGCACAGCAAGTCGATCGCTGAAATATACGGCCTTTCGTTGCGGCTTTTCTACCTAGTAGCGGTGTGTTGTCAACTGGTGAAACTTGGCTACGGAGTAACTCAGTAAGCAAGGGCGTCACCATAGGCGGAAACAAGTAATCTGTATACACCACCTGGGCACTATAGATCCACGATCATCAAAGTTCGCAAATGGTCGGTTTTCATTGGCCAATTTTCTCAGACTTTCCAAATTTCCCCACGAGAGAACCCCTCCGGCCACGACACTACGGAGTGCGGAGTACATCCCCCATCCATCTCTCCTCCGTGCCAAACAAACCCCCAGGTCTATTTATAATTGGGCCATGAGTTGGCAAGGTATGTCATAGACTCGTGGTAATCAACACCGACTAAGTTGAGCAGGGTGGGTCGATCAGACCCTGGTCGGATCCAGAAAAATCGATAAGGCCGCCATATTCTCGGCGGCAGGAGACGTCGAGTTCGCATCGAGTGCTGGGTTTGATGTAAGTGTTTGATCGGTCGCCTTCAGAACTTGAGAACATCTTCATTGAAATTGGTCATCGAACAGGTGAAGTTAGAAGAAGTTCAATATATCCTGAGAGGCTTTGAAGATTCCATCCCTCTGTATTCTGGGGGGCTCTACATCGTAGGAGAAAAGCTTCAGGTTACCAAAGCGGACGATGAAAGCATATATGCTCAACAAGTAGGTCAATCTACCGAGACACTGGCGGATGGTTTGTTAATTCGTGGGTATACTAGGACGGGGAGGGTGTCTGCGTGGTGAAATCATCGGAATCGATCATTGTCGCACATTATCCTGAAACAGTGCCACCCGGAGACGCCGCAAGCATTGCTAGGCAATTGGCAGCTTACTTAACTAGCATAGGCTACTAGCTAGCTTCCGAAGAGTTTGCAAGCTTTTACCTGCTATCCCTTTCTCTTTTTGAAGATGCCGGCCCTTCTAAAGTTGTATATCCTTTTTCGTTTCAAGTGCAGAAATGATCAACATAGGCAGTTTTAGATGCTAGTCATCGGGGTTCGTTGATGATACGGAGTAGGTGATACCCTTTTTGTGCTACTAGACTGTAACTAGCTTGAAGTACTTGAGTATCTGCCAGGTGGTTGTTTCTTGCTCGGTGTTTCCTCGATCTAGGACTGTATAAAGTTCAAGTATTTCCGGCGGAACTTCCTCACTTTTCAGGTACCATCTCACACTGGATATTGGATAGAAACTTTACAGGGTTCCTACACGGAAGCCTTTCTATGTTATACAGCAATCACCTGGGTAGCATCCTGGTTGCTGAATTCAGATCTAAATACGAAGTAACCCTCCCTGGAATTACTTCGCCAGAGTAAAACAGGATAGGCTTCAACATTTCTTATAAAATTGAGATGTGAGACACATCTTAGTAGAAAATCCTATAGCTACGCGTGATGAAAAGTTGCACTGCCCCATGAGGCTGATCAATTTTATGCCCGTCCTGTGTAACACAAACAATCACTTGAGGCTCTGGGTGGCTACTTAAGCAGCTCAAGGTCAATGACCGTACTCATGGGCCGGGTCAAGCCAACAGAAGATTGAGAGAAGTCGAAGTAGAGTAAGATCACGCAAGGCTGAGGGGTTTGGCCATCGGCTGCTCAAGTGGGTTGCATTGTCGATCCTGATGGAGATTGGTCGATCTTGGATCAATGCAGGTCATGAGCTGTACACTCGTAAATCAATTCCTGACACTGAGTGAGTAAAGTATGTAGGCTCTGAAAAATTTCACCCTCCATGGATGGCAATCCCTCGTCTATATGCGACAGGGCTTTGCGCTAGCAGAGACTAGATGTCTTAGCGCGAGAATTCTTGAGTCGATCAATTGAGACAATTCCTATGACAGTCTGGGAATTACGAAGTACAAGTATGGAGTAGCTCACAAGAAGCTTAGACCTGGGATGATCGCTTCCCCTTTAAGATCTATACGGGCCAAGTGACTGGGAATGTCGAGCGTGAATATCCGTAGTAACATGCATTATCAGTACCCCGTAAACATAGATGATCTACAGAGTACATACCTGTTTATCCATACGGGGTATTCACGAACATCTGACAGATCAGACTACTACATGAGTGTAATGACCAACCTCACATTTGCCTCTTCGCCACCAAGAAGTCCAGGCTTAAAGTAGAACTTATATTCCACTGTCATAACATTCCCAGATTGTCCGATCTGTGCCATAAGAACATACTCCAAGTATGAATCAATTGACATAGGTCGAACAACAAGCCTTAAGGGCTCAAATAAAGTACACCCTAATCGGGCACCGGGGCCGATTTACATAATCTTCTCCGCATCCACGTGAGGCTCCACCGGACCCGATGCCGCTGTTCCCTCAACTTCCCGACTTTTTTCGTTCTTTGTGATTGCTGTCCCTCGGCAATCGGATTGGAAGCTATGATGCCTTGAACTGAGCGGTGAATTTGCCTTGTGAAGGATGCAGAATTCTGGCCAATTTGGACCTAGAATGATGTCAATAGTACACTCGCCATGTCCTCCGTCAACGATAACGCCCCCTCGCCGCAGCCGGCCGATGGGCTGAGCAAGCGCAAGCAAGGTAAGCACCCGTATACTTCGGGTCATCTTGCCTGATGTCCAAAAGCCCAATCCCGGGCCCCTCTCTTGATCACCTTGTATCCCACAAAGTGCGTTGCTAAACGGTGACTCAAAAAAATTCTTAGGCTCCGCCGCTTGCGTTCATTGTCACCGGCGCAAGGTTCGCTGTGATGCCCGTTCAGTCGGAACACCCTGCACAAACTGTCGCGCTTCTGGAAAAACCGACTGTCGTATACACGAAAAGAAGAAGCGCCTTGCAGTGCGCTCTATCCTTGATCCCGTTCCAATCCGATCTCGGCCTCTACCATTGACCGATCAAACATCAAACCCTTCTCTTGCCGCGGGAACGCCGGTACCACCGAGCTTTCCAACCGCTTTCCCAAACGGACATGGGACTTCTGCCTCGGGAGGTCTTCCACAACATGGATTTCCGCAAGGTACGGGACCAGAGGCATTCGGCCGTCAAGGCCCTGATTTGGCGCATGCCCAGGAGGCCCATAGTGAGATGCAACAACATCTCGTCAAATTGATTGATGAAGAGGAATCTGGAAGAAGGGAAATTCAACGCGGCGTGCGCGCGTTCTACGTTGGACACGAACTCTCAAACATGTCCTTTTTGATCCGACAACAACGAGATCAAGACGATGATGTCTATCATTTTGCCAGCAATGAAATTCCGCGGCGCCAAATGAAGACGGGCCATGACCAGCTTCTTATGGACGCTCTCACACTCCCAGAACCGCCTTTGGCAGACGAGCTGGTTCAGGCGTATTTCACCTATGTCAATCCAGGCTATCCCATCGTCGACGAAGATCTATTCATGACGCAATATCGAAATCGGGACCCTGCAGATCCCCCACCCATACTACTCCTCCAAGCGATTTTGCTGGTTGGAGCCCACGTCTCTCGCGGCAAACTAGAGCGGGATGCTCTTAAGGAAATATTCTTCCGTCGTACGAAGTACCTATTTGACAACCGGATTGAGCGAAATCGCGACATCCTTGTTCAAGCAGCACTTCTTTTGACCTGGCATTCTGACAGCGCGGATGACGATGTCGCCGCAGACGCTCATTTCTGGGTAGGTGCAGCGGCACGAATTGCTACAGGACTTGGCATGCACCGCAACCCCGTTTCGAGCAGCTTCGTGACCCGTGACAGGCGCATGTGGAGAAGAGTATGGTTTATCCTAGTCCAGTTCGACGTGATGGTATCTCTGTCATATGGTCGACCGCAGGCTATCAATCTGGACGATTCCGATGTGTCTCCGTTAACGCCAGCGGATTTCGAGAACTGTGGCCCGCACGTGCAAGCCGAATACGTGATGAACTTCACTGAACTGTGCACAATGATCTCGTATCTCATTCGCGATCGATTCGGCCTGCGGACCACAGAGGAGCGACGAAAGGCAGTCCTCCAGGAAGCAGATGGATCCTTGGCCACATGGTCTCTAAAACTTCCTGATAATCTCCGACTACGAGCGTCTGACATGGATCCTTGGTCCGCAATGCTCCACTTGACCTACAACAATTTCCTCATTCTGCTGCATCGACCACATCCCAGAGCTTCAGCTTATTCCGATGATTATGGCCCTCACGACGCAGAAATTTGCAGCGCTGCTGCTGGTGTTATAGCCTCTATCTTTGAAGAGCTAAGGATGAATGATCGCTTGAAGTTCCTCTGGTATACAGGCGTTCACACGCTCTTCACCGCCATGATCCAAGTTCGAGTAGAGCTGCGGTTCTCAAACCCAGTTCTTGCCATCAACGCTTTGCGACGGTTTGACTCTGCCTCTTACTCGCTGCGCGAATTGGCTCAATACTGGGTCCATGCAGGTACGATCTTGCGACTCTTTGAGGACTCCAAACGCCTACAAGAGGACCTCCGAATGGCAACTACGGAACGACCCAAGCCCTTTGGCGAGCCCCATTCACACAAAATGCCAATGCCCATTGCATCTCCCGTCCCCTCAATCACCATGCACACCCCTCGAGCACTCTCTTTTGGTGTGCCCACCCCAGAGTCGACCACATCCCTTCAGTCTTCTCTACACCAAAATACTCTCTCACCGCAGCCCAATCCTCCGCAATTCAACAATTGGATTGCTCCTCTCCGACTCAACGTCGGCCCTATGGAAAGAAACGATCCTTATTCAAGCAGCATGCAGGTGGATTCTATAGAGCCGGCTCGAGACTATCCCGACTGGCGACAATTGTTCTCCTTTGGAGACATAGACCTACCCCCGCCTGCGGGAGTCGAAGGTCTGCCCGAGCTTGAAGACGAGTGGCGGCAGATCTACTGGCAGGATGCTCCAATGGCAGACCTCATCCACGACGGTGGATGGGGTCATGGATAGTCATGCCTCACTGCTTTTGGGAACCCCTGCAGGGGTTTTCTCATTATCTACCACCCCCTCGCCACACACCTTTCTTTCCACATTGACGACGAGATGAGCTACGCCAGGGCGCGCAAACATACGCAAAACCCCCCTTAAATACCATGTCAGGACACAGACACCTACAGGCATCATGTTCCAAGAAAGCCTATGATACCATGTCACAAACGACGTACAATGATAGATTTAAACCATGTCATATATTCCCAAACAATGATATACAAGATCAAATCAATTGATAATTGAAAAGCTAGATTCAAATGGCAGATATGTCAAATCTGAACGTTCCCGAGGTCCTTTTTGTGCCTGTGGCCCATGCCATAGAAAAGGTTTTGTATTCCTACGCCGATTCCAAACTACAATGCATGCAATCCTAAGCACGCCTTGAAATGCACATTCGCTAATCATGCAACGAAACACCTAACCATAGACAAACCGTTGCCAATTATCGGCTAGAATTTGAACGCCATGCCTCAATTCCCACCCACGTAGTTCGCAAATCCGCCTGGCCACGTCCTCCATTAACGCATCTAGCTCCTCGCCAGCCTTGTGGAGATCACTCTCGATCAGGATTCTGTCTTCGGGCAGCGCTTTGACAACATCAGCAATCTTCCTTGCCGGCGCACCATTGAAATTGATCAAACTAGAAAATGAAAAGTAGACATCCGACGGATTAGACTTATGCATGAGTTGTCGAATTGGGTCCACAGATCCGGAATACGAATGCATGCATATGCGAGGCGGAAATGGATTCGGCGTGGTGGTAGCGTCTTCTTCATCCTCGAAGTCCGCACACTCCGCGTCCCGCTGTTTGTCTCTTTTTCGTCGTGAGAGGACAACTCGTTCATGACCTGCCCATACTTCTTTCAAGACATCGACTAAGGCACCGTGCGCCTGCACACTGTGTAATGAGACGGCTCGGTTCATCTCCCCTGCTAATTGAAGCTGCGCTTTCAGGACTGTGCGCTGGTGCTCTGGCTTGACACGGTAGTGCGAGAGACGACGACCTTCGCGTGAACCTGGCGTTACTTGATCATTGCGCTTCTCGAGTTCTTCTTCGGTCCATGGACCTGGGATTCTGAAAGATCTGTCTAGACCAATCTCGCCGACTAGGGCGGTAGGGAATTTTTGGAGACGAGCTCGGGTCTCGGAGAGGAGCTCGGAGAGGGGTTTTGGATCGGGGAGCAAGTCGATAAAAGCTTGGTCTTCGACTGGTGAGGGCGCTAGGACATTGTCGTAGTGGTCTTTCTTAGTTTGGAGGTCTGATGGAGCTGTGTTCGAGATTTGATGCGAGAACCATGGATGCCAACCGAAGCAGGGGACTACGCGATCTTTACGATCTGTACAGTCCGTGTTTGATTGGGCAGAATAAGACTCGGCTGTTTGTTGTACAAGATCCTGGTCATCTCCACGTGTGGCCATGATCGTCAATGTTGTCGTTTTCATGTGCGGGATGTCGGACACCGAGGCCATTGTGTCGGTGGGGTGACAATGGGCATCGTGGACGCCGAGTTCCCAAGGGAATGGCTCCGACATGATGTCCGAAAAAGAGAGGAGCTTGCAGTCGAAGGGAGAAAACAAAATGTCCAAACACCAAAGACAAGAAGAAAAAAAACCGAAAAAGGAACAAGTCGAGAAACCGGGGAAGTGATGTAATCGGGGTCATCACATGTCTTCTCCGCAAAACACTCGACTGCTCGTTTCACCTCTTCTACGGGGTTTTCTCTCTTTGCTTCTTTAATCATGAAGCTTTGATTTGTTCTGGGGCGATTGGGAGGGAGCTCTCAATGTGGTCTACAATAACAACCTTGATAGCATTGCCTATCCTGGCCATCATTTCCATCCCACTCATTCTGTCGGCATGGGTTACAATCTCAATCGCCCTCGTTGCCCTCATACTCAGAATCTCGGTGATTTATGTGGAGCTCGTCTTCGGCATCTTAGTGCATTTCCTCTCGGTTCCCACTTCGCCCACATCCTCACTGCTGACTTTCGTGGCTTCGGAGCCTCCAACCCCCGTGAGTGGTAGATCGAGACGGAACTCCAACCATGCAGCACAACGCAAGCACGACTCTCCATCGTCTTGGGCTCTGGGATCTACGGTCGATAACTATCCTAAAAAGAACTCCTATGCCCGGAGCATGATTGAGGCCCACCTATTTCCGTCAACGCCTTATGGCTTTCCCATCAGCGGTGATGAACGACGAGACTTTGAAGGTGTAGGCGGCTGGCGCTCCTACCCAGCCAAGGCACGTAGCTCAAACGAGAAAACCACTTGGACTTCGTCTTCGTCCAGCATCAGCGATGTAGATCCGACTGTCGACGCCGATGAGCGCGCCTGGCTTTCTCTAAACAATCGACTTGAGCTTCCGTCGCAACTGATCACTCTAAGCACGAGTACATATGGTGGAAGTACATTGAACAGTCCGCTGGGTGAGAATGACTCTCGCAATGGTCGTAACTTCCAATCTTTGCTTGAGGCAGCCGAACCAGCCTCCAATGGGGTTGGTTCTCGACACCATCACCGCTCACTCACAACATCTTCGTTGACAACCTCTGATCGACGTACTGGAATGGGTCTTTCCCTAGCTCTATCCACTAGAGCTGACAATGCTCCCAATTCAAGAGAGCATATCTCCATGTCATCGTCAACGCCACGGCTCCCTCCTCCTTTCATGACACCCCAGCCTTTCGCTCCGTCTCACTCTCAGTCACGAGCTGCACGCGGCTCTCAAAATGGGGCACAATTCTCCAATTCCTATCTCTCCAGCTCCGGGGAGCTGGGTCACAGCTTTGGGAGTAATAGCAGTGGGAGCTTTGATAGGGGCGGTGGTTATTTTTCTCTGAGACGACCCGGGTCATCGGGTAGTCATGTTTCCGGGATGGTCAGTCCCATTGCGAGTGGGTATACGACGCCCGGAGTTGGTATGTCGACAGAAGAGCGCGATGCGGCCTCTTTGGCTTCGGCACGCTTGATGGCGCATTACCCTACTAGCCCTCGACATCGCAGGCAGAGTGTGTCTGGGCCTGCGAGGGGTGTGACTGGATAGCGCATGTGATGAACATCGGCTCTCGAGGTTGTTCAGGACGCACTGCAACTTTCAAACATCAAATATACCTACGAAGACATCACCGCTCAAAAGTATCGGTACACTACCATCTCTTGGTTTGGTCTTCTGTTCCTTTATGCCCTCGTGTCTTTCTCATGGCCTTCATATGCTATGTTTGTTTGCATAATATTTGATCATACGTCATTGTATCTGGGACTAAGGAAATCTAGCAGACTTTCATCTTTTAATGTTGGTGATTATGCTGCATTTCTTTGTATACACCATCTACGCGATCTGATTGGAGACACTTGATGTATATACGCGCAACTGGACCCATACATCTGCAAAACACAGTCCGTCTTGATATCTATGGGATCGATGTCGATATGCATACAAACGCCAGTCTCAAGGCAGCTTCAATGTCACAGTTAAACAAAACAGGGTATAAATATGAACAGCCCCAGTATTACATTTGTGGAACAGAAGTCAGGCTTTCTTCCCTGTCCTTCTCACTGATCCCCATGGGTAGAATAGAATCATCAGATGAGAACGAAGGCGTACGCACTCCTTCCCGGATTTGCGCCTGCGTCAGAGGAGAGAGACCCCGCCTCAACGTCGACCCCTTCCGCTTCCGCTGCTGCGGCGTTTCCTGCCCAGACGCGGTACTTCCCCGCCGGGGCCGGCTCGACGTCGATGAGCGCGAAGGTGGTCGGTCATCAATTTCGACGGGCGTGGTACTGCGAGATGAAGTACGGGAGTGGGACTCGGATCGTGTATGGCGGCGCGATGGAACACGTTCCTTAGATATAGACGGATGGTGACCGTGGGCGAGACGCTGCTTGAACTCGGGCTCGATGGGTCGGTTCATAGTCGCGGCAACTAGACGGCGGCGTTGTGAAGCGCGCCAGCCCAGCCCAAGTCTCCCAAGCCATCCATCGGCTTGAGCAAGCTGCTTCTCTCGCTCACGAAGCTTGATGCGGAGTTGGGCTCGACGCTCATTCTCCTTCTCCCAGAAATCGGTGCGGTAGTTGTCCCAGTTCTCGCGGAACTCCGGGGAAAAGGATTTGGGTAAAAGGAGGAGACGGATGTAGTCACCACCGGAGCTAAGATCCTCCTCTATGAGCCCAGCCTCGCTGTCGCCATTGTAATACTGGTAGTGCTGCCGACTGCCATAGCGCTTGTCTTGCTCGACGAAGTGATAGTTGCCATTTGGAGAGGGGAAGAATGGAAGATAGAAAGGGAACAGGAAGGACAAGTAGGAAAGCAGTTCCTGCCAAAAGGGACCGCGAAGAACGATGATCTTGGTGTTCATTGTTCGCAGGCCACGATTGGAGACCGCCAGCCAACGGCGTGGCCAGCGAATTCCCCGTTCCCATTGCCCCGTACCCCAGACCAGGAGGGCAGTCACCACCCCACCCAGCAGGGCGACTTTCTCTCCCATCTCGACCACCCAGTAGACGGAGCCACCGACACCACGACCATCTTCGCGCGGGCGCAGGAAGAGCGCATAGGCGAAGTAGGCGAGCCAAGCGGCGAGAAGGAGGAGGAAGAAGGTATTTTGGCGGCGGCGTTCACGGAGGGCGAGGTACTGGGCTCTGAGCGAGGTTTCGAGGATCAAGAGGTTGAGATAGATCTGTGGCGGGGAGGAAGGGAGGTTTGCTAGCGGGTCTGGTGTTGAGGGGCGCGCGGTATCCGGTCGAGGCTCTCGAGGCGCGCGGGCTTCTGGTGTGGGAGCGCCTTTGATCACCTGGTCCAAAGGCGAGGCCATGGTAGAGAAGAAGCCCAGAAGAAACCCCAGAAAAGAAGACCGAGTCGAGGTGAAATCCTAGAGGCGAAAGCAAAGACGTTCCGGCCCAATGTCATCGCATGTGAGGAAAGGCGGAAGTTGAGATTATCCACTTGACGTCTTCAAGTGCGTCTTCAAGTGCGTGGTCATTTTTCCTGTTCCAGATATTATCTGGTATATTGTCTGTATTGTATATTTTGTTAATTTCTGTTCAGTCTGTCCAGTCTGTTCTGTTCTGTTCTACTCTCGGTCTCTGTTTCGGTCTCTGTCTCTCGGGGTTTATGCTACCCCGGCGTTAAGCTGGCCGTTTGTCTCCGATCTCTTTTTTATATACACCTCTCTTCTTTCCGTATCTTTTCGCGCCTACACTCAAGGCTCAACTTCAAATCTGGCCTTCTTGAACCCTCATTACCGCACTCTCAGACGTTTTGACGTCTTTGCCACTCTTCGGAGGCACCGTTATTCTACAATGGCCTCTGAATCTCTGAACTCGTCCCGAGAGAACGTCCGTGGACAACGGTCAGATGCAAACTCCAGTGACAGTTCGCAAAACACTCCCTACGCGACCAGAGCGGCGGCCGGCGCAGCAGCGGCGCGCGCAATGTTTCCGTTGGGGTATCGAGAAGGGTTCAGTCAATGGGTGAGCGACGATCTTCCCCCCAACGCCAGAGTAGCATCGTGGCTAACAATCCTCTCACACAGTGGGCTCGTTTACCTGCAGCAGCGGCCGAACACAAAGTTCTTTCGTATCTACCTTATTTGCATCACCACGCCCCCACCCACTTACAGACGGGAAAGACGACGGACTTTCCAAATGGCACAACCCCAAGTAGCTTGGAGGCGGCAGACCACAACCAACAAGGCGAAGTCGCCACAAGCTCCCAGGATGACCCATATGGCCCTCGTCGGTGGACCTCGAGTATGGTGGAACTGAACGGGAAGGACCGCGCATTGAACGAGTTTTCTGTGGAGAGGATCGGCGAGGAAGCAGACCAACATCTGGTCATGCTCCACGGCTATGGCGCAGGTCTTGGCTTTTTCTATAAAAATTTCGAGCCGCTGAGCCGGCTCAAGGGCTGGCAACTGCATGCCCTGGACATGCTGGGCATGGGTCGCAGTACGCGACCCGCATTCAAAATCCAGGCCAAGGGCAGAGAAGACGCCATCAGAGAAGCCGAGGCTTGGTTCGTCGATGCATTGGAGGAATGGCGTATCAAACGCAAGATAGATCGCTTCACATTGCTGGGACATAGTCTGGGCGGATACATGGCTGTCGCCTATGCGCTCAAATACCCCGGTCATCTCAACAAGCTCATTCTGGCATCCCCGGTCGGAATCCCAGAGGATCCATATGCCGTCACTGCAGAAGTGACTGAGCCCTCTCCATCGACATTGCCCAATGAGCTCACCCAAGATCAGCGGGAGGTCACATCCGTCCCCGAGACAGCCCCCAAAACAAGCGACGGCAGCTTCATCACCGGCCGGCAACCACCCGCAGAGGCCAACCAACCACCACGACGAAACATGCCCAAGTGGTTCGCCTACTTGTGGGAAGCCAACATCTCCCCCTTTAGCTTAGTCCGCTGGGCCGGTCCTCTCGGTCCTCGCATCGTCTCGGGTTGGACTTCCCGCCGCTTCTCTCATCTCCCTGCCGAAGAGGCATCCGCTCTCCATGACTACTCGTACTCCATTTTCAGCCTTCGCGGTAGTGGCGAATATGCCCTCGCATATATCCTGGCCCCTGGCGCATTTGCTCGCAGTCCTCTCATCCACCGCGTCCAGGGCCTAGGCCGTCAGTTGATTCATAATAATAGCCCTCTCTCACCCCCAATGGCGGCCCCCACCGCTCCTTCAACATCCGATGCACCTGGTGCCACTGCTCCCTCTGATTCGCAGCCCGCTCAGCGCGAAAAGGGTTTCCCAGTCGTCTTCATGTATGGCGATCATGACTGGATGGATGTCTCGGGTGGTCATGCTGCCGCAGCTCGCATGGACAAAGAGAAAAAGAGGGTTCTCGCAGATGCGTCTCCTGAAGAACGGCGCGCTGACGAGGGATCCTCAAGGGTCGTGGTTGTCAATAATGCTGGCCACCATCTGTACCTTGACGGTTGGGAGGAATTCAATAGCGTTATCCTCGCCGAAATGGAAGAGGTTAATCGCCGCGAGAGAAATCGCCAACCATAATATACCCTTTTCCGTCTGCTGTGAGTAATACTCAACGAAGACATGCTGAGATGTGATCTTGCTATCATGTATAACCTTTGATCGATTCTTCTCTTCTTTTGGGGCGTTTTCACTCTCTTTTCACACATTCTGTACGGTACATATTGACTAGAGATAGATAGGATAGTTTCTGGCATGTGTCATACAAACAAATTAATCGACACCATCGGAAAGCTTTTGGTGAAGCCTTAGGGCACATATGGCTCTAGAGCTGGAGCAAAGATGTATCTCATGCATCAAGAGTCTACAAACTAGTAGTGCACGGAGTACGGAGTAGATCGACGCAGGTTGTTTTACTTAAGTAGGCAGGTAGTCGAGCAATTGAGCACTCCGTATTCATTCATATTTATCGTATTGATTCCATTGATATCTCCCTCGCGCCAAACACCAAACACAGAAAACATGCAATGATATCAAATCCCAATGCAATCAATCACATGAGGGTTGAAAAGCCAGATACATCCAGCATCCTCCAAAGATATAGACACCGCTAGCAGGTATTAAACGCGGTACACATCATCATCATCTTCAAGATACATCAGGATGTTCTCATCGGTCATGACACGTAGAGCTTGGATGGCCTCGGAGCGGGAGAATACTTGCGCTGCGCCGTGCCTGGGCGACTCCCGGATAGTGGTGTTGACGGCATCGATAAGGTCGTTTACCTTGCTGGTATCACTATCTGCGAAGACACGTTTGCCCATTAGCAGACCCAGAGTCTGCTTGAAGACTCCCATGCGGGCCGGTGTGATTGGGGTATCAGAGGATGTGCCCTGTGAGTCGGATTGTGTCTCCATGAGCTGTGAAGCTGGGTGTGAGGACGCAATAGACATTTGAGAGTCGTCGGTCTGAGATTGAGTCTGGGTCCGGGCCGTTTGGCTGGAGCGCACACGCTGGGCACGCGGGCTAGCCGAGTAAAGGCTGTCTGGATCCTCCTCATCTTCACCGGGGGCTGGAAGGCTAGACGCCGGTGCGGTACCGCGAGAGCGGCCAGTGCGTCGGCCTGGGGTTGCGGTAGATGTAGCTCGAGCAGTGGTGTCATCGTCATCAGAGTCGTCGTCGAATTCATCATTGCTGTCATCAGACGAGTCTTCGAATGTGGTGACCTTGCGTCTCTTGCGGCGCTCGTCCTCAACGACTTCTTTGAACATGGCGAAGCGGAGGATGGCCTCGGCGTGCTTTGCATCCTTCTCCTCAACTCGGTTGGAAAGACGTGCTTTGGCGTGAGAGGTAGACAAACGGATCAGCGTCTCGAGAGTACGCGGTGTGATGGGAGACGTGCGACGCTTGTTGCCGGTCAGCTCGTCGTTTCGGAGAGCAGAGTACGTAGCGATAACATGGTCGGCGGCACCCTTGGTCAGGACGGGCTGGATACGCTTCTTGGCATACTGGATGTACTTCTTGATGAAGGGAATGCTGACAATTTCGACATTCTTGCCACGGCGACGACCAGCATTGGCGGCATCAATCATACCACTGTGAAGCATGAGGTTGAACTTCTCAAACACCTCGGTGGGTGCGTTGGCGTCTTGTCGCTCATCAACACCCACGCCCAGCGTTTGGTTGAGTTGTTCGCGGACGGGGGCGCCTTCTTCGGTGCCAGGCTGGCGGTATCGATGCATTCGCAGAACGTGCTCTGAGATCTTTCGGTCGTGAGTGTCCTCAATGTCATCAGTCACAACGAAGAGCAAATCGAAACGGGAAAGCAGGGAGTCGGGAAGAGCAATGTTCTTGTGCGGGTCTTTGTGAGGATCATATTGGCCATAAATGGGATTGGCGGCTGCGAGAACGCTGCATCGAGCATTCAAACTCGTATGGATACCGGCCTTGGCAATTGTCACGGTTTGTTGTTCCATGACTTCGTGGATAGCCACACGATCGACGTCACTCATCTTATCAAACTCATCAATGCACACCACGCCACGATCACCGAGGACCATGGCACCGGCCTCCAGCCGGCGCTCGCCGGTCTCCTTGTCGGAAGTAACAGCAGCTGTCAAACCGACACCTGAAGATCCTCTACCAGTGGTGGCAATTGCCAGGGGTGCGGTGTTCAACACGAATCGGAGCAGCTGGGACTTCGCAGTCGAGGGATCACCAACCATCAGAATGTTGATGTCACCACGAAGATGGGTTCCGTTATCCAGGTTCTTCTCCATTCCGCCGAGAAGCATGAGAAGAATTGCCTTCTTGATGTAGTCATGGCCGTGAATACTGGGGGCCAGAGACTTGGACAACAACTCGAAGACGTTCTTCTTCTTGGCGATCTTATTGATGTTTCGGATGTCGGTATCCGTAAGAGTAGCCTCAGCGATACCTCCACCACTCTTGGAGGACAATTGAATGATGTTGTTCGCCATAATGACGGTACGGAAGGTCGATGAGCCATTTGCTGCATTGCGGTTACCGAGGGTACGGTATATTCCCACCAGCTGGATTCTGTCTCCAGGCTTTGCGGTATCAACAAGGTCATCATCCAGAATGACATCGACACTTCGGGGCAATTGGCCTGCCGGGGCACGTTCGGGCATTTCTTGGATGGAAATAGATTGGTGATCGAGGTAGGTTGAGTAACCGTACTCGGTGATTAGCTAGCAATTGCAATATCAGTGTACATGTATAGTTAAGTTGTGCTGATTGGAACTTACCGGGTTCTTTTCCTCGTCTTCTTGGGGATAAACATTCAAGGTAGTTGCTCCACTGGCACTCATCGTCTGATCACGGTATTTTCTGGAAACAAAACGTTCTTTCGCAGGGACCCAGTGAACACTCTGAACAATTTTGGGGCGAACCAGGGAACATTTTGTCACAATGCCCTCCAGGGACACCATGTGGTTCAAGTGTTGCGATCCCAGGGTGCGGGGGTTGCATGAAAATTCTCCGAATGCGCCCACGTAGGCACAATAATAGTTCTGTCAAGGCATTAGACATTGAATCATGGCGAGCAATCGGTTATATATGGTAACGGACCGCATCATCGGAGGTTTCTTTGCTTGGACGTCCAGGGAGTGTCTTGACGACGGCCTTCAAAGCAGTGTCAAAGGCTAACGAATAATCAAACGGCGAGGAGAGCAGCCTGCAAAAACAGATATTAGTCTATCGTACTCATACCAAGTTGGGGATCGATAATGCTCTAACTTACCCGTCGGCAAGCTCACGGTTGTGTGCTCTGATCTCATCAATGCTGACCTGTTCAAAAAATCAGCCACAACTCCTAGCATCGGAATGGGTAATAAACGGACTGTCAAACGTCGCAGACCGCGATTCAGCATAACCACAATGTCGGCTCGATAACTATTCTCATTAGATTGGCATTAAATACAACTAAGGTTGACGAACCTGCGTGCCCGGGCATCGTCTGAAAAAAGCAGGTTAGCTTCTGTTGACAAGATGAATGCATTTTTTAAAACTTACTAGGGTCAAGGAATTCTGTGGCCGAGCGCACGCGATCTTGCGCGGCCTCATCACGAAGTTGGCCATCCATGATGTATGATAATATGGGGGGGAGGGTAATGAAGGGGAGAGTCGAGGGGAACGATCTCTGACCTCCCGATTGGGTTTAATTGGCACAACGCGTGCGAGTCGCGTAGCCTAAGGCAGCCACGTCTCACGCGTCTTTTCTTATGTAAGCGACTAAAATTTTCCCGGGTATATATACCTGCTCGACCTCCCAGAACTTTTTCTTCTTCAAGCGACTCTACGTTAGTGATCCCTCCCCCAAAAGGCTCAAGTCCCAACTTGAAGTCAACGGACTTGAACGTTTTACTGACCATTTCCAACAGTTCAAAGAATCACTTTAGAGTAGACGTCCTCTTTCTAAGCTCTTTAAAAGAGCCACAGAATCTCCACCCTTGCTGATGACTCTATGTCCTCGGTGCCCTAAAGTGAAACCTTTTTACTTCCGCCTCGACTGTCACGCGTGCTGTTCGCAGTGTCTGTGTTTCGGTCCAGGGAGTGGTGATGATCTTGACCTGGTCTCGGTGTCTGACTTCGGTCGGCTGGTCCTGGTGGGTGTCGAGGAGGTCTGAAAGGTCCTTTTCTTTTTTTTTCATCTCTATGTCCGGCAATGCCGCGCTTTTGAAGAAGAAATTTGTTGTACCTATATGTATTGTCTAGATAAAAAAATTCTTGCTCGGCCCCACATAAGCTCTTTGCCAAGCTTCGCTCGTACGAGGAGATTTTCACCTCACATGCCCTTGACAACGAAGTCAGAGGACTTCTGTGTATCCTCCAGGGCTGGCTTACTCTGTAGCTATGTCTACTCTATGTGCACAATATCCATTTTAATATCCTATCGCCTGTACTTACTCTGTATGGACTTCCATCTGCCCACCTGTAGACCTAGGCAGGTGTCACCTACTACCGGTCCCTATCAGCCCTACTCCTACTAAATACTATTCTTGTAGTCGGGACATGACTGTGCCTGTATAAAATACTCACATTGAAAACGCCTGGGCGTGCTTTAAACAATGGTCTCGCACTTAAGCTCTTATTTTGGTTAATTCTACTCAAGTAAGTTTCGATCATGGTGATCCCTAGAGCCCAGACGTGGATATATACATCAGCAGTACACCAAATCTAAATTAGCCGAAAACCTCATCGAGAACGCGATCCATGGATATAAATACTCGAAAAGCAACATGTATTGTACAAAACTAGAATAAACATATAGAAACAACAGGTCAAAACCTGGGAACAATGAATCACAATCTGTGTATTTTACACTTCAGAGCTTGTGATGAACTCCTCAGCCTTGGCGGCCTGAGCAAGTTGAGCGGCCTTGGCCGCTTTTCGTGCTTCGATGGCACGGGTAACTCTACCCCGGCCTATGACAGACGCTTCTTCGCGTGTCATGGTGGGGAATTCTCGTCTCTTCTTTCTCTTCCGGCCCATACCGCGCTGTGACAGTCCTTGCGCGGAGTAGGCACGGTAGTTTCGCTGCTCCCGATAACCCGAGACAGGCTTGTATAGCAGGTAGGTGGGTTTCTTGTGTCTCCACCTGCGGTGATACTTGTTGAACAACTGTTGTTCCAATGCCAGCTTCTTTGGCTTGTACTTGTTGAGGACGAACTCGACCGGAATGCCATACATCAAGCCCTTATTTTCAAGTTTGGCTTTCTGGATGATTCCCTGCTGGTGCGCGCTTCGCTTCTTCCAGATTCTCGTGAGCTCACTGTACTCATAGAACTGTTGTTCAATGGCGATGCGATCCTCACGGGGAATGACGGTCGCGAGGGCACCCAAACTTTCACGTTCTGCATCGGGCAGTAATCGTGTGACATTCTGTTCGTCGACAGGGTTGCGATTGATGTGCATATCAAGATCGAGAGGCTCCTCGGTTGCACGAGCGAAGGTGCGGGTGGTGGGGCCGCGTTCAACACCCAGAGCACCAGTCCTTGTGGTGAAGATCTTGACTGGGAAGGAGAGTGCATCTGGGAATACTTCTCTGTCACGAAGCAATGCACCCTGATATTTGTCAGGCAGGTATGGCATATTGGCGATGATCTCAAATGTGTTCGTCGCAGTGGCATGGAGGGTTTTCATCCGCTCAGGACCCTCCTCGATACTGGCATCCCTCAGCCGTCTGATCGCAGCCGCGAGCAGCACCATGGTTGGGTAATCAGGGTGCATGTAGCCGGGATCGAGTCTTCGCCAGTGGTTGATGGCGTGTCTACCCATCATCCTGCGGGGTTTGTTCATGCCAAATTGGCCGTCGAGATGGTGAATAGTAACGGGGCAATGAAGCGGCCTGATGCCGTATCCTTGTTTCATCCACGACCACCCAGGGAAATGGGGGAAGAACTTCTCCTCGAACAGTTGGAAAGCGGCCACAATATCTTTGGTGTTGTCTGATGATGCAAGCGAGGCAACGTAGTTTGACCAATTCATACCACTCATGGAAAATCCTGCCTGCTGAAACTTGGCTACCTCATCATGTATCCTGTCGAACTGTTCCCGACAAGCCAATGATCGCATGAAAAGGGTAAATGGGAAGTCCAACATGTAACGTCGAGACGAGAGAATGCTGCCTTTGGCGCCTGATTCAGAGTCAACTGGCGCGGCCAGAGATGACTCTGATGTTGACGCAGAGAAGAATTCGTCAAGGCTCACATTACCAGCGAGTTTGTGAACCTTGCCCATCAGAACGTGCCAGCAGTCCTCCACCTTATCAAATCGTTGGGTTTTCTGGTTGAGTATCATGATGGCTTTCACAAAACCAAGCGGTAAGGATTCCAAGTCATTGCCCTGGATCCCCGAAAGTTTCCTGTGGGATATGTATTGGTTGAGCATATCGAAGGCTTTTTCAGTCGACCCTTCTACAGCGTAACTGGTGACCAAATGTTGATAATGCATAGTGGTGGCAAGGTCTACCGAGGAGCCCTCGGTCGTCAT
Organism: Penicillium salamii; assembly: GCA_911197225.1. Classification (NCBI taxonomy): domain Eukaryota; kingdom Fungi; phylum Ascomycota; class Eurotiomycetes; order Eurotiales; family Aspergillaceae; genus Penicillium; species Penicillium salamii. The sequence continues at coordinate 1,502,548 of CAJVOY010000076.1, forward strand.
AGGCGAGGCATGTGTGGCAGCAGCAGGGTTGGCAGAAAAGTTTTCGATCGACTTCATAAGTGTTTTCTCGGCTTGTTCCAAGACGATGTTTTCCGCAGGCGTGTTCTTGTCATGTACGTTCTCCAAGTCTCGCCTGATCTGCATCTGCAGGTTCAACAAGCTTGCACTCAATCCAGGTCGACCGAATCGAGTTTCTATTTCGCGAAAGATGACATGTACCATGTCGCGATTGCGCCGCCTGAGATATCCAAGTAGAAGAATGGAGTAATGATGCTGAGTCGCCCGCAAGCCTGATCGGTGCATGGTTCTGAGAGAGTTTCGCGCAAAATCAGGTTGGTTGCTCAAAGAGTAGGCAAGCATGATGGCTGCGTGAGTCCAGGCATCCGGTACTAACCCGAGCTTGCCAATGCGATCCAGAATGCGGCGGAAGGAATACTTGGATATCCTGCGCGCATAGTGCATGAGAAGGATGTTCCACATTCGCAGGGTAGACCCCTCAACCAAATTGACGCTTGCCTCAATGAGCTCTTCAGCGAACCTAAGCTCTCCGTTAGAGCAGTACGCCCGGACAGCTTTGTCGAGTAGGGATGTGTTCATTTTGACCCCTCTGAGCTGGGCCTCTTTGATCAACCGGCGAACATTGGCAACGTCTCCTCGCTTCGAGAATAGTGTCAACAATGGGCCAAATGAATATGTATCGGGAGGTTGTCCACTTTCCAGCAAATCCGAGAACGTCGACAGAGCACCTTGTAAGTCTCCGGCATTGGCATGGGCCAGAATAAGCATGTTCCAACAGGTCGTGCTGGGAGTGAGGTCAAACTCAGCTGCAATTCGTTCAAATTGTCGAAGTGTTCCGGGCACATCACCCAGCCTGGCGTGAACCAGAAGGACAGGGGCAACGATCTTTCGGCTTCTAGGAAGGCCATGAAGTTCAATCAACAGATTGTAGATCCGGTGCACATTCTTTACATCCGAGGACATTGCGAAGGTATTGAGCGCCCGCACGAGGACGTAGATACTAGGTGGTTGTCGAGTGCGGGATTGGAGTTCATCCAAGAAGTAATCCACAGCCTCCGGTATCCTGAGCTCTTGAAGACGCTCCAGTACTTGGACCAACATTGGCTTAGGCGGCTTGACATCAGGCATATCGGAACGAAACTGACGGTAAAAGAGAATGCCCCGGATGAATTGGTCTCGGTCGCCGAAGAGATGGTGATTTATCAGTTTGATATATGCACGGTGGTGCAATAGCCCCGTGGAGCCGTAAGCTCTGAGGACTGCAAGAATGCTGGAGGGTGGCGTGAATTCGAGAATGTCTTTAGATTCGGCAAATCGCTGCAACAGACGTCGAGTGAAATCGTAGGTTGTCTCATCATCGATATGACGCATAGCATATGGCGCGAGGTCAAGAAGATGTCTGGCAAAGGAGAATTCTGGGAAACTGGTCCTATTGATATGCTGTAGCACATCATAACATAGCGATCCACGCTTGGAGAGGGGGATTGCTATCAACTTAGACCAAAGGAATCTAAGTCGGCCCCATTCCCTTTGCTCCACGTAGTGCTTCACAACCAGAGAAATAATCTCTTGCGCGAACGGCGTAGATAAAACATGGGTGCAAATGTTGTCCAAATGTCGAGGCTTGTCGACATGTGACAGTTGGAGGTCTGAAGCTAGTATGTTGCGGTAGTCATAAGCTGTGCGTTTTTCGTGAGGAATTAGTTGAAACAGGTACCACGCTCGTCTTTTGTCCTTGAACGTTTTCGACTTGCTCATGTACGCACAAAGCGGTGACACGAGATTCGAGGGGCGCCCAGCTGCAACGAACCGAATCCAAGCTGTATCAAATAGGTGGGTATCTTTCTGCAAGAACTCGTGCAGCCGAGCCTGGAGATTGCGCTCTCGTTCAATGGATTCGGGATCCTGAGGTTTTTCGGTCGTCTGATTTCCATTTTCCGGGTCTCTTGGTCCCAGACCTCCTGGCGCGAGGTCCTCAATCTCCGGGTCCTCAACCTGTTGATCTTCGGTTACCGGGTCTTGAATACATGAATCTTTAGCCTCTTGGCCTTCAGTTCCCTGGGATGCATGTTCATGACCGAGAGAAACATCGGCAACTGCTTGCCGAAGGCTTGAGACGGAGACGTAAGATCTTGAAAGTCCCACGAGCGATCTCCTCCTCCGCAGCCCAGGCCTCCTTTGGGGATGTGATGGCCGGGGAGCTACCAGGCGTTGGGGTTCTCGGGGGTATAAGAATTCGAGAGGCCGTGGGCCACCACCAGCTCTTCCACTTTTGTTTCCATGGCAGGCATCGGCGGCTGAAGATGATTGTTGACCCGACGCCTGCAAAAGTGCTAAGAGCCAGTGGGGCGCATCCACCCCAGCACCTCTTTCCTTGCGACTGCGATCACACAAGGGGTAACCGCTTCGAACCGCACCGTGGGAGTTTCGGAGAACGCGCCGTCCTGCGTTTTCGAGGCAGCCTGATGCCCGTTCCAGCATTGCCCCCCCAATTGTTGCAAGTCCAAGCTGGAATATGCCGAGTTACTTGTCAAGCTGCATCGTATTATATCTAGAGAGCCTAATTGAACGACTTTCAGTCAGCATATATGTTTGTGAAGCTCTGCTGAAGCCGGATTAAGCAGGTTGTTGGGAATGGTGCCATCCGTACCAGAAAAGTAAAACAGGTTCCTCAATGGGAACCGCAGACCGGTGATGGTTTTTTTTGACAGTAATACCACGGCGGGTGGTCGGGTATCAAATAACACCGTTCTAGATGTTGCAATCGTTTGAGCTTATGTCCTGAAGCTCACAAAAAACACCCAGGATTCGGAGTTGTAAGTTGGAATTTGCCGGGATTTGGTCGGGCCATTCATTTGCCCGAAGAGACACCACCGCCTTCGAGCCCACCATCGTCAACCGTGTCCCCCTCTACCTCACATCAACGATTCCCAATTTAAAGACAATTATCATGGAGGTAACTGATTTTATCTTCAAGGAGAGAGAGGAAGTCCTCCTTGTGGGGGATTACAATGCCTACCGGGCGCATACGACCAGAAAATTACAGAAACTCCGCAAGAAGCTTGGACAGGCCACTGTCAAAGGTCGCAAGTATACCGCCAAACCAGCCGTGACTGCTGAGAACGTTGGAAGCAATGTATCGTATGTTACTTCCCGTCTTCTGTCGACTGATTTGCGATCTGACCACCTTACCATGTTAGATATGTACACCTCCTGCTTCTCGGATCCGAACGAGCCTGGGCGCAAGCCATGCATATGAAGTCCACACATTCAGCAGACCCCTCCGCCAAGGCCATCTCTGGCGCTGCTAGGCGTCACATCATATCTCGATTGACCAAGGCTACCGGTTATGCGAAGCACCTCGTTTCGCTGCTCCACGAACAATCATCCACCGGGGCTAACGACACTGATATCTTGGAAACCCGCGCCTATGCAGCAATGATCTCCGGGACTCTGTGGCTCGAAAAGCGCAGATGGGAGCAGTGTCTCCATGATTATTCTATTGCAAGAGTGATCTACACGGCATTGGGTCAAAGTGTTAAGAAAGACGCTTACCGGGACCTACTATCTGGAACGGTTGACCCGAGCATTCGATACGCCGCATACCAGATGAAGCTGCCCCGGTCCAAACCCACCTCGTCGCTGGCAATTGAGTTCTTCCCCTCCGACTCTGACATTCGGGCCGAGGTCGAGAAACTTGATCCTTCCTGTCTTGCAGAAGAAGCTACCGGAACACGACGAACTGCGGAGGGAGAGGTGCAGGAGCTGCCCCAATCTGTGACCTGGAGGTCACGAACCGTCCCACTCGATGATGCTTCGATCTCCCAGGCTCTAGCTGCCGCTTCGGCAGCAGAGGCTCGTCTCACGTCTTGGTTAGCAGGCGCTGGAAAGTCTGCAGCTTCCAAGGAGAAAGCTGCTGCATATGACAATGTTATCATTGCCAGTCAGGATGCCGTCGATGCTACGAAAACCGCCATTGATGATCTAGTTAATGAGGGTGTGGATCCCAGCGACAAGAGAATGCAGGCACTGCAGATTACTCGAACTGCTGTGAACTACACTCTGGTCGGTTGGCGAGTGGGCCGTAACCGTGTGCTGTGTGGAGAACAGGACGGCCTGTCATTTGAGGAAATGCAATCAAACGAGAAGAGCGCAACCAAACACACCGCAGGTACCGGAAAGAAGCTCAACAAGCTCCGTGAGCGTGTTGTTCTGTATGACTCGACCCTTCAGAGCTTGGACTTCATCCTCGAACTTCCCGGTGTTGCTGCCGATTCCGCATTCGTGGCAGATCTTGAAGCCAAGCGTCACTATTTCCGAGCCCTCAGGTATGGATCATCTCCCGAGTTCCCTGTGTTTTGCCACTAACCAGTACTTTGCATGTAGATGTCTTTCACTAGGACGGTCCCACGGTGTTCTTGCGAAATCCAAAGAGGCCCTCGCCCTATTCGCCCAAGCCTTGAGTCTGTCTGGCTCCGCCACACCTCAATCCTCAGAAACTGCCGACGGTCCTCCGAAGCTGGACGTTTCCCGTGCCCAGTCCAGTACCCTGGAATCGAAATTGCGTGAACTTGTTGCTCAATACCGTGGCCTTGTCACTCTTGAACAGGTCGCCGCGGAAGAGGCATCGCAACCAAACCAACGCCCAATGGTGGAGCGCCTGCAGCAGTACGCTGGATCTGGACTTGATCTCAACAATCTGGTGCCATTCCCGCCTCAATTGCAACCCATCCCCGTCAAGCCATTGTTCCTTGACGTGGCGTGGAACTACATCGACTATCCCCGCGAAGGGCAGGCCCAAGCGCCTGCCCAGGCTCAGGCTCCAGCTCCAGCTGCCGCTCCGGAAGAAGAATCCAAGGGCCGTCGTGGATGGTTCGGATTTGGTGGTCGTTAGAGTCCCCTTACTCCGTACATATACCAAAAATCTTGAATACCCTTGTAATTCCAATTCCATGTCTGATCAGGGCATCAAATGTACACGTGCCTCTTAGTTCCTTACAGTTTTGTCAACCAATCAGCGTTACAACGGTTCTCGGAAGTGCCGTATCCGAATCACGTCGTGATGAGTAATCGCCGTTGTCATGGCGCTGATAGGCAATTCGATGTGTACGCGGTAGAATCGAGACTAAGGGAAAATACGCTCAATCGCGAGTCCCAAGTTCGGAAGTTCATATGGGAAGTTCTCTACTCAAAGGACTATGACTTCTCTACTCTGTAATCTGTACTCTGGATTCTTTTCCGTGGACTGCCAGGAATTGGCCGGCTCGGAGATTAGACCCTCCGAACTATGGGCCAAAGCAGAGATTGATTTCTCGCGTACAGATGTGCCTGCATGTCGTAAATGAATCCAAATGGCGGCCAATTGGCGTAAGTTTACAGAAAGAAACAGATTAAAAAATAGCCAGAAGAATAGAGATTCCGATCAGCCTAACAAAAATCAGAAATTACCACTCAACAGGTCATGCAATCGACTTGCATGGAGACAATGCTAGGCATCCCGGCTCGGTGTAATTGGCGTTCCCGCCCCTGAGCCCTTTCTCCCCTCTCCACTCTTTTTTCCCTTTTGTTCTGGGTGTGCCCTTTTCAATCTTGAGCAATTACTCTTGACTTGGCTCTGTTTGACGGGACGAACATGGTCAACATGGCCAACCTCACTGGGAGCTTTGTCTCACCATCCGCGGATGCGACGGTCTCGCCTCAACTCTTCGCGCCGGCCGGTCTAGTGGCCACCATCCTGGATGGCTTCACGATCTGGAAGGGCATCTTGACCCTGTTCATTGCTGCCGTCCTCTACGATCAGTGTAAGTGCCATTGCGACATGTGTGGCTTCCGAAAATCGCGTTCAGAAAACTAACCGGGACCCCTATCAACAGTCAAGTACCACTACCTCAAGGGTGCGATCATTGGCCCTATGTACAAGATTCCTTTCATGGGCCCGTTCCTTCAATCTGTCAACCCCAAGTTCACTGAATACAAGGCCAAATGGGACAGTGGTGACCTGAGCTGTGTCTCCGTCTTCCACAAGTGAGTAGCCCCAAAGCCGCCTGGCCGGAAATTTCGAGTGCAGTCGGAAACGTCGAACAAGACCACTGACGGTGTTTAAACAGGTTCGTTGTGATTGCCTCCACTCGTGACATGTCCCGCAAGATCTTCAACTCGCCCGCGTACGTCAAGCCTTGCGTCGTGGACGCCGCGCACAAGCTTCTCGGAAAGACCAACTGGGTCTTCTTGGATGGCAAGGCCCACGTCGACTACCGCAAAGGTCTGAATGGACTCTTTACTCGTCAGGCTCTGGCTATGTACCTTCCCCGCTCCGAGGAAGTCTTCAACGCCTACAACAAGCGCTTCCTCGAGAAGTCTGCTGCCCTCAAGCACACTCCCACCCCGTGGATGTCCGAGTTCCGTGAGCTGATGTGTGCTCTGTCCTGCCGTACCTTTGTCGGCTACTACATGACCGACGAAGGTGTCCAGAAGATTGCGGACGACTACTATCTGATCACTGCCGCGCTCGAGCTTGTCAACTTCCCTATCATTCTGCCCTACACCAAGACCTGGTATGGAAAGAAGGCCGCCGACATGGTGCTTGCTGAGTTCACCAAGTGTGCTGCCAAGTCCAAGGCTCGCATGGCTGCCGGTGGCGAGATCTCTTGTATCATGGACGCCTGGGTCAAGGCCCAACTGGACTCTGCTGTCTACCGTGAGAAGATCGCCAAGGGCATCCAGGTTGACTCCTCAGAGAAGCCATCCCAGGTCCTGCGTGATTTCTCCGACTTCGAAATTGCCCAGACTATCTTCACTTTCCTCTTCGCCTCCCAGGACGCCACCAGTGCCGCCTCCACCTGGTTGTTCCAGCTGATGGCTGACCGCCCCGAGATCCTCGACAAGGTTCGTGAGGAGAACCTGAACATTCGCAACGGTGACCGCGACCTTCCCGCTACCATGGAAATGCTCGACAACATGCCTTACACCCGTGCCGTCGTCAAGGAGACTCTTCGCTACCGCCCTCCCGTCATCATGGTTCCTTACCTTGTCAAGAAGGACTTCCCCATCAGCGAGACTGTCACCGTCTCCAAGGGCTCTATGATCATTCCCTCTGTGTGGCCATCTTGCCACGATGAGGAGGCCTACCCCAACGCCGACTCCTTCGACCCTGACCGCTGGATCACCGGTACCGCTGAGGCACAGACCAAGAACTGGCTGGTCTTCGGCACAGGTCCCCACTACTGTCTGGGTCAGACCTACGCTCAGCTGTCTCTGATGTCCATGATTGGCAAGGCCAGTATGGTGATGGACTGGGAACACACTCCTACTCCCGAGTCTGAGGATATCAAGGTGTTCGCTACCATTTTCCCCCAGGACGACTGTCTCCTCACTTTCCGTCCCCGTCCTTAAATTCCGTTCAACCCCAAAAGCGAAGTGGAGCCCAGCCTCGTTCTCCGGATAAAGGTCTTGGTTACGATGATACTTGCCTTCCTATCCTGGAGATGGGGTGGTCCGCTGATCTCTTTTTCTTTCTCTTTCTTTCTCATTTTTTTTTTCGATTTTGATGCATGATGCCCGCAAAGGAAAAGTCTTTAGCATATTGTCTCTTTTAGAGAGGCTTTGGATACCCTTGTGCACAGGAATCCCTTTGACTTGATGATTTGTTTCCCGAAAGGGGTCACTGGGGATTTCTCGTTTCTTTTCTTCGAGTGACTACTTTGAGAGCCATGCACATTAGACTAATATTAATAACTTTTGTCCATATCTACCTGGGTAGCTCGGTAGATCATATAAATTCATACACCAGATCTTCATTCCAATTCCTGGTTCTGTTTTGTATCCCTATAGGGCTTAGAAGCGCACAGTGCATTAGAGCAGAAAGCTTTCAGGATTGTACTAACCTTTAATAAAAGATATAACCAGTAGGTTCTATGCTCCTAAGTGGTGTGCATCTTGTATTGGACCCATTGATGCTTTGAACGACATTGACATCCTGCCCAAGTAGCCCTAGAGGCGTAGTATATCCTCCACGTTTATTTACTTAAGGGCCACATCTTCAGGCTGGAATTATCAAAAGACCAATGACGGACTACGTTGTTGCACTGTGAACACCATTAGGCGGTGGAACACGGCAATTACTGACATCACAGGCCCGAGGCTATTCGCGGCTCCAACTTCAAACCCCCGGACAGATCAATCGAGATGGCCACAGTATCAACAGTCCAGCGCTCTGCTGCAATGCTCTCAGCAATCAGAACCCCAGCTCGCCGAGTGCTCTCACCAGCGCTCCGAGCCATCTCCACCAGAGGCCTGGCCACAACCACAAGACCCCGAGTCCCCGCCCTGACATACAAAATCCCAACCTCATTCTCATACCCAAGCAAGAGTGTTCAATTGCAAAAGCGCCAGAACAGCAATGACTCCAATAGTCTCCGGAACTGGGGTTTTGAAGAGGTACGCATTGCCCACCCTCAAGTCACTATCTACAGGGAATCTAACAACAACCAGATCAATGCCTCCCTCCCCTCCGAATCTGGTTCGCCGACCCACAAGCCCATCTTAGTTGATGTTCGTGAGCCAGCTGAGCTTCAAGGCACCGGCATTATTCCCTCGGCAATTAGTATCCCATTTGCGTCACAGCCTGACGCGATGTTCCTCACGCCGGATGAATTCGAGACCCGGTTCGGGTTCCCGAAGCCCGAGCCCGTTGACGGCGCGCAGATGATATTCTATTGTAAAGCCGGTGTGCGTGCAAAGGCAATGGCTCAGATGGCAGTTCAGGCCGGGTACGATCCGTCTACCGTTGGATACTACTGGGGAAGTTGGTTGGATTGGGAGAGGAATGGGGGAAAAGTTGAGAGGTGGGAAGGAGACGATTAGGTGCTATATTTAGACCTGGAAGATCGCTGGATTTGTACATATGCAAGATGTTTAATTGAAAGGAAACCATGCTGTTCTTTCACCAGGGTTGAATTTGAACAAAGCCGACGCACGACAAGGTGCTCCACAAAGAGCCCTGGAGCATTGTCTATGGGTACGAGTCTTTCTCACTACATATAGGTCTTCGACATACCGAGTTTATCTGGTTCGAGGGTCCATCATACTCCGACCAAACATCTCAACCCACCAGTTGACGCGATGGGCAAAGAAGAGCACATCAAGAAACGCCAACACGACCGCATTCGCCTTCGAAAGCAACAAGACAGATTAAGTGGCTTCATCGATATATACGAAGATGGCCCTGAGACCTATGTAGAACAGCACCACCAAAGCCCCAACTGGGTATCTGTTCGTCTGAGCCAGGAGATGTTTCACACCCACACCGACGCTGAGATTATGGGATCTGTGGTTCGAGCCATTGGGAGCAAACGAGCTATTTTAGGAGACCGCTGCCTATACCAACCAGGCAATCGAACAGTTTCGTTCCCAATAAGACAGCGCAAGTCCCTCGAGGGACACTGGGGAGAGGCTATGACTGTAGCCAAGCGTATGTTAAACAAGATACAGGAAGAGCGTTGGTTCTTTGATCGTCACAGTATCTTTGTTGGGGGAAAATGAAGGATTGTTTCATAATGGGGAAGATCACTGTAAAGTTCTTAGCCTGGGGATATCCCTGTCAGCTTGTACGTCTACTTAAGTATGACTCTTTGTTGTTTGAAAATAAGAATACAACGTGAAACAGATCAAGTACTCAGTATTTACAGCCAGGAAAAGTACCTGGACGGGGCCCTACAAAGGAGATCTGGATAAGTTACCAAATAAGAGCAGAGTAAAATTCATCTAACGTCAATTCAATCCACTATAACAGAAACAATAAGATCTGGGATCGACCAGACCTCGCTTTTCCTATATCATGTACAGGCAACATCTCTTCCCATTCATCCATCAAGTCATGGTCAGTCATAGTATGTTCAAATCGCAATCAAGATAGAATAACTTTTCTGCTTTTTCAAATGTGTCATAGCTCAAGGATTTCGATTCGTTTCCTCCACTGGTCATGATGGAACCGGAGGCTATGACGGGGCCAACGGAGAACACTTGCCACACGCAGGCAGTTAATAATTAGATTCGCTGAAAAGAAATGGCAAGTCTGGAATGAGACCTTGTATCGAGGACTCGTGGAGACCTGCACCGGGGGGAAGCTCTAAGAGGAAAATCAAGGAATGTCGAAAACGGGCTTGAGTCGCTTGACGAGAGCCCATTCTTCCATGGAGACTTCGGACCGGTAGAACTCCTTCAGTGTGTCGATACTGGCACGCGAGATGTGCGAGACCAGCTGATCCTTCTCTTCGAGGTGACGACCGTACATGGGCTGGTTCGGGCCTTCGACCTTGACGGCGACGGAGGGCTGACCACGCTTGCAGACGGGAACGGCCTTGTGATCACGCTCAATAGAGGTACTGAAGAGGGGTTAGATAATTGAAAGAAAAGTTAATAGGTGGGGAAAAAAAACTTACACTCTACCAATGTCAACAATTTCCTTCACACCGGCGGAGTTCGTACGAATAGCGGCCAGAGGAGTGTGGAGACGCAAGCTTCCCTCAATGACATCAACACCGATGACAATGGGATCAGTCTTGTTGAAGACGGCAACGGGCTTGATGACACAGGGGAAGATGGCGAGAAGCTTAGCCTCCTCCTTGCGCTGCTCTGTGAGTTGAGCCATGTGCTCTGTGAAGTTGTCGAACAAGTGGTAAATAATATCCGCAGTGAAAATCTTGACACCAATGTCGTTGGCGTAAGCCTGGGCATCCTTGTCGACCTTGACATCGAAGCAAAGCATGACAGCGAATTCCTTGTTCTTCTCAAGCATGGTTCCAGCCATCATGACATCACGCTTGTAGACGGGACCAATAGAGATGTTGGCAACGGGAATCTTGGAGACCTTCAGGAACTCAAGGAGAGCCTCAAGGGAACCCAGGGTGGAAGCCTGAACAGTGACACCACGTTGATCGGTAGAAACACGGCTGAGAAGGTTCTCAAGATCAGACATGACCTCGTCCTCGAGGTCCTCCTCATCATCATCGGGACCGACAACCAACATGCGAGAACCGGCAATGGCGTGCTCCAAGTCATTGGCAGCAATCTTCACACCAAGGGCGGCCTTGACTTCCTTGTTGTGAACGTATTGAGACTTCAGACGCAGCTCCTTGAGTGGAGCTGGCGTCAGGAGAGCACGAATATTGGTTGTGATTGGTCCGTTGAGACCGCACATCACGACACGGTCGCCCTCGCGAAGGATACCGTTGGACAGGACAACATCGATGGTGGTACCGAGACCCTCAATAACCTTGACTTCAAGAACTGTGCACTCAACCTCTGACAAGTACATCAGGGAGTTGGTCATACGCTCCTGGGTCAAGCTAGTCAGAAGCTTAAGCATGTCGGGAACACCTTCACCAGTGTGAGCAGAGGTGGGAACGAGAGAGACATTGCGGGAAAGAGACTTGTTCTCGAAGAAGAGCTCGGAGTTGAAACCCTGCTCGGCGAAAGCAAGCTTGGTGGCGTCAAGACGAGTGCGGAACTCGTTCTGCACACCCTTGTTTTGCATGTTCAAGCTGTCCTCGAATCCGTTGTTGTCAATCTTCTTCCATCCGTAGAGACGATCGATCTTGTTCAATGCGACAATGAAAGGAGTCTTGCGGTCACGCAGCAAGCGCATAGACTCAAGAGTCTGGGGCTCGAGACCGTGCATGATATCAACGACGAGAATAGCGATGTTGCAAAGAGAAGAACCTCTGGAACGCAGGTTGGAGAAAGACTCGTGACCAGGTGTATCGATAATCAGCAGACCGGGGATCTTGAACTCAAACTTGCCATCCTTGTTGACAACGTTGGTCTTGGTGCGCAGAGCATCGACGGGGAAGTAGGTGGCACCAATTTGTTGGGTAATACCACCTGCTTCGCCCTCTTGGACATTGGTCTGTCGAATCTTGTCAAGCAGCTTAGTTTTACCAGTATCGACGTGACCAAGAATACAGCAAATGGGAGAGCGGAGATCATCCTTGGAACGGGCAGCCATGGCCTCTTCGTGCTGCTTCTTCCTGCGCTCTGCAGCCTCGGCCTTTCGGGCTTGGATTGCCCTTTGGTTGGCAGATTGCTCTTCGTCTTCGGAGTCAGATTCGTCGGAATCAGACTCAGACTCGGAGTCCGAGTCTTCCTTCTGGTCTTCCTTCTGGGCCGCAGCAGGTGTCTCCGCGGGTTTCTCGTCTTCCTCATCTGTTTCGGCATCCCAGCTGTCTTTAACGTCCTCGTCGGCGGCCTGCTCCCAGTCCTCAATTTCATCATCAGCGCCGGGGGCTGCAGCTGCGGCGGCGGCTTCGGCCTTGGCCTTCTCCTCGGCCTCCTTCTGGCGTCGGGCATCCTCAGCCTCTCGTTGAGCCTGTGCACGAGCAGCAGCGGCCTCGAGGTCCTCCTCCTGCTTTTTGCCAGCCCTCTTCTTCTTGTTTTCATAAACAGGGCGCTTCTTGTCACCGGTGTCTTCCAGACCAGCGACCTTGCTGCCTGCAGCCAACATCTGCTGCATGCGGAGTTCGTTGCGCTCCTTAGCCTCTTTCTGGGCCTTGGTGAGGAGCTTGCCCTCTTTGCGCAGCTGCTCCTTCTTCTCACGCTCCTTCTCCTTCTTGCGCTCACGAATCTCAGCCCGCTTCTTCTCTTCCTCGTCATCAAGAAGTTTTTGCTTGGCAGCAGCCTCCTTTGCTTCCGCTACAAGACGCTCCTCTTCCTCACGCTGTTGACGCAGGAGCTCCTGTTGCTTCTGAAGGGCGGCCAAGTGAGGAGGAAGCTTCTTCTTCTTGCCAGTGTCGGCGGCGGGGGCGGCGGGGGCGGCAGCGGGCTCGTCCTTCTTGGCCTCAGCGGCAGCAGTCTTCTTGGCCTCGGCCTTTTCTTGAGCAGGGGTAAGCTTCTTCTTTGTGGCGGCCTGTGGGAAGAGGAATGAATTAGCCAACAGAATATCACCTTACGTAGATTGGCGATTACAAGAACCTACCTGCTCCTTCTTGCGCTGCTTCTCTTTCTCCTTCTTCTCGCGCTCCTTCTCCTTCTTAGTCTTCACACGGAACTCGCCAGCCTCCGGCTCTTCAGCTGCGGGCTTGACAATATCCTTGATGGGCTTGGTCTGCTTTCCAGCGAAGACATCGTCGTCGTCGAAGTTACCCTCCTCGGGCTGCTTGCTGGCCAAGTCGTTACCAGCGCTGGCATCCTCGCCCTCAACGAAGTCGTTGTTGGCCTTGCCCTTCTTATTGGCCTTCTTGGCCTTGTTCTTTCTCAAGGCAGCCATCAGGCCACCCACTGGAGCCTCTTCATTGTCTTCTTGAGCCTCCTCGGCGGGAGGAGCGTCGACAGCAGGGGCAGACTCGCCAAGATCAGCCTCCCAGTCCTCCTCCTGTCTCTTGTTTCCCTTCTTCTTAGGCGCCATGTTGATAGCTTGATGTGTTTTGTGATCCGATTCGAGTGGAGACCGGAGAAATGCAGCGCACAAACGGAGTTAACCGGTTATTTGCGATACGTGATAGGCGCACGTATGAAGAATAATAAGAGAGAGAAATGAAAAAGACAATCCCCAGAATGAAAGGCAGAGAGATAAAAGCTCTCTGGATAGGTGGATTAAGGGAGGGGTGTGGGAGAGAAAAGAATTTCGGAAAGAATCATTGACGGTGGGGAATCAGATCTGACTTCACTTCATTGCCATGACCAGCAATACATCAGGTACACTACTTATATACCATTTTAAATTCATGCTTCTAGCATGTATGATTTTTAATTGGGATTTACTGACTCTGCAATTGACAAGAATATTGAAATTTATCAATAGTGTAGTTACATCACACATGGGTCGATATGTCCTGGTTGGATTCCAAAGGACCATGCTCAAATTTCCACGCGCAGGACATCCCAAAGCCAGGAGAATACAGCCCGAGGATAGTCATCAGAAGGCCCCAGCAAGTTGAAGGCCGCTTGTTGAAACGTCTCTGCTATCACAGGGAGCAACTTTTCATTTTCTCCCCGGCTGCAGTCGAGAACCATCTTACGAAGAACATCTTTGTCGAAAGTAAGAAGACGGGCGAGAATACTACCGTCAATATGATGATTCTTGTGGAAATTGGCGGACGCGGTTGCAAAACGGTTCCTGCGGGCCAAAGAAGGACACATACGTTTGTCACTCATGCATAAGAGGACCAAGGCTTCAAGAAGAGTCCACTCATCGGCAGCCAAGGACACGAGCCGGTAGATTGATCCATTGATAGCGAACCCATACAGGGTGCTCCTAGTTGCCAGGGAAGATGGGGCATTGTAGCCCTGGACAAGCCTCAAGATTGAGACGGGGAACCGGACCGTTGGGCGATCACCGGAGGCGCTTGCAGGGAAATCATCCGCAAACGCCTGGACAGTGCCGCCTCGGGAACTAACAAAGGCACGGTTTGGGCACCCCTCGAGCCCGGCAACAAACGAGTGCGACAACCCATCGAGCGCGACAGAATGGGAGTCGACGACCGAGATATCGCCCCCTTCAATCTTGCAGATTAACAAGGAGTCTCTCGCAGTAGTGACATAAATGAGGTTGTTATGCACCGACATCGAGACGGCAGGAGAAGGAAGACGAGCTGTGATGTTACGGACCCATCCGACTTGCGAGTTCTTCGAGGCAAGTGCCAAAAATGACTTTCCAGAGGCAACAATCAGGCTATCGGCGTATGCCGCCATTGCAGTAACTGGACTAGCGCACACCTTCATATGCTTGTCCACACAAACGATTTGGGAAGGAGAGTTGGGGTCTCTGTATGCCTGTAATAGCAAGATACGGCCAGTGCGCTCGGTTGGATGGTGAGGTGTCGGGATAGAAGTCCCAACGGCAATGAGATGATATGCATTGCCATCCTTCTGGGGCATCCAATCAAATATGCAGGTGATTTTCTCTCCAGGGCTACCGCTTGGCCTCCATGGGGATAGGCCTTCGGCAACCATTTGCTCGTCAACCAGGGCAACTTGGGTTTGAGTGTCTGGGTCCACGAATTCAAGATACGACTTCCTGACAATATTAAGAGGTGATTTCTCGCTGGCTTGAGCAACACTGTAAGAGACAATGAGGCTTCGGAGGTGTTCAGAGTAGGTCAACTTGTTTGGGTTCCCTGGAATATCGATCCGCCGGGGGATTGGCTTGTCCTCTGAATCGAGAGAGCACACCAGAAGCTCGCCATCTGCCCAGCAGAAAAGGGAAGCACATATAGCTCCTGAGTACTGATCATTTGTGTGAACGAAGGAAAAGCTTGAGACATTCGTTGGGGAGAATGCAGGCTGGCATAACAGTTAGATCATATACATCAAAAGGTCTGATTGAGGACGTAACGCTTACTCGGTTTTGGTCAGTGATAAACACCCTGGATAGAGCATAGTCAGGATTGGCGAGGCCTGGTGAAAATGAAACTCGCCAGAAATCATTCCCACATGTGAAGAGTGCAATTTCCTCCTGGGCTTGAAAATTTATGGAAGTTTGACCAAGGCGCTTTGACGATCCTTGCTTGAGGCCTAGAGACGAAAGTTCAGTTCATGGGTTGTTTGCGTTTGAGTATGATGTCTTACCTCGTAAACCGTTCGCATGAAGCTCCATCTCAAAAGAGACGAGAATACCACTTCGCAAGCCGCAGAAAAGACGCCCGTGGAGATCATTGTTGGACATCGCGCGGATAACTGCAATACTTGAGATGGCTTTTGAAACGTCCTCTCCAGCCTCGACTGAGATATTCGTGTCCGCAAGTTGTTCTAATCCATCGAATTGGTCATGAACCTCAAAGGAAAGCACTGTTCCATCACTAGTTCCCAAAAAGATGAGCCCCACAGAGCCCCAGTTTTGATAGAATATGGAGATGGCCTCTTTTTCCAGTCGACGGGGTTGATCATGGTAAAGCAATTCATTCGCGGTGATATCTGTGTTCATTCGGACAACCCGAAGGAAGTTTCCCTTGTTAGATCTGACAGCCATGGCTATTATGAAACTCAGACCATCAACCGTAGCTGCCGTGACAACGGTATCGGACCCATGCGGAGTAAAATGAGATACTCTGGGTTCACCCGGCCCAAATACATGAATGCCATGTTTTGTGACCTGGAAAATATCTCCACGAGGAGTGCAGCCCACCGCCAGGGTTTCTTCGTCGCCCCAGCTGTCCTCATTGGGAAGAGCCTCGATTCCGTTGGCCAGATCTGATGTTGTCTGAAGAATCATAGACGACATCGGATCAGACACCAAGAGGAATATCTGCGACAGATCTCCATATGGCATCGCCCACATGTCATGCACTGCGGGCAATTCCTCGATCAAAATAGAGACACCAATCCGAGCCTCGATGCCATGTCTAAGTTCAGTAATGGCCCCATTGCCGGAGGCAGATGTTGAACAGACGAAAAGGCGATCATGGGTCGAGTCTAATCCGGTCGTCCCTTGATTACCCGAGGGCACCGCGATTGCATCTGTGACGGGTGCCCAGTTGACAAAGCGTTGCACACATCTCGGGTGATCTCGTGCCTCCTGGACAAACAGACCACCATCACCTTGACTTCCAGCCGCCAGAATGAAGTCACCACCTTCAAAACCCATATCTAGGACATCAAATGCTGTGTCAACATCGCAATGCAGTTGACCCAGCGAAGTTTGAGTTTCAAGTTCACCGTCATTACCAAACTCGAGATAATAGATCCAACCGTCTTCTCGGCAGAGAATGATTGCGTCGTATTTCTGACTGTATAGCCAGTTGCGAGAAGGCCTTGCCCAGCGAGTCCAGATCCCAACCTGGTGAGCACCGGTGTCAGGAATGATGGGTGGGTATCTCATCGGACGAGATGAGCTATTGGGCGTGTACATTGCCATTGATTTTGTGGTAATCAGCAAGTACGAAGACTCCTTGGCCAAGGGGACGACCATGGTGGGTAGGTAGTCTTGCGGGGGAAACTGAGTTGTGGTTTTTTTGGGATTCAAGTTGTTCTGCATACTGTTCTCGTCCCATTCAAATACCATGGCGCTTGTTGCCTCATCTCGATGAACAATGAGGAGAAGCAGAGTGCGCTTATCATCAAGTGACTTGGGGTAGAGGAATTCCATGAACAAGATGTCACCATCCACTTGCAAGAATTTCTCCTGTGTAGGAATATGTCAGTTCTGATCTTTGAAAAGAAGCACAATAAGACCAATGTACCTTTTGTATGGGATCAAGCCCCCCACGTGCCATCTGTCTCTGGATATTGGTGGGGTGATCTAAACAGAATACGGCGAGGAAATTCCTCGATGCGCTGACTGCGACTGCGCGCGACCTAATTTTTCAGTGAGACTTCTTTTTCTCAAAATGTAGAGACCGATCTGGGGGAAGGGCATACTTAGGATCAACAGCAATGTGTGTGCCGAATTTTTCAGATGCGTTGACGTCGCGTGGTAAACGTCGACAATATGACACAAATTGACCAGTACCATATGACCAATACATGAAATGAAGTTCATTTGCATCGGTGGCCATAAACAAGATTTGCGGCGGAAGGTCTTCAAAGCTCTGGGCAGAATCCTGGGGGCTCGATGGCGACAACTGTGTCTCCCAGGGCAATCGTGTATTGACGTTGATTATCTTTGCACCAAGAGGTAGGCCATCAAAGTCTGATTTTTCCACAACGTCCTCGAGGTGACCGCTGGGAAGGGCCTCCTTGATCTGGATGCCACGTTCTCCGACAAACACCACATCGTTATTATTTTTATGTCTGATGCGCGCCGGCAGTATCCAGTTGGTCATGGGACTGGGTACAAGTGGCTGGGTCAGGATACCCACAGGAGGGGTTGGATGCATGCCTGGCATGGTACTCATTGAGTTGAGGTAATGGCGTGAAAAAGAGAAGTGAGAGAAGAATAAGCGAGGCGCTTGAGTTTGAGGACACAGGGGAATTGGAAGACAGATGGGGGTGTAAGGATGGAGAGAACAGGGAGAACTCTGAAGGGAATTTTGTAGATGGGAGAGGAGCAGTATCGAGGCTGAGATGTATATCAGATCCTTAATTAGATGGCCTGAGGCGAATTCCCCCACAGCTGAAGGATTCCCCAGGTATATGCGTTTGGAGATGAATTAATATGCCAATTAGATCATGAAGTTGAATTGTCAACCATCTGGGCAATTTCGGAAAGATATACCTCTCTCTCCATACCTCGCGGGGCGGGGTTTCTTAGAGATCAACCGGCCACAATTAGTGAATTCCTGAGTCAGACTTAAGTTGATACACAGGTAATGTGTTTAGTGCCTCAAACAGCCAGCCCGTGAATGAGGGATGGTCTTCAAGTATACCCTGTCTCTGCATTTAGCCCATGTTTCCTGGACCCAGGTATAGCGACTGGGACCTACCTAGGAACCGGGAAGCTTCAGCAATTTCGTAGTCAACAAAGCAACTATTTTTGCAATCTCGACTGATTAGACAGTATGAGAGCTATGTCTGTGAACCGGGGGCGATGGCTTCAAGCAAGTAGACATCCGTGTGCCCGGAAGCGATGCAATGCAATCACTGCCGTTTCGCTACCCCACTACCCGGTGTCTGTTGACAAAATGCAACTTTCACCACCGAAGAAAAAACGACCAAGATGCCACAGGAGTAATTCCACGAGAGATTCGTGTGAGCTTCAGCATTGTAACAGGACGAACGTTGTTATCGGCGAAAACATGTCGCGGTGGCCGAGAGATGCCTTAGGCAACAAAGTGGGTCGCGACCTCCAGACTCCACGGTCTACATGTAAAGAATCATCAGTACACCACACATTGCGCCAATAAACGGAGACCCAGCACTGCGGTAGCTTACCTAGACATGCTCTGCTGAAGAAACCTTATTGAGGTACATGCAGATCGTCAATGCAAGCTGAGGCTCATCCTCAGTACAATAAACGTGATCCTTGCCCGTTTATCTGTGAAGACATAGTACGACAGGCAACCAGTCAGGTCACTGATTAGTTGATTATTGAATAATCTATCACGATTCCTGGAACGGTTTCACCAAAAATCAAACGATGGAACCCCCCGGGGATGAACAGAATGAGCCTCATCTCACAGGGGAGCCTAAAATGGAGCCCTGCGAAACAAAAGAATCAACGCTGTCTATGAAAGAAAAGGAGATGTTACGGGCAAGAGCCAAAAAGGCCAGTGATATCCGCAAAGCCTGCGCATCTCATGACGTGGAAGAGTTGGTTAGGCATGCGACATCAGAGGGGGGATTGTTGGAAGATGAGCTACGGCAAATTGCGTGTAAGTCTCCTCATTCCGCTCATGAGGGAGAAATATCTCAATTGACCATATCACAGGGCCTATGTTATTACAATGTGACGCAAAATTTCCAAATTTTAAAACGTCCTATAGCCAAGAACTTCCGCATCATGCCGAGGAAGACCAGGTTGATCTTGACGTGAACCGGTCTTTTGTTTACTACCCCAAAAACGGTAGGTCATTGCCAACGAGTACATGACCCGACCTGAATATCTACTAATCTATATTAGCCCCTGTGGAAGAGTTGCAGGCGAGAAAAAAGGAGTTGTCCAACTTGATAACCAAAGTGCTCCGGGAATTCCCAATGCTATGCTACTTCCAAGGCTACCATGACATTGTACAAGTCCTTCTCTTGGTGCTGGGCGAGAAGAAAGCCTTGCCGGCAGTCGCGCAGATATCGCTCTTCCGCATAAGAGACTACATGCTGCCCTCACTTTCGCCAGCAGTCAAACACCTGCATCTGATTCCAGCAATCATTGAAACAACAGACCCGGAACTGAGACATCATCTCGGCAATATCCAGCCATTCTTCGCACTTGCAGCCACTCTGACATTATATGCCCATGACATCCAAGAATACAGCAGTATCGCCAGGCTGTTTGACTTCCTTCTAGCGCAGGAACCAGTAGTTGCGATCTATCTCTTTGCAGCAATGATCCTATCGAGAAAGAATGAGCTGTTGGAAATCCCGGAAGACGAACCTGAGATGCTTCATTTTACGCTCTCCAAACTCCCCAACCCGCTCGATTTGGATGGCCACATCCTCCGTGCGACGCAGCTATTTGAGGATCACCCGCCGGAGTCGCTGCCGCTTCGAGCCTGGGAACACATTCCTTGGTGCAGTGTGCTGAAGACCTCGCGTGATCGGTATCGAGGTACTTCTGTCGAAGACGCAGTATACCTGTTCAACAAACAATCCCAGCAAATCCGCAACGAGGAGCGCAAGAAACAAGCCCTCGGTTTCTTGTGGAAACACCGCCGCTCCGTGGGATCAATTGCGCTGGCTATCTTGGTGGGAACGGCCTCTTTCTACATCCGCAGGAAAGGCCTCGACGCATCTATCTGGTCCTATGTCGGCCGAATTCAAAAGACACTCCAGAGCTGGCAATGATTTCCTGCCTGATAGCGATGCAGCAACCTTGGGACAGATGTTGCCGCACCCGTGGATATCCATGGATGTATGATAATGAATGTACATAATCAAAATTAATAATCCTCAAAATCACTCATCGACAAAACTATGAGATTAATGTTTCAATATTGAAGATGAACGTGGAATTGACATAAAATACGGAGCATACGAGTACTAATACGGAGTCGTGCATGACACTCCCAGGACCCGCAGTTGTGGCTCAAGCGGTGGCTCAATCTGCGGGAGCTGATGTGTACACTTGACCACTCCCCTTCCCCAACCCCATACCAGCACCACAACCATGGCGAACCGAGGCTACGATGTCGTCGTAGACGTAGATGCAGAGGTCAGTTTACCTTCATCGTCAGTGAATTGCTCAATCTAACCGACGAATAGGGCGACCTTGGGCATACCGACTTGCAAGAAGACCTTGAATTCCACCCTTCAAGTGAGCTCCCCCCAAGGCACTACAATCCCCTTTCTAACAAATTCTAGACTTCGAGAGCGACCAAAGGAACAACAAGCCCCAAGGCGACTCGGCTCCGTTCCTGGGCGGCGGGTCGTCGCGCAACCGCGACCGGTCTCCTGGCGGCACGCCAACCAAGCACAACTGGTGGTCTCTGCACTACTACGAGCAATTTTTCGACGTCGATACAAATGAGGTATTCCGCCGCTGCGTCGCTGCTTTATACCCCCGTACCAACTTCCTGGATGTGTTGGAGGGTAGAGCGGACTTGTACGGGCCTATCTGGATTGCTACCACGGTAGTCGTGATCCTATTCTTGACGGGTACTATCTCGCAATGGCTGTCGAACAATGACGACAAACACTTCGAATATGACTTTACATTGCTCTCTGGGGCAGCAGGCTTGATCTATGGATACACGGGTATCTTGCCTATTGCGCTGTGGGGCGCGCTGCGTTGGTTCGGCAGCTCCACGGCAGATTTGATTGAGTGCTGGGCCTTGTATGGATATTCGAACTTGGTTTGGATTGCCGTTGCGCTGGTTAGCTGGAGCCCACTGACTGCGCTCAACTGGGCGCTTGTTGGTGTTGGCTTTGCTTGGACTGTGTTCTTCCTCCTGCGGAACTTGTACCCAGTCCTGAATGCTACAGATGCCAAGGCGAGCAAGATCCTTTTGATCTTGGTTGTGGTTCTACATGCAGGACTCGCTATCGCCATCAAAGTGCTTTTCTTCGCGTGAGTTTTGGTCTTAGCACACCCACAAGTCGATCTTGAACTGACATATCTGATAGTCATGGAAGTCCGGTTTCGAAGAAAAACAAGGAGACCCCCAATGACGACAACAAGACAGATGACAAGCAGGGAATGATGTTCAGGGCATAGTGGAGACCAAATCCGCATTGAATTTGGAACACTGTTCATTC
Source organism: Penicillium salamii (assembly GCA_911197225.1). Lineage (NCBI taxonomy): Eukaryota > Fungi > Ascomycota > Eurotiomycetes > Eurotiales > Aspergillaceae > Penicillium > Penicillium salamii. Next base: position 1,524,346 of record CAJVOY010000076.1, read on the forward strand.
TGGCGGCCTTGCTCAGGCAGCAGGTCTCTCGCAACTTGCTAGGCGTGTGCTTATTATAGGACACATGAATGTATTGTACTTTTTTTTATCAGAAGAAATGAGAAATGCGAGACAATTCGACTTTTGGATTTTACACATTTCATTCATGGGGTGCAACTTGGTCGTCGAGAGGAGCCAACTAGAAAAAGTATGACTGTGGCTGCATTGATTTTATCATCATATCTAACGCCATTTGTAATCCTCTCCATGTAGCAGTCCAGCCAATCCCCAGCTCTGGAGTCTGCACAACAGCACGCCGAGCACAACACCGAGGAGCGAGTCGCTTATTTGAGCTTCTTCTTGGGGCGGAGCTGGTTGGTGTGGCCACACTTCTTCTTGCGGCAGTTGGTGGCACGGGGAGGAAGACGAGCCTGTTCCATTGTCAGTAAATTGTCGTGACGTATTTGATCATCGGTGCCATTAAGCAGTGTCGCGACGCATAGCGAATAAAGATGGGAGACGGGGTGAGCGTACGTAGCACTTGCGGCAAATGGCCTTCTCGCAGTTGTACTTGGAGGCGAGGGCCTTGAGGGAGGGCTCAATGATACCACCACGGAGACGGAGCACAAGGTGAAGGGTGGACTCCTATAGATGGATTCCCACGTTAGTCACGATTCCATCATTTCGCACACCATAGATCAAAGCGACAAAAATTTCCTCCTCTTGCGTATCCAGCGTAGAATGAGCATCGTCGTGTGACATAGTAGTCGGAGAACCAGCCCATCTGAGATACCACATTCCCCCACTTTTGGTCCATTTCATCAAGGTTGAAGTCGATCGCATACCTTCTGGATGTTGTAGTCGCTCAGGGTGCGGCCATCCTCGAGCTGCTTGCCGGCGAAGATCAGGCGCTGCTGGTCAGGGGGGATACCCTCCTTGTCCTGGATCTTGGTCTTGACGTTGTCGATGGTGTCGCTGGACTCGACATCCAGGGTAATGGTCTTACCCGTCAGGGTCTTGACGAAACTATATCGCACCGTATTAGTCCATATTCATTTTCCTGCGTGGGTCGTGTGGGCGATGAATCGGGAGTGGCGGGTTCGCGATGACATCGAAGTGGTTCAGGATGACCTACATCTGCACTGAAAAGGCGCGGAAAAAGACGATGTTAGCTGGTTAAGTCCATAGTATTGCAGAGATGCTGCTGGGGAAGGGGTGTATGGCACGTACTGGTTGCGGTTTTCGTTGGTGTCGGCTGTCGGTCGCTGAGTTCCAGGCGCGATGGTCAATTTGAGGATTGCGACTTCGACGTTGTGGCGATTATGTCAGCCGTGGGCCCGTGCTCTAAGCGAACGGGAAGCGGTGAAAAAGCCCTACCATTCTGCCGCTGTTACTTAGGGCTACTTGACCGCCGATCCCCACGTGATACAAGATTTGGAACGGGTAATTCGCAAATGTCTCTCTTTACAGATCAATCAGAGGATTAGTTGAGTAACCGAGGCGATTGCCCGTGAAAATCGAGGCCCTGAGCGCATACTCAAGTGTTCATTCTTTCAAGTGACAATGCTAGTACATCTTTTGAACATCTAAACTAGATGATGTAGACACCCCGGCTTGACTCCCGGAGCCAGCACAATCGGCCAATGAGGGGAGCCGAGCCAGCGATGGATGGATCCCGGGGCTAAGAACTATGACGATGTCCTGAAATAGTTATGCATTCCTGATTGTGATGCTCCAGATCAATTTCATTCTACATACTCCTTGCTCCAAACAATGTACACATCTGAGGTGCATAAATATAAAGTTCCGTGCTCGCTAATATCGTTCAAGTCAAATCAAAATTCCTGATCCTCATCACTATCCTCGATCTCAAGATCTTGATCGGCGTCACTGTCATCAACCTCCACACCTTGGTTTTCGAAGAATTCCCGACGCTGTCGCCTCTCGTCGCTCTTAGCAATCTTGTATTCAGCGAGTGTCACAGCACGGACTAATGTTTTCAACGGAACTGCAGCGAGCTGGGCAGCAATTTCGTAAAAAGTCCGTGCGGTGCCACTGAGCTGGGATTCCCATCGGTACCGGCGGTAGACTTCGCCGGGGCGCTTGGGCTCTTCGTTGTCCCCAGGGATGACTCGTCTAGGTTTGATGTTCTGCATAACTTCGTGTAGCAACGTATCAAGTTTCTTTTGTGTTGTGTCAGGTGCGACAGCTGGATCAGAAGGAGGCCCATGATCGATTGTAGAGTTTGGCTGGGCGTCACCCCGTTGGATGGGGAACATCTCAGCGAGACGACCCGGGGCTGCCGAAGTATCCAGCCAGCTATCTGCGTACCAATCCATGTAGTGGTCCAATTGGTCGGTGGACATATTCAGCACATCACTATCTGTGATACGGACTGCAGCATCCTTCCCGATGTTCTCTTTGAAGTATGAATCAGAGTCAAAAGCCGTTTGTGCAAGTGCCCATTGTGACCAGTCCATGATTTGTGTTGCAGGCTCCATGTTGGTGGTAGGATATCTTTTTACATCATCGAAGGGGAACAGAAGCTTGGTGGCAATAACGATGAGCACAACCAACTCCACATCAGGGTAATGATGTGATTTCTTTCGCTCAATGGTCGCCTTTGGCTTGGGATACTCGAACGTGACATTTAATAGATTTTTCAGATTTTTGACGCCATCATACACCTCGACTAGGAGGTTGTTAGTTCAGGGAGCTGTGGCATGGACGGGTATTCTCACTAGGTAAGGCCAATCTCTTGATATGCCGAAAGAGAAGTACAGGCCAATTGAGAGGAGGAAGTACCACTTCAAAGCGGCGTTGATAAAACAAAGATAATGCTTGAACAGCGTTATGGAGATGCCCGACCTCGGGGAGTTTCTGTGTCATGTTCGGTTAGGTCTGACATCAGGTAGATTGGTGGATAGGGCTATACTCACGTTACTCTCAAGAATTCCAGTTAGCTCGGGTGGAAGCTTTTCTCTCATTTCTGGAGGTACGCTTGCGGTCACGCGTGTAAAAGGAATTTGCTGTTGTATGATCATGCTAGGGAGCAGTGTGAGCATAGAAACATTGACGAGCCTGGGACTAAAGCCCAAGCTCATTGAAGGGTACGGCATGCATACTCGTAAAAGTCATTTACACAAACAGGAACCCGCATCAATAGCGCTGCGATGTAGCATAGTCCCACGGCATCGATGAGACGGGGCCATTCGACAAATCTTGAGTTTGGCTTGAACCCGACCTCAGAATCATCACTCTGGATGACCTGGGAGCTAAACACCTCGCGGTCGGTATCGACATCTTCGTCTTCATTGGAATCGGTGATCTTCAACTTATAGTCTGGAAGTCGCAGGGCCCAGAGATCACGAACCACGATCTGACTTGATGAGCGCTTGATCCTTGAAAATCGACTTTTGCACCTACCTCTAATTCTTCTGGGAAGCCATGATCATGAACCAAAGCATGAGATTGCTTCCAAAGAATGAGTTGGTAAATTTGCAAGAAAAGCGTCCACGCCGGACGTCCATGTAGAGCTATTGACGCAAGGTCAGCAACATATGGTTTCGATGTCCGATGTACTTACTTTTTGTTGATTTCTCTCTAATTTCTTTCTTCACGCGATGAACTTTACCTAAGTTCCCGAAATCATCGCCATCTTCTGCGACTTGAACACCCTGGATCGAATCAGGTCAGCTCTCCGATGACCTTTGGTGATGCGGTGATAGGCAGGGAACGACAGAAGCGTCATACCTCTTGCAAATGGCCGCGTCGACAATACCAAAGACCATTGTCGATGTAGTAGCGCCTTTCACGGCATCCTTCTTGACCGCAGACCCCTCGGGTAACGTAGTCCATCAAGGCATTTGTTCATGCTTTGGGGAAGAGACAGAGTTGGGACTTTTTTTCTGCCTCATTCCTAGTGACCGCCGATGGTGTTGCTCCACCAGTCCCGCAATGCGCAACATTTATGTAGATTGACTGGCTTTTTTTTTTTTTTTCCTTTCTTGAGATCGGACGGAATTCCCAGAAATCAATTAGTCCTCTTTAGTTCTTTGGGACGATTTATCTCGTCTGGTTTATGGGTGTACCACAGCCTACCAGGAACCCACAAGTACGTTAAGTTCGTCTACGGGTACATACCTGGTCATACTCCGTACATACGCTCTATACCTTCTAGATGTTCTGGCAAGCTACAAATGCGGAATGATATCCACAAATTAGAGATGTCAAGCAACAACCTTGGAAGATTTGAGTATTTAGTAATTCGTCACACTATCATGAGATGCTGAGACTCAGAACTGTTCGGACAACACATATTATGCCAATCAAAGCAATTCTTGGTCCAGCCCACATCCAAGGCTATAGGGTAGAAAGATCCTGAATCATTGAACCAAATCATTCAAAAGGATCACATCGACCGTTGAACCATGAAAGATGAATTTTTGGGGGGCTTTGAGCCCATGTGGAACATAAAGGTTGGCATAACAAGTAAGATATCCTGGTATAGGGAGTTTATTTGGGAGCCTCCTTGCACTCCATGGCCATCTCCTCACCCATAGCGGTAAGGACAACAATGTCTAGACAATTTATGTCAGTGATTAAGCTCATAAATAGGGTATAAGCTTTGCGACTTACTGCAGTCCTTCTCCTCAACGGTGTACATCTGGTTGATCTTCTCACCAACGTCGTTGTCGGGAACCTTGACATCATCCTTGGTGTCACCGTTGTCGGTCATCAGGGACATGAAGCCATCCTCGGTGATGTCGAGCTATTGCTGGTCAGTACGCTGACGCGGGGTTTAGGTTTTGTCAGGTGACACTCACGAGCTGGTACTCCTTACGGACAACGTTGGGGACGTCCATGTTGTGGGTGGAGGGAGAGAGATCCTCGAGCTTCTTGCCGGTGAAGATATCGGTGGCGACAAGGTGAACCTTGGCGTGACCGTGCTTACCGGTCTTGGAAGTGGACATGTCAATGATCTTGCAGGGACGGTTCTTGATCACAACGTGGCCGTTCTTGCGCAGAGCAGAGCACTGCATGGGGTAGGTGAGCGAAGCTCCGGCATCAGCCGAGTCGAAGGTGACATCGTGCTAAATTAAAAACATGTTAGTCTTCAAGGCTTTCAAAACCGATGAGCGGGGGTCGTTTTCGTGGCCTCGTGCCCTTCGAGAAGAGCAGAGAGGGGGAGCCGCATGCGGGGCTGGGCAAAAAAAAATCCCCCCAGCGCAGGATAGCCAATGGCTCTGGAAAAAGCAAACAAGGAATACGTACCTCCTCGGCAGACATGGTGAATAGATTATGAGGGAAGAGGGAAAAAAGGAGGGATAGACAAGGGATTTGGGATGGGGAGGGGGAAAAGTAGAAGAAGAGAAGAGAAAATCAAAGCGATTAATAGATTTTCGTGGGCGCGGTGGCGGGGTCGCTTCCTGATTGGCTATTACCCTGTTGGGTTTAGTGTGTATACAGGTAGTGTCCGAGTGTCCTCCTAACTACTTCGCAGTTGGGGTATCGCGACTCTCACTTTCTTGGGTATTTCCATGCTGCTCATTTCGCAATATGTGGCGCGACCGCATTTCTGGCCAGACAACTCCTGCCGGAGCGAATAGCCGCAACCTTTCTCCCCTACCCTTACCCCGACGATCATCATCCCAGCTCTCCCCGAGTCCCTACAATCGTCCTGGCGTGACGTCCCGAACCTCCTCGACATCTCTTCTTGCGACCCCAAACGAATCTACCACATCATTGCCAGGTACTGCGCGTGGGGCCAATGGATCCCCATTGAAGCAGACAAGTATTCAACGCCCTCGGCCGGCCAATGTTCCCGATCCGCTAGAGGTGTTGAATGGGATCATTGGCAAAGAATCCCAAATCGCTAAGAATGTTCCCACATTATCCTCGGACGTGGGAAGACCAGCGCAACTGGTGGAAACCATTCGATTCGATGGGCTGAGTCTCGAGGAATTCCTGGAAAAGGAGGAACCGACACCGCGGAGACAGACTTTGGATAACGACATCAATGCACAAACCGTCCAACAATTTGAAAAAGAACGGGATCGGTTTCAGGAGCTGCACACATCAATCACTGGTTGCGATGAGGTTTCCAAGTCAGTTGAGCTGTACTTGAACGATTTCCAAAATGAACTGGGTGCTGTGTCAGCAGAGATTGAAACGTTACAATCTCGATCAACTCAATTGAATGCAATGCTAGAGAATAGGCGAAGTGTGGAAAGACTGTTAGGTCCTGCCGTTGAGGAGATCAGCATCTCTCCGAAAGCCGTGCGGACAATTGTCGAAGGTCCGATGGATGAGAACTGGGTCCGCGCTTTGAATGAGATTGATACTAGAACCACAAACATTGAAGCAAAGGCAGCTGCATCCAACAACGGATTTAAGGCTGTGGAGGACGTTCGACCGCTTTTGACAGATGTCAAAAACAAGGTATTAACTGTTGCTTCCACCCTGATTGAACCTGACTGACATTTGCGAAGGCCGTCGAAAGAATCAGAGACTACCTGGTATCTCAGATCCGCGCAATGCGCTCACCAAATATCAATTCACAGATTATCCAACAACAGCGCTTGGTCAAGTTCAAAGATCTATACAGCTATCTTTCGAAGGCCCATCCAAAGCTAGCAGGGGAGATCTCTCAGGCTTACATCAACACAATGCGCTGGTATTACACGTCGCATTTCACCCGCTATCTTCAAGCCCTCGATAAGATCAAGGTCTATCCTCCCGATCGAAATGAAGTGCTTGGAGGTGATCCCTCTACACATCGGACAGGTCAGAACAACACACACACACACCTACTCCCACATAAGTACTGACTCCTTTCAGGTAACATAATCCCGGGCGGCCGAGCTGGCTCTGTCGCACATGATCCTTTCTCCTTGGGCAGAAGAATTGACATTCTCCGAACCGGCAATCTTCAAGCTCTAACCTCTTATCTGGCTGAAGAGGATAATACTTATCATGGCATTGAAGTTCCCTTCCGCAATTTCAACCTTGCTTTGGTGGACAACATTTGCTCCGAGTACTCTTTCCTTACAGAATTTTTCTCCGCAAAAACGTTCCACCAAATTTCTCGCAACACCGTGGAAATATTCCAACAGGTCTTCAATTTAGGCCAGGCCCTGACCAAAAAGTTGATTGAACAAACCACAGACTCGCTAGGAGTTCTAATGTGTGTTCGTCTTAATCAGCATTCTGCATTCGAGCTCCAGCGTCGCAAAGTCCCAGTCGCAGACTCTTACGTGAATGGAACGAACATGCAATTATGGCCGCGTTTCCAAGTTATCATGGACCACCATGGCGAGTCACTGAAACGCGTTGGGTCCAACACTGGGCGAAGTGCTGTTTCGGCACTTTCTATTGCAGGCGGAGATGACCTGAAGCAGTCATCGGCACCCCACTTTTTGACCCAGCGATTTGGACAGCTTCTCCATGGAATTCTGGTTTTGAGCAGTGATGCCGGCGACGATGAGCCGGTATCTAACAGTCTGGCTCGGTTGACGGCTGAATTCGATTCGCTTCTGGCCAAGTTGAGCCGTAATGGCACTGATGCCAAGCGAAGAGAACGTTTCCTGTTCAACAATTATTCTTTGATCCTAACCATCATTAGTGTAGGCTTACTCCACTGCTGATTGGGACCACCCGCTGACTGACGAATTAGGATACCCAAGGCAAACTAGCGACTGAGCAGAAACAGGTGAGTACCTCTTCTCTAGATCCGATTTGAGCTCGCTAACTCGGCATATAGCATTTGGATGAGATGTTAAGGAATAGCACCAAACGATAGAACGAGACTGCATAAGCATCATATGTACGGAGTACTAGATAGGATGATAATATATTATAAGACAAACATTGCATTCACAATAATCTACAGCTCTCTATGAACGAATGAACTAGCTATTCAAGTATCGAGTGTGAGGAGCGACAATAAGTATGAAGGAGTACTGCATATACCTAGGTACTTGGGTGGAGATAAGCGCGATCCCGGCCTCGGATCGCGTCATCCAGGCACATCCTGACTGCCTTTCTCTTGTGTAACCCAAGAAAGTTGCTGGTCAACTCTGCAGAAATGTCTGCACGTGCATTTAATATAATCAAGCTTCCCAGCCGGCGCTGCTTTTCAAGTAGCCGCGCTGCCAGTGCAGACTTCACTCACGCGGTAAGACTAACCATCAAACACCAACTGCGCAGACCATTTGACAATTTTAGGTAATTGGCGCTGGTGTCGTGGGCCTCGCGACCGCCAGGCAATTAGCAGCCCATGAAGGCACATCAACCATCCTGCTTGAGCGCCATGATGCGCCAGGCACGGAGACAAGCAGTCGCAACTCCGAGGTCCAACTTGACCCCCTCTCCTACCCCTCTATACACCTAACTGACTAGGAACAGGTAATTCACGCCGGTCTTTACTACCCTGCAAACTCCCTTAAAACCTCACTCTGCATCCGGGGCCGCAACCTCCTTTACGAACTCTGTTCCCAAAACGACATCCCACACCGCAACACTAAGAAATGGATTGTGTCCCAAACCGAAGCCCAATGGGAAGCATCATTGAAAGTGCACGCGCATGCGCAAAACCTCGACGCACCGACCCGCCTCGTCGGCCGAGACGAGGCCCTCCGCCGTGAGCCAGATGTCAAGGCCGACGCGGGTATCGTCGAGAGCCTGACAACTGGTATTGTGGATAGCCACTCGCTCATGACCTATCTGCAGGGCGATTTTGAAGATCGGGGTGGAGATGTCGCTTTCAAGACGCGGGTTACGGGGATTGAGGCTGTGGACAGCGGGCGCGGAGGGTACAAGATCACTGCTGTTTCGGATGAAGATGGCTCTGTGACAACTTTCACGGCGGACACGTTGATAAACAGTGCTGGTCACGGTGCGTGTGCTATTAGCAACATGCTACTTCCGCCAGAATGTCACTTCTTCCCGCACTATGCCAAGGGGACCTATTTCTCATATGCGGCTTCTCGGCCGCGGACTTCGGTTTTGGTTTACCCGGCTACGCTCCCCGGAACGCCTAGCCTGGGTACGCATCTGACACTTGATATGGGTGGGCGCATCCGTTTTGGGCCTGATGTTCAGTGGGTTGATAGCCCTGATGATCTGAAACCAAATCCTGCAAATCTGCAGGTGGCCTTGAAGGAGATTAAGTCGTTCATGCCTGGTGTCGATGTCGATGCCATCGCTTTGGATTACTGTGGCATTCGGCCCAAGTTGGGTCGGGGTGGTTCTGTCAATGAGGGTAAGGGATTCCAGGATTTCATCATCCGCGAAGAAGAGGGATTGCCTGGTTTTGTTAACCTGTTGGGAATCGAGAGCCCTGGTTTGACGAGTTGCTTGGCTATCGGTGAAATGGTCGATGGAATCTTGTATCGCTAGATTTGCCACCCTGAACTGCAGCTCTGCTGCCCCTGCTTCCTACAGCACCTGCAAGACAGACGCACGGCGTCATTTCAGATTTTACGTGTTGATTTAGCCAACTGGCGGGCTTTTCGCACTTGAACTTGCCGAAAGGCGAAATTTTTCCTCGGAGAAGATTTGCTACATAAGGAGGATTATTACTGTACATAACTCACCTTGCGCTAGCACACCCCCATGCCCCAAGGGAGGCTCCAGAGCCCCGGCTACGCCGGCGGCTCCCTGGGTGTTAAACAAATCCATCCATCCATCCATCGCTAGATTTGCCTCATTTTAGCACTGCCTGTATATAGAGATCTACAACTACTTAGTAAGAGGCCTCTTGGACATAGGGCCACCGGCTTATACGAAATATACAAGTCTGTTCTACAACTAAAGTTTACTATTTTGAGCACCTGGGCAGTCCTTTGTTCTCCTGAAGTCTGATACCTTGTTTGAAGACTGTAATGGGTTTTCTCAATTTCTCAATCTCTCTAGTCTGTTAATGTCTGCATACCACTTCGAACTACTCCCTTACAAACCCACCTCTAAGCGCCATTAATCTCCTCAAGTGGTCGGAGACATGCGATGATGTTATCATCATCAAGGGTGAGCCGACCACACACAATCTCCTCATGGCGCCAATCCGCATTCTCAGCGGCGGCTTCCAGGATATCTTTCCTTGGGAGATCAGGGGCTCCAACTACAGGCAGTGAAAGAAAAGCAGGTTTCTCGTGGTGCAGGGGCTCCTTGCTGATAACTGCAACTCCCGAGCGAATCTGTTCGGCCATTAGACGCATCAGTCCTGCACTCCCGTTATCTGCAACACGTAAGTTGAAAATACTAAAGTCAACACTGACCCAGTACACACGTTGGTTGCCCTTTTTAGAAACCAGGTCGGGGATGATGACGCCGTTTCGACGAAACAGTCCATAACAACGGTGATCGAAGACCATGATGGCGATTTAGATCTGAAAAGCTTTGATGGTTAATACGTAAGTAAGGGTGAGGATGTTCTAAAGTTGGATGATTCAAGATGATGTTACTGAAGATAGTGGTGAGATATCGTGGGATACTGTCAAGCTTATATACTTTCAGTTCCGCATCTATAGGCTATTTTCGAGTCTTTGACCACGTGGAGACAATCAACAATAGCCTTTGATGTATAAAGATGATATAATGGCCTTCACACTGAAGTAATGCACAACAAAGAGCTGTGGGAAGGATGATAAAGAGCTACTTAGTACATAGTCCTGGTGTATGCATGTTCGAAGCTCAAATAACAACTTTAGAATGTTAAGTCAAGCCTTTGTTAATTCACCATGAGCCTAAGGGCTTTCCAAGGCCTCAGGACTTGTTGAAGTAGAGTGGTTATGCCAAAGATAGCGCCAGATTCTCCGATTTCAACCAGAAATTCCAGCTAATTACGCTAGTAAGTTTCTAAGGCATTGCCAGTTGTCCACGCCAGCCGTCCCATGGGCAATCAATCTCTTTCTTATTCTCAAATTCATGAGATAGAAAAGAAATAAGACGTATCCAGTATTTCATTCCACATCCATAAGCACATCACTCATAATATATAAAATGTGAGAAAATTGGTTGACCGTCCATCTCCCAGAGTCTTTGAGAAGAGAAGCGTAGTCGAGGAGAACACGACGCGCAGATTGATACCCACCCTGGAACGACAGACCTCGTAGGTATATAGTAGCGCCAGTACGAATGAAGTTGATGGCAGGATTATCGGTAGGTGAGAACGCTTGGCTTCCATCGGGCTCCATGAAACTCGTGAATCCTTCCATTCCCACCGATCTCCAATTAACATCATCCATCAACTCTATCGACCCAAGGGTGGACGAAATGTTAGTGGCTTCCGGGACCATAAAAGTATACAGCCCTAACACCAGACCAGCCGAGAAGAGCGAGAATATTGACTGAAATGTAGGATGTTCAGATGTCTTCCGGTTCGTCATGACTTTGTATATAAGCGCAGCATGAAGGCACGCACGCCGAGCAGCAGGAGTCTGCGACCACTCGCGGATATCTGCCAGGGCTTTCCGGGCGGGAGTTGGGCCCGCGCGGCCAGCGGCCAAGTCAAATATTTGTATATCAGCCGTGAGCATCATACACATATAATGCCAGGCAATGAGAGTATTTGAATTGAGATGATCGAGAATTTCGCCATAGGCTGTGATGAGCTGAGACTGGAGTGAAGGAAGACATCTGGCACGGCCGTCCATAGCGTATGTATGGCAAGGTGCAAAAGGGTAACTGGCTCTATTAGAGAGGAGGCGGTGATAGGCTTCGGATTGGCGAAGATGAACAATAGCCAACACTGCTTGGATGCAGAAGTCTTCGAGGGGCCCTTCGAGGGCTGGAACGTTGACTTTCTCGGATGGTGCTCGTATTGTCAGCGAAAGGATGCGGTTGCCGCTGCGGATTAGCTGGGCCCACCGAGTGGAAGAGTGTGCGCGGAAAAGATCTTCGCTGCAGGGGAGAATGGTTTGGATCGAGTCTGGATGTACGATAGGGCTTGTTGAAAGAAATGAGGAGTACCATGAGTCCAGAAGAAGAAGTCCGGTAATTATTCTGACATGCTGTTAGAGTGATGCCTATTACGTATGCACAGGTAAAGACATGCCTTTTTGTGGACTCAACCTTGCTCCATGCTTTCCATCTCATGTCTATATTTGAGACTGATTCAAAGAGCGTCATATCCAGAATCTGTCCCTCAGTGACCGAGAAAAGACCGTGCCGTTGAGCTACCTACACAAAACTTTGTCAGAAACACAACCACAAGCAATATAATCGAGCTACCGGGCTGAAACTTACAGACATGATGTTGATATAAAGAGGCTGGCACATTCCGAGATATGTCCCATTCTGTATGAAGGTGTGGGTTAGAAGTAAACCCGTTGAGCCAAGAGAGAGATGGACATACCCCTGTCAATCCCGCCAGCTCCAATAATAACAAAGCTGTGGCAAGCATGGTCACAGTACCAGTGGAATTGTCGAGCCCCAATGAGCACCTCGAGAACTCAGACGTAACATTCTCCAGAACGGCCTGGGGGTTCGTCAGTATCAGTACAAGCATGGCATTGAGAATCATCATGAACATACAGCGAAATTTCTGGAGACGAAAGCGGTAGTTCCCTTAGTGCCAAGCAATGTCATTCCGATGAGCGTCATGACATAGAGAAGTGATGGGCGTGTTTTGTTTGCAGCGAAAGTAGGAACGTGGACGAATGGTAAAAGTGGATGGAAAAGCCGAAAGTAATGGTCTAATGACATGTCAAAGATCTCAGCGGGAGGGAAATCGGAGTAATGGGATGCCGAGGCGATCCAATCCGCAGGGATTATTGGGGTGGTTTGAGGAGGTTGTGTGTTATCTGAGAACCCTGCTTGTAGTCGTCGTCTGCAATCCTCATCAAATCCACATCGCGACCCTTGGCCCGCGTTTGGATCATCGGCGAAGTGCAATGACTGGACGGAGAAAATATTATCGACCGAAGACATCGCACTGTCCCGCCACAAGCTATTGATGAGACGCCCAGTGCTAGGCGGTGCCAGCCAGCACCGCTGAACTTTGAAGAAGCGCTCGTTGGGAATATTGTCGCTGTCGAGCTTATTGTCGACTGAACGCCGACTCGGATCTGGGGTGAGTATAAAATTATCACTGATGAGAGGAAGTTGATTGTCATGTATTGGGTCCAGCGAATTATTTGACGCTGTATCGGTGCGCGGTTCGAGCCACATTTGAAGCATGTCTTTTGGCACCGGGTCGAAGGCCAAGCCAGCCCGAGGCGGGTGACCCGCGGGTGTCACTTCATTCCAGCCATAATAAGGCTGAGGCTCGTCGATTGCCATCGTATTTGATTCCGTCTCGCTGCGGCCATGGTTGGCGGATATGTTAGCCAGGTAGTCCAGCGACGACGGTAACCCGGTTGCCAGAGGTGTTTCGCGTGGGGTCGTAGACGACGCGGGAAGACATGGTGCTCCTGTGACGACGGAGGCATTGTTTACACCTGGGACTGGAGAACTAGCTACCACCGATGGCTGCAAATACGGCCCCTCTGATGGGCCGGCTGTCGTGTGGGTCTGTTTATGGCCTCTGGCATGGCGACTCAACACATCACTATACCCACGTTAACCCATGGCATATCATTGAGGGACCCGGCTGAATCCAGTGCTTCACAGGTACATACCTGCGAGAGAAGCGCTTGTGGCAGACATTGCATTCATATGGACGTTCTTTGGTGTCTATTTTGGACGTTAGATCGACGCGACAGTTTTTTTTCACGTTCGAAGCTACTGACGGGAGCGCTCGTGTCGCTTATAATGTTCGGTCTTTTTGAAGACCCTCGAACAGACCGAGCATTTTCTCAAAACCATAACGCTGCAAATCGACGGAAGGATGGAAGGTGGTTCATTGAAAGGGTGGGGGAAACATCTTATGTCAGCGGAATTCTGAGTCCGGGGGTTGGGCCGATCTTGTCTCTCGACTTTGTTTTTATTCACATCGAGTCATTGGGACATTGGGATTCAAGTGATTTTTTTCTGTGCAATGAATGACATGCTCGAGATCCCTCCGCAGTCTTCGCCCAATGATAGATTGGGGTAGCTTGCGTCCAAGCACCCGTCTGACACGCACTAAGGATTTAGTTCGATGCAGCGCAAGCCACTGGGAATCTCCTGGAGAAATGCAGAGCAATTACCGAGGGACATACCTGTACTCGTACCTACTTAAGTATAATTGAAACTTTGAAGCTACTAGCATTGTTGTACAGAGTAGATATTGAAGCTCAAGGTTGCCGTTCCCCAGCCCCACAGAGCCTCGCCAAGTATCGGATCCAACGGGCTGACATTCACCTTTTCAATTGCCCCCTATTGGCCGACTTCATTTTTGACATGTCTAGCACATTCTTGATATGTCAAGTCTACAATACATGTCACAAGATTAGAAATAGATCAAACAGTAGGAATTTTGCTCGTATTAAGAGTCCTCGTCGTTATGAACATTTCAAATTTAAATCGATCCTTGGAAATGTGTCGGATTTATCATCGTAAACATAGGGAAACACCCTGCATCCTTCATACTCATACTCCCTCGTAGTCAGCCTCGGGCAATTCGGTGTTTGCCACAAAAGAATAGAGATCTTCATCGCCATCGGAAGGTAGCTGGCCACTTAGTCTAAGCATCCAACCCAGACCAGAATCCAGTTGCAAATCCTTTGGCTCAGGCTGGGCATCGGAACCTCTTTCATCGACCAGATTGGACCCCGATGCATTCAATTTGCGAAATCGCTTTCTTGGTGGGTAATCAGCGCCATCAGGCGCGCGATTGGGCTTGCTGGCCCGCGTACGAACCTCCCACTTATGCCGTAGCCTTACCAGAAGGTCTTTCGCGCGATTCGCACTCTGCCAAGACAGGGAGAATTCATCCAGAGCCCTGAAACATGTGCTCAGATGGGCAGTGATATTGTCATTCGCTGGTGTTTGGTACTGGGATACGGCTGCGAAGAGAAGTAGGAGGACGGCAGAGGAGGTGATGGAGACTGCTTTGACGTTGATGCGGCGGAGTGTATACCTGGTCTCGTAGAGAACGAGAATCTTAGCGATAGAAACAGCTGAGTTAATGCACATCTCTCGTGCGTGAGTGTAGCCGGGCCCTTTGGGTGGCTGTGGTTGGAGATACCCCTTTGACATCCAGGGCCGATGGTTGTATATGAGGTTTTGATAATACTGCATGCTTTGGTAAAAGTCAGACAAGGACTCGCAAGTGCTTTCAGGTCGGAATAGCTGACTAGGGTAGTAACTCACTGAAGTAATAGCACGTGGGGTAGATATTGGGAGGTGTGATCATTGAGATCTATCTGTAGAGACGATGGTAGCTGGGCTTTCCAGCCAAGAAGTTTGGTCACAATTCTCTCGTTGAGAGACTGGAGCTTTGATCTTGGGATACCTGCTGTTCCATAGCTGGAAGGGGTTTCAGCCCGGACAAAGGGTTCAGGTAGCAAATGGAAGTACTCACAGGAAATACCCGCAAGGGGCCATAAGTTCACAGAGCAATATTTCTTGTCGGCTAACAGCTTCAACACAGTCCCCGGACTCCAGGCTATTATTGGCAAAAGGGATGGGAGATGCGTATGGTGTCCAGTTGTGAGGCTGTTGGTGTTGGACGCTACCATCGGGTTTCGCCACAGTCACATCCTCCATATTAGTATAGAACGGTCGACCCAGATAAAAGCCGACAAGTCTTGTAGTTGAGAATAAAGTCAGCGGATATAATAAATGTACTATGAATTCTGAGAATCTTACTGGTCAACCATGTACGCAGCCCAGAAAACAGTTCGACGAAGTTTAGCATCAGCGTCCGTTATAGACCCCCGAGCAACGTGTGAAGAAAGGTCGATATGTAAAGCGAGATCGAAAGCAAGTCGCAAGGCCATTCCTGAAATATCACCTTAGCCAACGATACAGGAGAGCTGGATAGAGCATACCACTGTAAAGCCATCCACGAGTATCGGATCCAACCCCGATCTCATAGCTGCTCAAGATGACCAACGCCTGGACAGTTGCCACAGAAGGGGTATCCAATTCCGTTTCAAGAAGGGTTTTGGCACGGTCACCTAGGAAATCCCCCAATGATTTTGGGAATGTGACAAATGAAGGGTGATACCGTGTTTCAAACGCAGCGCCAAGGGAGCACCTAAAGGCTTCACTTAGCAAATCGAAAGATTGACGAAAATGGGTTGCAATTACATTGCATAGAAAAGCGCCTCCGAGTAGAAGGGAGTTTTCTCTCTCCTCAAGTAGGCAGACCTTCCTTCTTCGAGCATCTGCCTGTCAGTAACGTGGAAAGATGGGTCTTGCCATGTGAAGTATAAGTTGAGTAGATGCTCTTCAAGGGCTGGTGGAACTGCTGTGTCAAAGTCGATTTCATTGTAATTGAAGATGCGGCTGGTCTGTCTGTCGGATGCTGGCGCATCGTCGTCTGCCAGGTTGAATGTTGATGTCGGACCATAGAAATAAGATTGTCCTTCGGGGCCAAAACGAAGAGTGCCAACTCGGTCGGAGAGTTCGTCAATAAGACCCTCTATCTCTTCTGTACTCTTGGCATCCCTACCAGGACCAGAAGTAGTTTGAGCGACTGGCGGTTCGAATGACCCTGGCACTACTCCCACTGGTTCCAAAGATGGCTGCATGACCTCTGTAGCGGGATCTTGGTTCTCTGGCGATGGTGGTGTCAAAGATGCTCCGAAATCCATGGTCCAGTCCCAATTGTTCAAAGGGTTATCTGGGTGATCTTCTGTCGGCATACAATTTTCTGCAACTGGAACACTCAAATCCTTGGCTTCGGCAAAGATGGGAAATGTGGACACGGTATGAGGACTAGGCATCTGTATGATGCTAGGTTGGGAAGCCTGCGACATGCTCTCCGGGGAGGTCTGGGCCCAGATGCCATTCGATTCGCTTGCAACGACGGTATTAGCAGCGGGTGGTCCAGGGTCCAGTGCACTGGAAAGCAGATGCTCAATGCTCAATTTGGGACCGGAAAGATGCTGTTCTTGCATGGGTGCCGGTGCCGACACTGAACGCACCTCAGTCAAGCCCAAGACATCAAGCACTTTCGTTAGAGCTGCGTCTTTTTCTTTTGACATAGGCGGGGCCTCAAGTCCGTTCGCACGAATGAAGGCACAGAGCTGGTCAACTCTACTCGACAGTAACTCTATGGCAACCCTGAGTGGTAGTCTGTATAGCATCAGCGCGGTTACTTGGGGGAAAGATCTGGTGATGTGTGACTCTTGGAACCGCCACTCACTTCCTCTTATCCACAGCCTGATAGCGACATTCACGGTGCTTGACAGTGCAACTGGAACATTTTGGATCCCCACCGTCGCACTTTTGGAATGAGCTTCGTCATTTCGCTCTTTCGCTGGGCTGGGCGCCTACCTTGACTTTACTCTCCCGACACGCGACACATGCCATTGAGGCATGGTGCCGCCTCTTGGTTGGAGAATTCGATTTTGGCATATTTCTCACACTTTAACCCGTTGGCCATGCTGTTGAAATGTTGAAGCACATGTCACCAGAAGAATTCCCACTGCGGGGTAGGTTAGAGGGGAATGTTTATTCCGAATTATACCTCGTTTGTTGCTTGGCTCCTACCGACTGAAAGCCAGATTGGGTATCGTCAGATTCTTTTCCAGGGTCATCTGAGAAGATATTGTCATTTTGTGGAGAATGAGCTCAAGTGGCGCAGGTCACAGCCCTTTCGGCGCGAGCGATGTCGTTGAATTGGGCCCTCGAACTGCAGGGACCAGCCAATCGCTGGTATTACCGATGAGGATCTAGCCTGGTTGGGAATAGTCGAAGCTTGCGGAAAGCAGAACCCGAGATGTAGATGCCCCATGTTTTCGAACGTTTCTGCCCTAGCTCTGGAGATTGTATTAGCTTAATGACTGCATTCAGACGGCAATATTATATGTTAGATCTCCGATCTTATCTCCGACGCTATACCCCGTATTTTGATTGAATATGTAGAGCCTCTTGAAATTCCCCGATTGCTGTGAGGTCTTCTCCGGTCGGATCCGAAGGCCTCGGACCCGGGCTGATCTATACGGATGCAACTTTAGAACAAGCTACATTGATGATAAAGACCTGCTAGACATGGAAATCTATTTAAGAGCGAGAGCTTCCGGTAGAATTAATCATACAGCTGGCACTGATAAACTGTACCTACCAACAAACCTCAATCCCCTCACTTCGCAACATGCGTTTTCTTGTCATCGGAGGCAGCGGCCGTACTGGAAAGCTCGTTATCGACAACATTCTCAAAAGAGGCCACCAAGTCACTGCATTGGTACGAAATCCAAAATCACTGGGAGAAGAGCTAGGTCTAGACATCGTGAAAGGTACGCACTACTCTCCACCAACTCACTCCTTCGACTAATTGGAATCAGGAACTCCCCTCAACGCATCCGACATCCGAAACGCCTTCAGCCTCGCGGTCCCAGATGTGGTAATTGTCACACTGAGTGCCCTCCGAGCTACGGATAGTCCTTTTGCAGCACCTATATCTCCACCGCGCATGATGGCAGACAGCAATGCCAATGTGGCACATATCATGAAGGAGTTCGGGGTAGGCAAGATCGTCGTGCTACAAGCCTACGGTGCGGGTGCATCATGGGAGAACATGCCATGTGCGATGCGTTTGCTGATGAGTAAATCCAATATGACATTCTCCTACGAAGATCACAACCTTGCAGAGAAGGAGATCCGGGATAGTGGTTTGACTTTTGTGCTGGTCAGACCTTCACGTTTGGTGGAGACCGATGTAATCGAAGTCAGAGAATGGCCAAAGGATGGGAAAGGAGTTGGTTTAATGGGCTGTGCTAGCCGTATCAGTGTTGCCAACTTCCTGGTCACTGCAGCGATGGAGACGAAGTGGGACGGCACTGCCCCTGTGATTACCAACTGACTCAAAGGCGGTGATGGGGTGGGAATGACTCTCTGAATGTGTAAGTAACTAAAATAACTAAAAACTAATTAAATTCTAAAGACTAAGGAGTAATCTTATGGTGCTTGCACAAGACGAGGGTCCTAGTGGTTGCTTCCGTCTCCCGTAGTTGGGGGCTAAAATAAGCACCGTTGCAACATTTGGAAGGAATGGGCATTTGAGACTCTTATGGAATGCTCGGCATAGACTCATAGGATGAGTTCTCTTTCCGAGCGCAATAAACGAGCACGGCCGGTGGTGTCCTGCCTCCGGTGCAGAGAGAAGAAGCTCAAATGCGACCGCGTGGATCCCTGCGAGAACTGTATCAAGGCAGGGCATGCAGACTGTACTTATAACCCACAACCGGGGTCGGTTGCCAGAGCAAAGCGAACTCGTCTCTCTCCTGATGTTGCCATGCGCAAGGATGAGAAAACCACTGGCATTGGCATCATAGAAGATGTCCAACAACGCCTAACCCGAGTTGAGGAACTGCTTGCCATTCGGAATAGCAGCTCTGATCAGCTAATTCAGAATTTTTGGTGAGAGATTGCTCAATCTTTCTTCCTGAATCTCTGCTAACCCCACATCAGGCCAGTTGATGAGCCATCGCCAAGCCTCCAGTCATGCTCTGGCACATTAGTCGTCAAGGGGTCTCGTTCGAGGTATCATGGACAGAATGGCAGAATTACCCTTCTCAATCAAGTATGTTGGACCCCTAGTCTCATGTACAACAACTGATATCGTTGTAGTTCGAAGAAGCCAAATGGTTTGTCAACCAGTGTTCAAAAGACTCCTCGGTCGTGAAGCTGGCCAAAGAGGTGCAATTTCTACAGAGCAAGACGAAACCCCTCTTCGGCTCCCCACAATCAATTTCAGAGTTGGAGAGTTTCCCAGAGCTACTCCAGCTGCTTCAATCTTTGCCCGGAAAGGGAATCTGTGACAGACTGCTGGCTATCTACACCACAAATTTTGAGAAAACCCTCAGAATTCTACATGTTCCAACTTTTCTCCGCCAGTATGACGATTTCTGGTCTCATCCTGACCATGAATCTTACCTTGCATCTCCTTTCATTCCTCAGCTCACAGCGGTATTGGCGATCTCGATTACCCTGGGCGACAAGGTGATCGAGGCCGACCATTACTCCTCATGGGAGTATTTAAAGATCAACGCTGTCGGCCTACTCCAAGCATGGCTCCACAAGCTTCCTCGTAAGCACCGGACTGAGCTTGCCACACTCCAAATCGAGACGCTCATTCTCCTCGCCCGCCAACTTCGCTTGCTCAATGCTGAAGAGTCGTGGAAAGGAGCTGGCTCGCTTGTACGCTCTGCCATGGTCATGGGATTGCACATCAATATCTCTGGCTCTGCAAATATGTCAATCTATCAGGCTGAAATTCGGCGTCGGTTATGGTTTACCATCGCTGAGATGGATCTACAAGCTTCGATCACGTCCGGGATGTCAATAATGACACCCCAACTCAACCCCCAAAGCAGCTCCCCTGCGAATCTCAACGACTCAGAATTCGACGAAACCACTACTGAGCTACCCAAATCTCGGCCTATGAATGAGAGAACGGATACTCTGGCCCTGATCATCCTCGCTAAAAGCCTATCTCATCGCATCCACGTTGCCAATTCCGTTCTTTCAGCGGGTCCACAAATCGACTCCCACGAAATCATGAAACAAAGTCACGCATTAGAGAAATATCTACGCGACGTACCACCTTCTTTGAAGCTCGAGCGGGCTTCAAATAGTCACATTGATAAATCCGTGTCTTTCTGTCAGTTTCTCACAGATTTCTACCTCCGCCGACCATTCTTCTGTCTCTATCAATCCGCCAACGCAAATATTCTTAACTCAGCCCTCGCTGAAATTCAACAAGCAAAACTCGACTCAGCTCTCACGGTTCTATCCTACCAAGATTACTTTGACCCCAACCTCGCTGATCTAGATGTCCAAAACAGCACTGAATATTGGAATATGTTCCATACCTTCTGCCGAAATGATATGATTTCAGCAGCGCTCAGTGTATGTGAGCACATGAAGTTGTCAGCCCAAATGACAGAGCAGGGCGCCGATAGCCCACAACCCACTACGAATGTCTCTGTCTATCCATCAAAGTTGCCCTCATACAATAAAGCCAGCCTGATCCGTATCGTTGAGCACACTCTTGATAGTCTGTCCCGTCGTATCGGTGAGGCGGGAAATAACGTCAAGGACATTCTTCTTCTTGCGGTTGTCTTACAATCGGTTCGTGGCCGTGGCTCAGTAGAAACGAAACAAGGATGGATGGAGCAGGGCGCGAAAAAGGCGCTTTCGGCCTGTCGCCAGTATCTCTTAGCCGCGGGTTCAGAACCGTCATCTCTTCAAGTAAGTTGGAAAATTCGTGATATTGAGTATGTATCTAATCCGTGAAGCTCCAGCAAACCGACCCTAATTTATTAACTTTGCCATCTCAATTATCCACTTCTGATGCTTCTCAGATACCTGGATTATTGGAATACTCCTCGATGGCTGCAGAATTCGCCAACTTTCCAGATTTCCAAGGAGACTTATTCTCCTTTGATGATGACGCCTTTGTTTGGAACTCGTGATAGACATGAAGAAAGCCCTCTGGAAAGGGCAGTATGATTACCTAAATGTTCTATAGTTTGGAGAAAGGGGAAATTCTGTTCTCAATACCCCCATCAAGCTTGCGTCGGGCTTTCGCCAGACAAAGGCTTTTGGACTGAAGCCTGTGGGCTTCAGATCATCGAGGACAACCGCACGAGCGAGCTCGTACATCTCGGGAGATCCACAGTACGCTGCGCGTGGCTGGTCATTCGATCGGACTCGTCCGTCAGATCATCAGCCTTAACATGCCGTGGGGCGCGATTCGCGAGATTCCCGAAATGAAGCATGGATTGTACAATGTACCCCGTACTGTTTAGATAGACACCAATCATCTCCGGATGTCACCAGAGGAACTGACGTTGAAATTCCAACGACGGGGCTCCATCCCATGTGCTCATTTTCTGCATTGCGGGACTCTGTTCATTTGCATCACCGGGCGATTGAGTCGGGTGCCCCTCAATAGAGCTAGTAGAATCAGGCACTGATGAATAAGATCTTTCGACAAAAGCGCCTTCAATCTCCAGCGTCTCGTTCGACACTCGAACGGATTCGCCACTGTATTTCGAAGGACTCTCGTGCACGCGTCTTTTCTTGGGACTTGGGGCATCCGAGCTCACACTCCCATCGACGCAAGCTTGCTGCCACCGCCGAACACTCCGGGAAGTATCAAGGGGAAACTGAGACCAAGTGTCGATTCCTTTCCTTTCCAGTCTCGGAAATGGCACGTACGGGGTGGTATGGTCCTGGCCACTTTCTCGGTGCGGTATTGCCCAGGAGAGCTGTTCGTCAGAAACATGTGGAAGAAGGTTGAGCAGTATGCTCTCTGTCAATTGGAGTCGTTTCTCTAGCGCCTCTGCATAGCCTTTCTCCGGGCCTCTTCGGAGCTGCTCAGGCCATTTACACGGCCGATTGTTTTCCAGGCATTGGCCGCAAATGGGCTTTTGGCCGCTGCATTTCTGCTTTCTTGATCGACAGGCATTGCATGCAATTGTAATCCGTGCCGGTTTCTTTTCTTTTGGTCCCATTTTTCCCCTTGCGTGTTTAGAGTGCTGTCTGTATCGAGTAGCGACGTTGTTGTAGAGTGGCAAATCGCCGCGCCTGAAAGTTCTGCCGATAACTGGCTGAGCCCGTCTGCGATAGCGGCCACCTGGACCAATCCCTTTCGGGACTCGAAGTAGGGTAAACCATCAGCCAGCTACATCTCCATCGAGCTCTAGCACCGGTGCTTTACTTATAATCCTATCCATTTTCACTTTGATATCACTCATACTCCCACACATCTCACCATGTCTTCAATCAAATCATATCGTATTGCCTCCATCCCCGGTGACGGTATCGGCCCTGAGGTAGTCAGTGCTACAATTCAAGTCGTCGAGAAGCTCGCAAAGACTCTGGGCACTTTCAATATCAACTTTGATCATATCCCATGGGGAACTGCATACTACAAGGAGACCGGCAAATATGTCTCTGAAGACTGTCTTGACACTCTACGAAAATACGACGCCGGTCTATTTGGCGCTGTTGGCGCACCAGGTATGCTTGAACTACACTTGAGAGTCCCTGTGGGCCAAGAACAACTTACTTATACGATTAACAGATGTACCCGACCACATTTCTCTTTGGGGTCTCCTGCTTGCTCTTCGCGGCCCCCTGCAGCTATACGCAAACGTCCGGCCTGTGAAGACCTTCCCGGGAACAAAGTGCCCTCTCAACACTGCAACCAAAGGAATCGACTGGATGCTTGTGCGAGAAAACTCAGAGGGCGAGTATGCCGGACAAGGTGGCCGTTCACACGTTGGACAACCATGGGAAGCCGCTACCGAAGTGGCCATCTTCACCCGCCATGCCATCGAGCGCATCATGCGGTTTGCATTTGAGACCGCTCAGTCACGTCCACGCAAGCTTTTGACTGTTGTCACAAAGAGCAACTCCATGCGCAATGGACTGGTTCTATGGGATGAGATTGCTGCCTCTGTCGCAAAGGACTTCCCGGATGTTACTTGGGACAAAATGCTTGTGGATGCGATGACCGTTCGCATGGTTGGAAAGCCTGATTCTATCGATACAATTGTCGGTACAAACTTGCACATGGATATTTTGTCTGATTTGGCTGCTGCGTTGGCTGGCTCGATTGGTGTTGCGCCTTCGAGCAACCTCGATCCCTCGCGTGAGAACCCTTCGCTCTTCGAGCCTGTTCATGGAAGTGCATTCGATATCACAGGGAAGGGCATTGCAAACCCGGTCGCCACCTTCTGGTCAGCAGCAGAGATGCTCATCTGGATTGGCGAGAAGGATGCGGCGGCGAAGTTGATGAGTTGTGTGGAGAGTGTTTGCTCTGCTGGTATTTTGACACCTGATTTGGGTGGAACTTCAAACACTCAAGGGGTAGTTGATGCTGTTTGTGCAGAGATTGAAAAGCTGCGCTGAAAGAGAGTCTGAAACAATCCATTGTTCTGTTTTCTTTACTGTTTCATGATCGGTTTTGTTTCAGGTCTCCCTGAATAGCATTATGCGAACGGCCTCATTGATCAAGGGCCCCATATCAAGAATTTTGACAGTCAGAGATCATGTTCAGACCTTCGAACTGTCTTGCATTGTAGACCAAGTTCTTCAATGAGCCCAAAGCGTCTGGTGTCAGGATGGAGTGTATATTGACCCCACAGAAGATGTAAGATGTAAGAGATCAATCTTTTGACAAGCCTGAACTTGCCATTGTAAAGACATGAAACCACTTCTTTGCCAATTAAGGTGGAAACATCCTCTTACTTTGCGTGGAGGAGTCCTGCCCTGGTGTATAAAAGTACATCTTCATCAGCAAATGCGAAGTACTCAACCACCCAACAATACCCACACTGCCTTCATATCAGAACCATCATTCCACAGTCGGTCTTTTATCCCCTACAATAGAAGCCCACCAACAGGCCAGATGTTCTACCAAAACGGAACCATGATGCGAGAGTTTGATACCAGCGCCCAAGGGGTGAAATGGGTCAATGTATTCCTTGACAAGCGAGACGGCAGACTCGACGACCTGGCGATAATGTGCACGATAGTCACCTGTATCCGAACCAGAGTTGTCAGCATCACGGATCATGCCATGCATCTAGATATGCCGCTGTGTGTCTCCATCCGAGTGCCAGGGGACCACCACAATAGGGAATCGATTCTGGCCGCTGCGGAGTTGTCGGCAGAGTCTCTAAGATCGCATGTTGCCGCAGGGTCTGTTTGGATTGATCGAGCTCTGCTATTTCAGAGATAGACGCTCTGCATGGTTGAGAGGATGTTCTTTGTTGGTTGAGATCCGAGGTGTATCTCTCGCGTTGAAGGGAACTAGACATGATAGAATGAGAGAATGATAGAGAAAATAGATCGAATAGACGGAATCGATGGGATGTGATTGCGCACAATTTGTCAAAGAGAAAGCGACAATTCCGGTCTTAAAATAATAGCTTTGATAGGTTTCCCTTTCATCTTTCCAACAAGGCCTTGACTTGCAAGAAAAAAAGAACATCCAAAATACTTTCATTGTCTCCGAACAATGACAGTATCCGTTTCGATGTCAGTATATAACGTTCTTGCCAATCCAGCGCCCTCGAACAACCTCTCTCTCATCTCACCATCTCCCATACCAAAACTTCAAAACAAGTCAGCATAACCATCCTGATCCCCATCAAGATTATACTAAACAAGTCTAGAATGCAGAGCATGTTCTACCAAGACGGGGACCTGATCCCAGAGCCGGAGTACGATCCTCGCCAAGTCTCAAACTGGGTCAACGTTTCCCTCAAAGCCTCAGATCATGAATTCGACGACGAAACTATCATGCGCAACGTCGTCATGCAGATTCATAATGGTGCCGGTACCATCTCTGTCCTACCAGAGCACCACAACCGCGCTCTTTGCGTATCCATCAAAGCCCCCGGTGACTACATTTCCGACAAGGCTGCCATCTTAGCCGCTGCCGAGCTGCAGGCCGACTTTTATCGCCAGGAGATTCGCACTGGTCGCGTTCGCATCAATCGGGAGCTGCTTTTCCGGCGCGAGGGTTAGACTAGTGGGTTGGGCTTGGAGTTGGGCTTGGAGTTGGGCGCAAGGATGGTGTTCTGTTCCGTTTTTTTTTGGTTCTTTTTTTGTTTTTTGGTTTTCGGCGGCCGTTTTTCAGGCGTAGTGAAAGTGCTCGTGAGATCTTATCATTCCATTCCTCCAACCCCTATGGGAGGGCATAATTAGTAATTTTATATTGACCGTGTGTCTTCATGACAGTGGGCTTGTAAATGTAGACCATGCTACCCAGGATTAGAAGCTCGGGTACTGCTGTCCTATCATATCAAAGAGAGTGTCGAAGTTGGCTCCTTGAATCAGATCGACCATATTTAAGTCAAAATTTGAAACACCATCAAACTGAGAGGTATCGGTATGTTGGAAATTCATCTGCAGTGATGAAGGTGTTTCAACCAGATTGCCATATTCGTTGCTATTTGGCAGTTGGGTTGATTGATTCCAGATAGAATCTTGCCCTCGCCATGAATCACGGGCGTTAGACTCGATTGATTGGTGGCCATGGCCATTAAAGGTTCCTTCTGCAGTCGATGTTTGGTTCTCCGGCAAAGGCGACAAACCGCTCAGTCTCCGTCGTCTCTCTTCTCGCGCATTCAAGGTCTCCATGAGTGTGGGGCTTCCTCTCATCGCATACGCTTGTGAATTCATGTGTGAGTCGGTGCTGTTTGGCGTCTGTTGTATTTTCGCGGCCAGCACTGATAACGACATATGACAGTGTTTGGCTGTCTCCCACTGTGGAGACATTAGGTGTAAAAACTCCGAGATTTGATTTATTTCCCTGGTGTAATTAGCACTGCTATTCTGCGGTTACCGACGGGTTCTGCGTACTCAAGTCCCTTGGATAACACATATTGTTTGAGCTGACAGGCCAGAGCCAAGACCAGCCCAGACATCCATGCCGCTGACAGGAACCCTGGCCAGAATAGAGCCTGGTTGCTGTCTACTTGCAGTCTGAGCGCAGAGAGAATGGACCGAGAAGCACCAATACACGTTTGTAGACCGGAGCAAAACTCCGGCGTCGATGAGTCCAGTGATAGTGAAGGCCGGTGGATGATCAAAATGAGATGCTGATATAGAACTGTGAAGAACGGACCAAAGTCAAACGCCCTATCGATCGTGGTAGAGTTTTCTGGGAGCTCAGATGCCAGTGGCTTCCGCTGAAGGTCAAGTGGAAGGCTGTTCCACCATTTATGAACATCTGTCACTAGGAACAAGACTGAGCTGCGACGGACAGATCGTACAAGGATTGACTTGTGGAAGAGCTCCAATGCCCGTCCAGTCAAGGTTCCCGAGTCCACATAGCTAGCCATGATGCTTTCTTTTCCATGGTCTCCCTTATTGCCAGGCGTCGAATCCCGATCCGACAATTGCGCAGGCTGAGCATAACCACTTTCTGCGGATGACCCTGGTCTGGGGGTCATTGCGTTAGCCTGAGTCATATGACCCCGCGAGGAATGCATTTCACGCGCAGCTGGTAAGCACACATCAATATCTGAGTCTTGAATACCAAGTGGTAATCCCAGAGCCTGACTCAAATACCGATCAATCGCATAGGCACACCAGAAGATCCGCTTTCGCAGCTGTCGGTCGTGGGTGGAAAGTTGTTTGTATCGATAAGGGCACCGATGCAGACCTGCATGAAGCATCGATCGCAATATGCAGCCACCCACAGTTGACGCCTGACGAAGAGACATGGTCGCCACGAGATAAACCTGTATAGCCAGGAGTGCTTGGAGCGAGACAATATCATGCCGTGATGAAAGAGTCCCAAGGAGAGAATTGATGCTATTGGGTGATTGAATTTTTGAATCATCTGGGAGATCCAGATCTGGCGCTAGAAGGCTGCCAAGATTGAAGATGCATTGGAAGATGGTCGTCCAGCATGTGCTGCGATGATCAATGCATGATCCTTGCGTCTGCTGGCCCTGATTGCTCGAATAGATCCTCTCCATTGCCTGCAAAAAGGTGGGACCATGCAGGAAAGGGAATAGCGGATGCCAAACCTTGAAGTACATCATCATCAGATCCTTTGCGATCTCTGGGGGTGGGAGGTTGCCCATAGACCCCATTAATGAGGGATCATAGGTCCATTCTGTGGGGGACTCAACGTCGGGAACAGTGTCTCGCACAGATGCAGTCCGCTGGCGCTTTTCACGAGGCGAGTCCTCAGCGCCTACTAATGTTTCTTCTGCCGTGGGGAAGTTTGACTCGGCTGAATTTGGGCCATCTTCATTGAACGCACGTTTGACAGTTTTGATGAAGTAGACACCGCTTGAACTACCGACAAATTGGCTGTCCTCATTCGAGTGGGCTGTCAGGGAACCAATTTCAGATGTTTCGGGCACAAATTCCGACCCCATAGTGCATACATTGAGAGGATACAAGTCCTTTCCACTGCCCAGATTGATCCCGAGGTCTACGCACAGAGCTGACTCATCGATTCGGGTCGATAATAGCGGCCACTTGACCTCGCAACTGACTTACGATGTTCCTTTGGTGTTTTAAGGTCATGACCCTTGAATTATTAACTGCTGTTCTCACGATCCAGAGAACATGGGGATCAAACCCTTCCGCGAGGAATAAATCTAATTGACAAAAAAAAGGACAGCACCCTTTCTGGTAGAAAAAATGGACACAGAACGGCACATCCTCCCACTTGGGCGACCAGAAAGGATCAAAGCTAACACGGCCAAATCACAGTTGGCGCCAGGAATAGGAGTGTTTTATCCACCCCAGTAGCCCCAAACGGCCTTCATATCAAATGTAGCCCAATCTGAAACAACATAAAAGCAAAAATAGAAGGGGGGATACCAAAGCTAGTGAAAGATGGAAAAAAAAATCCGAATGTCATACCGCATTCACTAAACACCAAAAAGGTGGTTGCCTAAGAACAAACTTTTCGAATCGAGGGATATCAGGATCAGAGAGGGAGAGATATAGGGGGGAGAAAGGTCGAAGGTGGGAACAAATAGTGATAAGAGAAAGGAAAGGTCATCAAAAACGTGCGTCCAAAGATTTCCGAGAAAGACAAAAAAGAGTTGAACACATCACTTAAGACTTGTTCTCCTCAGTAGCAGCCTCCTTGGGGGCTTCCTGAGCCTTGGGCTCAGTGGCCTCACCCTCGGTACCCTTGTTCTTCATGTACTCATCATAGACGTTAAGGGCCTCATCGACCTTGCCGCGGAGAGCCTCCTCATCATCAAGCCTGAAAGAAAAAGACAGGTTAGTAATTGCAGGGGAAAGGAAATGGGATAAAAACTTACAGGCCAAGAAGCTCAGAGTTGTCCATCTCAAGAAGCATACCAGTGATCTTGCCAGCAAGCTCGGGCTGCTGGGCCTGGATCTTGGGGTAAAGAGCCTCACCGAGCATCTGCTTCTGCTGGGCGGGAGGAGCGGCAAGGAGAGCGGGGTTTGAGGAGGCAGACTCGCCAGCGGGCTGACCACCAGGGGCGGGCTGACCGCGACCCTGACCACGGCCCATTGAGGGACCGCCACGGCCGAATCCGGGACCACCACGCATGTTCATGGGCATACCGGGAACACCGCGGCCACCAGCGCCACGACCGAACTGCTGGCCCATGGGGTAACCCATGCCGTTGGGGACACCGCCGGGGCCTTGCATGCCCATGGGCATACCCTGGAAGTTAGGGGGGATGGGCTGACCGGGAACCATGCCGCGGCCACCCTGCTGAGGGAAGGGAGGGTATTGGCCAGGGCGGCCAGCGGGCATACCGGGCATGGGCATACCAGGCTGGGGAGCGAAAGGCATACCGCCACGCTGGTTAGGAGGCATGAAGCCCTGCTGGCCGGGACCGTAGAAGACGGCGGGCTGCATGTAAGGCTGGGGCATACCGGCGGCGGCGGCAGCCTGCTGCTGGCGGATGGTGTTGCGAGCCTGGATGCTGGCCTCGAGCTGGCTGCGGCGGACATCCTTGCGCTGGGCGAGAGCAACGTAGAGGGGCTTAGCGTTGATCATGCGCTGGTTCATCTCAGTGACGGCCTTGGAGGCCTCATCGGGGCTGCTGAAGCAAACGAAACCGAAGCCCTTGCTCTTGCCGAGGCCCTTCTTCTCGGACTTGTCCTCGGAGGACTCGTCCTCCTCAGTCTTCTCCTCGGTCTTCTCTTCGGTCTTCTCTTCGGTCTTCTCTTCGGTCTTGGTCTCCTCGGGCTTCTCCTCGGAGTCCTGGTTCTCCTTGTCCTCTTCCTTGTCCTCGGAGGGGGAAGGAGAGCGCTCAGCAGAGTCGCGCATGACCTTAGCGGAGGTGATGGTACCGTAAGGAGTGAAGAGATCGCGGAGCTTCTCATCATCAATGTCGTCGGTCAGGTTCTTGACGTAGAGGTTGACACCCTGGTACTTGGAAGCCTTCTCCATGCGGGCAGCCTCGTACTGCTTGCGCAGCTCCTCCTCACGCTCATGCTTCTTCTGGGCACGGCCAACGTAGAGCTTCTGGGTCTTGACGTCCTTCTCGTTCATTTCGGCAACGGCGGCCTCAGCACTCTCGTGGTTGGCGTAGTTGACGAAACCGAAGCCGCGGGACTTACCGTCCTGGTCGTGGCTAAGGGTGGCGGAGGTGATATCTCCGAACTTCTCGAACATGATGCGGAACTCATCATCGGTGATCTCGAGATCGATGTTCTTGATGTAGATGTTGGTGAAGTTGGCCTTCATTTCCTCGAACTTGCTCTGGCGGTCCTTCTTGGAGATGTGGTGGCCGACAAAGACCTTCTTGTCGTTCAGCAGCATGCCGTTGACGTGCTTGATGGCGTTGTTGGCGGCCTCAGCAGTCTCGTAGTGGACGAATCCGTAACCCTTGGAGTTGGCAAACTCATCCTGGGCGACCTTGCAGGACAGAATGTTACCGAAGGCAGCGAAGGTGTCGTGGAGAGCCTTGTTGTCAATGGCGTTGTCGAGGTTCTTGATGAACACGTTGCCCTGACCAGTCTTGCGCAGAGCGGGGTCACGCTGGGACCACATAATACGGCAAGGCTTGCCCTTGATGAGGGTGTAGTTCAAGTCCTCGAGAGCACGCTCACCGTCGGAGGTGTTGTTGTAGTTGACGTAGGCGTAGCCCAGGGAACGACGAGTGACGGCATCACGGCAGACACGGATGGAAGCGACCTGGCCGATGGAAGAGAAAAGCTCGTAGAGCATAGCCTCAGTCACGGAGGGGTCGAGCTCGCCGACGTAGAGGGAAGCAGAGTGGGGCTGGTTGTTGGCAGCATCGCCGGCAGCCTCGGGAGCGACCTCAGCAGGGGCGCCATTGACCTCGGGGCTGGCGTTGGCAACGGGCTCAGCGACAGGAGCGGTGGTGGGAGCTTCAGCAGACATGGTGGCGGCTGTTGTTACTATGAAAAAAATGGTTTTAGCTTGTGCATGCCGAGCCTATCGCGAGAGAGGGGGAGGGGAAGCAAGGAGGGATTTGAGATGAAGGTGACACGGCAGTCGATGCAGTTGGTTTGACAAACATCCAAAGAGAGACCGAGAACGACGAGGGGAGTGAATCAATGAAAGATGAGGGGTCATACAGCGAGGAATCCACGGAACAAAGAGTTTGGAGAAATTTCACTTGAGCAGATGCACACTGAAGTCGATTAGCGGGGGGGTTGCCAGGAATAATGACATGCGAATAAAGCTAGAGGCACACGAGGAGAGTCTCATATATAGACTTTCAACTGAGGGGGCAAGCGAATTCAGAGTGACACTAACCAGGTGAAATGTAGACGATGGAGGCGGTCGTTGAAAGAAAATCTTCCACACAACACACCGCACAATCGGGAATGAGATAAGATAACTGGAAAAATTTTCTGGGGGTTTTTCGTGTTTTTTTGCGATTTTGTATTCGAGAATTCGAAAAGGAAAAAGGAAGAAGATTCCCTAAAGAAAGAGAGAACACGGATTTGGAGGAGAGGTTGTAGGAAGAAAAAAAGTTGCGTAGGCAATTCGGCGTTCTGGAAAACTCAGAGGCACGAGTTTGGTACGCTAATCCCCTTTGGGTGCTTCGCCTTGCCGCTTTAAGGGCTCACTATAACCTCAACTATCAACGGTCCTCATCTATGCATTCTATGCCAGTTGTTTTCCTGAATTTGCAGTGAACAGCCTAGTCTTTATGCCAGATTATTGGTATTTGACGCCCATGCTATGCATGCAGAAAGATAAAGAACACAGCACGGTCTACCCCGAATATTTACGCACACAAAGTTCACGAGAGAGAGCAGATACACAGGAATGTTCGGCTGCCCCTTGAGGCCGATTAACTCAAATCAAAGCCAGCCCCAGAGCTGACCGCATACAAAAGTTTGCTCCTCAACGTTTCAGCATCAGAATATCGCGGCAACTTGAGCAAATTCACGCAAGTGCTGGTGCTCGGTAACCGTTCTTGATCTTCGCTGGAGTCTCGGATGCTGAACCGGGGGTGTAGGTGACTGAATCCAAGCAGAGGTGCTCGGGGCGTGGATGTGACGAATCGAATGACCTTCTGTCGCTCCTCGTTGTTCATCTGGTGCATCACCTGCCAGAACAATGCGATCGTAGGGTGCTCCATGTTATCATCGCCAATGACATACACTCCTCCGTAGAGTGTGTTCCGTCGCAAGTCTTCCACGTCAATGTCGGCCTTGTCTCCACTCACCAGCGTTTGCAATTCGGCCTGGTTAAACATGGAGAGCCATGCGGGTTGAATCATCTGACCAAGGCCCTGCAGGAAGGCATTGGTCTGCATGGCAGGTTGCAATTGAAGACGGTAGCGTGCCATGTAAGAGATATAGACCAATCGGTTTTTGTTGGTGACAGCGGTTTGTGAGCCATTTGGTTTCAGCTCTACGGTCGCAGTACGATGCCTCCCACTTGGCATCGGGATTGTGTTGTTGACAGTAAAGTCAAGAGCAAAGTCTTCCACATTTCCGGGGTAGTTCTTGAGTTGCAGCTGAGGGGGATCAGTGAGTTTTATGTTCTACAGCATGGAATGAAAAGATCCTTCGGGTTTCATAACTCACCAGGCCCTGGTACAACCCCTCGTCGAGATCCTTTAGGTCATTCAGATTGGCGCGGTAAGAAGACTCTTTCACTGCTGACCTAGTTCCGCCTGTCAGGGCCCACTTCAAGAGGAAGAAAGGCGCAAAGTTGACATCAACCAGAATCCCTTCGTAGAGGCATTTGCCGATGATTCGGCCGAGGAACTCGTATCGTCGAAGGAGATCACGCACTTCCTCCTGCCACGCACTGCTTGAGTTTGACAAGCCAGCCTCGTGAAGTATCGCTTTGCGCTGATCAACTGCTGCAGGGTGCGGATACAGCAGATGATGGTCGTTTTCTGCAAACATACTCTCCATGTCATCAGTCTTGAAGGCCTGCGAAGTCACGCTGGTCAGGAACTCCTTTGTCACTCCACCGCCATCAATACCGGCTTCCATCGCTCCAAATTGATCTATAAAGCTGATCTGGATGGGCTCCTTCAACCCGTCGCCTAGCGCATAGAACTCAGAAAAGGCATCATCAAATACACTCTCACGTCTAATGTCGGCGTGGTGGCGGGCCAATATATCCGCGCCATTTACTGGCCCATTCATCATGGAACTTTGGGCCACCGATAGACGCCAGGACTCGGGGTCAACATAGCCTTTCCGACGACGTTGTTGATCTCTGAAGATGAATTGGCGGAAGATCTGGACTCTCGTGGCGAAGGGAATGAAGAAAGGCATGTTGCGAAGGATCTCTAGCCTTGGCGCAATGAGTGCGAGTGCCTTCCCTCGCGCAGCCTTTTGTTGCCGATCGCGCATAGCTTGAAGGCGAATCAGTT
Organism: Penicillium salamii; assembly: GCA_911197225.1. Taxonomy (NCBI): domain Eukaryota; kingdom Fungi; phylum Ascomycota; class Eurotiomycetes; order Eurotiales; family Aspergillaceae; genus Penicillium; species Penicillium salamii. The sequence goes on from CAJVOY010000076.1 coordinate 1,557,708, forward strand.
GCCGGGCATGGCTGTTCCCGACAAGATGAGAATCCGCTGGGGTCTCATCGTCCAAAAGATCGGTCTCGGTATCATCCTCGTCGTCTTGGAACTCATGCCTTTTCTCTTCCTCTGCTACGACGGCAGGAATGAAGCCTTCCATATCGAATCGATCTGTCATGAGCCAATGGCCCGAAGGAAGGAATTTCCGACGTGAACTAATAGTAAGTCAGCTTTGGAGCACCCCGCTTAAAAACCGTGGCTGTGGACTCACTCTCGCTCGTGTAGCATTCTAAGTAGACCCGTCACTAAGCCCTTGAAGTAGTCAAGTGGAATTCCTGTCACGCCAGGGAGATCGTTAGAATGCTCTTTGGCCTCGGCTTCCTGACGCTCTGAGACCACAGATGGTTGCGTTATGTTTGTAAAATAGTTCCTCAGATCTCCGGTAGAAGTGGTAGTATCGCCCTTGCTCGTCAAATCGGCAAGATTCCAGTATAGTGTAAATGCAAGGTTCTTGAGGAACACTGTCATGTCTCGGATATCTTTGAGGGGCAGCGCACTCTCCTTCGTCCACGAGGACTGGATATTATCTGAAGCTGCGAATGGTGACGCACTTGAGAAAAACTCCTCGTCATCCATGACTTTCAGCAAGAAGGTGTAGAGCTCGAAGAATAAAAGGATGATCGTCCATTCTTGGTCTCGATCCTCTTGCGAGATACTGGCACGCCCTTCGCCATGTTTCGGGGGCTGCAATAGCGCAAGAACCTTGGTGGAATCATTACTGATTATGTTGAAGATCTGACTGGACTTAGATGCCTGCCAGAAGTATTTGATTGCCGGTATCTTCATGCCTGGTTGTCCTGGAATTTGATCTCCCGACGGTGCTGAGCCCATGTACAGCCACATGCGAATGTCATCACCGCGCCGAGGAAACACTCTCAACAAATTCAAGGCATATGTCGCAAGAATTTTGGCTTCTCTCGTAGCGTCCGACTCGCTGTTCGACAAGTCTTTCTGCGAAAGGTGGGTTGTTTTGATACGCGAAAGCAGCCCTGTGATGCTGCTCTGATTGACAAGGCTAGATACCTGGTCTTTGACAAATGAATGGAGCACGGGGCCATTGGGGGAATCTTCGTCACTTGACTCCTCTGCTTCCAAACACCTGGTGAGGTGAGAAGATGTCAAGTTGAGCAACCCAGACACTGCTGTCAAAAATCCAAGATCCGGGGTTTTGATATTAGCCTGACCTGAGAGAGCATGGCGATGGAAGAAGATCAGGTATGAAAGTAGCCAATATTGAGCCTCAGTATTTCCGGCTAAGAGGGCTTCATCAGCTGGAGTTATCAAAGGTTCAATTGCCGACGCCAACACTTTGTAGTTGATATCCTGTGCCAAGCTGTCAAGCTGACCAAGATAGCCAGCCAAGTTCGGGATAGTCAAATATGAAATTGCGAACGCTTCGTAAGCCGTCATTGTCTCAGAAGTAATAGGCCGAAGCAGAGCAATCACAGCCTTGGTTACCTGCTCCGGTGACAGACTGTCACCAAGGACCGCAATGTTCTTCGTCAGACTCGCCATTGCTTGGTAATAGTATTTACCAATCGCTGCCATTCGCTTGGGTATCAACTCAACCAGGTAGCTCACCGTCTGGAGGAGAGGCAACACGGCTGCGCGATGGGTCAATGTACTCGTTGCCGAATCGAGTGCATTTAGTATTGCGATTGCGAGCCGTTTCAAAAGTTCCGTCCATTCGCCCTCCGTGGCAATAGTAGGAAGAGCATGGAAGGTCTGTTCGAATACTCTGCAGAAATATACCAGCCGTAGAACATCCTCTTGTCTCTTCACAGATCCCACAAATTGAACTAGGAGCCGGAGCTGATCAAGACATTGCTCCGCTGTGGAATATGGTGCGGGGGATAGGCGTAATAAGGATTCCAGTCGTTCGATTTCTGTCATGGAGACCTCATGATCGGTCACTCCAAAATTGTGGCTGACTCTCTTCCACTCATATGTATCCCATTCCGACTTCCAGCTTTTGTAAGTCGCCGTTCTGCTTCTGTGGCCTCTCCAAACACGTTGTACGGTGCGTGATGCGTTTTGGCGATTTCTTTCAAGTTGTCTGAGGGCTCGCTCCCGCTGGGCATTGGCAACGGCACTCTCAGGGTTCGCCGCATGAGGGGCTGGTCGGCTAGGTGATCCACCGGGGAATGCAGCGAAAGGATTATTGGATCGACCGCTGAGGTTCACCTGCCTTGGGCGACGGGCATTGCCAGTGAAAGACTGGAACATGTGGGCGGGCTGAGGCCGAGGAGGCCCGATCAACACAACCTGAGCCTGAGAAGATTGGAGCTGTGCCAACAGCTCAACTCAAACTGAGCGACAAAAGCCGGCACTGTGAGATTTAGGTATAACAATCAAGCTCTAGACGCAGTGAGGAAACAATGAAGGCCCGCACCTGCGGGATCGAATGAAAGGTGAAGAACTATGACATACGCTGTCTCCGATACGGTATGGCCGAGCTTATCGGTCATGTGCGCACGGGCCACGCACATATCAAAGCCCAACGTTGGAAGGCGTGCTGTTCATGCTGTTGGGTGTATTTCAACCTATGCCATAGCTGGAACCTTCCAGCTGGCACGTTCGAGCTGACTGACTTCCAGATATTTGAGTGGATTATGTGATATTAGCCACCCTGATACTTCGCTATTCTAGGCCATTCCAATAGTTGGTTTCACCCAAATCATCCATAGATCCCACCTCGTCAAAATTCAAGAATACTCAATCATGCTAGAGTGAATTTTGATTGAAAGTGAAGCTTGGTATGGGGCCAGTATTCAAATCTGCCATTAGGGATTCTAGATGCAGTGGTACAAAATTCTTGATGTCCAAGACAGATGGAGGTCCGACTTGGGGCAGTATGCTGAGTAAAAACTATAATACATGGGATATATTCAATCGACCAGCGGGTGGGAACTTTCGACAGCAGATTGCTGTATGGGGTGCGGTGGGTAAGATGGGTGTGGCTACCAGTTCAATTAGGATTGATATCAATCCATAGAGCCTGGTGCACACTCACCATCGCTGGAAACTGGTACCCATTCCTGGCTATGATGATGTGGTCTGTAGGGTCTTTCTTGCTCCGGAGAACTCTTAGTTCACTGTGCGGAACTAGAAAAGTCTTGCAGATAGCGGTTTCTTCGACTTCTTGGTCTTGGTCTCGGGCTCGGGCTGAGGAACCTTGCGGCTTGGCTTTGTGGGGAGCTTTTGTTGCTCAATCTGCTCGAGTTGGACAGTCGGCACAGTTTCAATCTTCTCGGGCTTCGGTTGTGTTGTTCGGGCCTCCTCGGCCTCGGGGGTGTCCGCCCACATCTGCAAATAGTCCGTACCCTGGAATCCTCGGATCACAGTGGACTTCCTGCCATTTCTCTCGATATCTTGGACGTAGTTTGAAGGCGTCTGGCGCATGTGCTTTGTGATGAAAGGGGCGAGCTAGAGCATATTAGCAAATCCGATTTCCGGATATGGTGGGTGTCAAGAGTCCATGCTCACCAGGAAGGGCTCCTTTCGTTGGTCCTCGGGGTAGTATTTTCCAGGAACTTCGAGCTTTTCCGGGGCCATGTAGACACGGTGCTTGGAGAAATCAGGCTTGTATGTGCCTCTCTTGTCCCAGCCACCCATGGAGCCGGTGCGGTTTCCCTTGTAGTATCCGCCATTGACTTGCTTGGTGGTCAAGCGCAAGCGACCGCGCGCCAACATTGACTGCGTTGGTTTGAACATAATGGCGGTAGTTCTGTATTGTTTTGCTGAGAGACAGGACAGCGTAAGTCGAGATGTTCGGGAGTCGGGAGAACAAAACTCGGCGAATGGTAGGGTCGCGCTAATCTCCGCGCCGAGAACTTTTTTTTCTGCCGCGAAAAAAAGTTCAACGCAGTTACTACCCGTCTTAAAAGCAGCCATCAGATCATTCAGTGCTTTTTTAGTACTGGTCTGAAGCTACCTTTTGGTCAAGAATTTGATTTCTTGACTCCCCCGCCGCCATGCCTCGCAGCCAAACGCAACAGCGTAATCCCAAGGACCGCTCAGCACAGAAACCACCTCAGAAGCGGAAGAATGGACGGTCGCTCAATGCGCTTTCCATCGCCGAGAAGCAAATTCCAACTAGATTGGGCGTTCGACGCAGTCGTCTAGGAGCTTACGATGATGGCTCTAGCCGCAAAAGAAACACTGGCGGTGACGACGAGGACGAAGAGGAGGAGACCCCGCACTACAAGCGCCGCAGAACCGAAGATACCGGAAGCCTTGACGGTGGCAGCGATAGCGAGGGCCACGAGTGGACTCTCGGACAAGTGAACAGTGATGACGACAGCGAACTCGACAGTGACGAAGCCCTCGGCGAAAGCGATGAAGAACGATTCGAGGGATTCACCTTCCGTGCATCAAAGTCCAAAAACCCACCTAAGAAAGCAGCAGCCAAGCCTAAGAAACCCGTCGAGATCAACCTAGACGAAGATGTTGAGGAGTCGGAAGAATCTGACGGTGAAGACTACGACGAGGATGAGGATGACGATCTGGGAGAGGATGCCGTTGACCTCACTACTGCCTGGGATATGAATGCAGCAGCCGATGAGGAGGAGGCTAGGGAGGCGGCGAAGAAATCTAAGCGAGCGGCCAGAGACGACAGTGACGAGGATTCTGGGTCTGAGGCAGACAGTGAGAGCGATGCCAGCGAGGATGGTCTATCAGCTTCGGACGACGATGATGAGGCAGATCCGCACCAGCTCTCTAAACTACAAGACTTTGTTCAGTCTATGGACACTGGAAAACCTACGAAGCGCACTCAGAAGTCGCAAGAACAAGCCAAGCCCTCCGAATACGGCTTGACCTCCTCCAACAAATTGACAGTCGCCGATCTTCTGCCCTCAATCACCGATACTCGCCTCAAAAACTCCCTCAAGCACATTGATTCTGTTGTTCAGTCATCCAAGGCTGGTATTCCGGGCAAGCTCGATGCTCCTCTGGCAAAGCGCCAGCAAGATCGACTTGATCGGACCGCTGCCTACGAAAAAAGCAAAGAAACCCTGAACCGATGGCTGGAAACTGTTAAAGCCAACCGCCGAGCTGAGCATCTCTCCTTCCCTCTCCGTGATCCTGATGCCGAGCAAAGTCACCGTTTGGAAGCTGCCAAGCCACAGACCGATTTGGAAAGCGCGATCCAGAACATCTTGGTGGAGAGTGGATTGGTCGAGGCTGAAGGCAAGAGTGCTGAGGACCAAATCCAGGAGATGGAAGAGCTCCAGGCCCGCAATGTTCCTTTGGAAGAGATTCAGGCTCGTCGGGCCGAGCTGCGCAAGCGACGTGACTTGCTTTTCCGCGAGGAAGTTCGTGCTAAGCGCATCAAGAAGATTAAGAGCAAGTCTTACCGCCGCGTCCACCGCAAAGAGCGTGAGAAGATGGAGCAACAAGAGCGACAGGCACTCATGGAGGCTGGAGTGGATCCAGATGAGATGGACCAGGAGAAGAGTGAACGTCAGAGAGCCGAAGCCCGCATGGGCTCCAAGCACCGTGATAGCAAATGGGCCAAGGGTCTGAAGCAGACTGGTCGCACTGCCTGGGATGAAGATGCCCGTAACAGCCAAGCTGACTTGGCTCAAAGAGAGGATGAGCTTCGGAAGAGAATCGAGGGTAAACGTGTCTCGACAGGAGAGGACGACTACCTCGGCTCTTCCAGCTCTGAATCGGAAGACGAGGATCCTTGGAATGAGGAGGGGTCCGACGTCGAAAGACAAAAGATCCAGAAGAAGCTCAGCGCCCTGGAGAGCAACGACAACTCCGGTGCTGTCAAGGGACCTCACGCCGACCTTTTCGAGATGAAGTTCATGAAAAACGCCGATGCGGCCCGCAAAGAGCAGAACGATGCGGAGCTCCGCAAGCTTAATCGTGAACTCCACGGCGGGGAATCTGATTCTGAGGCAGATTCGGAGGTTGGTCGACGAAAGTTCGGCCAGTCAGCGAAGCCCGAAACCAAGTCTCGTGCAAACCAAGTGCCCAAGAATGAGTTCGAGGAAAAGTTGGATTCCGATGATGAAGATGCTCAGGTCCCCGGATCAGATGACGACATGAACATCGTTACCGATCGGCCTGCTAAGCAGCAGTCTGGGGCTCGTGCCGACAAGCCCACCACACAGTCCCACAAATCTTCCAATCAACAGAAAGCAGCCGAAGAAGAGACACCTGTGGAGGAGGAGAACCCCTGGCTGGTTCAAACCGAACGTACCAACCGTCGCCGAACTGGCCCCGATGCTCAAGAGAGCATTGACATCTCGCTTGATGCTTCCCGGCCTGAAGTTACTCCGGCGAAGACCCAAAGCAAAAAGCAACAAAAGGCTAAGGCAGCACTTGCCAAGAAGCAGTTCGACGAAGATGGTACCGACGATGAGGACAATGTCCCCGTCCTGCTCAAAAATCACGATCTTGTGAAGAGAGCATTCGCCGGAGATGAAGTCACTCAAGACTTCGACCAAGACAAAATGGATACCATCGAAGATGAGGGTGACCAGGTCATCGACAACACGCTCCAGGGCTGGGGAAGCTGGGCTGGCGAGGGTGTCAGCAAGAAACAGCAGAAGAGACAAAAGCGAGACTTGACCACCGTCGCGGGTGTAAAGCCCCAGCAGCGCAAGGACGCCAAGCTCGACCGGGTCATCATCAACCAGAAGCGAATTCAGAAGGTAAGGATGATCAGTTTCACCACGGCGCAATCGCAATTTACTAATTTTGTCTTCTAGAACAAGAAATACATGGCCACTCAGCTGCCCCATCAGTTCGAGAGCAAGCAACAGTACGAACGGTCTTTGCGCATGCCTTTGGGCCCCGAGTGGTCTACCAAGGAGACTTTCCAGAGTGGCACCAAGCCTCGTGTGATGGTCAAGCAGGGTATCATCAAGCCCATGGAGAAGCCCATGATCTGATCTTATGCCGTTGTGTTTATATTCATCATATACCATTTCATTTTATGTCACCTCATGCGACCCATCCTGCGGAGCACGATCTTTGAATCAAAAGCATTGCCATTCCCTATTCCAGCCCTGGAATGATTGTGTATGGACATCTCAGCCATGCCACGCTACTCGTATGCTGTCATTTTGTAGAATCCCAGAACTCCACATGGTCTTGATGTCGTCACGCCGCACGAAAATCTTGTACTAGATCCATTTAATTCGATTTAATCTTCTACAGTTTGGATGAAAAGGGCAACGAACATGCCAAGGACATCTCTAAATAAGTACAAACTAATGTCTCCACCGGGCTAGGAATGCGGCAACCAACGGCTGATCCGAACCCATGATTGTAAGGCAGGGATCTATTCCACGGGCTCACCGCGTTCATATTTGACTCCTGAAGTCATGAACAAGAACTTCCGGGGTTCTAAAGTTGAGGGTGTGACTACTTCTAAAGTTGACCCTGGAGGTTATTCTCGGATATATATGCTGTAGACTCTTCTCCCTAGGCCGATCCCCTGACACTTTAGTACCGACGCTACTTAGTACTTGAGTAAATTTTCTCTTCGAATTCACCAGACCTTTGCCTGATTCCTACTGTTTCCAAGGCTCGAGTTTGCTAAAACCCAAGGTGAGTGCATGGTTGCTAGGCTGACACCCGCATTTTTAACGGTGGGGACAACGCGATGTTTTACACCCTACATTGCTGAACCGCGATGTATCCGACACCCCGGATCATTCTTCCCCGTTCCCTAGTTGAGATGGAAAACCACTAATTTCAATGAAGATCAGGAACTAGCGGATTCTTGGGAAAGACGAGTCACAACACATTGGCCCGTCTGTTGTCCCAATTTGGCACTCAGTGCTTGAGCTCCGAGGGGTTCAGGGCGTCTCCTGGAATTCGCTGTACGTACTTGTAAGTCCGATATTCCCATGGTCGGAAGTACTCTCGAGTACTCTGTCAACATTGGCTTGCCATCTATCCCAAAGTCGATTCTTCCTCACAAGTGATCGCATCCAACTGGATTGGATTGAGGAAAGCCTTGCACTTCCACCATCTTGTGTTCGGTTCACCCTTGGTGATCACTAGTGCATCATGGCAGGCTCAAAATGGAAGGCCACAGCTTTGCTGACTTGGCTTCTAGCTGCAGAATCTGCCCACTGTCTGCCGCAGGTGGGAACTGCAGTGGAAAGCATACTGCACAAGACCACCACTGAGGAGACGGGTGCGTTTGTCACTCAATATCCACCGTCGAACAAGGAAGACAGAGTCTTGATTCCAGAGTCTCATCCGGTAGGTCCTTTGGGATCAGCTATTCACTCTTTTGAAAGATCATGTTGACGGTATCAGGTATATCGATTTGAACTGCAAAGGGAAGGCCGGTCATCTCAGCTTCCTTTCCCAGAGCTAGACGTGGGCAACTTTGTCCATGGTCTAGAAGGGTTGATAGCGCCAGATCCGCAAACAAAACCCTCGCCGGCACCTACTGCCGCAGGTAAGCCAACTTCAGGCAAACAGCCTGACCCGGCTCCAGTTCATACCACTGTGACTATCAAAAACTCCCCGGAAGGCGGTCCTGAGCCCGAAGCTACTTCCGCGACAGGTAATTCATTCTTGACAGAAGACGAAACAGCAGGAAATTCTGACGGTTTGTAGACCCACATCCTATCGACCCTCCACCTCCAATCAAGCCAGGTACTCCCAAGAATATGAACGGCCAAGATGCATTTCAGCCAGTTGCAACTGGGCCTGTTCCGGCAAGCATTCAGTCTCGGGGTGATCACCCCGTCCAGAATGAGCATGTAAGATGTCCTCAAAGTGGCAGGAATATTGAAGGATGGTATTAACCTCGCGACTTAGGCCGACTCGAAAGATCCAATTGAGACTAACAAGTTCTACGCTGGATTCTTCTTGGGAACTCAAACTAATGCCAGTTTTACACAGCCTTACTCTCTCGCATGGTCCAAGGGCGCTGGCTCCCTGAAGAGCTGGGGTATGGGCATTACTCACATCCCTTCTGACATGCTTGCATGGGGTCCTAAGAACGATAAGATCCCTGGACATCCCGTCCAGTACTACATCAACCCCGTGGGCCTTCAACAGATCATCTTCTCTGCTAGTGAATTGGGCAAGTCCAGTGTGCTGAAGACGGAACAACCCAAGGCTTTCTCGGCCCACGCGGTTATCAAGAAATCTGCTGGTTCCGCACAGCAGATCTCTTTCCCTGTTGTGCAAGGTATGGGCTTCACTACTGCTATTTACAAGGACTTGCAGCCTACAATCGAGAGTGGCGTGTTCTTCCGCAAGGTCGTGAATGCCGGCTCCCCTCGACCGGGAATTTTCAAGTACAAGGTTGAGCTCGAGGACGATACCACCTGGCTCATGTATGCCGCTCCGGCTGATGGCAAGGACCCAAAATTCAAGCTTGTGTCGAAAATCAATCTTCGCGGTCCTCACGGCTACTCTGGAACTATCCAGGTTGCGAAGAACCCCGCTGGTATTTCTGGCGAAAAGTTCTACGACAACTCGTGTGGTGTTTACCCCGTGGCTGGCCACATCTCTGGCTCTGTCACCAATAATGTTGGCAGCTATAGCCTTTCATGGACCAAGGCTGGAAAGGATGTCAAGAACACTCCTCTGTTGATGTTTGCATTGCCTCATCACGTTCAGTCCTTTGACAAAGCCACTCAAGGTCGCGTCACCGATATTCACCTCCGTACCACCACGAAAGGTAACTCAACTGCTGTCATTGGAGAGAGCTGGACTTTGGTTGAGCCTAAGCTCCCTGTTGATATTGGATTCGCCCCTTGGTCACCCACTCACGGCAGCGGTCATGGACTATCTCCCGCTGCCCAGCATGCAATCCTTCAGTATGCTCCACATGAGTTGAAGCAAAACATCTCCGAACAGACAGATCTGAACAGCATGTACTACAGCGGCAAGGCCCTGAGCAAGTTCGCCACCTTGGTGTACACCGTGAACCAGCTCGGTAACAATGTCGACCTAGCCACCCATGCCTTCCAAGAGCTGAAGAAAGCATTCGCTCACTTTGTAGATAACAAGCAGCAGTACCCTCTTGCATACGATACCGTTTGGAAGGGAGTTGTTTCCACCGCGGGCTACAATGGTGACTTAAACCAAGACTTTGGAAACACCGCATACAACGACCACCACTTCCATTACGGCTACTTCATTCAAGCCGCTGCCATCATTGGTGCTCTTGACCAATCATGGTTGTCTGCCAATAAGGAATGGGTCAATGTGCTTGTCCGCGATGCCAGCAACTCTATTGAGAACGATGCCTTTTTCCCCTTCTCCCGTGGCTTTGATTGGTACAACGGCCACTCCTGGGCCAAGGGTCTATTTGAGTCCTTTGATGGAAAGGACCAAGAGTCCTCATCGGAAGACACCATGTTTGCGTACGCGATCAAGATGTGGGGTCAAACATCTGGTGATGCCAGTATGGAAGCTCGCGGCAACCTGATGCTTGGTATCCTGGGACGGTCGCTGAAGAACTACTTCCTCCTGGAAGACGACAACATCAACCATCCCCCCAACTTCATCGCTAACCGGGTCACCGGCATTGTAAGTTTTAGCCTCCCTCCAGAAAGCATATCCTAACACAGAAAAGCTCTTCGAGAATAAAGTCGACCACACCACCTACTTCGGCGCCAACCTGGAATTCGTTCAAGGGTAAGACATTCCCGCATCCCATTCGGTAAACATACTCACAGGTTCCACAGTATCCACATGCTCCCTCTAATGCCCCACACTCCTTACGCGCGCGGAAAGGAGTTTGTCCGTCAGGAGTGGGAGGCCATGTTCGCCGAAAATGCCTCCACGCCTGCGTCCAAGGTCGAGGGTGGATGGAGAGGCGTCCTCTATGCCAATCTTGCCTTGATCGATCCCAAGGCCTCCTGGGAATTCTTTACCCAGCCAGACTTTGATTACAGTTGGATTGATGGTGGCGCGACACGTACCTGGTACCTCGCTTTTGCCGCCGGTCTTGGAGGTGCTCCCTGAGCGCTGTAGAATTATGCGTTGATTTACAGTATTGGAGTTGGAGGCAAGTTTTGGATCTAGCTTTTGTTTCTTTTTGTTACCTATGCCCGTTTATTTTCGTGGTGATTCTCAGTAGTTTATTGACTTGCGGTACATAGATCAACGAAATGACTAGGACTAGGTTAGAATTTGGTGCAATTGAGCTCTCAACTAAACAATTTCATACTCTATCATACCCTACTTATACTAAACTCAGAATCATTGCTTTTTCGCATCAAATTCTCTTCGATCCACCTTGGCAATAAAAGTAGGTAAACTGCACCGAACGCTTTGCAGTGTATCTCTTGCCCGTTTTATAGCGGGGAACTACCTCCGACCCCCAACGTCATCTCCTACAGTCTTCTCGACTTGAACAAGATCGAGGTTTATCTGGTCTAAGAGAGATCGCCTTTCATCTCACCTGAGCAACATGGTCAAAACCCGCATTTGTATGATATCAGACACCCATACCAGCACTCCAAATCCACCACATAAAACCGACAATGCCTACCGATCTCCACTACCAAAAGCCAACATCCTTCTACACGCCGGCGACCTAACAAAGGTCGGCTACCGTGTCGAGAATGAGGCCATGATTGAAATGCTCAAAGATGCAGACGCAGAGCTCAAGCTCGTCATCGCCGGCAACCACGACATAACCCTAGACGAGGAATACTTCACGTCGTTCGGTTACAACCGACACCTGCAACCAGAGAACCTAGGCGGTGAATCCATCTTACTATATGACGACCACATCGATGAAAACCGTCAACCATCCATAGAGCAGCTGCAATCATATGCCCGCTCAATCAAGGACCTTTGGACGTGTGAAGCTGCCCGGAAGGCCGGAATCGTGTACCTTGAAGAAGGAGTCCATTCATTTACTCTGTCGACGGGTGCGTCGTTCACTGTCTACGCGTCCCCTTTTCAGCCGGAATTTTGCCGTTGGGCATTTGGCTACGAGCGGGATGAAGATCGCTACAATCCTGGTCTGGCAGTGAACCCGATTCCAGATTTTCCGAACGTTGATATCTTATTGACTCATGGGCCTCCGCTTGGAATCCTAGATCAAGTCCCGCCGGACATGAATGTGGGTTGTGAGCATCTGCTTCGAGCTGCGGGACGGGCGAAACCTCGCATTCATCTCTTTGGCCATATTCATGAAGGATGGGGTGCGCAACGGGGTGTGTGGGGTGGAGATGGGCTAAAGCTAGAAGATGTGCCTACTGATATTGAGGATATGCTGGAGAATCGGTCAGCATATTATGATCTGAGTGAAGAGGCGGGCAGGCCGTTGCGGTTTGGAGATGAGACGTTATTCGTCAATGCTAGTATCAACACGGTGAGGTATGAGGCGAGGAATGCGCCTTGGGTTGTTGATTTGGAACTTCCACTGGCTGGTAAGTAAACCGCATCAACATTCTGAGCTATGGATACTGGTTTAAGCTTTTGTTTTAACATGGTGCATCGTTTGCTCGGTTATGTATATACTTACCCGTCAACTGAAATACTTGAGTATGTTCCGTTGCTAGCTTTTCCCCCCAAACATTAGGTCCCCTAAAGTCTGCATTAAGGATATGAAGTTGGAAGGTCAACGAGATATATATTTAAAAAATTTCGGGGCAATCATTTAAAGGCATATACAACACATCGAAATGTCCTACTTTACATATACGAATCAGTAGTCATGTCCAGGTGTTTGAAACTTAGGAGGTTCTACTTAAGTAAAGTTGCTGGGCACTTAAATACTAAGCACGTCTGCCCAGGTGCAAAACCAAGAGAGGCCCGGAAGCACTCAAGTATAATCTTAGAAGAGTACGAAGTACAATGTGCCAAGAAGACTGCGAAGGAGCCCCGAGGGCTTGGCCAAACCTAGAGTTTAAGGAGTTTTACGTAGTGGTGCTGCCCAGGTGCAATTAGATGATGTTCCATAGATGCTGCCCAAGTGGAAGATGTGCTGATAAACTGGGAAGACCCATGAATACTGCTACACATGAGCACTACGCGGGAAGAGATAGAACAGATGAACTAGGAACATATCCCATGGATTGATGGCTCAGAGCTCTACAGACAATTTGCATCTCTAGGATGCCCTGATCATGACATAGCTGAAACTCCGATCCACCCGTTGCAACAACCGAATATTTTATTTTATCGTTTACTTGCGGATAGCCTTCTGGTAGAAAGCAAGCTCCTCACCCTCCAGAATGTAACCGTCACAGCGGCCAGACTGGCCGGGGCGGGAAGCGACAACGGCGAAAAGACGACCGGACTCGAACTGACGCTCGATAGCACCCTCGGCCTTGCCGAACTCAGCGAAGCGAGCAGCCTGCTTCTTGGCGACGGAAGCGGACTTCTTCTCCTCGGGAACGTCGGTCTTCTGCTGGCGTCTACGGCCGATGGGCTGGCCGTAGTGGGCCTCGTACCACTGACGGAAAGGAGCAGCATCGATCTGGACAACGGCGGACTTGGTCAGGGTGTTTGTGCGGACCAGCTCGTTGTTGGAGGGGTGGAAGGACACTCCGATGACACGGGTCTTGCGGGAGATACCCTCGGAGCCCCAGGAGAAGTTGCCGGAGTCAAGACGGAGACCACGGAACTTCTGGTTACCACCACGGGTGCGGACAAGGTGGATACGCTTGGCACCGATACGGGTGTTGGCGGGCTGGCGACCCTTCTCGAACGCTCTGTAGAACAATGTGTAAGAATATTGTCTCGACTTGTTGCGAATCCTCGGTGTGACACAGAAGGGGTAAAAAAATCAGATCTGATGGGCTGAATCGTACCTCTTCTTGCGGTAGTGAGCGCGCTTGGCACCAGTGGCGCTGCGCTTGTGGCGAGAATCCCGAGAAATACCCATATTTGCGGTTGATGGAGGGGTCTATGTTGGAAGATGAACGTTAGATATTGCCGATTGTGGATCCCAAGTTTTTTTTCTTTCAATCCTTCTGTTTCGTCGCGAGTGCCGCACACAATCGATATCTTCGAGGACCGGACAGACAGGCGACAGTGCTGGTAGACAGTTGAAGACTTTTTCCCAAGGCGAAGTGGGATCGGGTTGAGGTTGGTGATATGTTGACCGAATTGATGCAATGGATATCGAAAGTCGAGAAGATCGAGATTGAGGGCGACGCGAGCGAAACAGAATTCTTGTCGAGAATAACCTTGCAGGAATGAGACAGCCGATAACTCACCTCTGTGTATGCTACCCTTCACCAGAAACGCGGATAAGTTGTCGTAGGGTTGTCGTGCGAGTTTGAGGTCGTGGAGTCGCTGAATTTCGCAGGCGCACTGTGTCGCTCGCTTGTGCGATGCCCTAACTGACACTAGGCCGTATTAGGATTAGCGGATCCAGTCTCGGAATGGATCAGGTGATCGGCATTGCTGACTCATGTCACGTGTCGGACAAATCTGATATCCATGGGCGCAATGCGCACCCGTCTTTACCACTTCAGAACGGGGTGTTCCCGGCTTTCTACTATTTTGCAAAGCATTGGTATTGTCAATGGCCTCCATGTTCAATTCATTCCACGACGAGAGATCAGCATCGAAATGTTCTATTGCGATGGACCGACCAGCCCATAACATCTAATTCCTCGTCCAGTCTCTATTGACTCTTGCCCTTCTTTTCCCTCTCCTCTTGAACGATCTGTTTGATGCGCTGGAATGTATCGAACCCTTCCACGAGACACGAAGCAACCCACTTGCACCACAGCGCCGAGAGAACCGGGACACCCAGCGGTCTCAATTGGGTGACGATCAACAGCACGGTCTCGAAGACATGGATACCTACGACCAAGGGAAAGAACCACGGCTGGATATTGTAGAAAAAGTGCGCCAAGTCCGGCACAAACTTGTATCCGAAGTACTCGTAGACGAACGAGCCCGGCAGCAGGTTACTGCGTTGGAAGCAGCTGACGTAGAAGAAGAGGCACAAGCCGAAGACCACTACCGGAAAACCGCGTGGAGCACGATATTCGGTGAGTGTGATGTCGCTACGGCCGAGACGTCGCAAGCTCTCCTTGTGCATTGCGACCATGCGGCTGCGGGCCTCGGAGTAGTTCTTCATTGGGGGTTCGATCGGGGCGCTGTACCGGGTGCCGTGGGCGGTGATGATCAGGTTCGTCAGATTGATGTCTTCCAGCTTGGCGGATTTGGCTTGCGAGGAGGTGATGCCGCAGTAAGCTCGGAGGAATAGCACGAGGGAATCTTGGTGGTCCGCATTCATATGCTTGATGATAAAGTCTTTGGAAGACATGGTGGAGTCAGATGAGAGTGATGTGCAAGAAACAAGAAAGAAAGAAAGAAATATAGTAAGAAAGAGGGAGAGAGAGAGATTGAGCAGTTGTGATTTGTATAATTGGTACAATGAGCTGGCGCGACAGGATCAAGGTGACACTGACAATTGAAAGTGGAAGTAAACGGGCCCGCGCCAAGCCTCGGCTTCACGGGTTTGCTCTTCGCTTGGCTTCCGGATTATCACCAACGTACGCTACGAACTAGTGCGAAGTACTCGTACTCCATGCCAACATCAGCTGGGGAATATTACTTTGATTTTCCAAGAGAATATACATAACATGATGTCTCGGCCCAAAACCGCCCAACAAAACAATTATTCAAGACATGGCTCTATGAAAAAAGATCGGATCATGACGACGTCGAATGTTCGTGAGGAGGAAAAGGGTTTCAAGCCCTGTTGTTGATAAAATGCGATCAACTCCTAATTCGGTTGAGCGAGAGTCCAAGACTACCGAAGGGAAGTGGGAGGGGGGTTTCTTGCCTCGAGGCCAACTTACATGAGAGCCAAGGTAAGATCGCCGTGAATGCGTGCCTTCAATTCCACCTCGATCTCCAGGTTGAGTTCCAACCTCAGCTTCATGCCCTCCTGATCCAGCATTGACGGCTCCTCCTTGTGGAGGACATCCATCCCACCGTTGGGCTTGAAGCTTGAGTTTTGTTTGGAATAGGGTTGCATGGCGTCGTCGCCACTGTCGTCCGAATAGTCATATTCATCATAGTCATCTTCGTCGGTGTATTCGTCGTCATCATCTTGCTGGACAGGCTGTTTCCGCCTTTGGAGCTGCTTTTTCTTCTGGGCTTGGGGGATTTCCTCTTCTGACTCCTCATCGGTATAATCATCGGCGCTGTCATAGTCTTCGCCGTCCGAGAGGTCATCCTGGACGGGGAGCTTCTTGGGCTGCTCTTTGGTCTTTTCGATGGTCGCCATGGTCCGCTAGATTATGGAGTAAGAGGTATCGGGTGGGGAGGTTCAAAGGGTATAGAGGGTATATAGGGTATATGGAACAGAAACGGGATTTGAGAGAGAAAAGTCAATACTATAAAAATAGAAAAGGAAATCGTCACGATTAAACTAGACAAAAAGCAAGAAAATGATATTGCATATAATAGAGTAAATGACATGACGTTGGCGGCTGGTCTACTCCCCGCGTCACAATGAACTTCCAGACCTGCCAATATGTGCCAGGTCACGGCCCCGGAGAATAGACGGGATTATACTAAGTACTACTGGTCACTTCTTATTCGCTACTCCCAAATTTCGAATCCGTGGAAACAGCTTCAGACTCGTGGCCAGAACCAGTCTCCGAAAACTTGGAACTGGGCACGTTTAATTGCCCTGGAACTTCACAGGCATTGAGGCAGTCTGTCTACGAGTATTTTGTCAACATATCTACTACATCGTACATCGTACAATCTACGAGAATATCCCACAAACAATCATCTGCAGACATCTCTTGACGTCGTGTGGCGTCATGCCATCTCCGTGAGACGAAGCCTGCAACGGTCTTACGTCTACTTAATCTATTTAAGTGGAGCACGTCCATGCGTCAAATTCACCGAAATTCCAGTCTGATTGGCGCGTGCAACTGATGCGGGGCCATGCTATTTTTTCCCAGGGTTTTGCATCTCCGTTTAGCGCTGATTCCCTGTCAATTCAGCTGCTCATTGCTCCATACGGATGTGTTCCAGCCTGATCCCGGTCCCCAGGTAGAACAGACGTCATTTCCTGCCTCCATGCTCGCCTAGCTGTCCGCCATTGCGTACCTGGACAACCACGTTAGACCTGGACACGGCCTGGGGTAGCCCACTCTGACAGCCCATCTGACGTCGGAGGCGGCTAGACTCATCTACCACGACCGGTTTGAATCAGACCCGGTGGCTCCTCTGGTGATATAAACGGTTGGACAAGAGAGTGCCCATTCAGTCGGTATCTGCATCCATATACCAATACGCACAATTACATAGTAGTTCCCTTTCGCCCACCTGGTGACGCTCGGTCCATTCTACTCGAATCAGTTCATATTCCCCTCACCACCCCCCTCTGAACAACCTTCTTCTTTTCTTTTCTTTCCACCATGGCCGATCAGGAACAACCTTCTACTCCTAACCCCGATTCTCCTAAGCCAAAGCGTGCCCCTCCTAAGCTAGGCAAGAAGTCCCCTGCCAAACAAGAGCAGACCCCTCCCGCCTCTGAACAAGGACAAGAGGAACAAAAAGACGACAGTCAAGAAAATACCTCCGACCCCAAGCCTGAAGAGCAACAAGAAGAGCAAAAAGAAGAGCCAGAACAAAAGCCCGAGCCCGAGCCCGAGTCCGAGCCCAAAGCACAAGAGCCAGACTCCGAGCCCGAACAAAAAGAGCCCGAACCCCAACCCCAACCTCAACCCAAGCCTGAACGTCGTCGACGTAAACCCCGTCGTCAAGAATCAGACGTCGAATCAATCCAAATGGAAGACGAAAAGCCTCAACGTCGCGTCCGCCGCCAGCGCCAGCCCAAGCAACAACAAGATGGCAGTCCTCTAGGCGGCCTTCCCGGTGTCGGTGGCGTCGACCAAGCCGGCCAGCTCGTACAAAACACAGCGGGTAATGCGCTCAACGGCGCAACCGGCAGTGCGGGTAAAGCCGTAGGTGGAATCCTAGGCGGTGGCCAAGACAAGAAGGAAGACGACGATGGAGGTCGGGATGAGCAGCTGCGTTTGCGACTGGACCTCAATTTGGATATTGAGGTTCAGCTCAAGGCGAAGATTCATGGTGATTTGACGATTGGGTTGCTGTGAGTATATCCCATATATCCTAACTTTGGAGAGTGAGCAATGCTAACAATCATGCAGTAATTAATCTCTGGAGTATTTATATCGGTTCTATCTACGCTTTGCATGGGACCAATGAGTTATGGTTTATGGTGATACATATTTATTGATACGGGTTTCATTTCCCTAGATCCGTCTCGCTGTGTATAGTACTTTCGTCTTGGAAGTAGCTGGGAGATATCAATTAATAAACTTCCGCATTGAACTGTCTGTGTCATGCATTGGAGAGGTCTAGCTAGTCACACAGCATTGGTCTTGTGTTTCATTGTTCGGATGAAAAGAGCACTGACCCTGTAATTTTAGGTTCGACAGGTGCGAGAGTCAGGGTTTTAGCTTGTAAATTGCCCGAGGGCTCTACGGCATGATGTCCAACATCTAACTCTGACGGGAATCCGTGATTTCTTCAACCAAACATTCCCCAATCTATTGTATTTGCAGATCATTGCGGTTTGAATACATGTGGAAATTCAAGAACGCTCGTGGGAAAACAGATATAAACGAAGACTGAAAACAAAAACGAGCAGCCCTGCCCTTCTCTTTGAGACGAGAAATGAAAAACTTTTTTCAACAAGGCAAAGTTATCTGCATCTATAA
The DNA here is from genome assembly GCA_911197225.1 of Penicillium salamii. Lineage (NCBI taxonomy): Eukaryota > Fungi > Ascomycota > Eurotiomycetes > Eurotiales > Aspergillaceae > Penicillium > Penicillium salamii. Next base: position 1,576,430 of record CAJVOY010000076.1, read on the forward strand.
CCCTGCGACCCACATCAATCCATAGCCAAGCGTGACGATCACAGCAAAGGCCATCAGACTGGATGGAATACCGCGAGTAAGGAAATGGCGGACCTGGAGATACCGCTGGCCTGTCTGGGGAACCTCGGTCATAATGGCAGCTAGGAGACATGGTTAGCAAGGAACAAGGGTCAAGATTGTAGCGAGGGAAACTCACTCATATTAGGGAAGCCACTAGTGGGCAGAGCCATAGCGACGGAGCACATCAAGGCGCTGGCCATGACCAAAAGGTTGGGGTGAGGATCTTCCATGTTGACGCCAATTTGGCGGACGAGAGGCAGGATGATGAGAGCAGCGACGGTGTGGGAGATGAAAGAGGCGATGACGAGGATCAGAGCGCTGAAAACCAACAATACGCCGTACAAACTGAGATGCTCGACACGGGTGGTGATGTCGGCGGCAATAGTATGCAGAAGACCGGAGGAAGTGACTGCCTTGCCCAGGCATAGTCCACCGGCGGCGAGGATGATGATCGTCCATAAAAAGTTGTTGAAGTCTTCCTTGTTGAGAATACCCGTTCCGAAGAAAATGACAAGAGGAATAATGGCAATGACACCCATGTCACCGAAGACGTGTTCTAGTTGGTGACTAGCACACCACAGAGCAATGGTCACAATAGTGACGATACTAATGAAATATTGCATACCAGTCCATCGATCCTTGACCGGGCGGATAGGAATAACGGTGGCATTGCGGCCGGGACGGAACGTCGCCAGAAGCAAGGCCCAGATCAGCAGGATTGAAATGATGCAGACTGGCAATGAAATGAAGAACCATGTGCCCCAGCTAATGTTTGGGAACATGTTCTGCAGAGCGATGATGTTCTGAGGGGAGGCAATTGGGGATGCCGCACCACCGACATTGGCGGCCAGGGCGATACCGAGCACGAGAGCCTTGGCGAAGTCCGACTCTGGGGGCATGTTGCGCAGCAAAGGTTGGATGATCGAGTAGCAGAGCACCGGAGATGCAACGTTACTGATCCACATGCTCAGGAACATACTCACGAACATGTTAGTGAGCAGGACAGTCGACGGCTTCGAACCGGCTTTGCTGAGCACAAACATGGCCATGCGCCGGGCGATATCGTACTTGGATAGTGCTGCTGCAATGGTGAAACCACCAAGGAGGAGCATGATCACGGGGGTCCACATTGCCGCGAATACCATACCCACGGACTCCTTGGGTCCAAGTCGCTTGTGGTGCTCATCGTCTGACCTCATGATGCCTAGTGTGACAACCAAAAATGGAATCAGGAGTGAGGTTACGAACAGTGGGATCGCCTAGGGGTCAAAGTTAGCATTGAGAAACAAAGAATCCAGTCCAATGGTACGACTTACCTCTGTGGCCCATAGTATACTAACAAGGACCAGCATGGCCAAGCAGTTCTGCTGCTCGGGGGTTTCCATGGTCTGCATGGAGAGCAAAGCACCGAAAACGGCGACACTAAGAACCAACGTGCCAAAGCTTAAGCTGCAAAACCATAGGGGGAATTGGAACCGACCAAGAGGCGTTGAGATTTCCTGGGTACGAATCTCATTTTTATCGCCCTGGCGTCGTGCAGTGGCCGGATCCTCATCGCCACCCAGGAGGGTCCGACGAATACCAACATTTGCAGCCTGTGCACGTCGCTCGATCTCGATCATCTCACGCCAAACAGTGTTTCGCTCCCACACAACGTGCTCACGCAGATGCAGACGTAGCTCGCGCCTGGCTAGCTGCCTATTACCCTTGGTGACAATAGCCGCGTAGACACCCTCAATATTCTCGATATTACTATCGACCCCAGCCATAGTACTTTCGACGAACGGCGCCGCGGGGTGGACCACGGAGGCCAGGTAGTCACGACGCAAGTTGCGGTACAAGGTCTTGTCGTATTTCTTCAAAGCTTTAGCGAAGCCAGTCTTGTTCAACTCAATAAAGGACCGAAGCTCGCAGAGCGAGACGTAGCCCTCAATCAGGCGCTTCTTCAACGAAATGCCGGTGTTATACAGAGCGAGAAAGTCCTCGTCGTTCAGGTAGGATCCATGCATATCAGACCCGGCCGGTTGCCCGAAGAATGAGGAGTCTGCGAGGTCACCGTGCGGGTCGTCTGTGCCAGATTCACCATCTGTCGACTGCATCAGCCGCCGACGCTGGGGGAGGGTGGTCGACCGGTCGTCGTCACTAAACCCTTCCTCGTCGTCGGCCATGGAATCATTGCTGACGCCACTAGATCGCCGACGCGGGCCTGGGGGCCCATCACCTCGACGGGAGCTAGCCTTGATGATTGTTTCACTGACAGGGTCCATGTTGACACCGTCGGTCTGGGAGAGGTAGACATGAGCATCCTGCGAAAGCTCCTCGGCGAGTTCGAAAATCTCCGCCTGCTTCTTCTGGAAGAAGGTACAGATCTTATCCATCTCTGCATCGAGAGCGCGCTTGAAGACTGCATCTGGGTTGCTGATTTGGGCACCCAGTAGCGGTGCAGACTCGACATCGGTGGTGGATTGGCCCTCGGTACTATTGACTTGTTTTTCAAGCGTGTAGATCCTAGTCACGCGATATTAGCCTGAAAACAATTCACCGCGGTCCACGCATCTCGTGCAATGTGACACCAAACAGATCCTGGGCTCTGCGACGTCAAAAGTCGGACTCACAATTTCTTTAGGTTGCTATACGCGATATAGTTGGAGCTCCAATCTGGCACAGCGTTGAACTGCACACTATGTGAAAACTTCATCTTGGCAGGTTCCGAATCTGAGTTCCCGGAGTTGAGAGCGCGGCGTCGAAGGGCCTCAGCCCAGAACCTAAGACGAGAAGCCCTAAGGCGATTTGGCGCTAGCTTCTCTTGCGCAGACCCCTCACTAGTAAGAGTATGAAGACCGGCAAGCGACTGCGAATTGGCTGCCGGTGTGAAAGGCTTAGCGCTAGCTCGTGTCCGTTCGACGCAGTCAGGCCCACGTGCGCTTGAAGTTCGGCGGGAGGTATGGTACTCGACTAGTTCGATGGAATCAGAACGCGGGGGAGCCACCGTCGAAGAAGGGGAGGCCGGAGGAGGATCGGCCTATATCATTCGAGTGAAGGGAGGAGCAAGGCCGGAAAAGGTCCACGGGTGTGCGGGGACGAAGAGCCAAGTCCGGGTCAGCTGCGATCGTGGGTTGCACTGGATGGTCAGGCTGGCAACAACTGAACACACTGGCGTGCCACCGATTGGAGGTTGTCCCGATAGCTGAGATTCACCCTGAGGCGTTGAAGAAACAGGAAACGAGCGTCTTGGGGTTTTCTCGCGATGACCTCAGGGACCGTTTTCTCGATGCGGAAAAGCTTAGTAATCTTTTGCATTCAACACGAAGGAGCTTCGAGTTTAAGTGTCGCAGAAATAATAATCTAAGTTGTAGGAGAGAAACTTAGTATATCGGAGGTTTCATGCATGTCCAACTAAGGTTGGCTTAGGTGGCCCCCAATAAGATGAAACGGAGTAAGCAGCTAACACCTTCAGGGCTACGCTACGGGGTATATATCAGGGGCATGTGAAACAACATCAACCTCAATTGTTGGGTTATTTCATACAGAAAACTCTGTTCAGTATAGAAAATGAAGTCAAAATCTATTAGATTGGACCAACTAATGTACAAATGCAAAAAAGTGCTCATAAACAAAACCCAACACCCATGAAGAATTACACACTAGCGACGCATGGGGGTGCTCAAGTTAGCACGACCAGAGATACCAATCTTGTGCTGCTGGTCTCGCTTTTCCCAGACACCGCTACGGCCCTCAGCAACCGCCACAATCTCGGCGGCAACACGTCGCGAAAACGACGTGTCACGACGCTTGGCAGATCCATCGATGATCCAGCGAATCGCGGTACGGCGACGCTGGCGCAGGTTAAGTGGCATGGGAATCTGCACGGCAGCACCACCACCAGCGATACCCTTCTGCTGACGAATTCGGAACAGAGGGGCCACGGAGTCGACCACAACAGTGAGGTAGTTGACGGGGTCGAGGGGCATCTGAGAGGCCGGAGGAGCATCGAGGAGAGGGCGTCTGGGGTTCATCTGGGGAGGTGCGGAGGTGCGGAGGTGCTCCAGGATAATGCCCATATTCTAGAATAATTAGAAGATGTCCAGCATGTCAAGTGAAACCAAATCCATACCTTTTGGGCCTTGGTCAGCTTTCCATCCATCATCATCAGCTTGGTGAACTGTTCCTGCAGAGTATCGTATCTGTTGCGGTAGTTCAATGTCTTGACATTTTGGGGAACGACGGGCTCGTCGAACTTCAAGCCGGGGTTCTCTTCAACGACCGGCGCTTGCGCCTGTCTAATCATGTCGGCAAGAGCAGCAGCGGCCTCGGCACTGGGGCCGTCGGCATTTGGTACCACACCGTCGACCTCAGGCATGCGGCTTCGGGCTGAAGTAGAGAATGAGCGTTTGCCCGACTTCTTCAGTTCGTCTTGCATGACCTTGGGCATGTGCTTCATGGCTTGCTTATCGCGGCTGAGAATCTATTCCGCCTGTATTAGCGACGGTTCAATAATTTCCCTGACACCAAGTCTAGCGCCATTGCATTCTATGTCTCACCTCCTCGACCGGTGAGCCCTGATCCAACTCTGGGGTGGACGGAACACCGTCGCACCGCTTTTCCTTATCCATGATCCGAGAGATCTCGTTGGCTTCCTCGCTAACATCGGGCAGCTGGTCGGAGGTCGGGAAGTTCTGCTCATCAGGCTGGGGCTCGACCTTCTTTGAGCCATCGCGCGAAGAGTTCCATCGGCATTGAATAGGTTGGATGGCGCGGAATCGAGCAGGGCTGGCAATGCTGCGGGAAGCGAGCGCGGGGGTAGTGGATTGACGCAGAGCAGAGGCGGCTCTGGCCGTGAATAGGTTAAGACGAGGTGTCATTATGGCGAATGGTGTAAATAAGCCGCAATGTAATTATCGGAGTCGGAGGTGTCGATTGGAGGTTTGAGCAAAATTAATGCTGAGTCATCGTGCCAAGCATTTCAAAGTGAAGTCATGAGCTCCAAGCCGGATTGTTCAGATGAATCATCGTGCATCACTTCCAAGGTTATGCACGAATGGGACGTTAAGACAGTAGCCCTGGAGCCCTGAGACCTTAGGGCTCTCGAAATGTTGGCCGTACCCCGCACTTGAGCAGCTGCCAATATAAAGCCCGATATTTGACGTTCGGCGATTTATCAGGAGTATAAGATCACGGTTCAGACAAACATTCCTCGAAACTCACCTTAAGGATTCACCTAGAACTATGTTAACATATCAGCTACTTAGTTCCAGAATACCACCCACTGGGCAGTGTGCAATAGGTGGAACTCATCCCGAAGAGACTGCCTGTAAACTGGCCTATGTTTCTTGAGAGACTACAGGACCATTCCAGTTCTGGAATTCACTAGCACCTCCAGATCTAGGTACTCAGTGACCACATGGCCAATCACTTACGAATTTTCGAGTGCAGGACATCCACATTGCAGTCTGAATACCGATATGCGGTAAAGCTGGTTTTCCCACTGGTAGCACCTTATTATGGAGTGCATAACATTCCGAGAATATATCTGCTTCTCAGTAAAACGATTGAGGTATCACCACTCGCAAGATATTGCAGACTAAAAACACAAGTAATTTTGAATATAGACAACCGTCCAAAAAGATACAAAAGAGAAACCGCACACCGGACCAAAAATCCAAGAGAGACCACCCAAACCTTGATATTCCCAAGACCAGCTTAGTTGACCACGTTATCGGGGTAGACGTAGAACGCCAGGGCAAGAATAATATACATGCCGAGACACATGCCGCCCTCCAGATAATTGGATTTTCCATCCTGAATGAGCAGTGTAACCACCAAGCCAGAGATGAAGAAGGCGACTGTCTCGAAAGTTTGGAAGTGCAAAGTCATTGGGATGTTGATGATCCATCCCAGAATGACCAGGAAGGGAGTGACAAAGAGCGCAATCTGCAAGCTGCTACCAATTGCAACACCAATTGCCAGATCCATCTTGTCCTTGTACGCAACAACCACGGCAGTCACATGCTCCGCAGCGTTGCCGACGATGGGAATCAACACCAGACCAATGAAGGTCTTGCTCATGCCGGTCTTTTCGACGATGCTGTCAATGCTGCCGACAAGGTAGTCCGCGCAGATTGAGACGAGAATGGTAACGACGACCAGCGCAACTGTTGCAGCCCAGGGGCTGAGAATGCGCTCTTCCTCTTCTTCCTCTTCTTCATCCGCAGCACCGGTCTCGGCATCGCTGCCGTTTGTCTCTTCAAAGAGATCAGAGTGGGATCGCAGCTGGAAGTAGAGGTACATGACGTAGATCAAAAGGAGAATGATCGAGGTACCGTGAGACAGAATCAAAATGTTGTGCTGAGCAGCACGGTTGTCATCATCACCCGGTGCGGAGTTGCTGTTGTTCGAAATAGCGGCGTAGAGGGTAGCAGGGATGATCAGCGAGGCGGACGCAACGGCCATGAGCGAGGACATGGTCGATGCCACGGTGCTGTTAAACGACTGTTCGCGGAAGCGCAATCCACCAACGAAGAAACAACAGCCCAGCACAAGTAGAATGTTCGACAAAATACTGCCAAGCATGCTGGCCTGTACCACGCGCACCTGGTTATCCTTCAATGCGATGATGCTGACCTAGAGGCATAATGAATTAGTAACCATGATCTCTTACACGACGTTGCCATTGCCATTGCCATCTGTCATCGTTTCGACATTGACATCTCCATCTCCACAGAAGAGAGCACTTACGATCAATTCGACAGCATTTCCAAAAGTAGCATTCATCAGGCCACCCAGGGCCTGACCCATGGTCGCCGCCAATTCCTCCGTAGCAAAGCTCAGCAAGGAAGCCAACGGAATAATGGCAAAGAAATTCAGTGTGAACACTGCCGTGGAATCCCAGCCCAGGGCACCAGCCACGATGCCCAGCGGGACACAAATCAGGAGTAGATTGACATAGTCTCGAACCAGGGTCTTCCAGGTCAAATGAACGACATGCGTCGGCCACTGCACCCACAGACGGGAATCCTTGGGGTGCCGATGGGGACCGTCATGCTCATGAGGCGCAAGACCGGAGAATGAGCCACGGAGGAGGCCAGTGCGCTCATCTACAGAGCCATTGCGTGGCATTGTCGCTGTACGGGGACCAAAGCTGAAGCTTCGGAATTGGGAGCGGAAGTTGGGGTTTGCTGGTTTTGTTAAAGAGAATCCGGGGAAAGGACTTTCATATGAGACTTACACATAACTGTAAAGAAAAAGTCAAACAGATGAGCGGGGGGGATAGTTTCAAGCCACTACGTAACGAAGGGACGTTTCCGTGGAATTGAAAGTTGGCACAGCCTTCGGACAGCAGAGTAGCTCTCGGGTCTGTGATGATCACACTTTTGACTCCACCAGTTGGAGCCAGATGGGCGATGCTTGTTGGCTGCATTCCGATGCCAAGCCCAGCACTGCCACACCTCATTTCAATGCACGGACCTGTTTGCAACTCGAGTGCCACTTTGGTTGTAGTTGGGTTACGAGTACATAGTACTATATATGCTTGATACATTATATGAGACTGGTACTCCGTACTCATACCCGGTATGCTGCGGAACTTAGTTGGATATTGAATCTATGCAAATATTCGTGCAATTACTACAATTATAACACATGGTATCTAATTCATAACAAAAGGTCGACAATAAAATGATATCAAAGAAAAGGGTGTTCAAAGGATTGACCAAAAAAAAAAAGAAAAGAAAAGAAAAGAAAATGAAAAAAAGGAATGAAGGAATGAGACATTACTCCTCCGGCAGGGATTTGATATCCATCCGGCTATTTTTCCTCCCAACCCCCTTCCCCTTGAGTAGACTGAAACGACGGAACACCGAGTCCCGCATACCGCCATTACCAGAACTGTGATTACTGACCGGCGACAAAGGTGCTGTACCATTGGTCGTCGTCATCGTCACAGGATTGCTGTCGCGCGTAGCAGGTCGGGAATAATCACGCGTGGGTGGGAGTGTCGACCACCCACCACTAGCGCTGGGAGGAGCTCGCTCACCCGTGCTCGGGTGTCGGTGCTGCGAACTGCCGCGACTGCGACCATTGTGCGAGGCATCCTGGGACGGGTTGCGGATCTTCAAGGAAGTCTGGGATTCTTGGGCGACGGACGGCGAGGAACCGTGCTTGTAGCCTTTATCACCGAAGAAGCTGCGACGTTTTTCGCTGCGACCGGCACGAGAGTGGTTGGTAGTGTGGCTGTGGATGGTAGCCGTGTCATCGTCGACCTCTTCTTCGCCGGACGTTTGGGTCTTATCCGGCTGGATGGTGAAGATGGAGTTGGAACCACCGTGGCGTTTGAAAGGGTTGATGATGCTGATGCGGTGGCTGACGGATTGTCGATCGGAGCGTTTGCGCGCGTGTGCGGTGCGACCATTCACGTCTTGTTCGGGGCTGATGGTGCGGTGGATGGGGAGTCGGCGGGCATCGCCGACGGGTGATTGGCGGGCGGTTTGGGTTGGTGTTGGGGATGAGTATTCGACTGGGGCGGGGGCGACGGAGCCCAACTCGGGCTCGAAGACGTCCTCGAATCGTCGGAGGAGCTCGGCTTGGGTGGCTTGGTGAGCGGGACGCTGGTAAAGAGATAAGGCGTGTTTGATGGCCAGCGCATGATCGACCAGGGCAACAGAGAGTGCGGTCTCCATTGGGTCCACGGGCTCGGGCTCGGACTCTTCGACATCCTCGGCGTCTTCGTCCACTTCCTCGAGACGTTTGTTCCGTGCTATCTCCGCATCGGAGAGGAACACGCGGTACAGGGCGACGCAGTTAGATGACGGGGATCTGTGCTCAAGAAGCTGCTCGAGGGCCTCTGTCAAGTTCGACAGACTGGAGTCCTCACCTGAAGCAGCGCGGCGCTCAAGAAGCTGAAGCTCCTGGGTCTTGCGCCACGTCCGCTCAATCGCCGTCTGCAAAGGCGACAAAGCAATCTCTTGAGCAGAGACAATCTCGCTGCGACGAAGGATATTGGGGAAGGCATCCGAAACAGTGAAGACGAACTTCTCGACAAACTGCTCACGCACATCCGAGCTGCCAGTGTGACGTCTCGAGGTAGAGGAGAACCGCAAAGGCTCTGAAATCAACAGATGCTCACGGACAGAGTATGGCACCTTGGACCGCTGGTATACAGGATGAGACACGTCACGGTAAGCGCTGACGGCACTGATCTGCAGGAATTGGCCTTCGTAATCAGGGATCTCGCCCGAAGACATAATCTGCGCGATTGGGTGTTCGCGCTGCATGCGATCAATAAACGCAGCCATGCGTTCCGTCGGCGCTGCCTCGAAGACGAACTCCTTATCACGCAGACTGAGAGGGAAGCCGAGACCTTTGTAGATGACACGGAAGTAACGCGGGAACTGTCTGCCGCCCTTGGCGATGGAATCGTAGATTCGAGCCATCGAGCTTTGGGCTCGAGAGAGTTTTGCAAAGTCCATGGTCGTGTGCTCGTAGTGTGCCGCGAGTTCCTTGTAGCAAGTCAGTGCAGGAGCCCAGGCCATGGCATTCTCGAAGTTTTGAATGACGGAGAAGTACAGTGCCTCTCTGCGGTCAAAGGCATTCTGGGCAGGGAACGTGGGGGTAAGCAACTCTGGCAGAACCTTGGTAAGATCCCACTCGTAGAGGTCGGCATGGAACTGAAGAGCAAGACCGGCCTCGGTGAAGTTGCCTGCCGCAGCCTGGGCTTCGGCTAGTTCATGAACGTAGCGAATGAAGATATCCTCACGGCCCATGTCCTTCATATATTCCATCAACTTCAGGGCCTGGAGAGATGAGGTAGAGACTCCGCTTTGCGAAGCCACCAACAGATCCAAGAGTTCATCGACCGTTCCAACGAGACTCCTCACTGCATTTGCCAAAAGATCATCTGAGATTGTCTCACTCTCGAAGAGATCCAGTAGTTCAGTGATGAAGATCTTCTGGCTGACAGTCTCGTTCATCTGCGTCGATTTGAAGAGGGTATCTAGGCTGGAAATTATCTCCGTCTCGATGATGGAGATGTCTTGGTTCAGATCCCATTCACTAAGAATCATCGTTTGCAAAATCTGAACAGCAACATGTCGCAAACCTTCGTGCACACTGAGACACAGGCCGATGATAGGAGGGACCAAGCCTGGAACATATTGGACCTGATAGCCACCCAATCTTTTAAGATTGAAACGCTCCCTCTCATCATCACTGGTCTCCCAGCCAATGGCCTCCCAGGTAGACTGCAGCAGATCAGCACCTTGCTCGCGAACATCCCCGGCGATTTTCCACACAGCCCGGCGCTTCTGCTCGGGGAAGGTTTCCAGCGCAAGGACATCGCTAGAAATAACCTTGAGCAAGGTGGTGAAGAACGACTCCCACAGCTTGGTATCGAAAGTGTCGGCATCATCTGGTGCCGGGAGGAGCTTGTCAATTAACAACAGAGCAATATGTTCAAGGCTTTTTATGGTGGCGCGGTGATTGTACACATGCATGCTGAACCAAGACTCTGGATAAGCTTCACAGTCCAAGATTGAATTGTGAGCCTCGAAAGTCTGCCCGACAAAAGTCGCCAACTCAAGCTCATTCAACGAAGGAAGCTTAGGGTTCGTGATCTTAGATATAGCAGCGATGAGGGCAGAGAGTTCGACCAAGGACTCATCAAATCTCTGAGGAGTCTTTGCAGTTTTCATCTGGAATGGGAACGCCTTGCTGAAAAGCAAAGACAGATACTCGCTCTCATCAACACCCTCTGCAGAGATGGCACAGTAAGAAGCAACGATGCTCGGCATGAAACCATAAAGTAGGGGATCAGGCCGACTGAGCAATTGAGCCACAATGGAATTGCTCAAGCGCACCTGATCGCGATACAGATCCGAGACGGTAGGGGTTGAGCCCCAGTATGGTGCCAGCCAGCCAATACAGCTGTTGATGAGGGTTTTTCTTTCTTCGCCTGAGGCGAACATCTCGAATTGGGTATAATTTTGAATGAGAACCAGCTTATAAAGAATCAACATGCCTGTCACGTCTTTGCATGAATCCATGAAGCTCAATGCGATCATAATCATTTCATCTCGGCTCAGGACCTTGGAAAGTTCGGGGAGCCAAGTGTGGATGTGCTGAACAACCAGTGTTTTGCTGCCCACCAAAGCCGGCGAGGTATTCTTCATCAATGTTTCCATCGACTTGAAGATGGTATGCATATCTCTGTTAAATGTCGATTGTACATTGGTGATGCCGATGCCTTCTTCCTTCGCCTTTTGCTGTTCACGGGCCTTGATGATGAACTTCAGCAGATGACGTCCCACTTTGAAGGCGGCACGTAGGCTTCGGGATTGCTGGCCATCCGTCGCCCCATTCAAGAGGCGTAAGTAGCTTCGGATGAGGCATGGTGTGACGAAGGGGAAGTTGAACTGGCTATCAGCGTAGCTGTCGACGAGCGGCCCCAAATTGTACCGTCGGTCGTGAACAATTCCAAGAACAGTGACCAGGTTGTTGAAAATCAAGTTTTCGTATTCTTCGTTGCCGGCATTCTCAACCAAAATTCCGAACAGCGCATCAAAGACGCCATTCAATTGTTTGACAATCTCGATCTCGGGGACAAACAGCAAACGTTTGAGGGTATCCAAAACCTCATCGACAGGTCGCTCGCGCCAGTTCAGCAGACTGAGGATCACTTGGTCTTGGGAGTACTCAGTGCTGCAGAGGTGAGTTTCCAGCTGTAGTGTGGCCAGAGGACCAGTCAAGGCCTCGTCCTTTGCAGATTCATTCTTGCCGAGGGAACTCCAGGGAAGGTTCAAGTAGGCACCCTTCCCATTCTCAATGCTAGAAGTTTGCTTGTCATACGCATGCAATAAGAGGGAGTGGGGGCCGTCCTTGATGAAAGCTTGCTGGTCCCAGAGGGGCATCCAAGCGAGTGCAAAAGGGAAATCTGGCGCATCTGCGACACTCATTACCATGTGAGACCCAGGAATTTTCTCTGTGGGAATCTTGAGGCGGATGGTCTGGTTCCACGGTGAGCCCCGCTGAGTGACCGTAGTTCGCCATGCCGTATTCGATGTGTTGGCCGAAGAAGGGAAAACACAGCGATCAACCCGCGCTCCTTGGGCATCACGCACCTCAAGGGTAAGTTGGAGGTTATTGAGGCCCGAAGTGACCTGCAGAGGAAGTTGACCGGCTTGCGGGTGAGACAGGAGAGCGTCTGTCGGGAACACAGCTTGGGAGAGTGTCACGTAGATATCTGACCTTGGACGCGTGGGCGCTTTTGAGAATCCGATGCGCTGTGTTTGAACAACATCATGCAATATGGTAGGGTTTTGGCGGATCAAAGCATCTGGGTCAGAACTGACGAAGGGACGAAGGTGAAGGTGAAGGCGGGCAGCATGATCAGCGCGTACATAACGTCCTGTAGGACTAGGCAGCAAAGTCCGAACCAACTTGTCAAAGCCTTCTGTCAGCCCATCCCCTTCTTCGCCCTCTCGGCGAGGTGACCAAATATTGATCACCTGCTCCCCATCTCGCTCCTGTCGGAGGATCTGAGAGATCTCAAAGACTCCCACGCCGACAGTGCGGATTGCAGATGTCTCCTTTGTTGGAGCAGGTTGAGGGGCAACTGGTTCCTTGAAACTAGAGGAGCTGCTCGAGGATCGTGGAATACCTTGGCCATTTGGCCTGGCTGGATTATCCAAGCTTGGCCCACGCTGCTTAGGGGTCCACATCATGCTCCGCCGCGTTCTGAGGCTGCCTTTGGCAGAGGGTTGAATACCACCATTTGCTGGAGGCTTCACTGGAGTTGGACTCTCTCGTGAAACAGATGGTCTTGACACAGGTGTGGTGTCGGGTGCAGAGCGTGTCTCTGAGGCGCGAACCCAAACCACAAGATAGAGCTGTCGCCCGTTGGCGGACCCGTCGCCAATATCCGTAGCAGCCAATTCGGTGAAGAGCGTTTTCAACTTGCTGCTTTGGCTCATGTTGATGAATTTATCCGGCGATGGGATGTCCAGGCTGAAGGCCTCGGACAAAGGACCAAACACACCAGCATCTGTCTGTGAATATAATTGAATTGCGATAGTCGTGGGGCCCGGGGAATTTCCTGATACCGCGTTGATCTCAAGAAGCAAGTGGTGAAGGGCCGTAGCATCGGAGGTGGTGACAGGACTGGATTCAAGCATGCTCATCTCTGACTGCAGCTTTGCCAGTTGGATTCCAGAGTCATCTCCCGTGAGCAGACGACCCCGCTGTTCTGGATCTCGTACAATCACGTTTCCGCTGAGCATCTTGTTTGCCTTGACGAGTTTCCACACGGTTTCGTTCCGCAATGCCTCCTTCTCCTTTCCAGTGAGAACATTGTGTAATAGCTGTCGTCTCGCAAAGTCCAACTCCTGCACCATGTTTGTCATATTTTCCAAAACATCATACTTCTGGTCCAGCAGCAATTCATGTAGATTCGTCGAATGCCATTCACGCAGACATGATGCGATCTCATCAACCAGTGGTTCCGTCAAGGATGTGGGCGTTTCGTCGCCGATTTTAAGCATTGGGACAGGAGCCGCAGGCTTTGGCGCATCAGGGTCGCGGGGAGCAAACGAGACCGGGGTATGAGGAATGGAGCCCGTCCGCCATGTCTGCACCGAGCGCGGACTTGACAGAGCGGGGTCCTCAGTCTTGTGAATCACAATCTGAGCGGGTTTGCCCTTTTTCGCAAAAATAACATCCGACACTTCACCCTGAAAATCACCGGACAGGGCAAAGCTGTTTCGCGCCAGGAACTCTCCGTCTGAGCCAGACAGGGTCAGACGATCAATGCTTTTGCGATCCCCATTTAGCAAGGCTTTATATCCATCGCCATCGCCCAGTACTTCCCGAATCTCTACGCAGTTCCGCGGGAAGATACCTGAGAACACGCGAGCCTCGAGGGTTTGTCCTTTGGTGCTGGACAGGCCTGCCAACAGCGAGGGCGGTGCGACAAGATATCCGCGACACCATTCGCCATCGGTGCCGCCTTGTTCAATTATGTACAATTCATCGCCGAGCTCCAATGGTAGGTCCGCGGGGGAGGAGGGATTGAAGGGGTATATAGCGACAGCGAATGCGATGCGAGGTAGCGGCCGCCAGGGCATGGTGTCCCCACACAATTGGTGTTCGAATAAAGTTAAAGGGCACTGATCGGTTCGAGGAATGTTCGATTCGAAGGCGACATGCAATCCGGGTCGGTGGAATGAGAGGAATGCGGGAATGCGACAGGAGGTAACGATCTACAATCGCGAGGCATTAGGAAAAAAGCGAAAAGCCGGTGAAGGTGTGGTCCAGCAAGATCCTATCGGAAACGGAGGAGGACATGGAACACACAGAGAGAGTCGCAGGACACGCAACCTCCCAGGGTCTCCGAATGTGAGATCCGTGCCCCCCTTGAGTGACTGTGGAGACCGCAGGACCACCTTGGGACAAGACAACTCACCGTGAGTGGTTAAACGCAAAAACAGAAAGAGATACAATGAAAGAGGGCGTATAAGGAGAGCAGAGAACAGCGAATCGAGAACCGAGTACCGAGAGAACTGAGAATAAGATTAAAAAAAAGCGAAATCGAAGATCGCCCCCCACACCGACCTCTTAACCACAGTCTACCACCCGCGTCTTGTACTAACTCACTATCTACGAGTACTGTGTCACGGCGACGAGTCCGTTTCAGGTTTGCGGACAGCTACCTTGCTTATGCATTGCCAATTCCCCGGAAGTACGACTCGTACTTATTTTAAGATTGCAGACACCAGCGCGCGTTTGTACGGAGAGGCAGGGGAGATTAGGAAGAAAAAGGAAAAAAAAAGCAATGAAGTTAACAAGCCACAGTTCATTGCAATTCGTCAATGGACTACAGCAGACATCTAAATAGGACCAGAGACCTCCAAGAAGAGAAGAAACAGAGGCCAAAAAAGTGATAGATCGCGAATTAAAGAAGCACAGACCCCCTGAGACCGAACCAGTGGAGTCTGCCGCTCGCCAATGGGATGTCTGCTACGGAGTATACAGTGAACTTCCCAAGGTATTGAAGGTGTTGTAGTTGTACTCTCTCTTCATTCCTCATTTCCTCATTTGCGGAACATACTGAGAGTATCTTCCTTGCGCCAGTCTAGATCCAACTGTCCTTCATATACCGTCTCCATAATGTGTTTCGTCCGATCATACGTTTGCTCGTAACGGTTCTCACACTCCCGCAACACCTTGAGAACGAGACTGCGACTGAGACCTGGATCATCAGCGTCTCCAAAATGTTTCTCCACCCGCTTCCGAAGCATTTCAATACCACGGCGAATTTCCTTATTGTCGTAGGAGGAGAGCAGCTTCTTCGCCACCATCCGAGAATGGCTGGCCCGGCCCGCAATGTCCGCCGGGTTGCCTCCCGCGGCAAGGAGATTGTCGACACTCTGAGTAAAGTCAATTAATTTGCCGAGCGGGCGGTGGATCACGGAGTCCAAGTAGAGTTTCATGTGTTCTTGGAAGTCCTGGTGGGCGCGGTCGACCCAGCGCTCCAGTGCAGGGATGTTATGCACGTCCACTTCCTCAATGTAGTGGTTCATGTTTTCAATTAGGAGGATGTGGTAGTTGAGGATTTCCTTGTCCTCTGGGTCGCCGGCACCGGCGGCCACACCGGGGGGTTGGCCCGGAGCTTCCTTGGCGATGAACTTGAGGGACTCCCACATGGCACGGTTGATGCGGTCGTAAGCGTCATTCACGCTGATGCGGATATCACAGAAGGAGCCCGAAGGAGAGGAGAGCATGCTTTCAACGGCGTTAGAGAAGTTAGGGAAGACCCGCATGAAGGAGATGACGCCCTTTCGTTTGTTGATTTTGACCTTCGTGTCTTCGATGCCGCGAATCTGTTCGTCCACGAATCGATTGAATAGACCCATAAGGCGGGAGTGAAGCTTTTGGAGCGAATGAAGGATGAACTCTTGGTTCGTGTCATCAAAGTCGGCCATGGAAGTTTCCAAGGCGTGCAGGATGCCAATGCCTTGCAGAGGGTCGGCGGACATGGCCCAATCGACCATGCTTTGCATGTCATTCGGCCAGAACGAGTAGATATCATCCATGATTTGCTCCACTCGCTTTGCCATCCCTCGATCGGGATCGTGTGACTGGTTGGCGGAGAAGTCGGGGCAGTTGCGGTTTTCGGGAATCGTCGAGTAGACAATATCGGGGAATTCAGCGCTAGCAAGGGAGTTGAGATGGAAGAATTGGATAACAAAATTTTGCTCCTGAGCCATCATCTTCAATGTCTCCCGCAAAGTGCCAGAGAACGCCTCGGACGGCTCAACTCGTCCTTGCTTCTTCTCTCCGCCAGAAGCCAGTCGAAGCCCAGCGGCAGCCCGTACGGTCTTGCCTCGCCGCACGGTGAGTTTCCTGGCCGCCATGGTGAGGCCTTCGGTCTCTTTTTCTTTCTCTTGGTGGGTGAAAAGGAGTTCTTGTTCATCACCAGTTGGTTTGCGAGCGGTTTTCTTCCAAGCCGCGTTGTTATCACGAAAGTCGGTCTGGTATGAAGGCTTGGACTGCTGTTCATACAGCCCAAGTAGGCTATGCCATTCAGTCATACTGACTTCCTTGGCGAAGAGCATTATGGCACTGTATCGCCAGACTTCTTGGCGGAAATGCCCTCGTGCAGCAGTGTCCAGCTTCATCTGATCTTTAGCGCCACTGGCTGCTGCATCTGCACGTTTTTGCTCTGCCATTTTGAAAGCAAGGGCCATGAACTGCTTCAATCTGTTGAGGAACAGGATCGCCGTTGAGCGGTACTCTTCCTTCTTTTGCTTAATCGCTCGCATCTGGCCGATTTCGGTATCGGCATATACACCAACGCTTGCGTCGACCTGGCGTCTCTTATTTTGGCCAATGTCAGAGTCGATCATGAGCATAGCCTTATACAGTGTCGAAAGGGCGCCTTCGGTTTCCCTGAGTCCATCTGGATTGCTCAAAGAAGCCTCCTTCAAGGGGCCAAGCTCAGACGAAGAGATTGAAAGCGTCTTCAGGAGGTTCTGCAATTCGTTTTGGAGGAGCTTCTGGTTTGCGGTTTGCACCTGCAAACCCTGGCCCTGTGCCTCAATATAGGCGACGTCTTCGTGAAGAGTCTGTTTCGGATTGTCAGTACATTGGCGGTCAGAATTCACATCGATCCAAACTTACATTAAGTTCATGGGAGTAAAGGGTCAGTAGGCCATCCAGCTCATCGCACTCTTCAATTGTTCGGTCAATAAGACTCGCGAGTTGTTCGACCTTTCCTTCTTGCTGTTCGAGGTTTCCAAGCCAGCTGGTTGCTTCGACACGGCCAATTTCACGGCGAACATCTGCTTCGAGATCTTCAATCTTCTGTTCATCTGCCAACCGCCCATTCCAGCCCAAGTCGGTGAGGATGTCATCGAAGTCGATACCACGTCCATCAAGGACACGAGGATCGATGCCGAGAGCTTGGCAGTATTTCATAGTATGGTCTTCGCGGTGTCTCCGCCGGCGTCCCTGAGCGGCAGGAGAGGGTGTTCTTGAACGATCTTCAACCTTAACAACTATGTCTGTGAGATTCTCTTGCGAAACCTCGGGCGTTTCGACCGCAACCACTTGCTTATCCTGGAGAGCTGGTTCGGTTATCTCGACGGTGGGTGTTTCCGGACCCGAAGGAGGTATAGGTATAGCTGCGGGCGAAGGTGCAGGCGAAGGTGCGACTACAGGGGTGGGTAGTTGGAGATCTTGATCCGACTTTGCGCCCACTGGGCTCTGCGGAGGATCTGTCGCCGACCTACTGAGAGAAGGCGCCGGCACAACGCCAGTTATTCCATCAGGTCCAACAACTTCTGCCTGTTGCTTCTTAGCGGCTTGGAGCAGACGCTCTCCGGCTCCACCCGCTCTAGGCTTAAAAGCCCCGGCAGCAGTGGCGGCCTTTTTCCATGCACCTGCAATATCCTTGCCGGCCTTCTTCTTGACCATAGGACCAAGGCCAGGACGATGAGGTTCAAATTCTCCCGGTTCATCGGCTGGCGCTGCAGAAGCTTGTGATGATGTCTCGACCGGAGAGGTGATCTCGGCAGAGGGAGTCGGGTCAGGAGAATGTGACGGCTCTTCTGTTGGCATATTCGCAGCGAACATAGCAGCAGGCTCTGCTGCCAGTCCCTCAATACCCGGGGATGAAGAGGGCTCTCGAAGGTGTGGTGCGCCCCCAGCTGACAAGCTATCGGGTGCGCTTCTTTCTTGGGGCAAAGGTGGCGGGGTGAAGCTTGGTGGTTTTTCACCGGCCTCACGTTGGGGTGATTTGGGGCCATAGCTAGGCGCTGGACGTGGCGCCGTTTCCCGAATATCACTATGAGATGAGCCGGCGGTGGTAGGTCGAAGCCCTTCGGTGCTGCGCATATATTCTAGACCCTTGTTCGGGCCTTGGGGCCCAAGAGCTGGAGACTTGGGACCACGGTCCTGGCTGCGAGAAGACCCTGGCCGAAGTCCATCTGGAACACCGCCAAAGCTGGGGTCAAGATTTGTAGAAATAGCGAGAGGCTGCTCTTTGCCCCTAGATTCCGGTAGCGATGCGGGTGTTTTTGCGTTTGCTGCGATGCGTTCAGGTGCACGTGGCGGCGGTTGCTCCGGAGGACCAGGGGAAAGTGAGGCAGGGGGTGATTTGTGCAAATCAAAGGGAGAGGGTGCCGGCTTACCATGCCCAGTAGATGGCCGAGAGCCAGTCGACGGCCGGGACGCTTGATCTCGGCTTCGAGCGCGCGCAGCCGGGTCTTCGGATGGTTTTCTTCTGACCTCCGGAGGCCCATCGCGGGTTGGTTCACGGCCTCTATAAGATGGTTGCAAGGACGGAGGCATCGCACTCTCGGATCCCGGGGGCATTGGACCAGGGCCCCTGGATGGAGGACCGCCCTGGGGTCCGGGAGGACCTGATGGCCCCGAGGGCCTGGCCTGTGGTTGACCGTGTCTTGCCAGCATTTGGCGTTCCGCGTCATCAAACCCGATCAAATTGGGCATGTTACCATTGGTGTATTTCCTATAGATCTTGACCAGACTCCCGATGAAGTATTCCTTCTCTTTGGAAGTTCTCGCATGCCAGTAGTATGGCTTTCCAATGGTAACGGTGAAGCCACAGTTGTTGGCCCATTCCTTCTGCTGCTGCTCGCCCTGTGTCCTCGGTACAAAGGAGGCATAAGATTGGATTGCGGAAAGATCTTCGAGCATCCAAGTCTTTCCAATAGAGAAAGTGCCCTCGGCATTCTCTCGAGCCTTGTGTACGCGGACTCGACCTGACTTTCGCACAGATATAATGATAATCCGAGGTTTCCTATTCTCTGGGGGGCCATTCGGAGGAAAGGGGCTTGACGGATGTGTACCGTCTTCTGTGATGCGGACATGGGTGATGTAGGATTCGAGTACTAGAATGCGCAAAATTGATCAACAATGAGTACAACTTTTTTAAAATTTCCAGATGAGTCGAGACTCATGCGGCGCATGGGCATGCGATTCCACCACTATGCGCAGTACGTCACTTCGCAGAGTACTGCTGAATGCGCCATAACTAAATCTGGGGCGGGGCTCATGGAATATTTGCCGGTATACGTACGAGTTCCATCTTCGTCTTTTTTCGAAAAACAGCTTTTGATAATCCGCGCCTTCTCGTCCTCGAAAGCGGCCCCTCTTGTCATGGTGCTGGGGCTGGAGTTTGAATCGGATTGCGGACCAGGGCCGCGATTTGGCGGGGGCCCCTGCGGAGGCCCACGGGGACGGTCTCTGCCGTTCATTTTTGCGATTTTAGATCTGAGAGCACAATGGAGGATAGTTTGACGATCAAGGGGACATGATCGGGAGGGTCGGGATCGGCCACGCCACGACGCAAGACGCGCCGAAGGAATTGATATCCACGGACCAACAGCTTGAACAAGCCAGCAGGTCCTGACAGATCAGGCTTCAAAATGAGCGAGAGAAACAGAGCGTTTTGTCGCCAGTGATGCACAATACCAATGGCGGAGCTGTGTTTGGGGTTGCGGATAGTAAGGCGGAGAGCTTGGAAGGCGGAGTATTGAATTGATCCGGGTTAGATTAACTACGAGAACCTGGGCATCGTGGAAGCATAGGTGGTACTATGATATCTCACTCATTGTACCTACCTAGCTCGTCTGAGTTCAGACTTTCCAATTATCTGACCATGGTGTAAATTCAATATACATTCATATTGATTGTTTGACTTGTTCTTAACTGAGCCCAAAGGTCCTGGGGAAGCCTAAGCTGCATGTGCCAATCAACGCAACGGAATCCTCTCACCGCCCTCAGCTGAACCACGTGAGCACCATGATGGCCTCACATCCCTTTAACCAATCACCGTCTATTTACATCTTCACCGCCCCCTATATACTTTCTTTTTTTTTTCTTTTCGCGTCGGTACCTGGCAGATCGTTCGCCTCCGATCCTCGTCCTTCTTCCGTTTGATCTAATTTGACTTCGTTGTTCTTTTCGTTTGACCTTCGTCTCACAATCCTTACAATGGCCAAGGTTTCTTCTAAGAAGACTTCGGTCCAGAAGGTGAGTCCCATTCGGTGACTAGCAAAGACGATCTACATAGGAACCGAACTGACAACTCATTAGACCGAGTCTCCCAAGAGCACCAAGTCGGTCTCTCCTCAACTTATCGCATCAGTCGCCGCTTTTCTGTCCGAGAAGTTCCCCGAGACCAGCGCCGCGTTCACCAAAGAGGCCAAAATTGCCAAGAAGAGCGATGTGAAGAATGTGCCGTCTCTCGTCGAGCTTTTCCAGGCCTCCGAGAAAGACTCTGGTGTGAAGAAGACTGCCAGCTCCAGCTCTTCTTCCAGTTCTTCTTCTAGCTCTTCTTCCAGCTCCGACAGCTCTAGCGATAGCGAGTCGGACGTCGAGATGGGCGAGGCTGCTCACTCATCCTCGTCTTCTTCCAGCTCCGATAGTGATGCCGATGATGAAGATGATGAAAAGTCTCCCGCTGCCCCTGCGCCCGTCAAGAAGACCACCGGTGTCAAGCGCAAGGCTGAGTCCAGCAGCGAGTCCAGCAGCTCATCTTCCGACTCGTCGTCCGAGTCTGAGGATGACACTCCCAAGGCCAAGAAAGCCAAGGTTACCAAGGAGGCCTCCGAATCCTCAAACTCTTCTTCTTCTTCCGACTCTTCTTCTTCCTCCTCGGATTCCTCCAGCTCCGAATCAGACTCTTCCTCCGACTCCTCTTCCGACTCTTCTTCTGATTCATCCTCCGATTCATCCTCCGAGTCCGAGTCTGAGAAGGAGTCTAAGAAGGCCCTGAAGCAGGCTAAGAAGACTCCTCTTCCCAAGTCCGACTCCCCCAGTGATTCCGACTCCACCTCCAGCAACACTCTGGCCGCCTCCCCAGAGGTCAAGGCCGTCACCAAGGTTGCAGCAGCTGCGCAGACTTCTTCCTCCAGCGCCAGCCCTGCCCCTGGCAACCTTCCCGCTAAGAAGAAGCACACCGGAGCCCGCCCCACCCCTCTGGCTCTGCTCAGCGAGTTGCCACACGACCACCCCTCTAACGACTACATGTCCTACGCCTACGCTGACCGTGCCTGGAAGGATCTCTCCGTGACTCGTGGCAAGGGTTTCACCAAGGAGAAGAACAAGAAGAAGCGCGGCTCTTACCGTGGCGGCCCCATTGATATCGGTCCTGCCAAGACTTCTTTCAAGTTCGAAGACTAAATAACGACCCTTGCTCTTGCAACAATACCACATTACAGAGGCGCTTGCTCATAATTTCAATCTGCCTGGCACATTATCTCGCTACCAATCTTTGACAGACTCGCTCAGCAAAATCTAGCCTGCTTTTCTTAAATGAATTGCCGCCTTGCTTGTCTGCAGCATTGGGACTCGCTGTAAGAGGTGACGATTGGAGACGATCTCATCTTTTTTTTTTTTTCTTTCTATCATATTTTCCCCCAATCACTCAGCACGGCGCACACGGAGCTATTGGCAAGGTCATTTTACCCAAAACATGGTAGCATACCCGTGGATATAGATCCTTCTTGCTTATTAGCTAAATCAATCAAAAGTTTTGGGGCATTTCAACATATTGTGCACATATCTTATGTATACCTAGGTACTTAAATATCCTCTCATCCACTCTATGTAGTTCTATATGCTCCAATCTTTTACAAATCAATGTCCTCATCCCTCCGTCTCCAAGCACCAGGCTCTTCCAGACCTTCCCACCTGCGATCCCAGCCAGTAACTGTTTCAAACCCTGCATCAGCAGACCCGGCCTTCCAAAATTCTCGCTGGCGTCTCAACACAGATGTAGTGGAGAGGTCATCTTCGTGGGGACGTTCATAACCAGCCAGGTTCAATGGCGCCACATTATGGTCTCTCGGGTGTTCAGGGCCTGTGTCAACTCCCAGATCAAGATTATGATGGAACCACTCTTTTCTCGAACCAGTCAAGTCATCCGTTGATGCAAAATCTAGCCGAACAACGCTATCCACAATACCAGTGTATACAGTTGGCGAGGATGGGGAAGGCGATGACATTGTATAGATTGGACCACGGTAGGGATTCCGTCGTCGGCGAGTTGGCACTCGACCAAATGGAAGCGGTGATGGGTTCGAAAGGAATATGGAGAAGCCATTCTGGGGATTGTTTCTTTTCGTTTTGGTGACTGGTTGCTTTGGGCCGTCGAGGCTTTGACGCTGGGAGACGGAGGTCTGTGCATCAAGATAGTTGTATGTATTGCACATGCGGAGATCAAAGATCTTTACGATGGCTTCACCGCCAGCCCCAGCTAGGAAATGATTGTGTCCGAAAGGGTGCAGGCTGTAGATGGGATTGAGATCTGAGACATCCTTGTAGGCGACCTCGTAGGGCTTCGGAGAGCGGAGGTCATGAAGTCGGACTGTGTAGTCATCCCAGGCTGTCAAAAAGACATCACCGGGAGATCCCGAGACTGCATAATTGTTGAGAGGCTCGATACACCCAATGTTGACCTTGGATTTGAGGCTTGTCGAGTTAGTGTCGAGACTCTCGGCCCCAATCGCTCGGCATAGGGACACGCCGTAGGGCGTCACTTTTGAGATTGATAGAGTATTCTGCTTTTCTCCAGTGCAAACAGCTATCAACGATGAGGAAAGCAATTTTGAGTATTTGTTCCGGGTTGTACCTTCCGGTCGATACCAGGCGAAAGGCTCTATTTCTTTTTGCTCGGTGACAGTCTCATAGAAAGCAATCGACCCATTTTCAAAATGAGCCGCTAGAACACGACTAGCATCATTGCCAATTTCTGTTTTATCAAGTCTGAGTCCATAGGTCAAGAACCTCTGTTGATACTCATATGTCTCTTTTGGTGGACAGATAGCCAGATGAGCAATGTCACCTCGAATCCGACCAAATATCAAATGCTCCATGTCATCTTTCTGGTACTTTGGGTCCGCCGACAAAAGGTGCAGAGAGCATATATCATCATAACTGCTGATATGATCAATATCATTGAACTGAAGCCATTGCTCCTGCGGCCGGGTGCCACTTTTCTTGATCCTCATCACCAGCTGATTGGCGGCACCCCAGGCAAGAACCTCCTTCCTATCTGCCCAGTGCTGTCCGTTCCATATCTCGTAAGAATCAATTGCAGGTCTATACCCGAGGGTCGGGTTGTCTTGACGAGTCACCTCGTGCGAGCCAATTTTGGTGGCTGATTCTGGTGGCACCACAAAGCGCCCGATGACAGCATTCCTATCCAAAGCCCGTGAGCGGGAGGAAAGAGCTTGCGCTGCATCTTTCCAGTATGCATTTGATGGAATGCCAGGGAATCTTCTCTGTACAAAAGCTTGGAAAATGCGGGAGTTTTCAGCGGTGACCACTCGATGGAGCTGGTGACATGTCTGAGCTAGATTGGCTAATGCATGGGCGGTTGGGAGATGTATCGCAATGTGATAAATGATCTCCGATGGGAGATCACAGAGCCCAGGCATCTTTGGGGTCTGGGTGGTCACCTCGATTGCTGATGAAGTATATATTCTGCCAGCTTTCAAAATGTCATGGTCATTTGTGGGGTTCCGCCACTTCTGTCACTGTGCGCTATTCAAGCAAAATCAGACTGCATCTTCATAGGATAAATGTACCCAAGTGCTCTGATTTGGCGACGAATAGATCTGAGTCTGGGCAATGTTTGTGTTGAAAGAATTCATCCAGCAATTTTATGCGGATCGGATTGCGGGCCCTATGACGTAAGCATCTCAGATCTCCAGCCCTGAGAGATTCAAGTATCTGACACTTTTCAGGGTATGGAGTATTGATAAACATGATTCAAGCAATGGCAAGATGGGAGTGTCCCCTTTGGAGCCTTGGAGAGAAATTGAACGGCAAAGCATCCGAAAAGAGCTCCGAAGTACCGGAACTTATCTCTTATCAATTTCGCGGGGAAGTGCGAAGCCCCCAGGGCTGTTCATGCGAACCCCAATCTTCTCCGGGGAACAACTCGTTCCCCTATCAACCCCATTATACTACACCGACACCTCTTCGTCAAGCGGGGGTTGCACTTGGGTTGCAGCTCTTAACGAATCAGAGTGAGTGGAATTTTACGGAAATGGATCCTGTAGGCTAATCTTGCAATAAGGGTCCACGCTCGGCAACACCTGTAATACACGGATGGGCACTGGCTAATCTTGCAATAAGGAACCACGCCCGGCAACACCTGTAATACACGGATGTGAACTGGCCAAGCTAAGGACTAGTGGCTGGTGTCGGCAATCTATATATCTCCGGGACTTCGATCGCCTCTTACGTTACTTAACAACCTCTCCAAATTTACTGTTTTGGGCTCGGCGAAAGAGAAACTAGGCGACTTGCCAAGTTCAAGGAAGTAACACAGGGAACATTCAACCACGGTGATCAGCAAGCACAAAATGGCTATTACAGTGACATCGCTGGCGGTAGCGCTTGTCGCTGCACTAGTCTGCTACAAGACTATTATCTATCCGGCATTCATCTCGCCGCTGGCCAAGATCCCCAATGCGCATTGGAGTACTCCCATTACACCGGCCTGGATGCTTTGGAGACGTTTTACAAGTCGAAACAACCGAACAATCCAGGATTTGCATGAAAGACTCGGTCCAATTGTCCGATTGGGACCGTCAGAGATCTCCATCAACTGTGTCGATGGAGGAATCAAATCAGTATACACTGGTGGGTTTGAAAAACACGATTGGTATCCCCGAGTGTTCGCGTCCTTTGGGTAAGTCACTTGTATACATAGATCCTGCGAAGATCAACCATTGACCACTACCACAGAACAGTCAGCATGTTCACCATGGTAGGGAGCAAGACTCATTCAAACCGCAAGAGAATGCTATCCAATATTTACTCCAAATCCACCCTGCAAACATCTCCCCATCTGAGAATAGTCTCAAATGCAGTTGTTTTCGATCGATTGTTACCCATCCTTGAGAAGGCGGCAAGTACTGGGACACCACTGGACGTGCATGATCTGAACCAGGGCCTGACGATGGACTTTGTCTCCTCCTACCTGGTCGGCTTGCAGAATGGCACGAATCTGCTTCAAGATGAGTCGTTCCGAAAGCACTGGCTCCATCTTTACATGTGTCGGAAGCCATTCGAGTTTTATTCGCAAGAAGTGCCGTATCTAGATGGATGGCTAAGGCGGATTGGTCTTCGTGTGGTTCCGAAATACTGTGACGAAGCCAATGCAATGCTTGATGCTTGGGCTTTAGACCTATGCGACAAGGGTGAGGAATCGATCGCATCGACCGAGCCAGGATTCGAGCCAGTTGTTTACAAGCAGCTCAAGCAAGCCCTGGACAAGAGCTCCTTGAAGAACGGAGATAAGCCTGATCGAGTGCAGCAGAGGCTCGATATTGCATGCGAGTTGTACGATCAATTGACCGCTGGATTTGAAACAAGTGCTGTTGGTCTCACCTATTTGTTTTGGCAACTGTCGAGAAACCCAGAAATCCAGACTAAGCTCCGAGAGGAGCTACTTACTCTGGACCCTCCACTTGCGTACCCCAAGTCCGCGGAGATACCCTCCGCCAAGGCAATCGATGACCTACCATTGCTGGAAGCCATCGTGACCGAGACATTGAGGCTCCATGCTCCAATCCCAGGCATTCAGCCTCGAGTCACCCCGTCTCCTCCTTGCACGTTGGCTGGCTATGCAAACATCCCACCCAATACTAGGGTCAGCGCACAGGGATATTCCCTGCATCGCAATCCAGAAGTGTTCCCTGACCCAGAGAGCTGGCAGCCCAAACGGTGGCTTGAAGACCAAAACTCATCTGCTGACTTGGACGAGAAGCGTCGGTGGTTCTGGGCATTTGGAAGTGGTGGGCGAATGTGTGTGGGGAGTAACCTCGCCTTGCAAGGTAGAATACCACCAAATTTCCACGGTGTTTTGCTAAAATTGCCCGACAGAGATGAAACTGGCTGTTGCGGCGATTTATACCAATTTCCGCACCACCATCGCCGATGACGACAGCATCGAAGCAATCGACGCCTACACCGTAAAGCCGCGTGGTGACAAATTAATACTCAAGTTCGAATTGGTCTGAGAAAGGTAGCCAAAACAATAAAGATAATAATCAATGTTTTGACAGGTGATTCCATATCCAAAGTTGTATACTGTACATAAGAGTAAAAGCCGACTCCCATAACCTGATGCAAAATGACGGACCCAAACCAGCAATTGTGGTGAGAGTCAGAGGTTTCGCGTAAATATTGTATCAAAAAAAGATCCCAAACTCCAAGACAACTCGCTTCTGCGGGTAAGCGGCGGACAGCGCGTAAATGATTTAGCCGAGGACACCGTCCTTCTTGCGAGGACCGACAACCTTGGGGTACATTCTCATCAAGTGGTAGTTGACGGTGTTCTTCTTCTGCTCCCTGGATTTCTAGATGGAAGGTGGTTGTTAGAAAAAGATTCCAAACAATGGTGGCTCGACATACCGGGTCGTCCATGCACTTGCGCAATTGCGCCTCGAGAGCGGCACAGCCCTCAGCGGCGTATCCGGCGGAAGCCCAGCAGTCTATGGAAATGTATTGTTAGCGATCCAATCGAATCCAAGGTTCGGGGTTTCGGGTGTTCGGGGCGAGAAGCCAGGGCAACGGTGGCTAGCAGGTTATACGATGCGATCGCCTAGGGATAGACATACTGAGCATGGAGGACATGACAGTCACACAGGGGTTCTGCTCATGTTGGTTGGGTCGGCGGACACGAAGGTGGTTGATGGTGTTGAGACGCAAAGGGTTCATGCGGGTGGAAAGGGAGCCTTTAGGAGCCATGGTGGGCAATTTGTGGAATTGATGGTGGTTTAGACGAGTGTTGACGAGCCCGAGATGAGACGATGTGCTCTCAAGCGACCGTGGCTGGTTACTGATCGAAGACTGCCGGTGATATGATTCCAACAAAATTCCGCGGAGGTGCCTTAGGTAAAATGGGAGTTACCGTATCAGGTTAGCTGTTCCCCTTTTGGCTTAGCGCCTCCATACGGCTAAGTCACGATTAAGCAATCATTTTTGGCTTCCAACGCGGTCACTCCCCGCATTCTAGTTCCTCGTGATCTTTTAATTCCGATTGTTGATCAATCTACAGAGCTTGTGGATTATGGCTGGGAGATATGGACTGCCCACAAATATTCGCAGTGTCTCCTCATTGTGCACAATTGGAGCTCCGATAGTCCCCGCATCTAGGCGATTTTCCGCAGCATGCTCGCGGAACCAAACAGCAAAGCCGGAAACCAAAGCTGAGAGCGAGGATGCGAACAAAGATGAAAATGGTAGCGCGATGTCACGTCGACTTGCGCAGATGACCGAAGATGCAATACTGGAGGGTGGGCGGTCAGCGCATCGCAACATCGAGCACGCAGGATTCTCAGATGAGTTGAAGAAGCAGCTCGAAGAGCGGGTGGCCGCGGCTTCATTCAAAAGCGAGAATGCAGCCGCCCACTCAATAGTCGATATGCCTGTATGCAAAGTCCATACACTCCCACCGAGTAACTATTAACCCCATATCCCTGACAGGCTGCAGCTGGACAAGGCACGCGAGAGAATGCGGCTGCACCTGCGTGGACAGGAACGGAGCGGTTCGAAGATACAACACTACGCATGTTAGACGATGCGAGCAAACCGATTCGAATGCCCTACAAAATTCCGCAGCCCGTCAACCTCCAACCGGCCCCCAAACCTAAGCATTCCCGGGGACATCGACTTGCCGAAGCTAAAGAACGAACCTCTGCATATAATCTAAGTCGTGCACCTGGGTTCTCTGACGAACAACGCGAAAATCTGCGTCGTGAAATGAGAGAGAATCTGACCCCAGGTGCGTATAACATGCCAGTATCAATATCGGGGCTTTCATCACTAGCAAATGAGCGGATTGAGGATGCGATTGCGCGAGGTCAGTTCGACAAGATTCGCCGGGGCAAGGGTGTCAACACCAAGACGGATCATAATGCAAACAGTGCATTCATTGACACAACCGAGTACTTTATGAACAAGATCATCCAAAAACAGGAGATTGTGCCTCCTTGGATTGAGAAACAGCAGCAACTTTCTCAGGAACTTAGTCGGTTCCGTGGACGTCTTCGAGCTGACTGGAGAAGACATGCCGCGAGATTAATTGCCAGCCAGGGCGGGTCACTAGACGTGCAGATGAAGCGCGCAAAGGCGTATGCAGCAGCAGAGTCTCGACTAGCCGAAAAGGCAAAATTAGAGGCCGCGTTGAACACAGACCAGCCGGCTCCAGACGCAGAAGAATCCTCGACGAATGACCCGAGTGAACAATCAGATAGTCTAGCTCACCTTCCTCCATTACGAGACCCGAGCTACCTTTCTATCGAACGTTCCTACCACGAGCTCGCAGTGAAGCAAATCAATACGCTCGCAAGGTCGTATAACCTGATGGCGCCGCCATCAGCACACAAGCCCTATATCAATCTCGATCGAGAACTCAAGGCGTGTTATGCGGAAGTGGCACCTGGGTTGGCGGAGGAGATCAAACGTCGAGCAACGGAACGTGCGCGTCCTGCTGCGGTTGTCCCACCCGCTTCTGCTTCGATAGGGTCGTTAAGCACGGCACAATCTGTACGGGTCCACGAAGAAGACCAATCGAAAGGCTATGGCATGAAACAGCTTTGGCGGGATTTGTTTTCCAAATCCTGAATGTTACAACGTTCCTCTGTTTGATGTATGATATTCAATGTCAATGTTGAAACCGGCGGGACCCGGTTTTGTTCTTGAATACTCTGCTCTCTAGATCTCCTCCGGGTACCTAGGGAGGAAGTGATATGGCTTGTATATTATGCATACTGTGAGTAATTAATGGCACTTCATTGACTTCTTAATGATAGCTGAGATAATACCTTTCGTCCCGTTCTTGTGCCCCTTGTCTTTCGTTTCACACCGAAGCTAATGATACACTGATAGATT
The DNA here is from genome assembly GCA_911197225.1 of Penicillium salamii. Classification (NCBI taxonomy): domain Eukaryota; kingdom Fungi; phylum Ascomycota; class Eurotiomycetes; order Eurotiales; family Aspergillaceae; genus Penicillium; species Penicillium salamii. The sequence goes on from CAJVOY010000076.1 coordinate 1,605,911, forward strand.
TGTTCCCACCCAGAAGGTGGTCAACAATGACAATTAGAAATTCCCACCCGATTAAGAGAACCAATCCACTGCTTTTTCTCTATACCTTTTCACATTCACAAGTAGCCGGGATGGTCTGCAAATTCTGGTCCTCCGCCTGATTGGTGTTCGCTGATCTCACTCGTGCTTTGATGTAATACTTGATGTAATACCAACAAACCACCACGACAGTAACAAATATGGCGGAGATCCCATCCTCCAAAATCCAGAACGAGGCGTTTGGATGTTGAATGCCGGCTGCCAGGGCAGGAAGCCCCAAAGCCGCCAACAGTATCGAAAAAACCAGGAACGCAGCGGCCACCAGAAGCATTGTGAAATGAAACACCCGCTGCCGCCGCAGCAGCGCACAATCGCTGCGATGCTCGCCCTCAATTGATAATCTGGACTCTACCAGTTGCATCACAAAGTTCATGACGACCAGCGAAACAAAGAGCATTCCCATCGAAACTGCTCCAAAGAGAAGGAATACCCCGATTTGGTATGACGCACGGGGTGGCATTCCCGTGAACATGCCATAGTATCCAGATGTGGGAAGCGATGCATAGCAAGCGGATGTTGGGATGTTTGAGACACTCGATGCACTCATGTTGCCGACCTCGTCTCGTTTGTGAAGTGGGATGATGAATTGATGCCACGGTATCTTTGGAACTCCTCCTGGAGGCCAGCTAGATTGTTCTTGATCAGAATCGCCGAAGGGAAGGCGTGAGATGATTTCGACGTCGCCGACCCAGATCTCGTTGATGCCGTTTTGCTGGTTGTAGAAATGGTCTGACTTGACTCCACGCACGACCGAGACTTTGTTTCCCATGAACAATAGATGATATCAGAGAGATTTTGGATCTCTTCGTTGTTCTCAGGTGAGTGAGGAAGTGAAAAGTGGCGAAGATTCCTGAGCAGTTGGTTTGGGGAGCACAAAAGAGGCATCCACGCCCAAAGGGAAGGTGCGATGGTATACTCACGTCATGGTGTCTTCATCTGTGCAGAAGAGCAAAAGAGAACACTCTGATCCTGTGGCAGCTCATTGCGAACTTCTTTACAATGAAGCAGAGAGTACTATCTGTTTACTCAAGTACTCCTTAGTACTACGTACGAGCATAGTTGTGGCAGATGGGTGTACGCCTAAATAGAGCCTAGCTCTGCAACAAGTCTCGAGTAAATAATATCTAATCTGGCCATTGCCGTAGGCTTGGAGCAACAAAACCCCCAAGTCCAAAGTCCTGGGTTGAGGCCTGTGAGTGGCCGCCGCCAAGTGATGATCGTGCATGAGGGCGCGTATTTGTGACCAACGACAGGCGCAGATCCCGCTTCACTTCACATCTTCATCACACCCCCAAAACCCCCTCGTCACTTCTGGAACATGTATCACTCCAATTACCGTGAGATTCATCGGTTTCGACATGTCGATCGGTGACTGCACATCTCGTTGATTTCAGTACTTCATCTCCCCTCCTTTCTTATCTAATGCCTTTGGAGATGAGTTCTCCGACCTTCTTTCTGCGTGCCCTTTTCACTCTTTTGATCGTAAATATCGACTCAGCCTGGGCTGAAGAGGTGGCTCAACGTGCAGACAACTGGCCTGCACCTCCAGTGGTGAACAAACCACTGCTAGCAATTCAAATCGGAAGCATTGTGGGCGCCTACGTGATCTTCGTTGCTCTTCTTCTCGCTCTGCTTATCTTTGTCGGACGTCGTCTCCGTCAATCGGTTCAGTCTTCCAACTATACTCTGCATATGGAAATGCTGAAGCCTGTCAGACCGCCTGTCAGCATGGATCCCAGCCCAGTATCCCCCATGTCGCACAACCTTCCCAGTCCCAAATCCGGTGGATTCAAGTCCTGGGGGTCACTACACAGAAGTGCCAGACCCTCCCAGCCATCTGTTAACGGCAGCATGTTGACCATCGACCAATCAATCGTCGCAACCGACCGGCAAAGAGCCCAGGACGAGATGGAGATGTTGTATGCTGCTGTCATGGAGCACGATGCCCAAAAGGCATCTGGTATCGACTTGCCCATGAGAGAACCGGAGTATCAGACACGGTCCCCAGATAGCCAAATCACCAATCCATTCACGGACCGTGGCTCCCACGGATCGGACCACTCCCTGGCTCCGCTGAAGTCGCCGACCAAGGGCTTCAACAGTTCTCGTCTCTCCAAGCTCTTCAATTCAGGATCCCGCGCAAGTCCTGAGCCAAGCAAAGTCCGCTCACCTCGCTTGGCAATTCGGAAGCTCCCAATCTCATCTCCACTGGCTTCCCCAGCGCCGGCAACACCTCAGGCGTATATTCCCGAAAACCCCCCTCTCTCCCCACGGATCTACAACCCTGGCCCACCACCAACGGTGCCCCGGTTACAGATTGAGCCTCCAGTCATGCCTGCTCCAGGTCGTTCACGGCCACCGGCGCCTTTGACTCTGGGTCCTGCTGCCTCTGCATCGCCATCATCTTCTCTGCCTTTCCGTGAGGCATATCCACAGCAGAGTGCCCCGGCAACTAAGACCACATTCCTTGAGCGACCTTCAAAGCACCGAGCAGGTCCGGTGACGGGTATGCCTACGCCGTACAGTCCTTATATGCCGTTTACTCCTGTGACACCGTTTACACCCGGGCGCACCGTAACAAAGCGGCAGCGCAAGCGTGAGGAGCGAGGAAATGGGCTGCAGGTTCTGAATGAGGATGACTTGGTTAAGAATGACGACGATATCTGGGGTTGATTGGGAACTGGAAACGATTCAAATGGATTTCAGGAGTTCAAGTGCACGATATATGGAAATACCCGCATATACACTGGCTGTATATTGCGCCAATACATAGTCTATTTAGGATATAACATCTCCTTGTCTACATGTTTTCTTTAAGATGTTTATTCCCCCGGATCATAGCTTCTGCAAAGTCCGATCTTGTCCCCGCCTTCTCGAGACTCAACAGAGTCTGGATGGTGCATCCCCTCGGGGAGGAAATGCTCTCTCTCACAGCGGCTGGATGCGCTCCAGACTCTAGAACAGCAGACAACCCCCGAATTCCCTGCAGCACCATTTCCATAGCATCCGCCCTCTTGAACCCTTCAGCAACACATCCATCCAACAGCCCCTCAATTGGAAGCGTCAAGGTCGCCAGCGTCGCTCCAACAAGCACAGTCGCCAGACCAGTCTGCTCAGGCGCAAGGAACTTGATCTTCCCAACCTGACCAAAGATCCATTCCACCGTACGCACCAGATCCTCCTCGATACCCGCCGCAGGCGTCTCAATAATAGTCATCGATTCACCGAACTGTGCTCCCATATTCGGAATAACCTTCATAACCTTAGGACCCAACACGAGCTCTGTATTCTCCGAACCCTGTGCCCCAGGACCCTCTTTGATGATCCTCGTCAAATTCTCACATGACTGACCAGCCAGCATGCTAATAACAAGTTTCCCAGCCAAAGCCTCGCGCACACCCTTTTCTCTCAGCACATCATCCGCCATGAAGGGCTTACATCCGAGAATGACGATATCAGAGTCCCGCATGGTTTGAACATTTTGTCCGGAAACGACTTTGATGATATCTCTGTGCTCGGGTGCGATCTCAGCTTCAATGCGCGCTGCTGAGCTAGCAGACTTGGTGCATGCAATGAATTGGGAAATCGGCTTCGGTTCTGTGGAGGGGTTTGTGAATGATGCGGTGAGGATGCCGTTTAGGACGGCTCCGCCCATGTTGCCTTGCTTCTGTTAGTGGTGCTTGGTGCCATTGTGAATGAAGACTTTACCGCATCCGACGAATCCGAGAGTTTGTGAGGCCATGATGGTGTGGAATGGAATTGAAGGCGGAGCTGTGCTTTTATGCTCGGCTGGAGCTCCCGAGCTCCCCAAAGCTCGATATCGGCGGTCGACCCCGCAAATCGGGGGTCTAATCCGACCCAATCTACGAAACGTTTCCGATCACACGGAGTCCCTTTTTTACTACATTGACTGGATAGCTATAGCCGGGCAACTTTACAGGAGGCAACACTGAAGGATGACAGTAGCCTCAATAAGTATTTCTTCTCATCGCTTTTTCTATTCCACTTTCTATAAATTGCATCCTCATGGTCTAAAAGGCCTTCAGACCTAGAAAGCCAACTGCAGTATTTTTTTTAGAAGTAATCTGGCTCTATTTATCCAATTAAACTTATACCTTTCTTGCTTTAATAACCAATGAGGGATATACTCGCGCGTATGTAGGGAATCTAGCAGAACAGCCGACTGAAATATTCATGCCTACTGTAAAGGGCAATAAATATTAGAATCAGGTGAAAGTCAGGTATCAGGGGTGTCGCATTATCCAAAGGGTTGTCATATTATCCGTGAGGGTGTCGATGCACCAATCCCCTATCTGTACTCCGTAGATGCTGAGGGATCTGGTAAGATGATTGCCGATGTTGCCTCGGAAATGCGCCTTCTCTAGAGCTTAGGTAAAATGATAACTTGGTGGTTACCTAGATAACAATAAATCTCATGAGCAGAACATAGAACTAAAACGACATGCCTTAGTAGACTAATGTTCGCGTCCGCAGTACTCGCATACTCGTATTCGTACTTGAACACCGAGGCCCAGCCCTATCTGATAGCTGCCTCAGGCACCATATACAAATTTCCGGATTGGGCTTGGCCTCACGGATGCGGCAGGGTTTCCCTGCAATGGCGTACATATGCGTTCTCGTAGTACATATACTTTGCTCTCCCTCTTGATCCATACTTAATACACAGACCTTGGATCATTCAAACCTCAACACCTTGCGCGCCTCGCCTGTTTTTGATTCATCGGTGCTGATCGCCCCGCTTCTCCCCCACCTACTGTAGTCGTCACCTCAAACCGAATTAGTCCTCGGACGCCCGCCAACGCCCGAGTTATTTTAAGGGCGCCGAGTCCGCGGATTCGCCCCATTAGGACTTGGCGAGTCACAATTTATGCAATTCTTAACTCCGAGTGAGTCGTTTCACGACCTTGGCAGAGGCGTGGGGGACTGGATGGCCTTGGCTAATTAGAACTATTACGCAGATCTTAGAACCTCTTGAGTTCTTTTTCTCCCCCACTTGTTCAAACAACTCTTTTTTCTCACCTTCAACCCTCTCAACCGCCCGCATGCCTCTTACCATACTCTCTCGAACCCAGCTCCGCGACCTGCTGCACGCGCTCTCCCGCGATGAGATCGTGAACCTGCAGCGTAACCTCGCCCAAGCTCTGCGGGAATATTCTAGCGGCTCCCAAGATAAGGGTTGTTCGGCGGCATTCCAACCCCAGCGAACTGCCATCACCCGTCAAAATGGCTGCACTACCCTCTTTATGCCCGCCAGCACGGGTCAGACAATCGGTATCAAGATGATTTCCCTGCAGGACGGGGGCGATGCCGGCTGTGCCGTTGAACGTGACACAGTGGATGCGCAAGAGAAAGAGCAGATTACCTCACGGAGGCGGGGTTCGTTCCGAAACTCGGTGGCTTCCTTATCTTCCGACCTGAGCGACCTTTCCGTGGGCTCGGAAGACAAGGAAGACAAGGACGATGAGGATGAAAGTAGCTCAGTCGCTCCATCAACCACCACTGGCAGCTCAAGCACCAACAGCTCGACCCTCCTCACGGGCTGTGTGAACCAACAGAATGTGACTTCGAACATCTCTAAAACTCTTGGCGCGTGGCCGGGCGCAGGAACTCGTGACACATCGCCCCGCGGCAGTGTTACCCTTCTCGATGGCGAGAGTCTGCCTTTCGCGCTAATCAACGCCCATGAGCTCACAGCTTTCCGCACGGCCTTGGCGTCATTGATGATGTTTAACAAGCGCAAGAAGGTGCGTACTCTTCTCGTATTCGGTGCGGGCACTCAGGCCTACTGGCACATCCGCCTAGCGCTGGTGCTCCGCGGGGAAGATATCCGCCGCGTGTACATTGTCAACCGATCATTCGACCGGGCTGCCAAGCTTTTGCGTGACATTTACCTTCCTGAAAATACTGAATGGCGCCGGGATGTCAAGTTCTCGGCCGTCAGCAGCGATTTCGGCGAGTACAGCCGTATCCTGAAAGAACATGTGCGTAAGGCCGACGCGATCTTCTGTTGCACACCCTCTCCTGAACCATTGTTCCCGGCGGAATATCTCACCTCGGGTGAGGGCCGTCAAAAGGGTCGTTTGATTTGTGCGATTGGATCTTACAAGGCACACATGGCCGAGATTCATCCAGATATTCTGCGAGATGAGGTCACTGTTCAGCCTCCTCATCGCCACTGGCACAAGCACATTCACCGTAGTGGCGTGATTGTTGTAGACAGTCTGGATGCGGCCCTCAAGGAGGCCGGCGAGATCATCCAAGCGGGTATCAAGCCGAAGCAGGTTGTGGAGCTCGGTGAACTCCTGATGGTGCGTGACGCTCAACGAAACGAGGAAACAGTGGATGAAGAGAAAAGTCTCCGCGAATGGTCTCAACGAGGCAATGTTATCTACAAATCCGTTGGGCTGGGACTGATGGATCTTGTTACTGGCGGAGATTTGGTGCGCTTGGCGCGGGAGCGGAAGCTTGGGACCACAGTGGAGGACTTTTAAATTTTCTATTGTAGCTATTTTTGTCTCTTTTTTGTCTCTCTTTTTTCCCTCTCCTGTACTAGTTTATACCCATTGCTTACCTTTTGCCTTGTTCTCGTTGGCTATGGGTCCACCAATTCTCAAGTTGGAGAAATGGGCTGTCAATCCAGACAGGAAATTGGATGATCGACAGATCTCCCACACGGAAATTAGCTGCCAAACTGTGTTTCCAAAGTTAAATGATTGAATCTACAGTCAGTAAACAGTTTCTTACTATTCTTATAGATATATTTACATGTTCAACAGTGGAAATATACAAACAGCTATGTAGTATAGCTTAGGCCAATCAGGTCACCGCAGGTACCTGCGCATGGGCTGATCCGTGGATGTTCTGCGTCATCATGTCATCTCGGTCCAACCTGCCATTCTCTCAACGAATCTTTCCTTGTTCATTACCAATCGAATAGTGGAATAGCTCTGGTGTGGACTTGATCGTTGCTTTTGCTGTGGGCATTGGGCAGTGGTCATTGGTGCACGATTCCCCGCGCAGGGAGGGGCCAAAGCCAGCGGAAAAAAGTCAACTCAAGAAACCTGTGGGCTTTGCTTGAACTTGCTATAAAGCCCATCGATCCCTCGGATCTTGGAAAACATAACAGCTCATCATGAAGAATACTACCTGTCACCTCCCCAATGGCCTCACCTTTAACGTCTCACCCGTTTTTGGTGGGGTCACCTTCAAATCCACCGATTTCAACGTGCAGCAAAACTCCACCTTTCCTCCAGGCTGGACGATCATTATCAACACGGAGAAAGCGCATGTAGATGGCTCAGAACAAGATCAAGATGATCGGATCACGCGATTTACCACTCCAACCTTGAATCGCGACTCTCTTTACATCTCCTATATCGTCAACCCACCATCCAGCGACTTCAAGCCCGTGACTTCGCCCACGCGCCAGATCGCCATGATGCTCTGGGCCACGCTGTGGTGGTACTTCCACGAGCCCCAGCCAGACCTGCACGTCGAGACCGCTGCCTCAAGCATGAACCCGCGCGACGGCCGACCAAAGGGCGAATGGCGCATCAACATCAAACGCGAGGGAATCTTCAAAGGCCGCAATCTGTTACAGAAACTCGAGCGCATGGGTCTCATCGCTACCGAAGACTCCACAGTAGGACTGCAACCTGTCGAGACAAGAGACTGGACCAGCTGGACCAACATGTTCGTCAGCCGACGGAGCTTCTGGCAGCTCGACCCTCGTTTGTTCCTCTTCACACTTACTCCACGGGGGGCTCCCTCCACACCAACCTTCCAGTCCCGCAGCGCATCGCCCACTCGCGATGGTCTCCCTAATGTCGCGGCCCTCTCGCTGGCCCCAACAGAAGCTACCTTCCACACAGCTAACCTCGCCCCCTTCACCTCCGCGGGCCCTTTCACTTCCGGAAGCCACCTGCCAACCTACTACCCGCCCGCGCCGACGCAATACACGTCCACGGATGGAGTTCGGCATCCCATCCGCCCGAAACCGCCTCATCAAGGCGAGGTCTTCTATGTGCGCTACATCCCCAGTTTGAAGCAGTATCTCTCGTTCCGTGTGCCATTCGTGCCGATGGTCAAGGCCGACGGTAGTCGACCAGGCACACCAGTCAGCTCGGCAGTGACAGGCATCGAGCAGCATCTCACCGAGAATATTTGTTCGGATGTGGACACATTGCACCGATGGATGAATGTTCCTCGTGTAGAGGCAATGTGGGCAGAAGGGGGGCCTCGAGCTGCGCAAGAGAAATTCCTCATTGACAACTTGACGAGCCGGCACAAATTCCCTGTCATCGGGTGCTGGGATGGTAAACCATTTGGATATTTCGAGATCTACTGGGTGAAGGAAGACCGATTGGGCCGGTTGATGGACCACGTGGGAAACTATGATCGCGGAATCCATTTGCTTGTTGGCGAGCAGGAATTCCGCGGCGCGCACCGTGTCGCGGTATGGTTGAGTGCATTGGTCCATCATTGTTTCCTGTCGGATATGCGGACCGAGTCTGTTATTCTGGAGCCGCGCGTCGATAACATCAAGTAAGTCTTACTCTGGCATTTACAGTCTCTGGGAAAAATCAAGCTAACCCAATCCCAGACTCATTAATTACCTCCAAGAAGCGGGCTTCTATAAAGAAGGTGAGGTTAGCTTCCCGCACAAGCAATCCGCCATCATGAGAATCAAGCGCGAGTATTGGGAAGCGCCGGCGATTTAATTTTTTTTTTTCAAGCTTTTGCATCACCATCATGAGTAACGAAATAACATTGCCTGATCTGAAATCCATTCATTTTCACTGCTTCTAGATTTATCAATTATACTTCAATTCGGGTCGTCAAGGAAACCTTCCCCCCTAGCTGGGTCATTCTTCCGTTCCAATACTAATCTAAATAACGCACCAGGGCTGGACTCTCAGCCCCATCTAGATCCATCCCCATAGTGACGACCCGAAAGGAATTGGGCCGCAAGTATACGGTGTCGAAAATTGAATTGCCCCTCGCGCCAAACCTTTCTTTACGAATCGATGTCATTTGCACCGATTGCATGATTTGGATTCCGGGGTCATGGCAACCAAGGTGGGGCAACTGCACAGGCGACGTCAGGCTCGTGGGGATGAATTTCATGGTTAGTATTCACCATACTTGGTAAAGGGCTCGAAGGTGTGGGAATTAAAGGTTTCAAGTTACAAAATTACAGTGGAGGTGATTTTGAAAGATATCATTGTTCAATAGATAGATCATGGTACATAAGGCAGAGTCTAGATTGCCAAGCATGAAAACGTATGAAGATCACTGAAGACACAGAACGCCGTGCCATGCAGTAACGAATGTAGAAGAAGTAAGAAAATGGAGAAGTCAGATCTCTAGGGCCTGTGGCCGTGACAAAGTTTTGGCACATGCGTATCAACGATTGCTTTTTTTCAAAAAGCAAAGTATGGAAGTGAAGGGTGAATAAAAGATCATATAGTGAGATAGTGAGACAAGGAGATGGCAGATAGGAAATGTGGGATGAAGAGATCGGCAGAGATGATTAGAATATTGGAATCGAGACCGGCTCGATCTAGTGAGAGCGACGACCACCCATGTACGAGCCAGTCGCGGAGGCGAGGAAGCGAGCGACGAAACCGCTGTGCGGGCCGCCAACCTTCATCTTCTTGGAGGGTTGGCGGGTGGGCTCGTACTTCTTCTCGGTGGGGACGTTGACATAGCTGTAGCTGAGGGAAGAGAGGGACGAGGGACTGCGCGATTGGTCGGAGAAAGTGAGGTCATCAGGGCCGGAGGAGACGGTGCTGATGGAGGCGGGTGTGCCTCTAGAGCTTGGGGCGATGCTAGAAGAGCGCGAGCAAAGGGAATTGAAGGTCTCTGCATGGGAGAGGGCAGGGACATCACGGACGGATGGTGGTGAGGTAGAACGGGGTTTGGTTGGGGATCGACGGATATAGGGATTGTAGCGATCGTGTTCGGCCGCGCTTTGCGGGTTGATGTTGTGGATTGTTGGACAGGAGGCGTGGCTTGGTAGGCGACGGAGAGTACTATCGCGGCGTTCACCGCGGGCCTCAAGCTTCTGGCGACGCAGGCGGCTGGCCAGCAGGTCCGCTGATGCGTGAAGACGGCGCCTGGAAATTGTTAGATATCTTTATCTTTACGGCGATTTTTAATTCTAATCGGACAGATTCTGACATACCATTCGCGATGTTGCTGTTGCTTGTGACGGTGTTCCTCTTCCGCCTTGCGCTCGCGTTCCTGGACAATCAGGCGCTGGCGGTGGGGCAGAAGGAAGGGCTCGAGGTAAGTAAAAAGATCTTCTTCAGTGATGCGCAGGTCCCAGTCCAAAAGGAAGAGGAGCTGGCGTTCCATAAGGTTCACTTCGGGGAGGGAGAACCCGAAGCCTTCGTAGCCCTTGACCACGGTGTAGCGGGCCCAGTGCTTGTTCTTGGGACTTGAGTCGTTCAGGTTCTTCGCAGCGAGAATGAGTGAGGCGAGGAAGATCCGGTGGACAGTACAGCGCATGCCCTTGGCGACTGGAGGCAGGCGGGAGCGCAGACGGCCGAGGTATACAAGACAGCTCATGAGAGTAGACACATGAACTTGGGATCGGGTGACGAGTGATGCAATGAAGATTTCGATTGAAGGAAGGGCAGGCAGGTCGGAGTTCTCCATGGGAGGAGTGGATGGTGGTGTAGGCTGGCCATGAGGGTTCGCGGTGTTGGTCACATGGGCTTCGCATCGAATGACCTGGGCGGCCTGCTGAGCCAGGTATGTCACCATTTCGCGGGTCACTTTTGAAGTGACAAACTCATCAAGAGCTGCTCGGTTGAGCGATAGAGAATTCATCTTGTGGTCGGTATGGAGGGAATGGAATGGTGTGCAATGAGAGTCGAGGAAGGATGATCTGATATATAGATCTACTTGTAGATGCGCTCCGGATGAAAAGGAAAAAAGAGAGACAATGCCGTTGTGTGTGGAAAGAAAGACCACAAAGACACACAAAGAAGATTAAGAATTCCTGACCGGCAGGATGTGTCAAAAGATGTCGCCTTTGTATGAAGGAATGTTGCCGCAAGGATAGTTGGGGTTGTCGTGTCAACCTCTTATCGATTTGATAGCCCTAACTGAGTCGGACGAAGTGAGACCCGGGGAAAATTTATTGAGACAGAATCCACAGGATTTATGCAATAAAGTGTCAGGGAGATTTGCAGCGGCGAGACAAGTGGAAATGGGGACGATATTAATGTATAATAGAGAGAAACCTTCAAAAGACGAAAAGGGAATGACGTTGGGGCATGTGGATGAATCTCGTGAAGAATTCGGGCGGAAATGTACTCTAGTTATAAGTTGGTATGCGCCATAGGGGGCGTGCAGCAAGGCCCCGTTCTCCAGTAAGAATGGGCACAGGCTCACAGGCTCACAGGGGTTACAGCACAGGTATAGTGAACCTGCATAGTTGGATCTGAGATGCTCGAACCTTCGCGCGCGGAGTCTGAGACGCGGGAGACTAATGTGATTTGCTCCACCGGTTTTTATGGAGTTGGATTTGCGCATTTAGACTATTATTGTACCTGTACGCGCTATCCCTAGATTGAATTTGTACCTCCTACGTCTGTACTGTACATTGTACATACAGACATTAGTACGGAGTACGGAGTACTCGTACTCTTGACTGCGCTCCGTAGGAGTAGACCTGAATTTTCTCCGTTGACCTAGACAAGTGTAGGGTCAATTCTTGGCCTACGAGTATGTACTCGATAGGGAGGAGCTGAGGATCGCCGGTGGACCCGATCAATTATTCACCAGCCCCCCATAGCCTCGGGAGCCTATACCTAGCGATCGCGTCGCACTCTGAACGCGATAGAAGAGATGAAACTCCGATCCTACGATGCTAACTGTAGAAGGTTTACGTAGTACTTCGTATGGGGTACTCCATTCTCCCACCTGGTTTGATACTATCTATACTTTGAAACTGGCGTTTACTAAAGTACAATCCACTGTACTCCGTAGGGCCAGCTGAAAAAAAGGCATGGAAATTTCAAATTGTGAAAACATGAAAATCCTGCCCAAGCAAACCTGTCAGTTTCCGACCGTGGCGAGCAATGCCTGGCATGGGGCGAGATCCCTGTCTCTCGAGTCCACAAATGACATGCCCAATGGCCCCCTGTCATGGCGCGCCACGAGTTTAGCGTGTTCGAGGGGTCAAGGGCACGGAGCAGGAGTCTATGTACTCTTTTTTTTTCTCTCTCATAGTTTATAGGTCACATAGGTCACATTGTTCTCTATCCTTTCCAAGGTGGTTCTCTCCTTGGATCTATCCATTTTGGCCCTTTATTACTCCTCTCGAACCTAATGTGCTGCATCCTGCGTACTGAATACTTCGTCTATTACAATTCTATGCATTGACAAAACTAAATCGGGTCACTAGTGTTCCGTACTAACGTTCCTAGAGATGCAGCTAAAATCCCCATTAAAGACATTCCCAACGCACTGCATATAAGCGCCCGTCCTCCCCGCCATCCCGCCCAGCGCTTGCATCCTCGACTTTCCAGCGCTTGCTGTGACATTTCGCGCCGCTACATTAGCATCCTTTGGGTTTTTTTTCTATTGTTAGAGCGGATAGGCGGTGCGATTCCGATTATTCTTAGGTCCTGGGTCCCGCCATATGTCCCGACGTGCGGGTTCTGGTCTCTTCCCCGGACGCCATGTCCGCCATGCCCGTTATCGCAGATGCACCATCTGGACAGTTTCGGACTCAGCGTCTCGCTCTCCACAATGAAGGGTCTAGGTAACAGCATTCTACATTCAACAATTACAGAGTCATGGTTCCATTCTGCTACTCGTTCTGGGAGTTCTGCAAACTAGGCGCCTGAAACAGCCCCGTTTCAAGATTCCAAAGCTACACGTTTCATGTGTCTGGATCGGCGGTTGCGGGCTCAAACACTCCGTTCTGCGCCCGCATATGACCGACACGCAATACAATGTCTGATGCATCATGAGACATACATGTCCGAAAAAACCAGTGGCGATCGGTCAGTTGGGTCGGAATTCTGAGCAGATGTGAATTTTGTGTTGATTCTATTACTATGCTATGTACGGAACATCACCAACACGGATTCCGATAACAACTTATGCGACAACAGCGGAGTAAGAAGAAATCTTCAGGTCGGCGCTGCCGGTGAAGGGCTCAGTACCGGCCTGCACGTGGGTCAGGTACTGGTCGGAGCTCAGGCCCTGGTTCTGCTCAAGGTAGGTGAAGAACTTCAGCAGATCACCAGAGAAGTCGGTGACGGTGGACTCGGCAACGAAGCTGTAGACGGTCATCTGGCCGTTGGGGCCGGAGTAAAGCTTCCAGTTGACACCGTTGATGTTGGTGGTGGCGATGGCAGAGCCGGTGGAGGAGATGGGACCAGCACCGCCGAGGGCAGCAAGCCAGATCATGATCTCGTACTCCTCGTCGCCATCGGCGGTGGAGCTGGTGAAGAGGTCGTAGGCGACATCAGCAACGACGTTGTTGTTGGAGTTGCTGGTCAAAGTCAGATATGGATCTCAATCTCATCCCGTTCTTCGTTCGATACTAACCTCCAGTTGAAGTTGGACTTGATGCTCTTCACGGCGCTCAGCTTGCGGGCGGAGAAGTTCAGAGCGACGTTGGCGTAGCTCTTGACCTGGGTCGAGGCACCAGACCACGACCAGGAAGTGTGCCAGGCGATGTCATTGCCGTTGAGGGAGTCGACACCGGTGCACTGCTTGCCGGAGGTGTCGTAGCTCTGACCCCAGAGGTTGTTGTAGACGATGTAGCTGCCGGTGGTGACGGAGCCCCACTGGTCGCAGAAGTCGGCACGGCGGGCCAGAGTCTTGGTGGGGAGGGAAGCGGCACTGCCGGTGGCGGCCAGCGCCAGAGAAAGGAGCGAGAGAGGAGCGAAGGACTTCATGGTGAGTTTAAAAAGGAGAGTTGAGTTTTGTGATCATCCCAGACTGGGCTCGAGGTCGATTTTATACGTGCTGGCTCTCGATCTCCCCTTAGTGGACCTGAACCTGGAACCAGGGCTCCCTGTTCCGTATAGAGCACGGAGTGGTCCTGTCTCAATTTCATATTGGGACATGTCATTCGGGACTCCACTCGGATAATGTGAAAGCTTGCCCTGAGTTGGTCCGGTGTGCAAGTAAAGATCGTCGTAGACTCTCACGTTTTTCCACGACTGGGCGTTTTTTATGCAGGATGTTCGCGTAGATTAGAGTGCGGTTTGGGGAAGAACTCCGGGCGTTGGCAGCTTATCTGAGACGCCGGCGTTGCAGAGCGGGGCCGAGAACCACTGCTTCTAGAACACGGTCAAATGGGCTTCCGTGGTGTCCAGCATTCGGTCTCCAGTGTCTTATAGTACTATGTGAAAATTTTTCTGAAAATAGACAGCTTTAGAAAAGGGGTCTCTTTCTATATTCTGAATAGTGCTATTGGAATTGAATATGATGGACTTTTAGTATTGGACATTTTCACGGAGTATTCCACATACGGGTAGGAACATATAGAGGGTAATGCAGATTGGTGGAGTCTGAAGTAGCAAGCTCAAGCCACATTCGTTGTCCTTTCTTCAGGAATATGTAGCCTGCAACCCAACTTGAGAAAGACATGCAGGCATACGCTGGCTCAATGCGAGTTTTCGTTAAACCTTGACGGTTTTGCGGTCTTTACATATAAAAGCGGAGGGTCCACCGTCCTAAAAGGGGAGATGATTGACTAAACTACTACTCCGTACGCGATCATCAATCTGATTTACCCGGAAATGTGACCTGGGGCTCCTTCAGGTTGGAAATACTATATAATCATGTAATACTGAAACTCTAACTTGCTTGTTCTAGATCTGCAGTGTACTAAAGACTAACTTATGGAGTGCCTGAATACGATTGGAATTCGTCATCTTGAGTAGCTTTGGGGGAAAACAGAATTGATAGAGCTTTGAAATGAGTTCGCTAGATGCTATGATGAACTTTAGAAGTTTTGGTAGTTCTCATCCGAGAGTGTGCGATGTAAACTTCAGGAGATGCTACCATTGAAAGCGCAGGAAAGAAGTAGAGCAAAAAGCTACCTAGTAAACTAGAAGTAAAGATATAGAAGGCAAATGTATTCTGATGGCGGTCCTGAGTCTCGAGGCATCCACTACTCTCCAAATGGAAGTGAAGGTGTATATGGTAGTAGGTAGATTTGATTGTACCAATTGTAATTTGAGGGGTGTACTTTAAGGTAAAAATCTCGTGACTATATTTTCATTGAATTGGAATCCTGAGAAACGATCTCATCAAGAGTTGTAGCTCAAGGACTGAATGCACTACTTGATACTAATCTGGAGTCTCTTTCAAAGTTCATATGCTTCGCAACTGGCCAATGGCACAGTCGGTGATACGGATTGCGAGCATCCGGCATGGCCTGTCCACGGGTCCACCTGGACATGAGTCAGCACAAACAATGCAAACAAGACCCTTTTGGATCTATCGACAACTCCAGAGGAAATTTGCACGTAGTTCTCGAATATTAGAAATCGGGAGTAAGATGTTTTGGAAATAAAACCAGGCAGAGTCATGAGCAAGGAAACCCATCAATGCACATTAGAGCTCAATGGCTTGATAGAATCTCAGACCAAGCGAGGGTTGTAGATGTTTGGCTCCACATAGTGGAACTCCGGGGGTTTTGCCAGGGGCCGTGAAATTAAATTCAAATGCCCCAACTTGGAATCTTCAACACACCACAATGCCTTCCAAGTCCTCCAAGTCCAGCAGCTCTAGCAGCTCCGGCTGCGGCTGTCGCTGCTTCTCATTCAAGACCCTGAGCTTCTTGGCCATCTTCCTTGCCCTGTTCTCCGCGGTCTACCGATTCCTCGACGCGCGCCTGGAGCAATTCTACATCTTCGACCCGGACCACCTCCACGATCTTTCCCAGCGGGCCATCAGCGCCCATGGCGAAGACACTCGTTCCATTGTCAACTTCATTGTTGCCGAGCTGGAGCAGAAGGTCGGCCCCAACTACCTGAGCACTCAGGAGGAGTGGGTCTTCAACAATGCTGGCGGTGCCATGGGCGCCATGTACGTGATCCACGCCAGTATCACGGAGTACTTGATTGTCTTCGGTAAGTTTCCGCAGCACATCCATCCTGTCGCGCGTCTAACAGTCTGCAGGTACCGCCATCGGCACTGAGGGCCATACCGGTCGCCACACCGCCGACGACTACTTCAACATCCTCCAGGGCACCCAGTTGGCCTATGTCCCGGGCGAGTTCAAGCCCGAGGTCTACCCCGCCGGTAGCGTGCATCACCTTGTCCGCGGCGAGGTCAAGCAGTACAAGATGGACGAATCTTGCTTCGCGCTGGAGTACGCCCGTGGCTGGATCCCTCCCATGCTGTTCTTCGGCTATGCCGATACCTTCTCCAGCACCCTCGACTTCCCCACTCTGTGGGCTACCACCCGCATCACTGCCGTTGAGATGGTTGGAAACCTGCTGCAGCTCAAGCTGTAAAGCGTTGGAACCCGATGTATGAGTTTCGTGAATGAAGCCTGGGAATGTACGATACGGCTTCGATGGCTACACCTGGTGAGGTGACTGTTTCAAAAGTTGAAAATTCCCTGTATTAAATTAGTATACTTTTAATGAAATGTCAGCCGAGAAATGCTGATTTGAAGACATTGTTCAATAGTCCGGTCACGCAAGGAGGCAACTAAATCGAACGTCGGGTGAGAATCACCAAGGTGGTGTCAAGCCATAGAGGTAACATTGTGTCATCCACTTCGTGGATCCTTGGACCTCTGGAGACTGGGACCTATCCCACATCCCCCACATCCCACCTTGGATGGGACCTTGGGGTAGCTATACCCCAGAACCAAGCCATAATCTGGTAGGATTCCGAGAAAGACCAGGAACAATTTCTGTGATATTGTTTGTTGAGCCATGGAAGATGCCGAAATCGGATCTTTATATCAGAGCCCTGGAGAGCCCATGGAGGTGAGTAACATCGACCTTTGAAGTCGACACACTGACGTCTGGAATCAGGGCTGGACCTCTGAAGAGGTCAGCAGCTGAGGTTATCCATGGATATGAATGACTCATGTTTGCTTCTGGATTTGCTACCGTGTGACGTCCAAATGTGTGACACCGCTCTGGTGCTATATTAGGCATCACTTATCCCACTTCAATGTTCTTTACTTTTACAACTTCATCTATAACATTCATCTTCCACCGATATTCAGTTGCTCACTTCTTCATTTGATACATTGATACAAACCACAACCCTCTTGACAATCCCTTGCACCCCTGCCCAGCATGGATGTCTATGGGAATCCACTCCAATATTTCAGCCATGGTGGCTGCTTCTATTACCCTCATTCACAATACCAGCCGGTCTACATCCCCCAGATCGCTCTCAA
Source organism: Penicillium salamii (assembly GCA_911197225.1). Lineage (NCBI taxonomy): Eukaryota > Fungi > Ascomycota > Eurotiomycetes > Eurotiales > Aspergillaceae > Penicillium > Penicillium salamii. The sequence continues at coordinate 1,623,414 of CAJVOY010000076.1, forward strand.
GGCCCATGCTACCGTGTTATCATCGGCAGCCCGCACGACTCTGTCACAGACGTTCGTCAACTCGTCTGACAAGAAGATCAAGGAAGTTTCTTACAACTTCCCACTATACGATGGCGTCAGTGTTGTTGGCTTTGACTGCAAGATTGGGGACCGCGTTCTGCACAGCAGTGTCAAGACCAAGTCTCAAGCTAACGAGCTATACGAGGCTGAAGTGGCCCAGGACCGAGTGGCTGCTGTCATGCATCACACTTCGCAGAACGACGTGTTTCTAATTCGTCTTGGGAACGTCCCTGCCCACGAAAAAGTCAACGTCAATCTGACTTTCGTGGGTGAGCTGAAACAAGACTCTCAAACGGACGGCATTCGTTATACCCTTCCATCTGCCATTGCCCCTCGCTATGGAACGCAACAAGGCGCATTTCCTACCACAGCATCATCTCTTCCTCTGCACAATGATGAAGACTTTCAAGCAACCTCAGTTACAGTTGATGTTGTAATGGACGAACACTCAGTAATCACCGAGCTAGAATCGCCCAGCCATCGAATCAAGGTCTCGCTGGGACGGACTTCTACTGCACTAGCAGAAAACGCTGCCTTCGATCCCTGTCAAGCATCTGCGGCTATCAAACCCCGTGGAGGCCCGAGTGAAACATTCCTGGGGACGGACTTCGTGCTTCTGATTAAAGTGGATGGACTCGACCAACCCTGTGCACTGGTTGAGACACATCCTACTATCTCCAACCAACGAGCACTAATGACAACTCTCGTGCCGAAGTTTGGACTACCTACTGCACACAAAAATGAGATAGTGTTCGTCATTGACAGAAGCGGGAGCATGGGTAAAAAAATCCCGACCCTGATCTCTGCCCTGAAAGTGTTTTTGAAATCTTTGCCAGTCGGAGTATGTTTCAATATTTGCTCATTTGGATCCAAGTACTTTTTTCTGTGGCCCAGCAGCAAGATTTACGACGCTTCCAGCCTGAAGCAGGCGATTTCATTTGTCGAAAAAATCGGAGCCGATATGGGTGGCACGGAGATGGAACAGGCAGTTGTCGCCACAGTCGCACATCGCTTGAAGCAATTGGACCTAGAGGTATTGCTACTCACTGATGGAGAGATCTTCCAACAGGATTCCCTGTTCAACTTCGTTCGCGGAGAGGCAATCAAGGGCGATGTTCGGTTTTTCACACTCGGTATTGGCGACAATGTCTCTCATTCCTTGATCGAAGGAATAGCAAGAGCTGGAAATGGGTTCTGCCAAACAGTCCTGGAGCATGAGGGGCTTGACCGCAAGGTGATCCGCATGCTGAAGGGCGCATTGACCCCGCACATAAGCGACTACAAATTGGAGATCAAGTATGATGGCGAGCCTGATGGCGGGTTCGAACATGTGAGCGCAGAAAATGAGGATTTGACTTCTGAGACAGAGCACGCCTATGACGGCGACTCCATCATGGAGGAACCAACATGCACTTCACAACAGCCAATCTCACTGTTCGACGAGAACTTTGAAGACCGCGAGATGGATGTTGACACGAACAAGAAAGCAACAAGTGTCGAGCTTCCCACTCTCAACCCACCACAGACGATTCAAGCTCCATACAAGATACCCACTTTGTACCCGTTCATCAGGACCAACGTTTATCTGCTGATGGATCCCCAAACCTCTGGAAAAACCCCAACATCCGTAATTCTCAGCGCCACGTCGCCACAAGGCCCTCTGACTCTAAGAGTGCCAGTCTGTGACATTGGCCTTGGAAAGACCATCCATCAGCTCGCCTCGCGCAAGGTTATTATGGAACTTGAACAAGAGTCTGGCTGGCTCTCTGATGCCAGAGATAACCAAGGAAATGCATTCAAGAACCTTCATATGGCCACTCAGCAACGACTCGCAGAACGCGAATGCCAAAGCCTTGGAATCAAATTCGGGATCACCGGAAAGTACAGCTCATTTGTGGCGGTCGAAGAATCAACTCAATTGGGAAAAAGTGGCAAGAACAAGTCCCCGAGGGAATACCCCGTCGAGTGTGAGTCTGCAAGTTCTTTCAATGCTGGCCATCGTCACAACAGCAGATATCAACCCCAAGCTCGTCATCATCAGTTCATGTCCCTCGTGTCGAAGACCGGGGGAGTTAGCAGAGGAGGTAGCAGAGGAGGTTTCAGGGGAGGTTTCAGGGGAGGTAGCAGGGGCGGAGGTAGGGGCGGAGGTAGGGGAGGTATAGACTTGACAACTTTGCGCGAGATGGCTGCCATAACAGCTCATCCTGTGCATCCTCAATTTATGCAACAGCAGTTTCAGCCGCCTCAACAACAGCAACAATTCGTCAGGACCGCACAAAGTCAGCCTGCACTTGCCGCGCCCATCGCGCATGCAGCGATGTATGTGCATGTTGACAGCAATTCAACGGAGGTCTACCAGATTATTGACCAGCAAAGCTACGAGGGAAGCTGGATTATGCCTGACAAGTTGTTTGAGCTGATGCACTGCGATAGGAAGAAAACCACCGAGGATGTGGCTGAATTGTATGCCAGGTCATTTGGCATGGTTCCCGATGACTTTCCTCGCGATGACCAAGCCACCATTGTTGCGACCCTGCTGATGATGGGATACCTGGAGAATAACCACAAGGATACAAAAAGCAGCTGGGAGCTTGTTTATGCTAAGGCTGCTCAGTGGGTGGCATGCAAGTTTGATGAGACGAAGGGCACACTTTCGGGCAGGGTTCTTTGCTCAATTCAACATCAGATTTGCGATCTTATGAGAGAGGGATCAGAATCGCCATCTGAGAACTCCCCCTTTGCTTTCAAGTGTCGATGAAAGGACGAGAAATAGAAACGGAAGAGAGAAAAAAAAAAGGTTTGATGAGAAATAGAAACAGAAATGATAAAAAAAAAGATTTGCTATTTGAGATCTTCCCATGATATGAATGTGCTAGTAGACATCTATGGATATCACTGCCAAGCAAAATGCGCACCCTCAACTCTCAGGCCAGATCCTGTCATATTGGCATGACTCACTACTGGGAACGCTCCAGTTACTAAATATCGTTATTCAATCTAATACTTAAGTAGAAACAGATATACGAATGCGACGGAGGCACCTCCCGGCGGCTCCTTTACCTCTCGGTATTTGACATCAAGAACATTACATTGCCTCGAATTTCTTGCAACATAGTATAACGGAATCTTTCAATTTTGAAGTACATTGTAGTTCCAGAAAACCTCAAACACCGCGCTCAGTTCATATGACCGCTACTCTGGCCACCTCTCCGCATGAGCCTTCATGTCCATCACTCCATCATACTGGGGTCATATTATCCAAACAAATTGGCTCAATAGCCCTGCATGGCCCTCACGAGCTCCGAGATCGTTGAAATGCGATGAGCTGATGTGTTACGGATGTATCTCAGTATAAGGGTGTTTCAGACCCTGTCGTAACATCTGACACTCGATATCCCGATCCATATCGGAAATGGCATGTTTGGGCACAGTCGTTGCGGTTGTGAAGGCTGGGACGCGGGAAGGAGTTGAATAGGATTTAAACAGATTTGGAGTCAGATTGTTGGATCTGTCTCCAGCTGAGTGTAGGCGGCGTCGATTGAAGCTACTCTTGAGAGATATCAAGGCTTTGACCATGATGACGGCGAGGATTGCAACCATGAAACCGACCAGGAATGACGGATAAGAAAAAACTTCTTGACATAGTTCGTCTGTATAGGACATATTCAGAGCAAAATATCAGATTGTTGGCTTTGTGAAGAGCAATTTGGGAAGAAGAGAAAGGGAAAAAAAAGAAGAGAAAGTTGAAAGTAGCTACGTGACTCTTACGTCGCTGATTCCCTCATCGTTGCGCATGTTCTGAACGGGCACGTAGACGACATTTCAAGCCATGCTGCTTGGCGAAGAAGAACGTCTGCACATTCCACTCTGGTTTTCGGATGCCCATTCGAGTTCAAAGTGTCGGATGATTTGTGGAATCAACTTACCCATCTCCATAATGGAGATATTCTTCCCAATACAGGTCCGGGATCCAAATCCAAACTACAGAGATAGTCAGTACGAGAAAATAGGGTATTAAGATACTCGACTGACCGTCATCAAATGTCGATCCATAAGCTTGATGTGGTCCTCACTTGACTCAGTCCACCTCTCGGGTCTGAATGCATCTGCATCGTCTCCGAAGATGGTCTTGTCGCGGTGGATCACTGCTGGATTGATACCGACAATCGTCCCTGGCTGTAAGTGGATATTGGAGAATATTGCTCCACCTTCAGGGACTACCCGTTCCAAGGGGAATGAGACACTTGGGTGGCATCGCATCGCTTCTTTCATCACGGCTTGGCTGAATATCGTCAGGCTCTAGCGAGGGTGAAAGTGTGATCAAAGTCATTCTTACAGATATGGTAGCTCAAGGCACTCTGCATAAGTGATGTACTCAGAAATCCTGCCTGTTTGATCGGCCTCGTCAATCTCATGTTGCAGTTTGTTGTATACTGACACATTCTTGACGAGGAAATAGATGATTGCTCGGAGCGCGATAGCAGTAGTATCGCTTCCTGCAAGCCTGCCCAGGTGAATATTGAGAAAGAGTCAGCAAAATCCAATAACAAAAAGAAGAAAGAAAACGAGAGACTCACAGATTGTTGCTTAGATGATTGATCATATCTCGGTTCGACATTGGTTTACCCTTCGTTTCTTCACCTCGTAGCCAAGCGAGGAAGTCTGGCCGGCCAGTGTGCTCAGCCACCTTTTAATCATACTCATCTATGCATTGCTGGGTAAACTGAAACTTTGTCAATCCAAAATTCTCGAGCTTGGTGCAAAAGAACACCGTTTACCTCCAAGGTTGTGCGCAGCGGATGAGCAACATGAATAAATGGCTGCAAGGCTATGAACTTCGCAACCCAGCGATTTCCCAAAAGCCAATGGTGCAGCGCCGGAACCTGACTTACTATCCCACCATAATGAAGGCCCTTATCAAGAGCGTCAATCATCCCATTGACATCTTTTCGCTTCTCCATGAAACCGAAACGCCGCTGGAACGTAATGACGCCGATTACATCGAATGCATACCACTGCAGCCATGCACTCAGATCAATACATTGCCCTTCCAAATCTCTCATCGCGTCCATGAAGATCTTTGTGCACTCATCCGCGCAAGGTTCCAGGGCCTTGATCGACGACATCGAGAATTTCTGCGCTACTGGTCGGCGTAGGGCTTGATGTTGTACTGGATCGCGGACAGAGAACATGCTCGGCATTGGCTCGTCTTCATATACGGGGTGGAATGTGTCATAGAAACGTGACTAGCGTGAATGTTAGGATATGGAGTTGGCTCAAAGTTGACAGCGTAGGTGTACTTTGAGAAATTTGCTGTTGATGCCATATATGGTTGAAATGGCCTTTGGGTCTGAGATGTCCACGGTATTTGGCCCCGTGCGGACAATGGGGCCATATGTTTCATGAAGCCGCCGGTAGAAGTCTGGAGCATCGCCCTTTGATATCTTCCATGGGCGATAGAGAGATGAGATCCTTGCAATGAAAGGGCCAGGTATTGCTCTCAGCCCAGGCCTGAGAGCTGTGATGATGCTTTTGATGATGAAATCCACAAGGAAAACAACACAAACAAGCAACATTTTCTGGGGTTGAATGTGGCTCATTAGATTTATAATAGATTGATTTCGAGATTTGAAGAAGACAGCCTACTATATTTGAAAGTGAGATCAAGCTCGTAGTCATACGGTCCAAATTGCTACCCTCTTATACCTCAAGGCTCGAGGTTTCCACGTCATATCCAAGGGCCTGAGAGGACAACACTGAGGGTCTATTCCCATATTTCACAGCATCCCGAAGTCCGGGGAACTCCCCACCGTTTGATATGTAAGACCCACCGGACCCTGCGGGGTCTATAGTCCCTCTACAGCGACGAGACTAATGAGGCTGTCATGGTTTGTGTGAAAAAGAGGCGTATTGATGAAGAACTTGAAGTCACTTAATTTATCTGCCCATACCGAGCTAACTAATGTCATCAAGAGCGAGGATCTTGGTGTCCATATCCCTCCACGGGCCAGGAGGGGCGGAAGCACATACTGGCTTGCGTTCTATCGAAGGGGTCTTGCTTCAAATCAACAGTGGGAGACTGGAGCTCAGAGAAAACAGCTCCTGTCTGCCTTCAACGCCTGGTTTCCAATCAAACAGATCCACGCCGGGATAAATTTCAGTTATAACCGGTCTACGGAGTGATAGTCCGTTGTTTTTGAAGGTAGGGGGGATTGAGACGATTATAAACTGCTATAAGCCCCATATCTATGTACAGTTTTCACCAAGCATAGCTCTGGCATTGCCCAGCAAGATCCTCTGTGCCGTTTCCGTTCCAAAGTGAGCTTCTAACCCCCCATCTACTCTCTGAGCTAGCGATTCAGCTAGCGCTGCAGGGGTATACGGGTAGTCACTTCCATACAGCAACCTAGACGAGTCAACCAATCGAAGAAGGCCATGAATCTGATCCGGGAACGGAACACCGGCAAGATCAAAATAGAAACGGGACTGTAGAAGCTGCTTGATCTTATCCCCACTGATCCCATTCTTAGGACCAAGAAGGACAGGCGAGAACTCCGCGATTCTCTCCATGATCGGAGGGAAAGTCGCGCCGCAATGACAGGCCACAAATGTAATTCCAGGACACCGCTCAACAGTCCCCGAAGTGAGCAGGCTCATCAGCGACCGAGTCGAATCAAACATGAACTCCATGATCGGCGCCGGCACGCCCGGAAGTGGCGTGACTTTTGTCAACGAACTATCCGTTTGTATAAGACACGTTGTCGGATGAAAGAAAACAATAGTCTTGCGCTCGCTCAGCTTGTCAAAAACACGGCTGAAACGTGCATCACCTGGATAGATGCCATGGGAGTTGGTCAGGATTTGGAATCCTACCGCGCCAAGATGGTCTAATGCATAGTCGATCTCTGCAAGGGAGCCCTCGACATCCGGCAGTGGGAGTGAGGCGAAAAACAGGAATCTGTCTGGATGATCGGCGCAGATTTGAGACATGTCATTGTTGGCCCGACGGGTGACGGATCGACCTTCTTCATCATTTCCTGGTGTTAGATGTGTTGCTGGCGATGACATGCTCAGCACCGACTTCTTGATTTTCAGCTTGCTCATCAATTCAATGTGGGCTGAAGCACTCCATTCCTGAGTTTAGTTAGTGAAATTAATGCCGATGGAAATGTTCACTAGGAGAACTAACTGGAATTGCGGGCATTCCATCTGGATGTCCTTTTCCCGCGAAGTCACTATGTAGGCAGTATTCACGGTAAGAGGGTGGTACGCAATGCGCGTGCACGTCGATTCTCTCCATACTGAACAAGGGACGGAGTTGAAGAACTGAATCTGAGACCAGTGGGAATTTGACGGCTGGTTGGAATTAATAGTCCCCGCATTGCAGGCGGGACTAATGATCGACAGTCCGAGTGGTGCTTATACCACGCAACTACGGCGCACTCCATACTATGGGATGCTACACAAAGCCGCGAGGGTTGCACGTTGGTTTTGATTGGTATTTCATATATTCAGAGCACGAAGAAGTCGAAGAGGGCCACACTTGGGCCATTCACTTTAATTGTGAAGCATCTATATCAAATCAGTGGTTGGCAGCTCTTTTGGTTCAACAATCAACCCCCTTGCAGCCAGCAGCCGCGCTTGAGTGAGTTTCAAGAATCGGTATGTGGTATCCAAGAGTGGCGTCTGGACGCCTTTATCTCTCGCAACACGCAGAGCATTCCCCAGGATAACCTCCACCTCTACGGGGTTACCCTTGTCCACATCCACAAGCATGCTTGGACGGAATGATAGCTCAAGAGGCGGGTTATTGATAACTTCGTCCACAATTCCAGGTCCAAGATCATAGCCATCTGCCTTTGCAATGGACAGCATTTCCATCATGCCGGGCCTAATCAAGCTGTGCTCACCGCCGAATGTTCGGATCGCACCACTGTTCAGCTGCGTGATGGCGCACATAGGGTTGAAAACCCCATTCCAGAGCAATTTCCGCCAGCGATAGAACACGATATCATCAACGATATTTGCATCAACCACTTTGCTTCCGTTATAGATCTTTGCGAACTCCTCTAGCTTTTCTCGCTCATGGGATTTATCTAGCGATTTGTTGTGGAAGACGCCTATGTGGAAATTGTCGTGATCATCATGTATCACGTATCCGTTATTCTCGTGTGCGCCAATATAGCTGGGCGCTGATAGTACGGCATTTGACGGGAAAGCTTCAATGATGGGTGGTTCAATGTACATCCCGTTCTGAAACAGTACAATTGTTGTGTGACCCGGCGTAATTGCCGGTGCGATAATCCTGGGGATATTGTTCACTTCCGGTATGTTTTTCATGGTCACAATCACATAGTCAAATGGTGCGTGGAGATCAGCCATGGGGACCGAGTTGACAACTACGAGTAGCCGTCGTTGATAAGCCGCGAGTCCGTTGAAAAATGGTTTCCCTGCATACCTGCACTTGGTCTCCAGTTGGTCAATTTGCCGTGGTCGATGGATTCAATCTCGAATCCATTTTCAATAACTCGTTCATAATTAGACCTGAGCACCGCGGTGACTGATGCCATGTTGGATCGTTCGAGGGCGACAGAGACCATTGTCCCCACACCCCCCGATCCCACCACCAGCACGCGGCGCTTCTCTGTATTCATTTTCGAATCTGTCTCAGCTCCTGACTTTGTCTCGGCTCCTGACTTGGAGTCAGTGGAAAATTCTGGAAATCTTAGTTGAGACAGTGGCCGAGAAATTACAAATGTGAGCAAGCCAGCCCCTCTGAAGCAGTAGCTGTCGTAAGTGGAACCCGGAACCCCAAGAACACTCGCACTCGGACGTCTCATGTGGAGTCATCGCGCAGAACGGGAGAATGTGATGCCGCCAGCACGTGATGGTCTAGCGGATATGTGTGACAAGGACTTGATATTTGGATGTCATTGCAAGACGGAGTACATGGTGAGATTTTACCACATATGGTTCAAACCCTCAGTGTTATCCCACCCATGGATGGAAACCAAAGCGTACGCTTGAGGGGAAGCATCTCAAAAACGGATGATGAAAAGTGATGTAAAACCAACTTTGCCTTGTTCAAGTCACTTTGCTTCAAGTGAAGTTCTCAAAATGAAGAGTGAGTCCAAGCACAAGAAACTTGCTATATTTGGGGGACTGTCGGGATGCATTGAGGGAGCGACGCGCGTGTCGGCAAATTGGATGCGGTGGCAGATTGTGCGTGGAAAGCGACTTTTGCTCTGGGAAACCAACCCAGACGTACTCTCACGATGGGCCCAATCGGTGATTGAAACGGAAATTCTCCTACGAGAGGTGACTCAACAAGAAAGCTTTGTCAAAGAATGCATTCAGATCGTGAATGCAAACTCCGACCCCGTCGCCAAAGCCATTATGCCCGACATGGTCGAAGAGTTGATAAACCTGGACCATGAGTACGATCGCCTCGAACGGACGTATGAAACCATTGTGGATGGGTGCCCGACAGGGCCAATTAAGAGCGGATATCTGTGGATTCGAAGCCAGTCGGATTGGTATCTTCGGAGTGAATGGCTTCGCCAGGATTGCATTAATCGCGGAGGCTGTTGTGGCCGCTCTTGCGGATGCTGTGAGGTCCCCCCAGATCCTCGTCGAAGGAAAGGATGGGGTCACTGTACGGCCAAGTGCGCTTGTTGTAAAAGTGTGCGTGATTTCCAAGCAAATGAAAGAGACAAGCGACTTCTCCAGCCCAAATATGACCTGACTGCTTTCCCTTGGAGTCACTATAGCCGCCAGATGTTCCGCGCTTATATTTGGTCCCCTGACTGTGACTGAAAGTATAGTCGCCTTTTCATTTCTTTTGGCTAGAGATCTCGAGGACGGATCATTCACATGCTTATGTGTTACTTGTCTGTGTTGTGACCTACTTCAATCAAACCTTGCTTCTTCTAATGATTCATCCCACTTCTAACTTCTACCCCGCTTTGGGCGACTTTAGAATCAATATCACCTGTGGCTTTGACTATCGCTCTCGAACAAGACTACTAAATCTGGCGTCGTGATAATCCGGCTTTGGGACTGGGAGGCTTGGGCCCTTATCAAGCACTCGACACAAGCCAACACAGCGCAGAAGAGTCCATGCGGGGACGTGTACACGAAGCTTGTTGCCGATGAATATAAACTCCGAAGATAAACCCCAATCGCGCCAAGCCGGCATGTTTGATGCTCGCTGATTCGCTGTTGTCGGACTATTTGCTTGTTTCCCCGCATTTACTTCAGCGCCTTTGATAAGACACTAGGGGAGACGATGAAATAAAAGTGTGTTTGCCTGCCATGCTGGACCTTGTTAGTCGATGTCCCAGCCATGGACGCTTACAATGATCGTGATGGGGCTTTTTGGGCCCCCGGAACCGTTGCCCTCGAAGAAAGTACGTGAAATACTCCTTTGTTTGAGAGGGGCCACCAATTGATCAATCTAGTTCAATCTAGAAACAGCCTCGTCTTGTTTCCGACCCCTTCGTCAGACCCCAATGATCCCCTGAACTGGTCAAAGGCTCGGAAAGCCCTCAACTTTACGCTGGTTAGCTTTTTTGTTCTATGGACTTTCGTTCAGTTGGATATCGGCTTCACAGCATGGGGTCCCATGGAGACAGAGCTCGGGTTTTCGGTTGATATTCTCAATGCAGGTGCAGCCGTCAACTACGGTGGTCTCGCCGTGGGCTGTATCTTCTTCATGCCCCTGGTTCATAAGTATGGCCGACGCCCGATCTACATATTCAGCATCGCTCTTCAATTCGCATCATGCATCTGGCAGGCCCAAACATACAGCGTTGGGGACTTTATTGGCAGCGGACTGATTTCAGGTATCGGAGGTGCGATCAGTGAGATTGTAGTGCAAGTTACCATTGCGGACATGTTTTTTGTTCATCAGCATGCCACGATGAATGGATGGTATGTGATTGTGCAGTCTGCAGGAGCCTTTCTGGGACCTGTGGCATCGGGCTATATCGTTGTGTCACAGGGATGGCGATGGATGTGGTGGTGGTGTGTTATCTTCTTTGGAATAACACTTGTTTGTGTGATTCTCCTGTTTGAGGAATCGAAGTACATACCTGTTTTGAATGGACGGAATGTCATTGCGGAGCCACAGGGGACCGACAAGTCGTCTCGGTTCAACAAAGATGGCAATTCGATGAAGAAGACGGCCGTCAACGGATTTGAAAAAGCGAACAGGGTTTCGACTAACCCGGAAATCAGACCAAAGACATACTTCCAGCGAATGGCATGGATCACTCCGACTGACGATGCCCTGTGGCCTCATTTCTACCAGCCCATCGAGGCCCTCTTTACTTTCCCTGCGGTTTCATATGCGGCCATTACATACGGGACTACTCTTTGTTGGTTCGCAATTATGACTTCTCTACAGGCATCCTACATGCTATTACCGCCCGTACAACTTTGATGCGATTGGAGTTGGACTGATGAACATCGCTCCATTTGTTGGCGCAGTTTTTGGTTTCCCATGCGGTGGACACTTGAGTGATAAGTCAATATTGTGGCTTTCAAAACGGAACGGTGGTTTCTATGAGCCAGAGATGCGTCTTTGGCTTGCTCTTCCTCTTGCTGTGGTTACCCCTGTGGGTATCCTCATGTTTGGACTAGGACTTGCCTATGTGAGACCCTCCCGGAATTTCTCGATCATTCTTACTAACGGACTACAGGGTATTCACTGGGCCCTGCTTGCTGTTGGGTTTGGTATATTCGGGTTCGCATTTGCAGCTATCAGTGGGATTGCCCTCTCCTATCTTATGGATTGCTACCAAGACGTGAGTGACATGCTTGCACCAGACCTATAATTAACTTCCAAATTTCTTATCTGACACTATCCAGATCATTGGTGATGCATTGGTTGGTGTGATATTCATGCGAAATATTTTCTCGGTCATTGTCTTGTTTGTTCTGACCCCATGGGTGAACCGTATGGGCATGCGGGACTTGCATATACTGGTCGCCGTTATCGCTTTTGTGATTCTTCTAATGCCTATCCCCCTTCTTAAGTGGGGCAAGCGAGCGAGAATCGCCACTGCATCACGGTATAGAAAGATGGCGGCGAATCAGCTCAGCCACCGAACAGTCTAGCTCTGGAGGCTCGTTGGTTTTGGGTTCACTGGCATTAAATCTTCATGCATTATTGCACTTTACCCGTTGTTTTGGAAAGGTAGCACACTTTTAGAGAGAGTGAAGTCAATAACTAAAGGGAAGTCTTTGCGAATATCTTGCTTCTAGCTACCATTTAGCTTCATATCACCTGAATCTTGATGCATTGCTGCTCCAATCCTTCTCAGGTCCATACTACCCAATCTATCCTACTAGCCGGTCACCATCTTGCGTCACTGTGGAGTTCTTGAACAAGACAAGCCACGGTGAAACGGCTACCTAGTTGGAGCGCACAAAAGAGAACTGGCCACCTGCACCCTGGTTGTTAAGGATAAAGGTGCCCTTAGCCTGGGCACAGACAGAGCCATCACCATTGTGGACAGTCTTAGTACCGCACTGTGCGAGGGCCTCATACTGAACAAAGCCGGACTGACCAGGAGAGACAGTGAAAGTCTGCGAACCACCATTGGTGACAGCAATGGAATGACTAGTCTCGACAGACGCACTGAAGACGTCAGCAACGCCAGCGGTGATGCTGTATTCGTCGGTGATAGTGATGGATTGGGTCAATTGAGCAGCGCAGGACTCGCCCTGGCCGGGACAGCTGATGAAAGGCGAGACACGAGCGCCCTGGGCATAGCAGGTCTGGCAATCATCGCAGGTGACGGAAGTAGAGCCGCTGCAGCCGTCACGGCGCACGATGTTGTTTTCGCGGCGCTCGGAGATGCTCTCGCGCTTCTTTTGGACCTTCTTGGGCTCTTCAACCTCACGCTTTGAGGCAGTTGACGAGGGGTCAATTGCGGCAACCATTTTACCAGAGGGAATGCCAGAGAGGTTGTTGCAGCCGGTTTGGTCGCATTCGGCAGTCACGACATCCAGAGCTGGGGTAATGGAGTCGTAGCAGCCGGACTGGTGGAAGATACCCTGGAGTGAGCCACACTGGATGTGTTGGTCCTCTTGGGATTTGGGCAGCTGGAAGAATGCAATGCCGTTGGTGCCACCTTCCACTGTAACCACGACATGGCCACGGGGGTCATCGTTGGGGAAAAAGTTGTAGAGCGTGCAGGTGTTGATCCCAATTGGAGAGATATCAATTGTTGGGCCTGTAGGGCTGGCGCACGACCCAGCCTGCCAGACGGCCTTGATGGCAGCGTTGGCTCCGCAGGCAAATGCGGCGAGGGCGAGAATAGACTTAGACATAATCGAGGTGGAGAAGTATCACAGTGATGACGATAGATTGGAGTGATCCGCAGAAGATTGACAGTTGATCAACAAGACGATCCCCGAGGCTCTTTATATACTTCATCCCTCCCATCCAACCCCGTGGTCTTCAGCTGAACTCCCTTCCAATGGTAATACTGGCTCCATCCGCATGGTCAGGCTGTCCAATAGGTACTGCCATGAAAAGTCAGAGTATCCAGACATACTCAATGGAACATACAAAAACATCTATACCAATTTCCAGATCGGGAGAGATGAGGTTGTCAGGATGCTGAGTTGGGGGCCGAAAATTGAAGATCGGCAACGGGGTTTCTGTTTATGAAGTGGCAAACAAACCCCTACCAGGCGGATGGATTTGAGGTGACATATTTCTTTTGATACCTCTCTCAACTTTGAGGGCATTCTTCAGTTCATTTTCCTAATGGGGCTCTGGTGGGGCAGCCTGATCCTGCGAGACCCTGGGGCTTCAAACGCTGATCGTATGTACTTAAAAAGTATCACTCGAAGTTGCTGGTCGAACTCCCTGGAGACGTAAATGTCAAATTGTTATTTTTAATAAATAGAAGAATCTCCACAAGTTATTATCTTCGAAATTGTGATATTGCGCACGAGCGTAGAAGGTGGGAGCAACCATCCAGAGCGATGTGCTGGTTTGAAGGATTCAGCTTCATAGCTGGGTCTCGCACTAGGAAAGCCGAGCCCAGCCACCATGCCGGCCAAATATTTGTCAGATAAAACATCCAATTATACCTGGGTGGGGATAACCCCAGGATGAACCATTGGGGACTTGGTCAAATCAGCGCGTGCTCACCCAGCGTAGTATATCACGCACTTAGCTTGAGTAAACTTGACTGAAGCCAGAAGTTGTTGTATTTTCTGCAGGGCACGGCCTTCGATTCTTTGGGTAATTCTAAAGTTGGTATTGCTCCCTCCAACCCCTATTATCTACCATATCTTCAATCGGCGTATCGATAGTATGACACCGTGTGAAAGCGTCCACGGGTGCCGTTTATTGATACTGGTCAAATCGGCGTTAATTGATTTTAAGGCCCATGCTATTCTGGGACACAAAAAGGCTCCATTTAATGGAGATCTGTCTATCAGACATAATTGTTTTTTATCATACTTTTAGTTCTATAGGAAACCTTTCAAGGTTGCCAGAGTTCAATAGCATCGACATTTAAACAACCTTGGAACTACGCCGAACCACTCTGAAATCTAGAAGGATATCTAAAGCAGCACGAGACATATTACCATGTGCCATGGCATTCTTCTTTGCACATCTGTACTTAAGTACTAGTGATACCTAAATGTATTTCTTTAAGTTGAACGTAGAGATATGCAGGTACATAACAGGAAGCTTTTCCGGAATTCGTCCCAAGGTTTTCTAAAGTTGTCCCGCCTGGCTTTCACCCGGGCACTTGAGCAGTAGATTGTCAAGTAGCTCGTTCTTCTTCTCCGTCTCCTACAATACGATCGATTTCTAAAGTTGACAGTAATTGTTCATTTTGTGCTTTTGTGTTTCTGGGATGATCCCAGTGGCTTTATCGCCTAGTTTTAGATTCGGGCCGGGCGGAACGTGGCGGCAACGAGGCGGGACCCTGCATGTGTGAGAATGACCACAGGCTTCCAAGGTTGGGGGCTGAGACAAGCAGCAAGATATCAGCCCATATAACGTCGAAGCACGAAGTACAGTGTTAAACTCTTGGCCTCTTGGCATACGCAGAGAGTTGAACCCAAAGGTATGCTCATATGTCTATAAGTGGTTGCCACCAAGGGGAAAGGATAATTGGTCCGACTTTAGCTCTGGATGAGAACAATGATCCCTTCAAGTGAAATCAATCCCACCCCAGTTCTCATCTAACACCGAGGCTTTCATCCTCAACCTAGCAAGGTGTTCATGGAAAAGAGATCTGATCTACGGCGCACTAGTATGCTGGATATCTCTAGATTTACACAGTAAGGCAAACCAACAAGGGTCTGAGCCTTATTGGCGAGCACAGTGGGCAAGCACGATGGGGCGTGTGTGCATCAGCATCAAAATAAGTTCAGTGCGAGTAGCAGACGACATGGACCTGGGTAACTTCTTTTGTGAAGAAAGTCTGGCTCTACTGTCAAACACGTTAGAAATTTACCGGTGCCTGGAGTGTGAGTGGGCATCTCTTAGAATCGACAAGTTGTCGACATGATCAAATTCCAGGTACTTATACAGTACGACGGGGTAACATTGATCGACAGGCGAGAACAAGAAAGAGGCATCAGGGGAGCCTCGTCTTGCATCTGAGAAAGGCCTAGAGAAAGTGTTACCTTTGGGCATTGCAATGTCATGGTTCCAAATGGGCAGTATCTAGGCGTGCCTAGAACCAAAATTAACAGCCCTCGAACTTTAGAATGACTATCTGACAAAGTACATATGCATGGACGTGTATATACTACTAGGGAAGTGTTCATTTATCACGCTTCATCAATCATTGGGATGTCTTGGATGAGACAGATCTACTATATGTCACAGTTCTTCGGATCCATAGTGCAATAGCCCGCAATCAATGACCGGTAAGAACTTGAAGTAAAGCTAGCCCCGGCATATTATCCCGTGGGTGTCCTGAAGCACCCTGTTTTTCGTTTCTGGTCGTAACAGAATTCGCAGAATTCAGCCGTGACGTATTTAAGAAACTTCCTGGATCTTGCTCGACTTCTGGGCATCAGCCTCCTCGAGCTCGGGGAGTTCATCCTGCGAAATAATGTAAGTCTTTGCACTAATATGAAGTATGAGATCGAGACAAACTTACATCATCATCAGCACCCTCGGCACCCTCGGCACCAGGCATACCACCAGCCATACCAGCAAGGGCACTGAGGTCAGGCATGCCGCCGGCACCACCACCCATGCCGGGCATACCACCGAGCTTGGAGAAGTCGATGTTACCGAGGCCACCGGCGCCACCGTTGGGGTCACCACCACCCTCGCCGCCGAAGCCGCCAAAGTTGTTGGCGTAATCATCCTCACCAGCCTCGTCCTGCTCATCCTCGTCCACCCACTGGGTCCCGTTAGTAGCTGCCCGTCAGGTTTGGGAAGGCTCCGACATACCTTGTCAAAGTCGGTCTTCAAGAAGTGCATCTTCTGCTTGCTCTCAAGGAGACGGGGCCAGAACTCAAGCTTGAGGTCCTTCTTGCGAAGGACGAGCTCGACCTCACGGTCGGTGTGGTTGACCTTGCTGTTCTCAGGGTCGATCTCGGCGAAGAGGTCCAGTGAGACACTGTATGTTACGCCCTTCTTGGAAGGACCCTTGAAAGAAACATTCTTTTCGGTGATGCTAAGAGTAGCTTCGGACTTAGGAACATCGGGGGTCTTGATGTTGACGTAAAGGTAGTTGCGCTCAGGCTCATCGTCGGAGGAGCGCTGGGCCCATGTCACTAGAAAGAGAGAACTATCAGCAATTTGATCCGGGTTCGATGGGATTATCATTGGGACAATCCCTGTAGAATGATGTCGATATGGGATAACGTCATCGTAAATATCATGCAAAAATGTGCAGTCCCGCGTCCAGGAGCGGGGAAGAAGTAGAGGAATCAGAACATACCTTCGGGGGTCAGGGTTTGGGACATGATGAATTAAGTGCGGAGAGATAATTGAGAAAAGGAAGCAGAGCCAAGGAAGGATTGAACTGTTGTCAAAGAGAGATGGAGAAATGGTTAGGGAAGCTCAGCATGCGCATAAAGGTGCTAGAACCTCGTGGAAGACCTCCTTCACTGCTGCCTCAGGCACCAAGAATGTGGGACATTGTTACATAAGCAGTATATCAGATTATGTAAACGCCAAGGGATTACGTAACTACTGACTCAGGTCGCCGGTCCCGGGTGGGCGACATGATGTCGCCTCTTGCATGGACGGTTGCATACCCAAGTAAACACAAAGGCCCTGGAAGTGTGGCTGCGGTGAAGCATCAGGCTTCTTCCAACTTTATATCTCAATCATCTCACGCTCAGAAAACAGTCAAGTCAGCCTCAACACACACCCACTTTTGAGGACGATGCCCCGGGCTTGAGCCTTATCGCTGATCAAACGCCGTTACGAAATCATTGTCGCTGCACGTTGCCCGTGTTTTAACGTCTCAAATCCTTCACTTCGAAATTTGGTGAACCACTCGTTACTGGATTGCAATCATGGAAACCCTCAAAGCCGTGTTCTTTGGGCCCGACCCACAAGCCCAGGTAGGCAGACGAGACGATAGAGACATTTCTGAACATATCGCTAATGTTGACTTCCTTGTCATCAGATGAGAAAATGTAATGCCTTAATTCGCTCCAATACACGCCAACTTGACCGCGATTTAGCCCGCTTGAAAATCAGCGACAGCCAGACTCGCCAGCACATCGTGAACGCTTCCAAACGTGCCCAGCGAAATCCATCTCAAGCCAAACAAGCCACTAACGACACCAAGGTCTTTGCCCGGGAGCTTGTGCGAATCCGAAAGCAAACAACGCGCCTTCATACTAGCCGCGCTCAATTACAAAGTGTGGGCATGCAGGTCAACGAGGCCTTCTCGGCTCGCAAGATCCAAGGCAGCCTCCAAAAGTCAACGGGTATTATGAAGGATGTCAACACTTTAGTGCGATTGCCTCAACTATCTTCCACTATGCACCAGCTCTCCTCTGAGCTAGTCAGGGCTGGCATCATCGAGGAGATGGTTGACGATGCCATCACGGATCCCTCCGTCTTCGAAGACGAGGAAGAAGAAGCAGAATTCGAAATTGAGAAGATTCTTCAGGAAGTTTTGCAGGGCAAGCTTTCTCAGGCGCAGCCTGTCGCCGCCCAGCCTGTGCACAAGATCTCAGAACCTGAATCCCCACAAGCCGAGGATGAATTTGAAGACCAAGAAGCCACGCTCGAGCAGATGCGCGGACGATTGGAAGCTCTCAAAAGCTAATACTATGTGTATCTTCTGAGAGCACAAGATCTTCGTCATGTGGATTACACTGATGTATTGCGTTCGGAGTTGATGCGCGGTCTTTCCATAGTCCAATCTCCCAGGCTGGGCCTGCTAATGAACCTTCGGATTATGTCCATTTCTTTGTGATTATTGGAATTATTGAATGAGCCATGAGATGCAGAACAAATGAAATAATGTGCTTCGGGACAAAGAAATATTAAGTTAGCGCCTCCTATCGCTCTTGCTAAGTGTTGAGTTTGGTGTTTGATCTGTTGTTTGCTCTTTCTATCAAAGAGTTCCAAGGATGTTCCTATAACCAAGCCTTTGCGGGCTATTTCAGATCCCGTGATCAATCTATGCAAATGACTAGCGAATGATTATAATCCATATGCACCTCCAGGGCTGCGAAGCACTTCCTTGAAACCTTCGGAGTATCATTAATCCGTTCCGGCCTCAATCTGCCAGAACATACCGCCTGGCCTCACCCAGTCAACTGCCAGCCTCACTTCACCGCCAGGTCTAATTTCACCGCCTGCAGTCTTCACTTCACCGCCCGCGCTCATCCCCGACACCGAAAATAGATTAGCGCCACCCTGACAGTGAGTCCCCCCTTCTCTTTCAGCTCTCCCCGATCATAGGCTTCATCCATCTACCCATATCATCACGCTTCCGTTGAGGCCACCAAAAACCACTACTCCTCTTAAATCGCTCTGATTATAATCAGGTTGCTTATTGACGCGTAATACGCCACCCGCAAATCGCCAGCTTTGCACTTCTCACTCATCATCATGTCTGCCAACCTGGATAAATCTCTTGACGATCTCGTCGACAATCGCCGCCAGAACAACCGTCGCCGCGTCGGTCGTCGCGCCGGCACCAAGAAGCCTTCCGTCGGAGGCGTCAAGAAGTCTACCAAGGCTACACCCAAGCCTGCTCATCCGACTCCTGTCACTCACTCTGCTTCCAGCAAGATTCTCGTCAGTGGACTGGTATGTTGTTTCCTGTATCCTCTCTTTGTTTTGTTCGTGTGCTAACCTCCTCAGCCTTCCGATGTTTCCGAGGGCAATGTCAAGGTATGTTGATAAGAAGGCCCTCACCTTGGCGTTTCATCGCCTTCTCTTTTCTCGAAAGCCTTGCGGCGCAAACGATTTCGATCCATTTTTCCGGTGTTACCCTTCTCACATCGACGGATGATCCTCGATGCAAGGCACAGACAAGTTGCTCCTTTATCAGTCTCTGCATGATCTTATCGCTGGCGCTGTGCGAGACATGAAGTTGAGCTTTGTCGTAGTACGGTGATGGAGATTCATTGCTCGCGTTGATACCACGGGGAATCCGCCTGCTTTTTTTTCTCTGAGTGCTGTGCCAGGATGATTGATGAAAACTCAACATCCGACTTCTCTTCGGTCGCACGCTTCCATTTCTCCTCTTCCACTTGAGACCCAGACGAGCATCAGCAAGTGCATCATTGAATTTGTGGGACACATGGATATGGCAAACTGAGACCACTTTCCTCAAGACTGCGCTGTCTTTATCACTTTGTGTGAAGAGCCTTTGAGCTATGGGGTGATGACCCAACATGTTACCTTGGGGGATTGCTGTGTCTTACAGCTGTCTCTTGGTGCGTAGACATCCATGGGCAGATGGATCTACTTCGGCTGAGACCGCGTCGATGGCAGCGGCGCGAGATGATATGCTTCTGTCAATCTCTTTGTGAATTTGTGGATGAAGTGGAAACGTGGAGAATGTCTTGTTTACGTGGTTTTACTTTGAAGAGGGATGTTCTTCTTGGCAATGAGCCTCACGCTCATTGGTCTGGGACGGAAGTTTGGATTTGATACTGGAAGATAGGGAGAGACTTGATGATCGATGGAAATTCTGATGCGCTTGCTGGTGCTCTTCTGCCCCTGCTCGTCATCGTTTGCGCCGCCGCCTTTTTATTCGACATTCGAGACCTGCTATCATTGCTGAACCAGAACGCAATACTAATGGTCTCCATCATAGGAATACTTCACCAAGTCTGCGGGCCCTGTCAAACGTGTCATGCTGACCTACAACCAAAACGGCACCAGCCGTGGCATTGCCTCAATTATCTTCAACAAGGCCGACACTGCTGCCAAGGCTGCCAAGGAGCTGAACGGACTCCTTGTCGACGGTCGCCCCATGAAGGTAATCAATCCGCCATAGCTTTTGGTTGGCCAGTGACTGATAACCACATAGATTGAAGTCGTCTTCGACGCTTCTCACGCCCCTGTCGCCCCAGCTGCTAAGCCCCTCACCGAGCGCATTGCGTATGTGATAATCCCACCCTGTTATTTTTACCTTCACTTGCTGATTCATCTACAGCCAAAAGGCCCGTCCTAAGTCTGCCGCTGCCCCGGCCAAGGCCAAGAAGGATACCAAGAACACCGCCACCGCTGAGAAGGGATCCCGCCGTGGCAACCGCGCTGCTGGTGGTCGCGGCCGTAACCCTGGCCGCGGAAAGCCCAAGACTGTTGAGGAACTCGATGCCGAGATGGTTGACTACTTTACTACCGACGCGCCCCCCGCTGAGGCTGCTCCCGCCAACGGCAACGTCGCCCAGGCCAACGCTAGCCAGGACATTGGCATGAACGATGAAATCCTTTGAACAGCTTGGCATGATTGCTATCGCTTTCCTCCATCGTTGCTTCCGCATGATTCAGGTTTCATTGCAGCTTTCGACGACGGTTCTTTATGGTTGATGCGCAGGTCATGTCTTCTATTGACCTTGCTGCCTTTTTTTTTTGCTTCTTTCCATGGTTGTCTTTTTCTACGTTTTTTCTTTTGCTATTACCAGCTTAATTCTTTTTGCTTGCTGCGCAGAAGCCGGTGGAGGAAAGCATGTATCTACAACCAGAACATGACACATCACAAATGGGTACTATTATGAACAAACAACTTCGTCTTGTGCAGAGCACTGAAGCCGTATTCCCATTATCGGTCACGAGTAGTGCTATTGACCAAGACCTGAGAAATCCCATCGCCGGAAAAAAAAAAACAAAAAAAAACAAAAGCCTTTTGATGCTCTGATCAATGCGCCCAAATACCATGCCCAAATTGTCAAGCATAAGATCAAAATACACCAGCCCGAGTCATGACATCATGAAACTGCTCCAAAGTGACACCAGCACTCAGTCCAGCACCACCATTGCCCTCCAAGATCATGTCCTTGAGTAGATCGTCTCCCACGCTATCTTCCTTCAAGTCGCGCGCAATGCGACGCAGATGCGATAGTGTAATGGGACCGCGCGTGCCGCGCGTGAATAGTTGATACGCATCGTCCACCTCGGCCGACACAGCATCATCATCGCGCGAATGTAGCTTCGCAGCCGCTATTGAGACGAAGGGGCTGTAGGGTACGAAGCCGCATGACGTCGGATCGAGGGCGGATATGATTTCGGCGAGCTCGCTCGAGTCTGTGGGTGGGAGGCCAAGAGCCCTGTAGATAATATTAGAGTGTGGCTTTGAATTGGGTATGATGTAGCGTTTGCCAGGGTTGGTGCGGAGTGCGGTAGATTGGAGTTTGGAGATTGGGGAAAAGGCTTACACTAATGCCTTGCGCACATCTTCTCGGGGCAGCACGCCTTCCTTCTCATCTGGAAAGTTCTCGTTCTTATCTGAGAACATATGGAAGACTTCTTTGATCTCATTTTCTTCCTCGGCTGTGATGTTGTTCTCTTTTGCGAGCTTCGATGCACGCCCACGTTTCGGAGCTGGTGCTGAGCTGGCGGCAGCTCCACGCCGCTTTGGAGGCTGTGCGCGTGTCAGACAGACTTTAAGAAATGGCTTTGCTCAGGCTTACCATTCTGTTCACTAGGAAATGTTGGGGTTGCAGAGAATCCGAAGTTTTGAAGTGGGGAGAGAGCTATGTCATAGCGCCAAGCAACAGCACTTTTTATCGACAATCTCCGTTTTGATCTATAGAATCTCCCGACCTCCAAGGTAAAATGTATGTAAAATGTCCATGGCAGCATCACGGGTTTGTGTAGCTTGACTAAAAAAATCCATTGATGTATGCCATTTGTGCCATTTTACATGGTTCCGGACATCCAAGTCGAAAGATAGGCATAATGCATAGCAACTCCGAAATTCCTTTGTCAACAGCAAAGAACGATAGTCTCGAAGCCCTTATTGTATCCACGGTAGGTACTTTATTCACTGTGTTCACTCGCCCAAAGCTCAACATGGTGCTGAAGTTGGCGTAGAAAACGGTCGAAGGCGATCGCAGTGATGTTGCTGACGTTATCGCACTGCAGCCTTCCAGCCCTCAAGTGCCTGCCTCTTTATCCCTAGGTCTCTTCTACATTGGAGATCCCTTTCCTTTCATTTTATCTTCACTTGAAAGAGCTCAGCCATGGATGTTCAACTCTATGTCTATGACCTGTCAAAGGTGAGCTTCTCACCATGATAGTCTGGGACCTAATGACTAACCTCAAATATAGGGTCTGGCACGAATGGTATGTACACCTGGGCACTGGTGCAAATGAAGAGTATTCACTAACATTGATAGTACTCTCTTGCTCTTACGGGGACGCAAATGGATGCCATCTATCATACGTCTATCGTGCTAAATGGTATTGAATACTATTTCGGCCAAGGAATCCAGACTTCTGTCCCGGGGAGTACTCACCATGGACAACCAATGGAAGTCGTGAAATTGGGTACCACGGAGCTCCCGAGTGATGTTATTGAAGAATATCTCGGTTCATTAGCGACCATTTACACACCCGAGGTCTGTTCCATCATGGCGAGAGTTGCAATCATCTCAAGGGGACTTACTGATTATGTGTGTTTAGTCCTATGATCTTTTCCTGCACAACTGCAACAACTTCACCCAAGACTTTTCAATGTTCCTTGTTGGCAAAAGTATCCCAGAGCACATCATCAACCTGCCTCAAACATTCCTTGAGACGCCTTTTGGGCAGATGATGAAACCTCAAATCGAGTCAGCTCTGAAAGGTGTCACCCAAGGTACCGGACCAAGTCCTATTCCTGGTCCCAGTGCTCAATCCGCTGCTGCTGCCCCGGCTAGACAAAAGTCTGTTGTGCCCTCAGCGGGCACAGTTCGCGTGGTGAGCAACCTCAACCAGCTAGACAATGAGCTCAAAGGCGCGTCAAATTCCTGTGCAGTCATATTCTTCACATCATCAACATGTCCTCCCTGCAAGGCTGTTTACCCAATCTATGATGAACTCGCAGCCGAGGCCGGGGAGCGAGGTACGTTGATCAAGGTTGATATCAGCGTAGCTCACGATGTGAGCATGAAGTACGGTGTGCGTGCAACACCCACATTCATGACTTTTGTGCGAGGCGAGAAGCTCGATGAGTGGAGTGGAGCTTCTCCACCTCAGTTGGCTGGAAACGTACGAATGTTGCTTGAAATGACATACCCAGCGCATCCCCATCGTCAATTGCGCCTCCCAAGCCTCCAGCGGGAAATAACAAACTTTGTCACATATAAGAAGAGCCCACCACTCGACAAACTGCTTCAAAAATTACCCGTTGCATTCAAGGAGGGATCGGGTGTCGCAGAGGTGATCGAGTTTGTCAGACTTCAATCGTCTGGGAACACTTCCGCGGCTGATATCAGGGTCCCTGACTTGCACACTTTTGCCACCACCCTGAACTCGGTATACTCGACACTTCCTGGTGACAGCCACTTTGCAGTGGTTGACTTAATCCGCCTTCTCCTGTTGGACCCCCGTGCAAGTGGCTACTTCGCGGAAGAAGCAGGGCATGCAACTCTGCTCACTCTCCTTGCACCCCTAGCCCAAGACGACCTATCCTCGTCCCCATACAATCTTCGCATCGTTGCACTCCAACTCGCCTGTAATCTCTTCAGCACACCTCTCTACCCAGCACAACTGACTACTTCATCTTCTCCCCTCCGCGCGGCTTGTCTCAGCTTGGCGACCAATTCCCTCCTAGACTCACATGCTAGTCTCCGTGTTGTCGCTGCCTCGTTTGCATACAATCTTGCTGCGTTCAACCACAATGCCCGCTTTGGTGGAAATGATGATCCATTACCGGAAGAAGATCAGGTTGAATTGAGCGCATCCTTGCTTGAGGCTGTTTCGCGCGAAGATCAGAGTACCGAAGCGCTGCATGGTCTACTGTATGCCTTGGGACTATTCGTTTACGAAGCACCAATGGATGGGTCTCTGGTCGATCTTTGTCGTGCGATGGGCGTGGCAGAGACTCTTTCCGAGAAGATGAATGTCCAGGCCGTGAACAAGGAACCTCTCCTGAAAGAACTGGGCAGGGAATTGTTTAGCAAGGGGTTGTAATAGCATCAGGATTGGCCTAACTTCACGGGTAGAATCTTTTACTACCATAGTATCATAGAATTGCATTTTAGTAGCTTTCATTACACAAAGATGTTGCCTTCTGCGACAAATGCAGCATGGCCAGTAAGCTTGATGGTCGACACCTTCTTCCTCTCGTCATCTAGGATCACATCCACAATCACCAGACTATCCCTCCGCATTTCGATGCCCTGGTCGATGCGGAATCGATGGTGTCGGCCCTTGTGAGCATTTGACAGCGCGATATAGGCGCCCAGGGAACTCCCCCCACTGCCACACGCAGGGTCTTCCAGATCGATGGCAACCATGCGTACACGAAGGTTCCATACCACCAGATCTTCTTCCTTGTGGCATCCAAGGTGGCGATGATACATGACGCCAGTGAACATAGGGCTCCATTCCTCGTCAAGATCAAGGGCCGGACTTCCATTGGGGCGGATATTGGCAAAGACATCAGGTCTTTCAGTAAGATCCACCAACGCATATGTCACCCCCTTGACCACTGAGACCACAGGCGAGCTCTCGGGTACGCCTGTCAGATCAGAGGCTTTGGCCAGAGCCGTTTGGACGGGAGAGATATGATTGAGTGTTGCTGGCTGTTGGTGAATGTGGATGTTATGCGGGACTTCGGCGGATACGGTCTTTTCGGCTACATCATATTCGATTGGGACGGGGCCTGCTTTTGTGATGACGGTGAGAGATTTGGAGTCTTTGAGGTCGGCCGATAGTTGGCGGAAGAGGAAATGGCCCGTGCCAATGATGGGATGGCCTGCAAACTCCATCTCGTTGACAGGTGTGAAGATATCGACTTTCGGGTTGCCATTTTCATCCGCAGGGTGTAGGAAGACGGTTTCGGAGAGGTTGAACTCATTCGCGATTCTTTGCTTTTGCTCCTGCGTTAGGTTGATATCGGCGACTTTTACAATGGCGACTGGATTGCCCTTGAATCTATCGTGACACTGGTAAGCATTGAATCCAATGAATATGTCGAATTGATGTACCTATTTGATGTAAAGACATCCAGGATGACTAGAGGTAGTATTAACACCAGGCCTTTGATACAAGTTGGGGCTCATCTACCATAGGGTGCACTTTGTTCGGGCATGATGGTTCAGGGTATCCGAGATGGATGATATTACGTCCAATGCATCACATCCAATGTATTATAAATATTGGATTTAACCTCAACTTAGACTTCGAGTCATTGTTACAAATCAACATATCCACCCGTGGACTTGAGTACCTCGAAGGGCGTCGGCTTTGACATCGGCTTTGACATCGGCTTTGGCTTCGGTTATCATCGGAACACAAACATCTACGAAGTATTCAAAAACACCGTTTTTCTTTTCCGATGCAGAATTTGATTGCACAAGATAAGATAGGCGAGCGTGAAGTCATTTTAAAGTGAACGCTGTTTGAGATCCAACTTCTTCAACTTCAACATCACATCAGCCCAGGAGCACAACAGCAGCCTGACACCTCGGCTACTCACGGTCATCAGTCATCACACAAATACCTCACAGACGTGGGATTGATAGACACTCTAACCTATCATGGACAACACCGCGCATCACATCGTCGCCATTGAGGGCGTTCATTGCCCAATTCCGGAATTCGATCTCCCAGGGCCCCATACTCGAGTCGTTCACCGGTTGACAGCTCAATCAGAGCTTCCCGAGCGTGTCAAAGATGCCACGATTATTATCACCACAACGACCCGCTTGACAGCGGAAACTCTAAGCCCAGAGAACACCCCAAAACTACGCCTCATAGTGATCATGGCGAGCGGCACCGACTGTGTCGATGTAGCTGCTGCGACAGCTCGAGGAGTCACTGTATGCAATTGCCCAGGTAGCAATGTTGCCAGCGTCAGTGAACACGCCATTGGACTTTATTTTGCAGCTCGGCGGAAGTTCGTTGAACTCCATAATGCCACAGTCGCTATCCCCTCAGATCCATCACTTGATACGGAGTGGAAGACCCGTGGCTCATTGCTCAGTCGGGTCCGTGCACCCGATGGAAAAGCACCAATGCTGTGTAGCGATGAGACAACTTGCATTGTTGGATATGGATCCTTGGGGAAACATATCGAGAAAATGGCGAAGGGTCTTGGTATGAATGTGATTATCGCTGAGCGCAAGGGCATATCCCCTCGGCCTGGCCGAGTCGGATTTGAAGAGGCTTTAAAGATGTCGACAGTGGTGATTTTGTGTTTGCCCCGGAGCGCCGATACTATCAACATGATCTCCACTGCGGAATTCAAGATGATGTCACCCCATGGATTGCTGATCAATGTCGCCAGAGGTGGTATTGTCGACGAGCAAGCCCTGGTTGATGCTCTCAAGAGTGGTGCAATCTCCGGTGCGGCAACGGATGTCTATACCAAGGAACCTGCTGGGAGGGGAGACTCTCCTTTGCTTGGCACCGAGGCAGTGGGATTGAACTTGACCCTGACTCCTCATCTGGCGTGGTATTCGGAAAACACATTGCAAAATCTCACGGCCGCTGTGAAGACCACCATTGAGAAATGGTGTCGTGGTGAGACCATCAATCAAATCCTCTAAGAGGTGGAGCCCTGCTGTTGTTAGAATGATAAACTATAGAACTATACATACCCTGTGAATATTGATTTTCAGCACGCTACATTCTCAAGCTGTCTTTCTGAACTTGAATATCCAAGAACAATAATGGGTCGATTTGCTGCCTCGAGTCGATGCAAAAGAATACTGGCCTGTATAGCTTGCTCTCAACTGAATCAAGACGCTGCAGTTTCAGTTGACTATTCGGCGTGTTCAACAATGAAAGCTCTCGTTAGCTATTCAGAATCATCGTATAGTGTCAACAGCACGGCTCGTACGCCCCGATGTTTTCATTGATAAGGGGCCAAATCTACTATTAGGCATTAAAAAATGTTCATTAATTATCGGGTTCAAGAAAAAACGCAAAAAGGAAATGGCAACGGAGAGACAGACGACTTGAGGTTTCCAGTCTCGTTCTCACCAGGACCGAAAGCTCTTGTCGTATCAAACTTCCCCACAATCTCCCCGCAGCCAAATCTGCCATGTGGCTATGGAAAGGGTTACACAACGGCAGTGCGAAGTATCAAAGTGATAGAGAGAGAGTTGGCTCCTCATCTCCTTCTTTCAATTTACTAAAACATTTACTTACAGCACCATTCGCCATCTTTTGGTCTTCTTTCGAAAGGCTCCAAAATAACTGCTTGCTCGATCAACATCGATCACAATCTTCCGAGAACGAATCGGAGTCATAGCCCCCAAAAACGGATACCATGGGACCTCGAAATGGCATAGCGATTTGCAAAATGGGAAGAATATCGGTCACATTCTGGGGCTTATTCTGTGGGCCTCGTTGCTGACCGATAGTTGGCTAATATGGCTATAGTCTTTGCTCCGGCGGCTTTGTCTGGGGCTATTGTTTCCCTGTTATTCGCTGGGGGTCTCAACACTCCAGGTCTGAGTCTTGCATCGGCTGCTCTTTTGGACTGTGTCTTTGCCCACGATCTCACTGTTGGTTCTATCACATAATGCCTAGTTTCCTAGATCCATGCAAGGCGTACAGGGGTTGGTTCATCTGGGCATCTCTTCATCCGGTATGCCTTGTGGTCATTCTGCTGGCCTCCAGGAGCGAAGGGTCGCCCTGTTTTAAAAGATGGCGCTCTACCCGGGCCAAAAATGTTGGCCAGTGTATCTTCCAGGTATTAGGATGCCTCATTCTGGCCCAGCAGCTTTGGGTTGTGTTGGATCAAGATGTACCAGTTACTGATAACAGTACTGTCCGCCACATTTGGATCTCAGCAAGGCTACGAGTAGGAAGTCATGAGTTCCTACATGTGAATGCATGCAAACTCGATACCTAGGTAGGTCCAAGGATACTTCCATTTCCGTCCCCCCTGCAACAATATTGGGAGTTGTGTCCCTTATCAGACTCATCCTGGCCTGTTGTTGTTCCGCCTGGAGCCGCGCATGATAGCACATGGGCTCTGATATCTCGACTTGTCCAATCATTCCAATCAACCAGGGCCGTTAGAACGGGGTTGGTAGAGTTTTCAGGCTATGATGAAGGTATTTCAGTCAGCACATGACTCGGCCTTGGGACTGTCCAACAATGACACGCTACCAATTACCAGAGTTGGGCCCTCATTTGGCATATGTCAAAGTGATTCTTATTGTTAATAATATTACTTAAGTATAAGATTACTTATTTCTTTTTTCTGTTAGAAATCAAAAATCTACAAGAAAAGGAACAATACCCGCCGGTACTCCATACCCCAACATTAACCCGAGCCGAAATGAACATCAAGTTGTGGAGGGGTAAAGCGGTAAACACTACCAATTTAAGCGTCCGCCGTAAGTTTCCCTTATTACCCGCCGAGATATTCCGCAAAAGAACTATGACTCAAAAAAAAAGATCAGTAAATCAGGTTGCAATAATCCCCTCTCTCCGGGATTGTGTTCGGCACAGTCACATCGTAAATGACAAATCCGTAAGATTAACAGCCCCGGCGCCCCATATCAGCCTCTGTGTTGCGACGATACCTGCAGGGCCTGTCGGACAGACAATAAGCTCTTGCAGCCTCACTGCCGGGATTTGGCTTTCTGGCGGTTACGCGGGGCGAGACACGAGGCGGACAGGGCTGATCGACGGGTGCTGGAATTTCTATTTCGGGGGTTTGCTCGTAGGTTACATCTCCACGAACGTGGCATTGGGGGTACGGGGGAGAGACAAGGTTAATCAAATATTATTATTGAATATCTGACAGTTGGGTACAAGTATCTTAGTCTACTTCGGAAGGATTGGGAATCAGGACATGGTGAATAGTGAGGCCAGTTAAGTGAGGCTACCTAATAACGTGCTAAGAGCCAACGGCTCTGATTGGGATGCCCAACATAAAGATAGTATGAGTACATATTATGGGGCGAGTGGCGCAATGTAAGAAGCAATCAGATACAGGAATAATAACAGATGGGGGGTATACAGGATGGGGTATTGGAGCTCGGAAACATCGTTAGAGAGAAAAGGCAAGGAAAAAGCAA
This sequence comes from Penicillium salamii, assembly GCA_911197225.1. Classification (NCBI taxonomy): domain Eukaryota; kingdom Fungi; phylum Ascomycota; class Eurotiomycetes; order Eurotiales; family Aspergillaceae; genus Penicillium; species Penicillium salamii. The sequence goes on from CAJVOY010000076.1 coordinate 1,653,144, forward strand.
AGGCTAATGGGAAACACCGGGTTGGAATGCAGAACGGGAGAAAAAAAATCGCTGAAACGAGAAGGAAATGAGTCAAAGACCAGCGGTGTGAAGAAGATCATTTCGCGAGAAACCGCCGTCAGCGCCATTAGGTAAGCTGCGGGGATCGCATCATCCCAAGGAAATGGAGATGATTGACGTCCGAGATCGGAATCGTCGATTCGAGAACAAAGCGGGTATCACGGCATGGGGCCTGAGCCTCCATGAAATTAAACGATAAGGTAATGGGTAGTGACAAGAAGTTGGTTGGGGCAGCGCCTGCGCTGCACCGGTCAGGCCGGTGAGCTTAGTGCGTGGAAACCTTGGAGGCCGAGTGAGCGCGTCGCTTTGGGGTTGGTACGACCCGACGCTTCTTGCGCTTTGTGTCGCGCTCGATGACGGTCTGCTTTTCCTGACGCAAGGCGAGCGTGGCGCGGGCGTGGGCGTCGACCTTGGCCATAAAGTTGGCGCGATCTTGTTCCTCGGCGATGGCGCGCATGCGCTGGAGCTGCTGCTCCATGGTGACGGAGCACATGGGCTCGGCGGCCGGGGTTTCTTCCACTTCCTGTTCGGTGCCTGCGTTCTCGGGCATCCAGAGGAGGTCGTCATCAGAGAGGTAGGCGCTGGCGCAGGAATCCATTGAATCATTGGTGGAGAGTGAGGGTCTGTTGGGCCATGATGGGAAGGCATATGCTGCGCCCTGTTCACTAGAAAAAGATGATTTGCGAGGGTTGATGTCGAGAAGAGAGTCGGTAGGAGTTGGTGGCGGGGCGAAGAAAGGGCTGGAAACCGTGGATTCGAAAGATCCGGAGCTACCACTCCAGCAAAAAGTGACCTGTGCTGGATCTGTGCTGGCGATGGGAGCCGCCGCTTTGGGAAGCGACATGGCTTGTAGGCGTGACTGAATAGGAATCATGTTGTGGTTGTATGCTGTGAAGGAGTCGAAGACAGCCTGGACCAAGTGGGTCCTGAAGTTGTAGGTAACAACAGAGTGAAGTTGAGGTGATGAAAGTGAAGGTGAAGAGAGAGAGAGAGAGAGAGCCGAGGGGAGTGTTTATCAATAAAAGTGAAAGAGGGTTGATATCAAAGCCGGGGAAGACTTCTAGACCACCCGGACTCCCTTGCAGGTGAAAATGAAAATCAAAAAACCAAATAATCAAAAATAAATCAAAAAAGGGAAAAGTAAATAATAAATTAATTTAAAAAAAAAGAAAAGAAAAAAAGAAAAACGAGAAAAAAGCAAAATCAGAACAATCAGACGGAAGCAGCTTCCGTCAAAGCACGTCGATCAACGAACTGATCGGCCTAAAATAAGAAAAATAATAAATAATAAATCCCAGGCCTTTGAATTGTGATCTGGAGTCTGTCACAGTTGCCACACCCGATTTTGTACGAGTAAATCTTAAGGCCGGAGTATTCTATCTGGCACTTTATACGGAGTACAGAGCACTCTGTACCTATAGATTCAGAACTTTAGAAGTATTTTGGAATTTTGAATATTTTGAATATTTGTAAAGGCTGTTTGATCGACTTCACCGCTCAATTTCCGCCTAAACGCCTCAGGGATCTGACCGTTTGGCGATCCAACACGTCAACACCGTTCTTTGACAGTTTGCTAGCAAAGTTGAGAGATAAGAAAGACCAAAAGTCGGAACTTGCCACAGGGGAGGGTTCCTGTACTTATCCGGAGGGCTAGTATTTATGTACTCCGTGAGGACTAGGGCTCCGGAGTACTCTCGGTGATTCAAAGGTGTTCGTTTCTCCACTCCCTCGGGACCAGTCTAGAGCCCGTGGAGAATCGCCTTAGAACGTAAAAAGTGGCCCCTTCGAAAATGGGTAACGGTTTCCGCTCCGAAATGCTCCCCATCTTTCGGCTAAATGCAGTTCCCTCGGCAATTTGCTTGTGCCTGTTTCGCTTATTGTTCTAGACGTTTTGAATTCCTTCATAGGAGATCCCGGTAGATGGAGTACACTGTTAGCACTACTCTTTACTCCGTACTCCATACGAGTAGAAGGGATTTCGCCGTGTCTAATGATTTTTGCACGAATCAACAGCTCCACAGTTCCGCCGAGGCCCCGGTGGATTTTCGGGAATCCTTAAATCAATACTCGCACTACACAGGCCTAGATCGTCGGTCCAGACTCAAAACAAAGAGATTTCCCATCTCTCAATTCTCTCCTCTGATTTGGGGGATTTCTCTTTTTTTCTTTTCTTTTTCTTTTCTCATTTAAATTTTTTCCCCAGTCCCGATCCCACATTACCTACGTAAGCACTCTTATTCGATCTTTAGGGCTTGGGCAATTATGATGCGCCAGATGACTTGCGTGATGCAAGCCTAGCGGAAACACATGTCCTTCCCCGGAAGACTAAGTGGAGCAGTCCGTTACCCTGGGAGTCTGATTCACCCCCTTTTCGGCCCAAGATCGACAACCCCTTCGAACCCATCATATCGACCTCCCCTTGGCCCATCGAGGACATCGATTTTGACCCTTGATACGATTGCCCGCATGTAGTACTTTGGCTGTCTGCTACAGATCTACGGAGTACTCCGTATTGCAATGCGATTCCGCCTCCTACGTACTTACGGAGTACCAATTGATGCTTCCCCGTCCCGTCCGTCGGGGAACCAGGGGCGTGGATGACCCAGGAAATCATATTGGGTCGACATGACAGCTCCACTGGGCCTCGGACTAATGAAATCATATTCGATACGGCTTACTCCGTGAACGGGAGCTGTGAGAAGAGCTGCGTGGGCTGCGAGAGCTGAGCTTTGTCTGGGGGACGGCCCGCGATCCAGCGCGTCGCGTCGGACCCTCCCTTTTTTCCAGTCTCTGGTGGGTTTCAAGGGATTTGCGACGCGTGCCCTTGTACCTGTCTCCTGGGTTTTGTGGAGACGGATAATGTCATGGGTTCCGCGGAACCTCCTGAGTGATCTCCGGCTTTGTTATTAGGCTCCCGGAAGAGAAGTACTACTGACGTTGGGCGCAAAAGGTTCTAATTTTCAGGAGCGAGAGCGAGAGCTCGGCTTGTGGATTGTCTATTATTCATTGCCTCGGCTTTGGGTCTTGATGGAGCTTTGTGAAACCCGGCTTGCGAGACAGGTTTACTCGCATATGTCTGTAGTGGATTGTAACACATGCAGTGAGACTCTGTAGAGCTTGATCTGCTATGAATTTTGAAGCTCTTGCTCTTTCGTACATTGCACTGTACTCCATACAGTAGCTACGGAGTACATGTTGTGAGGTGCAGGGGCTCGGATCCACAGTCGCCCTTCCAGCCATTCTAGGGTTTCCCTGCAGCTCTAGCTGCAGTTCATATGTACGATCTCAGAACTAAAATCGCAAGGACAGATGGTCGGGTCTGCTCTTGCATATATACAATGACACTGCGTAAAGGAAGGAGCTAAATACTCCATTTACATTGGGCCTTTTGCACAACATCACATATTTCTCAAAAGAGTAGGAGTAACAGCGACCGAATATATTTTCACGCCGACCGAGGTCTACACCTCGGTACTCCGGACTTACGAGGATGAGGTAGCAGAGAATGTGCCATCCTAAGTAATTTCCGACTTCTGACTCACCGAATTCAGCCACATTGGGACATTCAATCTCACATGTACGGAGTATTCACAAGATAATCTCAGGAATGCTGGTCTAGATCCGGCTGATAATAAGCATAGTCTGAACCATGGAACGCCCCCATGGGGTCCCGGGTATCAGATTCCGACCCACCCTTTGACTTTTGCGGGGACTTGAAGAATGTGAGTTGACATGTACGGAGTACGCTCTGCAGTTCTTTTGCAGTGTGACCCAGCTCCCTTCCGGGTTCCCATCCGCGCTGTCTCTTGCAGCGATCGGCCAGGGTGTGATGGTAGTGGCTGGTTTACGGTGTGTAGAGAAGTGTGAGGCTTGCACATAGGGCGCCTCCCCATATGTATATTAAACCTGTATACAGCGCCTCTGATTCATAGTGTACGAGTACTTGATAGACATGAACCGCACGGATGACACCGTCGTAAGCCGTCATCTGCTCATTACTTGATTGTGAGATCAGACAGCGCTTCCCGAGACCGCCAAGTTACGCATTGCCATTGGATGTTAACTGCAGCCTTTGACTCTTCCACTGACTCCAATCATCTATGTTTGACTCAGAACCTTCCCGCCTTGCGACCGTGGAGGGTATCTGCGTTGACCGATTTTTGCCACCGGGTAGCATGTCGTTGCCACGGTCGCGTTTCTGCATGATTTGGGATGACTCTAAAAATAATATTAAACAAAAACAAATAAGCACCAACAAAAGACCCGGCCAGATCAATGAACCTTGAAAGTCGACCCAACTCAAGTCTCATGGCAAATACAGATAATCATCCACTTTCGAGAACGTTCGTAATGCAGTATGTGTAGACCCGTGCAGCAGAGTCCCGTTACATTGTAGATGCGCCTGCGTAATTCTTCCAGTTGCCCTCTTTGGCATAGTCAGCAATCGCTTTGTCCTAGCCGTTGTCTGTACACATCCGAACGATGCCCGAGGGGTGTTTCGATCGGTGAAAATTTCATTTCGAGCTGGGCAGGGACATCCGTGGGATGCGCGTCTAGATGATACGGTGAACATTGCTGAAGAACGTCCTAAACGTGCATTTCGAATCTTATGCATGACTGATGGACATTGTCCGAGTGCTTATTGTATTGGTTGGCGGGGCTCTGGAAGCGCTCGACCGACATGGGGTTGCTGGTCGCTGGCTTTCCCCGATGCACGCTCGGATAATTAGAATGGCGGTGAATTGTGTCTACTTCCTATTTGATACATAGAGCTTAGGATTCTCCAGATGTTTGTCAAAGCTTTGGACTAGACTTAATTTCCGTTGGTTGTGGCTGACATTGTTTGATCGGGTCCTGGAGGGGTTGCTAGGTATCTTCATCTTCACCGTTGTTTCATTGTTAGGCGCAGGAATAGATTATGCACGACTTGTAGGGAGCTCCTGTTATCGCGAGTCATGGTTCATGCTATGCTATTGGACATTGGAGTTCAGATATGCATTGAACCGACATCGGCACCTAACAATATACATATCTGGCTGGAGACAATCACGATCTTACACCTGCTCGAATGAAATCCCTCCCCCTCCCCCCTCTCTCGTTGATCTAATCTAACTAAGTACGGGAACCTTGGAAGGTTTCAGCGGCATTCAGTTTCAAAGTGTATGCATATGCCCTAGAATTTTGGCTTTCCTCGGGCACTATTTCCCAACAGATGATGATGAGGCCCAACTGCCCGGAGTGATTCACATTGGGATATGCGAAGTATGACAAAGAGCCCAGCTGATCAAGAAATGACAGTTCTTCACAACTCAGCAGCTTACTCAATAACTTGGAAAGAGCTTAGGATAATCTACTTGAAGCCCCACAGAACCACAGCGCTGTAGTGCCCGTGAAAAAAAGTTGCATCTCATTATGGTATCCGAAACTCCGAGTAACAAAGCACCAACGCCGGCCTTCTGGCAGCGACCTAAATTCCCCTCACACAGACATTGAAAACGAAGATGAAAAAGAAGACGAATCAGAAACATCAGACGAGGCACTTAGAGTCGGAACAAGAGGTGTAGCTGAACATGGTCTCAAAACCCATCTCCGATCAACACCCACTCCCTTGATAGGGATCCAAGAATGGTTGATATGTCGCCTTCCAATCTCAACCCGACACTCCCCAAATACATTCTCAAGCCGACGATCAAGTTTACTCTCCTTATGGACTCGATCCTCGCCCTGGAAAAGCTTTTGTCTTCGCTCAGACACAATGACCAAATCACATTCGAAATCATTCAGATACATCGACGCGACCTCCAGCCGTAGACTGTCCCAGTCGATATTATCAGGAACCCATTCTTGAACTGACTGCAATGTACCCGGCTCGTACACCCATTTCGGTGCCCAGAGCTCGAAGTTGAGCGGCATCCTGATGCGTGACCGTCCACTCCATAGGATCCATTTGTTGCGTGTTGGTACCAAAGTGCTGCGCCCTTGCAGGAGCTTCAGAATGTGGCCCATTCGGAGAAACTCCGAGTCTGGGTTGACAGCTAACTTTGTGAATTCGGAATCAGATCTTCTGACTATTTCAAGGACCCCAATTGATGACGTTGGGGGTTGTTGTAGAAGCATCTGTTTCCAGCTGGCGTCTTTCCGCAGGTAGGCCTTCAGCCTCAGCCGATCTGATTCACGCAGTGGAAACCTGCTCACTTCGGCCTTTGAATCTGAGTTTTGTTGCTGCTTAAGGAAAAACTGGACCCAGAGGATATCCTCTAGAAGTGGATTGCGAGACCGTTGACAAGAGCATGATGCTTGAGATTTGGATGGCCTGAGGAAAAGATATTCTTGAAGACTTGGTGATGATTTGATCGTATCATTCCAACCACGGCATACACGCTGACCGGATGTCACAAGGGTTCTCATGTCTGTATGCAGAAGGATGTTCTCTAGGAGCTCGTTGATGGAGAATATGGCATGGGGCTGTGGGGAAGGGTTGCTGTTAGACATGGTGTATTACACGGGTGTCTCCAAAGAAAATGCAACTGGAGACTGATTAGCAGATTGTTCAGCTTTTGAATGTTCGGACGTGGGGAGCTTATACTTTGTGATCAGATAAAGTGAGGACCCGGGGATCTACCGGGGATCTGCCGCGGATCTGTATAGTTCGCTCGCAATTTCAATGAATCAATTCTAGTGGAAGAGAAGAGCCAGTTGATAGGCAAGAATTGTATCAAATAATTCAAGAAAGAATTCGAGAGGACTCAATATGTTTGACTACCGAATACCCCGGAAATGTGAGTGGGGGTTGTCTGATGCCATAGTGGCTGGCCCCAAGGTACCTGATTAGGTGATTCCGAATCGCCGTGATGGGGCGTGTTCTACAAGGTGCTCACATCCAAATATGGCAATAATCCTTCTTATCAAGCTTGGCAAGAAATCATTTGAGTGAAAGTCGCCAGAGGCGAAGACCCATGCACGGCGGTCATCTACACAAGCCAAACCGCTGCTTATCGACCGAGCCATTGAGCAGAGCCATTATTCAGAGGTTATGACAAGCGGGAATACAATGTAAGGAAAATTGAGTTGATAAAGTTCATTTGTATCATGACAAGAATGGTTCAGGTTACCTACAAGTACATCATCATACATAAAAATTCACTCCCTGACACCATACGTCTTGAAAAACCAAAGCATTGAACGAGACTGTCGTTGGGTATCATGATGCAAAAGCGGCCTTTACGGCACGACTATGCAGGGTAAAAAAAAAGACAACCAGAAGACAAACCATAAGAAATCTGGCGAAAGAGAAGATAGAAACGTGTCATATGGCAGTCGCAGGGTGCGATTCGGTATCATCCTTGGGAGGGAGGTAGGCGTCACAAACAGTTTGCTCTTTAGTGTGAAGGAGGTTGCGCGGAGCCTCCTCCGAAGGCATCGAGATGCTGGTCGCACGGGTGGAAGACTCAAAGTCAGTAACTGTCGATGAAGCGGAGATGTCCTCCATGAGACTGTCCGCGGGGATTTTTGACATCTCAAGAGGATCATCATCGCCTGAGGTGAGGGAAAGATACTCCTCCGTGGATGGGGACTGGGAACGAAGCTGGGTGGACTCGTCGATAGCCTCATAAAACAACATGAAAGCACCTCCTTGGGACATCACATGCCCTTCGCTAACCATTTCAACATCATCGTCACTGAGTCGCCACCAGCGCTCAGGTTTATCTTGGTCGCCCTCGGCTTGGAGAATTTCATCCGGGGGAGGGGCCGTGAACTCTGAGGTGGGGTATTTCCGATAACAGATGTAGTGTCCGTTTTCATGGCGACCGTAATGGGTTATCACAGCTCGGAGTTCATACAGCCTGCTAGATATCTCAATCGATTCGCCGAGCTGCGGAATCATAGACTTGGAGGGGTTGGTCTCCCATTCCTCAAGGATATCACCAGACTCGCCGGCAGCTCGAGTTCCAAGACACCAAGAATTTAGATCGATGGTTGGAGGAAACCGGACTGACGCATAATTCTTCCTCAGCATGCCGGTCATCTCGTCGAAAAGGCTGCGATTAATATGGATTGCGACGCACTGAGGAGCTCTTGCGATCACTGCTTGTCGGGACTTGGTGGTATTGACCCGGTCCCTGGAGGGAATGTGACACTTTTGAGCCAATGTGTTCTCGCTGAAGTCTTTATTCTCCAGGGCATGATTGACCTCCTCTAGTCTGGAGAGGGCCGACAGTCTCACGCCTTCAAGAGGTTGGGGTGTTTCGGAGCTGGTTGACTGGCTCCGATTTTCATCACCAAGACCGTCGAGTAAGTTGGTCAGCTGCTCTTTTTTATGCAAAAGAGTGCACTTGGCGCACTCCACACCTTCGATAGGCTCAAGCGTCATGTATTGATCCAAGCATTCGCGGATGTCGTATTCGAGTTTTTCGCCAAGAGGGACCGTGAGACAGTTGAAAGGAATGAGTGAAAGGCCCTCTGAATAACCGCAGTCCATACAGCCAACTCGTTGAGCTAACAAACCTTGCAGAGGATTGTGAAGAAAGCCCAGGGCTGGTGATGCCATGTCATTTTTCTCAGAGCAGGATTCATCATCGAAGCTACCTTGCACAATGTGTTCTTCGGGTCCCACCATCTTCAAGCCCGCATTGGTCGTCTCTCCATGTGAAACTAGCTCAGCCTCCACGTCGATCTGATGAATGATCTTGGAGAAGTATTCCTGCGCATCTTGCTGTTGCCAGCTGCTCATCGAATCCAAAGGTTCCGGAACCCAAAACCTTTTTCCATGGTTCGAAGCGCTGTTCAGACTATTGATCAGGTTGAATAGCGCAACGTGTGTCTCGAGGAAGCCTTTTGGTGGAGCGCTACCCATGTTGCGTCCCAAAAAGTTCATCAGGGACCTCAGAGACGCCAGACCTTGCATCACACTGTTTTGAAAACATGAATTATTCCAATTTCCTAGGCCCGGTGGTGCCCCGTCCCTTGTCGATCCCAGTAGAGCATTTCCGAGATTCGAGAAGGATTGAGGCCGAGGGAGGGAGGCAAGGGAGCTGAAGCTGCCGGTGCTGGCCATCATACCACCAAGAATTCGCATCATGGCGTCTTTCTTTTGTTTGAAGGGCAGAGACGCGCCTTGGGAGATAGCTTCAGTGTCGGCCATGCAGGGATCCATTGCGACAATGATTCGGGACGGGATGATATAGACAAGGAAGTCTCTGGGGAGGCAGAGTAGCGATATTGGGGCGCGACCTAAGTAATCTAGTAAGATGAAGACAAAACACAGTGCAGTGAGGCCGTATGCAATCACTGGGTTGTTCTCTAGCATCCCACGAGCGGTTTCATAACTGCGGTTCATGTAGTCATTAGGATTGTTTGAAACGGTGTCAGGATGCCCGTATCTTTTGTTCATTGTAGAGATAGCCGAATGAATTGCCACCGCATAAACACAAGGTCGATGGGCGGTAGCATGGGCTAATGCAGAAAGTGAGCGGAAAAGACGCGCTTGCAAAGAAGTACTCCGTATACAAGGCGGGCTGCGTTACTGGTCGTTATCGCATTCCGTAAAAATTTTTTTTATCGATAGCGGCTCCCCCACAGTGGATTGCATATTCTTCAAAACAACCACCATGGCGAAGAGCAGATGTAAGTTGGCTATTAACTTCGACTTTCCATTGATCTTGCTATGTCTAACATTTACTAGCTCAAGTTGCCCCGCGCTCCCGCGCAGCACGAAGAGCAGCGTCTCCAAGTATGGACCTTGACAAGTCTGTGACTTCACTGCCCCGAGCCGAATCTCCGAGTACCCAGGGCCCTGCTGTTCTGGCTGATCGTGCCAACGCCGGTGTCATGAAAAAGCAAAAGAAGAAGAACGACAAAGTCTCAAGGGCCCAGCGGCTGAGACAACAAAAGGGAATGGACAGAGCCGAGGCGGTGTTAGATCAATTGGAAATCAAGAAAGCTAAAAGCTTCGCTCGTGCGAGAGTCGTCGATGGCCGAAGGGTATGATTACACAGTCTCGGTTTGGTCTGGTATACAGGTGCTGACAACGAAACAGGCTGACTGGGAGGAGACCAACCGTAAAGCATCAGCTTTCGCTGCTCTCCAGAACAACGATAATGACGACGAGGATGAGGAGGGCGACGATTCCATGGCCGAAGATGCTGCCCCCGCGAAGGTTCCTATGGCAAAGAATGTCTTTGAAATGGAGGACGGGGAAGTGGACAACAATGCAGCGAACGATGCTACTGATGACACTGCGGTCTTGGAAGAAGCCGACGAAATCACCTGAAGGAACCAAGAGCAGACCCGGCTGGTCGGTCCCGATGTACGGCCAGAACTTTTGACAGGCTCATTTCCTCGGCCTTAGTTGGTTGATCATGCGCTCGATCTCGGTGGCTGCGGGGCCAGATGCCTTGGTCCGGAGGAGTTCCAGAGTGTTGAGGTCCTTGGCCTTTTGCGCCTCTTCTCCCGCCTTCACTATCATTCCGCACTTTACCCACATTTCAATTCTCTCGGCAGGAGGCAAGTGTGTGCACTTCGGCACAAACCCTGAAGCAAGCTTTGTGTTTCCAGCACCCAAAATCTCGTTGTAGAAAGGCTATTTTTTTTGTGAGCATGTGTAAGGACAGTTGGGGTTAGCAACCTTACCTCCCACCCAATTGGGGATTTCTTGACCTTAGCGATTTCCTCCAGCTCCCCCCAGTCACGTTTTGCCACCAATGCTCTCAATCTTAGCCACCAAAATGTCTTCTCCGGCATTTTGAATTCACTCTGGATCTTCTGTGCTCTCTTACTGTAGCCCGCTCGAATAAGTCGATAAATTGTCTCATTTAGACTGAGACCAAGGTACTCGCTGTTATCTGCCAAGTCTTTGTCCAATGCCTCTTGGGCTTTCAGAAGCTGAGAAGCTTCGGTGACTAATTTTTGGTTCAAAACAACAGTAGGCTCCTTGGAATCCGACAAAAGGCGAGCTGCCAGTTGTAGCTTTTCCGCTTGGCGTGCCCGATCAGACTCGCGTAGTGCCTCGGTTAATAGCACATTGGCTCCATCAATGGGTCGATCATCTTGATAGAAAAGATCTTTGAGTAGTTCTGTGTCTTCGCCTCGTGCAGCTGTCTCAACGAGCGCAGATGCCATGGGACGAGTATTGATGAGTCGAAAGAAACTTGCTAAAGGGAGCTTGCTCTTGAGGTGTAAAAGGACGTAGTTCACCAGGTCGTCATCTCCACTTTCGATAGCCTTGTCAAGGGCAAGCTCATCTTCTTCCATATTTAACAACAAAGGAACTTGCTTGCCACCCCGAGGTTCATGGTTTAGCAATTGGGTAGCCAAATGAGATCGACCCTCATTGTAGGCCGCTTGGGCGATTGCCTCAAAAGAGATTCCTGGTTTGCCATCAAGTCTTTGCACAATCAGTTTGCACACGGCTTCATCATCGACAGTTGACACCTTAACCTTTTGACTGGCCCAATGAACATAGACTCTGTCTGCGGGAATTTGAAGGTATTCTGAAATCCGAATTGCGAGCAGATACTCATGACGGTTGATCAGGCGTTCAATGAGACCATCTGGCGTGAGGCGTAGGTATTGCTCATAGGTCAGCGGCAAGCCAATCCTGTAGTCTCTCAACGATTTGAGAACGCGCAGCTTTTCGGTCATCTCAACAAATTCGTCACTATTATAGAGATCAAGAACGGACTTGCCAAACGAGGCAGCTTTCAAAAGGCGCTTTTGCCAGAAGCCATCGTATTCAAGGGCTGCTGCTTTTATGCATGTATCGACCGCCGAGGGCAGACTCGATCGGATTCGCTGGATGTTCTCATCAGCCCTGGGCGACTTCTTCTCTAGTTGATCTACCGAGTCCAGAAGCACCGAAGCGGGGGAAGAAGAGCCAAGGCGGAATATCTCTTCAGTGACACCTGGGGATGATCAGTCTCTGTGTATTTAAGAATTTGTAATTTCACAGACCTGCGACCTTGTGTAAAAATTCACATGTGTCGTTGGTGATCAAGCGAACCCCATCAAATTCAGGGATCACATGAACGCGGCCGTCATAATAGTATCTGGTAATGTTAGCCGTGGCCTGTCTACATACAACAAACAAGTCCACTCACTTCGACGCAACTCCATTCAGCCCTACAAGGTGAATTTCATCCTCCCAGGCCAGAATCACTGCATCCTTGCCACACCAAGTCACTGTGCTTGGCGGTACCCGTGATTTTGAGTCATATTCACTGGGTTCGCTTTGGAAGTCGTTGCTGACAACCCATAGTTTCCCTTCTGCGGTGAAAAGCGCAACAGATAGCCCATCGGGGGATACGCTGATATGCTTGAAGGGTCCATTTTGTGATATTTTTTCTTCTGCTTCCGTTGTATCAATCAAGAAGACTGCTTTATCAACTGCCAAAAGAACCTCGACGGAACGCGACAAAGTATGAGCTGGGGGTATCAATGTCCAAGAAGATACCTCGCCCTCTGGACAAGGTGCCAAGAGTCGTGGACGCGGCTCATCATATTTGGATACAACAATTAGTTGGTTATTGGAAAGCAATGCCACGAGACCTGACGACCAGAACTGACAAGCTCTCACACCATATTCCTCAGCACCCTGGTGCATAATCAGCATTGCACTTTCATCGGAGGAAGATTTACTCACATTGCCAAGTGAGAAGGACGTGAACTCGCCATCTAGCCCGAGATATCGTCGTACCGTGCCGTCCTCGGAGACAATTAACAGCTCTTCCTTGTCAGACCAGCCCAACCCTCTGATTGTGGCTTGCTCCCACTTTTCATGCATTAGAATACGATGGTTCATTCGATCATCAGTTGCAGACTCACATTGATCCGGTTGATACGTTGTCCAGAACAAGAATGAACGTCAACAGTCGAGCGAGACCCCTGTCCATCTCGCAACCTTAGCGGCTTGGTCTCGTCGCGGTGTAATGCTGAAGTGAATTAGTCCTTAGGTCTCATGGTCTTTAGAACGCTCCTCACCAATCGCTCCACCGTAGGGGGCACCCGCGACAAGGTAGTTTTCTAACTCCACTTCATCCTCAAAGATGGCGTCATAGACTGCGATCTTGCGATAGAAGCTGTTTCCAATCTTTTCCCAATTGGCAAGTGGATTTGGTGCCATGTTGTTGATTTACAGACGAGGCCCTCTGAAGTTGGAGGAGGTGTTGATCGGGAGGTCGCGCGCGCTAGGCCAATTCGGGTATGTTTAACGCCTTGGTTCCCAGGCGGAGATTCCACACCTCCCATCCTCCACTTCGGTTACTTTGGGTATGATCCTTGACTTGCGTTGATCTTGACTTTTTCAATGGATGAGTCAATTGCAGATATCGCCAGACGGCTATCCGATCTTGAAGTGGCACTTTTTCTGTGCCTCGTTGCTCGCGAACATTGCTTGATCGAGACCATCAGTCACTGCATTGATGACCTTGCCAAAGAGCTTGCCCTGGTATGTTTGTCGACTGCACATTGAACGATCTTCTTACAAATTCAGATTGCCTGTTCAACGTTCAATTATTCATATAGCATCATTGACTGCTCCTCTTCTACGTCTGTTGAGGACATTTACAATGAGGTTCTCTCTCCTGATGCCCGCGCAAGTCATCGAGCAACGCGTCCTTGTTTGAATCCTGAAGTGGTTTGTCATCCCAAATTTCTAGTCCTTCTTCTGAGCTGACAAGACTAGTCAAGCAAGCGTTCTTCCTACAAAAGCTTTGGAGATCACAGCAAGCCACCAGCAACACCAACACCGTTAACGAACAACAATGTTGTGAATATAGTGATCGCCAAAAACTTCAACCTTGTTAGCGATGACCTTCAAATGCACATTCTGCAAGTAAGTGGGTCAATAGCAACCCGTCAAGTCAACTCTAACCGTTAGTATAGTTAATGCGGTCGAGAGAACTAATCACTGAGAGTGGTATCCTAACCGCGCCCGAAGACTTTCTTTGCATTCCTCTTGTGGCCCGAGATTCTGATCATCTTCAGCCGCCCTTGAAGCAACACTTGGTGAGCTAAAGACCGAACGAACTAGGGATTGTTTCCTTTCGTCTAGTTGTGACTAACATCGCTGTAGCTCGATAATCTCTTCATATCTCATTTTCACAGTCTTGAGGTTGGGTATACACATCTTGAAGAAGACGATTGGAATTCAGACGGACAACTCTCTGCTTCCTCTGTCATTCACAAATCAAAAGATCGTATACAACGAAGTGCCACTCTTGGCCAGAAGGTGAGTCGGGCAGATTGTCCAAGTCAGGGCACAGCATATTAAGCTTTATATCCCAGGATATGGATCAACTCCGAGAATCAAGCTTGTCTGTCAGTATCAGCGCCGAAATAGCGCGATACATCCAAGACATCGTTGTATTCTTACGCCTGAGTCGTGCGGTCTCTGGCGGGGTGTCTGCTAAAGCAAATATTGAATTCTCACGATTCGCACAGTGAGCTAAACATCTTTCTCAACACACAACTGACAAACCAACTGATCAAATCCTGCAGACTCTTGGCTCCTTTACATGGAATTGACTTTTTGACACCGTCAATTGTAGCATTGGCTGCAAGAAAAGTTTTCCGCCACCGCATCATCATCACAACACCAGGCGAAGACCGCAGTCTACAGTACGGAAGTAATATCCATGCAGTATCGCACGTACTCTCAGAGGTAACCGCAGATTCAATACTGGACGGTGTTTTGGCTCTTGAGCCACCGTTGTAACGTCCCCAGTTAGTTATGAGCCTCTCTTTTGCTGTATTAGATACCCAAGACTTTTTTATGTCCAAAACTTATCCAAGATTTTGCTTTGCCTCGTGGTTGATTCTACTATGATCACTCCATATATTATCTCCACAAGCAGTCAATTTTACTGTGCAAGATGTTGTTTTTCGCAAGAAACTATCATATGGCTTTAGGATCGGATCCATAATCTGAACGAACTTTAGAACCTGGAAACTGGAGAACTAGAGAATATCCACATCTCACAAAAGGAGAACCTACAAACTCATATCATACATTGGATGTTACCATGAAAACTATTCATTCGAACGTCCTATCTCCCGGTGTTTGGCCTAAGTCTCAAGAACAAGTCTGGCGGTGTGTACTTTTCATCCCCTTTGCCAGCACCGTCCTCGTTGCGAGTGGGGGTCAGACATAGATCCCCATGATATGCACCTGCTGGTTGGTTTCTCAAAGCATCCATGGCTTTGGAGTGTGTGCGCCACTCAGATAAAACAACGTCAATCTCAACCTTGGAGTCACCGGCAATTGCATCCATCTTGATGTCGTTTCGGTCATACCCAAATGGATCCTCAAGTTGGGACCCTATTCCCTCAATTCCATACAGAGTAAAGATGACCAGGCTGACAATGGGAATTGCCCACCATCCCATTTCGTCAACCATTGCAAAAGGGAGAACGCAGCCGAATAGAGCGAGGACTTGCTTTTGATGGATTCTGCACCAAGCCCATTAACAAAACACCTGAAATGAAAATTAGAGTCAGAACTTACAAGTGTGCAACCGGAATTGGAGTCAGTTTGATTGTCTCCATTTTGCCATACGCATCAGTCAGCGTATTCAGCTGAGCCTGCATCTGACTAGCACCAGGAGCAGGAAACCACCCCCTTTCTTCACCGCGCTTGATAAACCCATCAATGAAAAAGGTCAACTGGAAAGGAAGGCCCAGGCCCTCGTCTTCATGTCCCACCAGGCCCGCCGGCAACAAGTTGGCGTACTCGGGATTGTAAAGCGTACTGCCATGCAAACTTAAGTCCTCGTCAACAGAGCCACCAAATACCCAAGCGGCACCCCATTCAGCACGTAAATGGTTCTTGACGGCATACGGAATAGCCATGAGGATTCGAATCGTGCGCTCGATGTCCTCGCGCTCTGCGGCTGTAGGCGGCCCACGCTTGGCGCTGTAGCTATTTGTTGCGATTGTGCGGACAAGATTCCGTACACAGGTATTAACTGAATTCATCCCGTTGCGCCCGTCCCAGAATCGATTGTAGGATGTTTGATTACGGAAGACAAGCATCAGTCCCACGACTATGGACAATGAGGGGATCTGGCTCATGTTTAGCTGTAATTCGATCTAGGAAAGTACGACTTGAATACATACGATAGTGCTTGGTAAACCGACAGTGTCGAACACGTATGTATCCAGATAGACGATCAGGGCTGTGAACACAGCATGTAAAGCGACTGAGAGTAATATTGCGCCATGGATTGCACCTTTAATAAATCGGAAAACCAAGGGCCACCTAGATTAATCAATACCTTGAACCTGTAGACTCTGCTCGTACTATCGTACCTTCTTGGCTTGGCACGTGATGACAGGCGGTGGGGATGGGTACCACGTCGTTGGTGATGACCTTGAATTGTGGTGTTCTGGCGACTCAAGGTTGGAGTGGGGGGCTCGCTGAAATTCAACCTCATCTTGCTGGGTATGATGGCGACGTGTGTCACCTGAGTAAGGGATTTACCGAATCAAGTCTTCCCGAGAGGTGTACACCACCGCTGTAGGATTGAGATATTGACCAGGACAAGATATCAAAAGCGGGTCCAGTGACAATCTCAGTTTCAAGGTCCACTTTGGCATGCAGCGGGGCGAGGTCACGTGGTGCTATACAGAGTCTGGGAGTCTTCGTCCATTAATGTCGCACTGGATAAGATTCTTAGAATTCAGTCTGTATATGTATAGAAAGATGACGAAGAAGAAGAAGAAGAAGAAGAAGAAGAATAGAGTTAGCAGGTGGGGAGGGAGAAATATCAATGGATCTATGGAGGGAAGACATGCAAACCAAGCAAACAAGCAAATAACCATAAGAGAGTTGCAAAGAACAAAGAGCCCAATTACTTGCAAGATGCCATATACAATGAGTAATATATGACGACGATACGTAGTACACTGCCTGGAAATGGCTCTAAACTGTAGTGCTGTGACCTGAAGAATGACATGACTCTCCTATCTCCTCGGTCTGAGCCCGTATACTTTGACCACAGAATTGACATCGAAAACAGATTCTGAACCTTGGAATCGTGTTGAGAGAAAGAATTGAGCGACTAACCTGGAAAGGATCCAACATTCTAACCTCCCCTGGGTGGTGAAAGAGGATACCGTCGTGGGAAAAGAATCCGGTGATTGCGAACTATGTAGCTATGTCCATTAGCAGATTGAGGTTCGGCACTGGGAGGGGGATCCGACCTCGAATCGTCATCTCAGTGGGGCCTGTTGCCGATAATCACTTTACATCGAACTAGCTTCAACGATGGTAAACGAACATTACGGGTTCCGGAACAGCCACATAAATCCTCAAACGACAACTAGAAACACGGCTTCATATCTATATTCCGTACTCGTATGGCAAGCCGACCTCACGTTTCAGAAGGGCACAGTTCCGGTTATAGGATCGGCAGGGAGACCTTCCGCTTTTGATGGGAATGCCGATTGACGCTCTGAAGTTGGACTTTAAATCTCGGCTTTTCCGGAATGCAGGAATTTCCGCAGTTCTGCCGAGCACCCATAGTCCACAGTCTGAGAACGATCATCGGTCCGCGTAATGGCACTATGAGAACCCATAGGGCTAAGCCGTTTAAGTGGATATGAAACCTTGTTTCTTCACCCTGGACCGGCGATACTGTAGCCGTTGTACGCGTCGGCTTCGACTATGAAAACTCCAGGCCATCCTGTATCGAAATGGAAAATTCATTCACTCTTTCTCGACGCTTAATCTACCCTTCATCTTTTGGAGATGAAGATTCTTTCTTTATCTTTCCTTTGTGCTCTGCTGGAGGTGACTACTGCCGCCTCTAGCTCCAATGCAGGCCTTCTCTCGAACGACAATGGTATACCCACCAAGCTTCCAGGAATATTCTCCATAAAACTAACTAATTCCATTCAGTGTCCCTCGGTGACTGGCAGGTCGCTTATGAAAAGGCAACCAAATTTGTCGCCAAGCTCAACACAACTGAGAAGCTGAAGCTCATCACTGGCAGCGATGCCACGACAACGGATGGCCAGTCCTTCACTGCCTTGAAGTTTTTGGATGGTGCTATGGGTCTGCAGGACTACTACTATGTCTCCGCATTCAGTCAGTCCTCGGCCCTGGCTATGACCTGGGACAAGGATGCTATGTACAAGCAATCCCAGGCTGTTGCGTTGGAGGCCTACCTCAAGGGCGTTCAGGTTGTCACCGGACCAACCTCTCAGCCCATGGGACGTACCCCTTGGGGTGGACGTCTGGTCGAGACTTTTGGACCTGATCCTTATCTCAACGGTATCGCCGCGGGATTGAGCGTGGAGGCATACAATGACGTTGGTGTCATTGCAGGTGCCAAGGTAGGCAGATTCTGTTTTTCCATCATCCAAAACCATCAAGATTGCTAACAAAGGCTTCAGCATTTCATTCTTAATGAGCAAGAGACCAACCGATCCTCCAGTGGTGGTGGTGGCGGCGGTGGTGGTATGGGTGGTGGTATGGGAAGCCCTCCAGGCAGCTCCAACTTTTCTTCGACCTCTGCCGCACCTCCATCTTCATCGGGTTCCTCGCATGCTGCTCGCTCTATGAGCGAAAGCTCATCTTCTGGTGCACCATACTCCTCCAACGCAGACTCCAAGACTCTCCATGAGACCTACCTCTGGAGTTTCTACGATGCTGTGCACTCAGGCCTCGGTGGTATGATGTGTGCCATGAACAAGGTCAACAACACACTTTCTTGTGAATCCTCCGCCCTTCTTCTGGATATCTTGAAGGAAGAATTGGGCTACCCTGGCTTGGTATTCCCCGATCAGATGGCGCAGCAGAACGCCCTGGCCTCGGCAATCAGCGGCCTGGACTACGGCTCTTCGAGTCTGTGGAGCACATCTGCCATGACGGGCTACTTGAAGAGCAAGAATCTCACCGAGGCCCGCTTGGATGACATGGCCACCCGTAATCTTATGGGTTGGTACCATGCCAATCTCGACAACGGCACTCAGACCACCACTGTGTCAGACGATGCGTACGTCGATGTCCGCGGCAACCACGCCAAGCTGATTCGATCCCACGGTTCCAAGTCCATGGTTCTCCTCAAGAACGAGAACAACACACTCCCCTTGAACAAGCCGCACAAGATGGCGATTTTCGGATCCCACGCTCGTGCCGCCCTCGCTGGTCCCAACATGGCTTTCAGTGTCCAGGGCTCTGGGCCCACTTATGATGGCCATCTTGCCACAGACTCCGGATCTGGTCAAGGTTCTCTGCCCTACCTGATCACCCCAGAGACTGCCTTGACTATCAAGGCAAGCCAGGATGGAACCATGCTCCGCTGGGTCGCAAACGACACCTACGCTTCGTCCAGTGGGTCCACCCTGGTCACGAAAGGATCTGATACTACCTCCACCACGCCTTCTATCAGCAACTATGCCGAGAACATGGATGTTTGTCTTGTCTTCATCAATGCTCTTGCTGGTGAGGGTGCCGATCGCACTGAGCTGTATAACACCGACCAGGATGCCCTTGTCAACGAGGTTGCAGGCAACTGCGCCAACACAGTCGTCGTGATCAATTCCGCTGGTGTCCGACTCGTCGATAACTGGATCGAGAACGAGAATGTTACTGCCGTCCTCTACGGCAGTCTTCTCGGTCAGGAATCTGGTAACTCAATCGTTGATGTCCTGTACGGTGATGTCAACCCCAGCGGCCGTCTCATCCACACCATCGCCAAGAACGAATCTGACTACAATGTCGATATCTGTTACACACAGCAGTGCAACTTCACTGAAGGCAACTTCATCGATTACCGCTACTTCGACGCTTACAACGTGACTCCCCGTTATGAATTTGGCTACGGTCTTTCGTACACCAATTTCAAGTACTCTGATCTTCACATCAATGGACCAAAGGCCCTTTCTGCTCTTCCTACTGGAAAGCGGGCTGTCGGTGGCTATGAGGATCTCTGGGATATTGTCGCTAGTGTCGGCGTCAAGATCCACAACGCTGGCTCTGTTGACGGTGCGGAAGTGCCCCAGCTCTACATCTCTTACCCCAAAGCTGCTAAGCAGCCTTTGCGCCAGCTGCGTGGATTCGAGAATGTGGAGATCAAGAAGGGTAAGCAAGAGGAGGTGAAGTTCAACTTGCGTCGTCGTGACATCTCCTACTGGGATGTCAAGGCGAAGAACTGGGCTGTTGCACCGGGCTCATACCGTGTTTATGTTGGTGCCTCTTCCAGGGACCTTAAGAAGCATGGGAGCTTCGAGGTTCACTTGGCGTGATATGTATAGTTGTTTGGGACCATGGATAGAGTGGTGTATATTAGAATAGATGCATAGATTAGACTTCTTTCGAGGTTTCAAGACACTCTAAAGGTTGTTTCTCCAAGTTCTCGAACCGTGCCAAGACTATCAAAGACTACCATGTGCACCTATATGGAGCCTCATGCTCGATAGTCAATCACACGTTAATCTAAATGTCCACTTGGGCATCAAGTGAGTGTGATATCCATGTATATAGATGACATTTAATATGCACAGACTTGACGAATCTTGTTTTTTCTGGTTCGCTATATGACCCGAGATTGAAGAACGATAGGATGCAAAGTGGGTATAGAAGAGAAGTTGAAACGTGAACATAACAAGAGGACGTAAAGTGAAAATGAAAAGAATCAGCCGCCACGGTGGATCGAATTGAATGAGAACAAGCGCTACCCAAGAATGCAAACGGTGTATATGTAGAGCGGGCCCCGCAGCCCAGACAGGAACCAAACCTTGCAATGAGATATCGGAAAATGCACAAATGATGATCTCGCTGTGGAAGATAAATGCCATGAAGATGTGTATATATTTCCAGGCTGGTCGAGCCTACGGCATGCCTGCTCGACCATCAAATGCCAGCGGTCCAGAGTCATTTCGCGGAGTCAATGGGTTGTCATCGGAAGTGGGCGTGTCGGATCGCAGATGAGGTTGGCGACCCGCAGGCACGCTGAGTGGCAGCGACGGCTGCCAGCCAGGTATACTTATAGTGGCGCTGCGGGCGAGACTGGTGCTGGCCGGATCCAGAGCTGGAGAGGCTGTGCGGAAAGCGTGTTCCATTTCCTGATCCAGCTCTTCTAAATGCAAATTCTCGACATTGTTGGCCAACATTGCTTCCTCGGGAAGTTCTTGCAGATGGTCACGCGGCTCTGCTGTGCTGTTCGTTGCAGAAGTCGAGGGTGCATCTGCTTCCGGTTCTCCCGTGGAATTTGAGGCCTGATCTCCGGTCTCGTCGTTTGCTGGCGTGTCATCGATTTCGTTGGTATCATCAACGTCGGCGCTGAGGTCGGTAAACGCGCGACAGTTCGGGCATTGGAACATAGGGTAGTCTGGCGAGTGCAGCAGACGACTGATGCATTTGTAATGCCAGACGTGCGCACATGCTGCCATGAATAAACACTGGTAGGGCCGCTGGGACAAGGTTAGTCTCATCGCAGTGGAGGGGTAAGAGCAATCCTAGACATACCAGGACAGAGCCAAGGCAAATCGAGCATTCGCGGCAGCCCGAATAGTCAGCAGTCTCTCCTTTCCCAAGGTTTTTGATCAAACTCTCGGTGTTTTTGCTGGATATGTTAGTATCACCCGAGCTCTAGGGGTGAGGGCGGGACCTTACTTGAACTCATTAGGCTTCTGCTGCCATGAACGATTACATTCGATACGGATTCGAACGCATCGGAAAATCATTTCTTCTCCCCCGCGGAAATCAATACCCAACTGCACAATATCGCCATCCTTGATGGAGTACAGACGAGAGACCATGTTCGGCTGACTTAGGCGCATATGGTTCAAAAAAGTTCCCGATGAACTTCCAACATCCTTGATGTGCCATTGCCCATTCACATACAAGAACTCGCAATGTTTCCGACTCACAACCTTGGACTTGAAACCAACAGGGGTATCGGTAGGTTCAGTTGGGTTGGGGATCGGAACACCATCACGTTCAGAGTATCGGCCAACACGAATCACACAGCTTTCCGATGGAAGAGTTCGAGTGACTGGGACGAAAGGTAGAGACGGCCTGGAGCTCTGAGAGGCGTCCGTGTAGGGAAAGAACCGAATCGTCGCTTTTGTTTCCGCCCTTGGTGGGGTATTCGACTCCGCGGGGGTAGCTTCTGCTGTATGGTTTGAGGCTACGCTCGGTTCAGGGGACGGGGTTGGTTCTTGAGAATTAGTGGTTGTCCGTTCCAGTGTGCGAGAGGGGGGGCGCTGGACGGCCGATGCGCTCCTCAGCCGCGCCATATCATCTGGCGTTTCCGCAACCTCGTTCAACGGGGTGGAGGTGGCAGACTCTGTGGAGGAGGTGTGGCTGTTGAGTTCACCAATACCGTAAGTAGGGGCAGGCGCGGAGGTGTAGCGGGAGAGAGATGGTTCAATTTCAGGACATGGAGTGGTGGAGTTCTCCACCGGAGAGTTTGAGCCCGACACCGAGGAGCGCCAAGGCACTCGACTACTTATACTATTTCTCGATCGCTGAGAGCCAGTGGACGATAGAGTCTGAGTGTAAGTCCGCAGTTGACTGAAGCGGCGCAAACGACTCGGGCGAGGTTGATCGGGGAGGGAGGTGGAGGCGGTGACTGAAGTACTCGCCATGGAATCGGTTTTGCGACCCAAGTGCACAAATAAAAAAGAAAGAGGTTGCCTCGGTGGAAATAGCAAAGAATCAAGAGGGCAATGTCACAAGGATCTGCAAGGCTGAGAATATCAAGAGACTGGCTAGCAAGACATCATATGATGGATCTCGTGCTTTCAAAGAAAACCAGGAAAATATGTGCAGTAAAGTGTCCAAAAAAGAGCCCTGAGCAAAAGGGGGGTTTAAAGGCGATTTCAGATCCAAAAGGTCTTAGAATCTGAAGAGTCTGAAGTGACGAAAGATCTGGTTCCAAGGTTATACTCTTCCGTTTGCCATCGGCTATTAATGCCCTGTTCTTGGCGATGCCATGAGCCTATTTCCCCGCAACGATATCTATACATCTACAAAGTCCGATCTAGTACTTCTCTCCTGATTTTCTAGGGTTCTGAATGGAACATTTACAACCATGTTGCGCGTCGCTGGTATCCTTGGGTACAGAGTCTCTCCCCTTTCAGAACGGATCGAGAGAAGAGTGGACTACGGTATGAAAATCCCGCTTGCCAATCGATGCGCTTGTTTAGCCCATTTCATTTCGGCATGACCCTCTGTGCGCAAATTAAAATTCACCGATCTCTACTTCCAAGATCCAACTAGGGCTTCAGCGGACCCGTCGAAATCTCTTCCAGGGATTTCGGGGTTAGCTCTGGTGGAGAGAGCACCGATCTTAATTTAACCTTAGGACTAGCCTATGTCGAGACCTCGGCGAACCGGTGCCGATTACCTTTTCAGACCATACTGATCTTGAGGACGTGTTTGAGTACAGACTACATACTACTCAAGTATGACAACTCTAGAAGACTGCCGAGACTTATACTTAAGTATATACGAGTATAAAAATCCAAGCATATGATGTGCAGGAGGCTAAACTGGATTGGAGGCCTTGACGCAATCCGGACCCATGGGTCTCTTTTATGCTTATATATGTCCCCATTGGATACTGACTGCATTTGTACCAAGATAGCTACAGAAGTAGTTACTGTCGTCACTATAGTTAACTCCAATCCACTCCAAAAGTATTACTCGTGACACCCTTCACGTGAACAGCCGTCTGGTGATCACAAGGCGAGATCACGTCCTCTGGCACGGACCTAAAGGTAAAGTTGAGGCAAAATTATACCTCCGAGAATGCCCTCACCTGTAGACAGTGGCAATGGCAGTTACAGTAAAGAAAGTGAAACCTCTCGAATGTAAAAACTGTAGCTAAGGTGATCCCTTGTTTCGGATTGGTCAGGGAGCTACCGATGTCCACGGGTACTCCGTACCGGGCGGGGGAGCACATAACGGAGTACGGATGTATGCGTTGGAGAGGGACTGGATCCGAAAGAAGAGATACTCGAAGCTATAGTGCATAATGACCTTCATCTTGACCAAAAGAACGAGAATGTCGCATATCTGAAAAACTTGGTGTGGGAAAACCCAAAAGCCCAGGTTTCTGCCTGAGGCGAAACACCTCTCCCCTCCCCCAACTTCCTTTCCAGCCTCCAGAGCCTGTGTTCCTCCTTCAAAAGTCCCTTTCGTCACGCGCAGCTTTCCATCTTTTCTTCGGGTTTATATGTTGTCCTAAGCCGATATCCTCCTCTACCCTCGCCTTTCTTCTATTTGCAGGACCGCGCCTGATGCGGCCCTGCTAGCCAACATGAGTGGAATCGCAGCGACCTGTCTGTCTTGTCTGTCGGCAGTCGACCGATGGTGTCATATATCAGCATGCCTCGGCCCTATTGGAGCTCGTTCTCGAGATGGAATCTACGAAACGACCCTGGCCGACAATGAGCGAGAAGCGGTGTCAGACCTGCTGGGCTACTTGGAGAACGTACGTGCATAGCTATCGCTCCCCTCACCACCTTCCAGATCTTTCCTCCCAAGTCGACGTGGGACTTGTTGAACCCGAGTGTGACCTTGGCATGTGAATTTCGCTGACCTAGTCCCCTCACCGACGTATAGCGCGCGGAGACCGACTTCTTCCACGGCGAGCCTCTCCGAGCTTTAAGCACCCTGGTTTACTCCGAAAATGTCGACTTGCAGCGGAGTGCGAGCTTGACCTTTGCGGAAATCACAGAGCGAGGTGCGTCCTTTTCTCTTCCGCAGGCGCATGCAATGCCTTCTAACAGTCCACTCCCTAAACAGATGTGCGCGAAGTCGACCGTGATACCCTTGAACCCATACTCTTCCTTCTACAAAGCTCGGATATCGAAGTACAACGGGCTGCTAGTGCAGCGCTGGGCAATCTTGCCGTAAATGGTCCGTCTCACTTCCCTTCTACTATACACGGTCGCTAACAAGGAACAGCAGAGAACAAGGTCCTAATCGTGACCCTCGGGGGGCTGGCTCCCCTCATTCGACAGATGATGTCACCAAATGTCGAGGTACAGTGCAATGCCGTGGGATGCATTACGAATCTGGCGACACACGAGGAGAACAAGGCCAAGATTGCTCGCTCCGGCGCCCTCGGGCCTCTGATCCGCCTGGCCAAGTCGAAGGACATGCGCGTTCAGCGCAATGCGACGGGCGCATTGCTCAACATGACCCATTCCGGTAAGCGATTGACCTTAGCTGATATTGAATTGGCAAATTTTATTCTAATTCCATGACTAGATGATAACCGTCAACAACTTGTCAACGCTGGCGCTATCCCCGTGCTCGTGCATCTTCTATCCTCCCCCGACGTGGACGTTCAATACTATTGCACAACAGCTCTCAGCAACATCGCCGTTGACTCTACCAACCGAAAGCGACTCGCGCAGACCGAGTCGCGCCTAGTGCAGTCGTTGGTTCACCTGATGGATTCATCCACTCCCAAAGTACAGTGCCAAGCAGCACTCGCCCTACGCAATCTCGCCTCGGATGAAAAATACCAACTTGAAATCGTTCGGGCGAAAGGTCTCTCCCCACTGCTACGCCTCCTGCAATCCTCCTACCTCCCCCTTATTCTCTCTGCGGTCGCTTGTATTCGCAATATCTCCATTCACCCTCTTAATGAATCACCTATCATCGAAGCGGGCTTTTTGAAGCCATTGGTTGACCTTTTGGGCTCGACCGACAACGAAGAAATCCAGTGCCACGCTATCTCGACTCTCCGCAATCTTGCCGCCAGCTCTGATCGCAACAAAGAGCTCGTCTTGCAAGCTGGGGCAGTTCAGAAGTGCAAGGACTTGGTTCTCCGGGTCCCTCTTACAGTGCAGTCCGAAATGACTGCTGCAATCGCTGTGCTGGCACTCAGCGAGGATCTGAAGCCGCATCTACTGAGCCTGGGAGTCTTTGACGTCTTGATTCCTTTGACGAACTCTGATAGCATCGAAGTGCAAGGTAACAGTGCGGCCGCTCTAGGAAATCTGTCCTCCAAAGGTACCCATCGTTCCCTTTGCCTTGATACACGAATCCATTGCTAACATACAAAATAGTCGGCGACTACTCTATGTTCGTTCGCGACTGGGCAGACTCCAATGGCGGAATCCACGGCTACCTTCATCGCTTCCTCGCGAGCGGTGACCCAACTTTCCAACACATCGCCATTTGGACTCTCCTACAGCTGCTCGAGTCCGAAGACAAAAAGCTTATCGGTTATATATCCAGATCTGATGATATCGTGCAGCTGGTGAAGACAATCTCCGATAAGAACATTGAATCGGATGAGGAAGATATCGATGATGGCGAGGGCGAAGTCATCACACTCGCTCGTCGCTGCCTTGAACTGCTTGGGGCAGGTCCTAAGCAAACCCTGGTGGAAGCTTAAACCCCGTTTGTCTGATTAACTATTGTTTTCGGTCTCTTCTGTGCCATATGTTATTGGCCTTCTTACGCTGGATCTCCTTCGTCCCACCACTGGGTGCTGTATGGCATCCGATCCATTCAGCTCGGCTTTTGTTCGTCGGCGGGTAATTGGAGTGATATGGAATTTTTTTTCTTGTATTGTTTCGTCCCTTTTCCTACATGCCCATGATATTTTTTGGGCCGGTGTTGTCTTATTTCTTGTTGGATCGCATACACTGTCAAGCTATGTTAGATATGGGCCCTATAATTACCTGCCTGCAGCCAAATGGCTTTTATGTACTTTCTCATAGGCAATGTGATTCTTATTCCAGCGCTCTGACTTTGGTGTAAAGGCTGTCAATTGCCCTGACACTAGATCACTCCGGTTTAGATAGGCCGGACAAACTTATTACCGAGCCCGCATCGAAGCTCCCCGATTTTTTTGGGGAACAAAATCGCTGTCTCTGCCACAAAGGACTCTACCTCTTCAATCCCTTCAGCCTCTGTTCTAATATGGCATCTCTACCGCAAATCGCCATCCCCGGGCAGCGTCTAGGCCCTCTATCCAAATATTCTGCCGGCCCAGGTACACACGTCCAGGATTCCTTCATTCATGCCTCTATCGTCGGACCAGTGGTCACAGACGCAGCCCAGCCAAAGATTCAACCAAAGCCTACCCTCCGAGTCTCAAGAGTGATATCAGCACAAGATCTAAAACCCCAGAATGCCGGCGCGTCCGATGGCGCAAAGTTCAAACCCCGCTACAACACCCTACCAGCAGTTGAATCCAACGTCCTCGCACGAGTCACGCGAGTGCAGAAACGCCAAGCAACCGTCTCCATCCTCGTCGTTCTAGACGAATCCGAGCACCTGACATCATCACAAACCGCCTCAGACAACGACAACGTCGCTTCCATTCTCACCTCCGCCGCCAACCCGGAGAACCATTCTGGCACCGATGAGCTGCGCTTCCAAGCGCTTATCCGCAAAGAAGATGTCCGCGCCGTTGAAAAGGATCGTGTCGTCATGGATGAAATGTTCCGTGTTGGTGATATCGTTCGCGGCTCCGTTATCTCGCTCGGTGATCAGAGCTTCTACTACATCACCACCGCGCGCAATGATCTTGGTGTTGTCATGGCTCGGAGCGAGGCGGGTAACATGATGTTCCCAATTAGTTGGAAAGAGATGAGGGATCCGGTGACTGGAACCGGAGAGCCGAGAAAGGTTGCCAGGCCTTTCTGAGGAACCATAGGTCCCTGTACAGAACTCCCTTCGCGAGGCTGGCTTCTGGCTGTCTGTCTTGACTTGACTGGCCAGTCTGTTGGCTCTTTCAAATGCCTGCCGTACTTGATTTGCACACCAAGTCTGGCCTCTCCCATCTCAAGGGCATGGTCTCTACATGAGATATATGTAGACAATGCTGCTTCTGGCCCTCGTGCGAGACATACCAGCCCCTTTGTGAGGCATGCTGTTCGAGTCTTGCCTTTTTGATGCTTGAATGCATCGGCATTTTGCTTGAACATTACCATTCATTCCTACAGACAGGGTTGCCAGCCCTTGGGGCTAATTGAGTATCCAATTGCTCACTCCTGGATATTGATGTTGGAAATGACTCAGACTAAAGATACCCCATGGAATCACGATTCATCAATGAATATCATTTCAGCCAGTCTCTCTTCTTGGCTTCCAAGTAATTTTCATGACTGATTAAACTGCCTCGCTCAGCTCTCATCTAAAAACCTTATCACGTAAACTACCCTCTGTAATATACTATTCCAAATCTTGTTAATAGATCGGTATTGAATCACACTCATATAATATGCCAATCAATTGTGCGGTTCGCGATTTTGCAAAGGTTTATAAATCCATGTACTATGTACGAAACTTCAAGGTTTCAAATCCGAAGTATGAGCCAGCCTTGGAATCAATCATCAATTTGACAATATTGACGCAATTTGTTCTGATTTGTATACCCATACATAGTATTCACCTCTTTTTCACATCTCGCTCATTTCTTCAGCGTCTTCTGCTTCTCAGCATCAATCAACTTCCTTCCCTGGACAACTAATCCCTTCCGACTTCTAACAGCATCCATGTACCTCTTCGCAACATTCTCCTTATCAGCCAGCTCTCCCAGGTCCTCCAACTCTTCTTCGGTAGCTGGAACCCAGAACGGATCTTCGTCGAGTGCCTCAAAGCCTGCAAATATAAGTTGCGGCTGAGCAACACCAGAAGTCCGCTTTCTGATCTCCTCCGCAAATCCGAAGGACTCGGCCACAGGCAGAAGAGCCAGGATGGTGAAGAAGGGAGTACCTTCTTTCATGACTTCGGACATAATACGGCCTCGACGACGGGTAATCACACCGTAAACGCGGCCCAGGACCTCGGCTGTGGATGCGTTAGTTAGGTGCAACCTCGGATATGTTGGTATTATAACTCACTAGTTGCTTGAATCTCACAGCTGTACATTGCGAGCATGATGCGAGGACTCCAGTCTAGGAATCCGGCCGAGATGCCTTCGCGGACGAGTCTGATGGATTCGCCTGTTAGTCGACCCATGTCGAGGTCGTCGCTTGTGTTGGATTGAACGGATAGTTCCTCTAGGAACACGGCAACGCCTTGCATAGGCTCTTGGCATAGAGGTCCTTGTCCTGTTGCGAGTTGGAAGGCATAGGCGATTTTGTCGCAGAAGTCGCGGACCAGGAGGGCCTGGTGGTTGTCGCCAGCGATCTGTGGCTTGATGTCGTCGGCCAAACTGGGGATGTTAGTTATATCCAACTTGGCGGGGTTTGTAGACTTACAATTTGTCGCAGGTGTTGACGGCAGTTGCGTCGACCAGAACGTTGGGACCAACTCTCCGAGGACCAAATGCAGTGATTCTGTCGACGACGTTCTTCCATAGCTCTTTATCTTCTTTGACTTCATCGTTGAAGACCTTGTCTAGTCCTTCGCGGAACTCTTGCTTGGAAAGGATTTGACCCTCAGGTGCTTCACCAGTGCCATCGACGACGGCTTCAGCCTCCTTTTCAGCGTCCGTCTTTCCCTCGGATTCAGATCGCTTCTCCAGCTGAAGCTGCTTGATAGTTCCAACTTGTTTTGTCAGGAAGTCTGTCACGGCTGTAGGCATCGGCACCACCCGCAGACGAAGAGTCATCTGCTTAGAGGCAGAAACAGACAGAACAGCTCCTCGGCCAAGGTCCGGGTTCTTGGGCGCAGCCATCTCTGGACCATGAACAATCGTCTCGCGGTAGGGCACGATAGCTTCACCGGTTTGAATTTCGCAACGGGCGAATCGCTCGCGAAGATCCGTTACGCAACGCTCCAAATGAAGCTCACCGGCAGTTAGGATAACGTGCTCGCCACTGGGGAGCTGCTCGTATTGTGCACACGGGTCACTCTGCTCGAGCAAGCGCAGGCCAGTTACCATCTTGCTCAGGTCGGCGGGGTTGGTAGGTTCTAACGCAACTCGCACAATGGGTGGTGTGCTCAAAGAAACACCAGCCAGGTTGATGCTGCCCTCGATTTGGCTACAGAGAGTGCCTGTCTTGAGGACATATCCTGCAAGACCCCCGATTCCGAAGACCACACCGGCTGGAACTGATTGAAGTGGCTCCAGGGCTCTACCCATGAGCAGGTACAGGTCTGTGACTGTGACCTTCTTGGGCTCAGGGTTGGCATGAGGGTTGGCTGGCGAAAACTTAGGTGGCAGCACGTAAATTTCATCACCGACGGAGATGGTTCCAGAGTAAAGTCGAGCAAAACCGATGAGATGGTCAGGATCCTCGTCTTTTTCGGCTGCTTCGGTTTCCTCCTCCTCTGTCTCGGTGATCAAAGTAGTGTTTTCGAAAGCTGATGTCATGCGCTCGAAATCATCTGCCTGTCCGCTCCTAGCCTCGGCCTGCATCTTTGCTATCTCCTCTCGCTTCCTGCGAGCAATTTCCATAGCTTCATCCGCTGTCATAGTGCCCCCAGTCCGCTTCTTGCTCGACATGAGTTCACTCTCTGGGATTGCAACCATTTTACTGACATATGCCACAACAGGCTCATCAGGACCGGTCTTGAAATCGACCATAGCCTTTTTGATATCCTCTGAGATGAAATCAGAGCCAGGGGATGACTTGATCATTTCTGGTAGCCGGGCCGTTTGAGCAGCAGGTGGACTGGGAAGATACTCAATGACAGACACCAGTAAAGCAGTGGATAGAGGAAGCCATTGAGAGAACAAAGTAGTCATAATGTTCTTAGGGTCACGGGATCGAAGAATATAGGGCGGAATGTTAATGTTGAGAGATTTAGTGATCTTTTCCAGCAACACCGGGTCTCTGTTTAGTTCATGTCAGTGCCGGTTTCAGTGAGGAAGGGGAGAGAATTCGATATTTACTCACCCTTTGCCTTTATCACCGCCTGTGGTGGCTGCATAGGCTGCCCAGATGCTGTCCAAAACCAATTGAACGAACATGGGCTTCAGAGCGCGACCCTTCAAGTGCTTCACTCCCAGGACCCGCTTAGTCTTGGGGTCCAGGTAGTAATCACCCCAGAGCACTTTCTCCAAAACCGTTCGTTTGATACCAAGCTTCTTCTCGTAAATTGCCGCAAACTGCCTGATAGTGAAAGCCCAGCCGTCAACAGCACTGCAGAAAATGACATTGTTCTTCTCGGGTGCGAAATAAAGATCCTCATCGTCACGTTCCTCGAACTCTGTCGCCTCTGTCGCTTCTGTGATAACCGATGCTGATTCATCATCTGCTGATTGCTTCTTTCGATCCTGATCCCGAGAGCTAGAGGTGTTAATGCGATCTTCCATACGCTCACGCCATTGCAAATCATCTTCCATGCGCTCGCCCTGGTAAAAAGTACCGATGACGGCATTGACTTGCTCCAACAGGCGACTCAGATGCGAGAAAGCCTCAGCAGGGCTCATTTTTAGTTCCGTGATTAGACGATCCATCTTGTTGATCACCAAGATCGGTTTCAATTGCTCAACCCAGGTCTGTCGCAGCACAGTGACGGTCTGACTACACACACCTTCGACTGCATCGACGAGAACCACTGCTCCATCGCACAGACGTGAGGCAGTTGACACTTCACTGCTGAAATCGATATGTCCTGGTGAATCGATCAAGTTGATCAGGTACTCCTTGGGTACTGGTGCAGCATCCGGACTGGGGCGGCGCAACATAGAGAAGAACAATGAAATGGCCGAGGATTCCATTGTAATACCTCGAAGCTGCTCATCTGGACGAGAGTCCAGGTAGCGGATTTTGCCCGCCAACTTGGGTGAGATGATACCATTGGTGGCAATGAGACTATCAGTCAGAGAAGTTTTGCCGTGGTCCTAATCAGAGCAAGAAATATGAGTATTTCAAACATAGTATGAAGACTGGGGGTTAACCTACAACGTGGGCTAGAATGCAGATCTGATTGCGGGTTAGTATAAGGCAAACTGACATCACAGATTAAAGTGGGATGGAGGGGCACACACATTTCTTATGTCTTCTGGTTTCCGCTGCAGGCGGACCAGCTGGTCGACATTCACCACAGGCATAATTGCTGAAGCGAGAGTAAGAGGTCAAAAGAATGAAGCCGGGAAGTGTGATTGGATATCCCGCAAGGAAAAAAAAAGTTGCTGATAAATGTGCCCTTAGGCCGCCAATCTGGATTCCTTCAACTACAGTGTTTCTCCCCGTCTTTTTTCTTTCTCTCTTTGTTTCTGAGCCTTGTCTAGACGAGGGACATTGCTTATATTTGGTCTGATCTGCTATTGTTGGTATGGGATTTTCACGGCATCTGGGCCTATGACGCTATACGATTGCCCGGTTTGACTCATTGTGAGTCTTGTATGCTTGGACTCGCAATAGAATCCTGGGATATTTCCACGTATGATTCGTGTGCAAAGATGGGCTTCATTCCTCGTCGAATGAGAGCTTGATCTTCTTGGCTTTCTTTGGCTTCTTTGTAGTCGGCTTGGGTTGCTCTTCTCCCTCTGCCTCTGCTTTTACTTCTGCATTGCCTTCCCCCACCACTTTGACTTGCTTTCGCTTTCGCTGGCCTCCAACTTCGGTGAGATTGCTCTGCTTGCTGGCTTCTGCCTGGGGGTGGGTTTCATCCCCAGACTTGTCCTTTGCCGGATCGTCCTTCTCTTCTCCTTTGGATTCGCTCCCACCCACCAGTGTCTTGTATTCCTCCTTGGAAATCACCTCGTTGCTTTCTTCGTCGACATAAATAGGCTCGTCGTCATCGTCATCCTTGTTGACCTTCAGTCGGGTCGCTCGCACGGCAGGCCGCTCCAGGCGACCGGAGTTGTCCCCATACTCGCCTCGGAGTTTTTGCAGGAATGCAGGCTGCTTCGCATCTGTGTTGTGTGTGAGAATAGTACAGAGTATGCGACATCAACGAAAAGCAGCATACCATATTCGAACTTAGGGTTTTTGGGCATGTTGGCAATCGTTGCTTATGCGGGTGTCGCAGCGCTTTCAAATGAAGCTTGCTGCTGCCTTCAGCCAATCTTGTAGATCATCGAATAATTTGCATGTCTAGTGCGTCCAGGTGGCTACAGAAAGTCAACCGCAGGAGAGAGTGTATGGAGCACTCTGTAGAAGTGCGATAGCTGCACCGCGAACAGCTCTGGGACGCTAAACCGTAACGGGACACATCGAAAAGTCCAAAGGAGCCGCTCCGCGTCAAGACCTCATCAACCCCCATCAACCACCCCCAATTCACCATGCTTTGTGCTAGTAAGTGGCTTCATGCTAATTGCGCTTCTTTTACCTTGTGTGGACTGTAATTCTGACCGATTTCTCATCACAGTCTCTGGAGAGGCACCTCAAGTGCCTGTCGTCTCTCCCAAGAGCGGTAAGTCCCCTCCAACGGTCTTGCGCACAACATATCATCTAATTCCCGAACAGGCAGTGTGTTCGAAAAGCGCCTCATTGAGGCATATATTGCCGAACATGACAAGGATCCCGTGAACGGCGAGGAGCTTAGCACCGAGGACTTGATTGATGTCAAGTCGCAGCGCGTCGTTCGCCCCCGACCTCCTACTCTCACATCCATTCCGTCTCTTCTCAGCGTGTTCCAAGAAGAATGGGATGCCCTTGCTCTGGAAACATACACTTTGCAACAGAACTTGGCACAGACGAGGCGCGAGCTGAGCTCCGCCCTCTACCAGCACGATGCTGCGGTCCGTGTCATCGCGCGTCTGACCCAGGAGAGAGACGAGGCTCGTGAAGCGCTCTCGAATGTGTCTGTTGGTGCCACCCGTGCGGGTGGTGAGGCTATGCAGGTGGACTCCACGGGCTTGCCCCAGGAAGTGTTGGAGCGAATTGAAAACACACAAGCAGCGTACGTAAATCCAATGGAATGTCACATGGCCGAGATACTAACATCGTGGCAGGCTTTCCAAGACCCGCCGCAAGCGCGCGATTCCCGAGAACTGGGCCTCAAGCGAGACAATTTCTTCATTCAAGCCAACTGAGACCACCGAAGCTCTATACCCCGGTGGCCGTGCTCTCTCTGTCAACTCGACTGGTGAGCTGGCTCTTGTTGGTGGTCTTGATGGTGTGGTTGGCGTCTACTCCCTCGTCCAGAAGAGTGTTGTTCAGACTCTGAACACAGATGGACCTGTCACCGATGCCAAATGGGCAGGCGAGAAGGCTGTTGTTGGCTCAGCCACAGGCTCTGTCAAGGTGTTTGAGAATGGCTCCGAGGTTGCAAGCTTCAAGGCCCACGCTGGAGAGGTTACCGCTGTGGCTGTGCACGCTACCGGTGACATTGTCGCCTCTGTTGGTGTCGACAAGAGTTACGTCCTTTATGACCTTGCTACGAACACGGTTACATCCCAGATCTTCACTACTGCAGGTAAGTTTATATTTTACGCAAACTTTCAGATTACATGCTAATCACAATGTATAGCTCTATTGTCTGTGAACTTCCACCCCGACGGTCACTTGATTGCGGCCGGTGGTGCTGATTCACAAGTCAAGATCTTTGATGTCAAGACTGGGGCTGCTGCTGCGGATTACGCTATGTCCGGCCCCGTCAAGTGCTTGTTCTTCTCCGAGAACGGCACTTTCCTGGCCGCTGTGGCCGACCAGTCTACCACTGTCTCCATTTGGGATCTTCGCAGCTCCAAGGAAACAAAGGTGCTGGACACAGGCAGCCAGGTCAAATCAATCTTCTGGGACTACACTGGCCAATTCCTCCTGACCGGTGGACCCGGTGGAGTGACTGTTCAGCAATTCTCCAAGGCCGCAAAGGCATGGTCAGAGCCCCTGCGCAGCGCAGTGCCTGCTGCCTCAGTGGCTTGGGGATCAGCCGCCCAGAGCATTGTGGCATTGAACGAGGCTGGCGCTATCACAGTTTTGGCAGCACAGTCATGAGTTCGGAAAATATCGTGTAATTTTAGAGCTGGGCGTCTTTTGATTTTCTCACTGGTGTTTGCTCTGAATTCATCACACTGTTACTCTTCCTACGATGAGATCTTTTCGACAAGCACCTCCGAAATGTGTCGACCTTTACAATATGCAGAAGAAATTTGATACATGATACCTTTTAAACAGCTTTGTCAAAAGAAAGGCCTCTTGTCCCCCAAGGTGTGAGAAGTAGGTAATGAAGGCATGATTGAACTAGCTAGGGGACTTCTGTAGTACCAGTCCTCAAAAAGAGCCTTGGAACCAAAAAGACATACCTATACTTTCATTTGTCTAGCAAGGCACCTGTTTAGAGTCATTCCCACCGTAGCTGGTCTTACCTGATGGCACCAGTTTGCGAGTTTGGTATTTCGCACGAATCAACTAAAGTACAGATACTTACCCCCAGGAAAGCAGCGAATAGTGCAGGCAAAAAAGGTAGAGAAGGAAGAAGAAAAAAACTTTAGAAAAAAAGACAAGTAGAGAAAAAGAACTCCGTAGAGGGGAAATGGAAACGGGGAATGCAAGCACAAGTCATGAAGTGGCCTCGGTGAACATGAATGTAGATAGGCAGGGTATCCGAGTACAAGGCAGATGTTGTCGCACGGGATCAAAGACATGGATGTTGGATGATCGTGATAATGAATTCAACTTGCCATGGGCCGATTTTGATCTTTTGATGCGGCCTGTTACCCTTGCAGAGAAGTCGTGAAAACTGGGTAGATCAGTGATACCCACCATCAAACCAGGCCAAGCGGAGAGACAAGACCTAAGAATTCGTCCAATGTCTAGTACCGTCTCCT
Source organism: Penicillium salamii (assembly GCA_911197225.1). Taxonomy (NCBI): domain Eukaryota; kingdom Fungi; phylum Ascomycota; class Eurotiomycetes; order Eurotiales; family Aspergillaceae; genus Penicillium; species Penicillium salamii. The sequence goes on from CAJVOY010000076.1 coordinate 1,688,792, forward strand.
AGAACGAGGATCATCCTGTCCAGGTTCATCTTCGCGGTGTCGCTTGCGTCCATAGTCCTCACGGCCACCGCCTCCATACCTATCACGCTCACGATCCCGATCCCGGTATCGGTCTCCATTGCGGTCTCCCATGCGATCACGATCCCCACCACGGTCACCACCACGGTCTCTGTAGCGGTCATCACGGTCAAAGTCGCGACGGTCACGGTCAGCATAGCCATCTCCTCGAGGCCGCACAGGTTCCGAATTGCTGCCAGTTACTCCACGGTCGAACCGGGGACCACCGCCGCCGCCGCCGTAACCACCTCTGAATCCTCCACGGCCACCACCGGGACCCGAAGGGGCATTGGGAGGAGCTTGTCCACCGAAGCCGTTGCGGTTGCCCTGGTATCCAATTCCCCCGCGAGGACCGCCAAATCGATCACCACCACCACGGAAGCCGCCGCCACCGCCGCCACGGAAACCTCCACCACCACCACGGCCTCCGAAGCCACCGCGGAATCCACCTCCATACCCACCGGGACCGGAGGGAGCATTGAATCCGGGACCCCCAGGCCGGGATGGCATGGCCTTGGTATAGCCACGTCCACCGAGACCACCACCGAAACGTTGAGGCTTCCATCCCTTTGTGGTACGGCCACGCTCAACATCTACCAGGACTCGACGGTCCTTAATCCGGATGCCATCTGTTTCTTTGTATGCAGCTGGAAGTGGGGAACATTAGTGTTAGCATGATATCTTACCGCAGGATTCAAGAAGTAGGTTGGATTAGTGCCAAAAGGATCAGCATGGATGTATTACCTTTCATGTCCTTCTCGCGCTCATACACCACGAAGGCATAGCCCTGGTGGGCCTTCTTTTTCTTGTCCGATGTGGTGTCTTTGACAAGTGTAATCTGCAAATATGTTAATACCTTGGTCATCTCAAAACGATAACAAAGAAACATACTCTCTCAATGGGACCAAATCGGCCGAACTCTCGTTCCAGGTCGGCTTCTTTGACTTCATAACTGAGTCGCGCGATAAAGAGAGTTTTGAATGGATCGCCTCGAGCTTGAGGATCTTTTTCAGGGTTGACTGTGTAAAGAAAATAGCCATATTAGCATCCTGAGGTAAATCTGGGGTCAAAGTAAGATGAATCTTACAGTTTTGCAAACCGTCTGCAAGTTGCTTCTCCTGCTGTTGCTTCTTCTCAATCTTTTGGCGATATTTGCGCTGGATCCAGCTCTCAGTGGCATTGTAGGGAATCTCTTCGGCGGATTTCGCATCAGCAAGGAACTGAGCGACACCGGAAATGGTACTCTTCCCGCAGTCCTCGGGTGCGCGATCGCTTGGGGGTAGATATCGAAGGGGTGGGCGCGGCTGGAACAGCGCCAGAAGTGGCGGGGGTAGCTTATCCGTCATTCTGAGAGCAAAGCTCAACGAAGACGGGTTTTTTTGGTTGATTGAAGTTAAAGTGTGGGATCAACTAAACCTCAGGAGTGAGAGCTTCGCGTCGCAGTTCTGGTCCTTAGCGTATGGTGGTGGACACTGCAGACGCAATTGGCGCAGCTGTCTCACCGCCTTGCCATCACGTGAGCAAGAAAATGCCCGGCGAGCCATTGGGGATTGGCAACTCCTAGGTCAACTATTGACAATTTACACAATGCCTTTGCGCGGAATCAGGACTTCAACGGCTGCCAGGGTATGTATAGGTTGTTTTCGCAGTGGTGTTAGCTGAACTAACATGGTTGGTCTTCTCAGAACGGCGCCGGAGCCTTTATCCTACAATGCAAACGCCTTGACTTCCATTACTGCAATTGGGCAGGTAGCTCTAAGGGCATGGTGTGAGTATTGATTGAAAAGATCAGAGTGTCCCCCATTTATAGCCACTGTACTAACAATGCTGGCGCAGTACTTTCCTGGAGAACTTCCTCCCCGCCTTCGCTCGCGAGAACCCTCAGATTGAGATCCGTGTGTCTCCCCGGCCTCAGAAACACCCTCTCATCAAGGGACTCTACATAAATGGCCGTGAAAAGCCCGTGTGTGTACGAAATCTGGAACCAAGCGAGATTCTCAAGAAGGCAAACCTTCTTAAGGAAGCTAGTGGAGAGAAACTGAAGCGCACCAAGAAGCCTGTGACCAGTTTGAACGAGAGTGTGCGTGGTATCTGGTCACCCTACCACGGTGATCTGCGCGGTGTATAGAAGATGTCTCTTCTTGCTTTCTCTTTGCATTTCCTTTCTCAGCGGTCGTGAATATCAGGCATCACGGTCGCAGAGTACTGTATTATTGGCCTGGGTTCTGCCTTTTTTTTTCGTTCTTGTCTATTTGCTATTTGGAAGTTAATGGTGATCTCAAGCCCATGTATTATGCATACCGAATTCAAGCCTACCTCAATTTAAAGACATCTTGCACCATTAGGACAACGTTGCGCCCTCTTCCCATTCTTCTATTTAATCTGCTCTTCTCACGCACAAGTGAGTTTCCAGACCCAACATCCATGCGAGTGGACAGCCATCATATCCGTTACTAAACTCGCAGATTTGCAACAATTTGACCATTACTGATCCGTCACTACTAATCCGCTACTCCGGACTTCTGCGCGGCCGATCCGTCACTTGCGATACCAATCGGCTATCGCCACCGCCTCCAAGAGGAAGGCATTAACTCACCGCCTTGAGACTCGGCATTGAAACACAGATGGCTTCCACTACTTTGTTCACACCTCGCGTGTGTTCTTCAATCTTTCGCTTTCAGTCCCGGGACTCAGAACCCAGTCTCAAAATGAGTGACAACCATGGCATCCAGATTGTGGCCACCAGGTCCAAGGTAAGCCATCCATCCGTTGTGAAACGGGCGGGGCACCTGATCTAATGTCCAAGAACCCAACTAACATAGATCTTAATCTAGCGAACACATCGGCAAATGGCTGAAGGATCTGGCAGCAGTAGCGATGCTCCTTGGCTCGTACCTCCATACTCGCGCTCCGGAAGCTCCTCCGTGCATTTACCACCTCCACGAAATCGACCAACTCCGCGATATGGAGACGATCATCGGCGCCCTGTGATGCTCTCCCCGGGGATAGAGAACGATGTGATAGATTTAACGGCAGAACCAGAATCCCCACGAAGACCGCAACCGAGCTCACGCCTTCCTCTCCGGGACATAATGAATCGCGACTCTTCTGGACCAAATGTCATTGACTTGGAAGCGGAGGGGAACACTGCAGCAGGCTCGCCAAACGGCCCAGATGTAGAGATTATCGGTTCCTCCGCTGTGAGACCGATGCCAATGGAACCCACCTATTTTGACTCCAATGGGTTCTCCATGTATCATCCCCCTCCGGCAAGGCCCGCTCCATTCCCAAGTCTCTCAGGGCCGTGGGTAGGTGATAATTTTCTTCTTTCGAGATCCAGAGGCCGAGAATCTACTCATCGTCAAGGTATCCCATCGTCAGGCACCCCGGGCTCATGGTATGGGGATGATTTGCTCTCGTTCATGAACTCCATGCCTGCGATGCTTCCATACAATGTCCCGGCCTTTGAATACAATACCCCTACTCAACCGGCACCGCGTTCTCAGCGTGATTCTTACAAAGCGCCACCTCCGGCATCAAAGGGATTTTCGCGGCGCCTAGAAGAGCAGGATGTACCAGTCTGTCCCAACTGCGATGAAGAGCTAGGCACTGGATCCGGCCGCAAACCAGAAATATATGTCGCAAAAGCCTGTGGGCATGTGAGTTTCTCGCTCGAAGACTAATTGCATGGGAGTTGAAATTAATATATTTTCTCTAGGCATATTGCGGCGAGTGCGCCGAGAATCGATCGATCTCAAAGTCTAAGAAATCAGCATCAAAGACAAAGCCATTTTCAAGATGTCAAGTTGCAGACTGCAATAAACCAGTGAGCAATCAGACGGCCATGACTCACTTGTTCCTTTGAGTCCTTGGATTGCCCGTCTTTTTAGCCATCATTTGCATTTAGAGGTGTTCATAGCCATCTCTCTCTTATTCCCGATACCCAAGATGCATGGATTTGGCAGGCGTTATTCATTTTGTTTTATAGGCACATCTATGTCAATATGTTCATAACATATCCTTTTTTCCGGGGAATAAAGCTTTCCTCGTCCTTGACCCCCGTACAATCGAAGTTTGGGGCTAAGCCATCCTACCGCACGGATCAGTCTTCTGGGAGGTATTTGCGAGCCAGCATACATACCTCATCTAAAGTCTGTCCATCCAGTTCGCACAGCTGCTTAAGGATCTACCTAGGTATGTGGATCCATGTGAACCTGGGCTGGTCTGTCGCCCAGCTATTCACATCGACTATTGGCCCAACACCGGAGATGTTGAGGTAGTATCCCAGGCCGAAGCAGCTGATTCGACGTTGTCGCTCATCCTGAAGCCGCCATTCTGAATTTCTAACGACTCTGGGGTGTGTTTTACGGGTTACCTTGTATCCCGGTCAAAGCCCATCAAGTGGAGTGATGTGTCATTTTGGATGCTTGATATGAGATTTCCTCAAGCCCAGACCGCAATAGCTTATTGGAACTTTCAGGCAATCCGGCTTGATACAGTGAACGACAGCGCAGAACGAGTAATACTTATAAATTTTTTCCGACTCGGCATCCAAATCTTATCATAAGCTCATGATCCGAAAGGAGGACAGGCCCTCCAAAACCAGACGAGAGAAAGAGATATAAAACACAAGTCTTCAATATATTTGCAAAGAAAGCGCCCTCACCAAACTCCATAAGATGCCCAGCAGAGTTTCTTTTTTTATCGGCCGAATGGAGGCCGAATGGAAAGAGAAAGAGAAAAACAGAAAGAAATAAAGATCCCCATCTATGCGTCAACCTCCATTCCACCCTCAGACTCGAGGATCTTGACCTCTTCAGTACTGCGGGTCCAGTAGGCCTTGAGCTCAACCTTAAACTCGGAAGAAAGCACACCGAACATCTTCATCAATGTCGTCTGGCGGGAGTCCAGAGTCTCGCCCTTTTGGCAAACGGGGTAGCTTTCCTGGCCCTCGGTCAGGTCGAGCATAACCTTGCCCTTAACAAGACGGGTAGGGACACCGAGCTTGCGGAGAGCGGGCTCGATGGTGTGGCTGATAGGCTCGTCCTGATCGGCGGGGACTTCACCACCGCGGGCGGTGACAAGGCCGTTGGGAATGTTGAAAGAACGGGTGGCTTCAGTTCCTGCGCGGGCAAAGTCCTGGGGACGGAAGGTCTCGAAGTACTCAGTGACTGCTTCCGGTGTGCGAGAGGTGAACAAGAGGCCGACGGCGCCGGTGAGGTACGGGGTGAGCTTGTGCACATTGGGAGCGGCTTCACTCTCGGAGTTCTGGCCAAGGGCCTTGGCCATGACCTTGGTCTTACCGAAGAAGACTCTGTACAGAAATAGTGTTAATATTGATCATTGATGGGAGGTCTGCATATCAATTTGATATCGAGTCCGACATTTCTTATCCGCTCTTCTCGATATAAATTTGATATGCATAAACCTAATTGATTTCCCGCTTACCGGCTGTCGGCAAACTCGGTGCGCACATCCTTCAGGTAGGTGTTACGCATGTTATCAACCGCAAAGACAAAAAGATGGTCATATTCTTCAATGCATTCCCGGATGTTGGCGAACAGACGACGGGTCTGCTCCTTGTGGTCTTTCTTGGCAGTCTTGGACTCGTGGACGACGCGCGCACGCTTTGAACGGGGCATGATGAATTATATGAATGTGATTGGGGATTCAAGAAATTCAAACAAGAGATCGAATGTTTCCCCCACAGGCATTTGGCATTTTTTTCACTGATAACCGGATTATCCTTCCACCGCTTATCCAACGCTAACCCGAATCGGGGATAAAGCTTGGATATCTGCGGTGGACCCTTCGAGTTCGACTTCAATCGCGCGAGATCTGGACCTTTTTTGATTTCTTGATTCAGTATTGCAGGCTCTCTGTTTGCCTGCAAGCACTGATCCCAGACAATGCTGGATTTCATGGATTACATTCAGCTCTCCTTCGCTGAGGCGACTAACTGGAACCGCGACAACTCATACTCATCGCTTAATACTACTGCTCAGTGTATGTGGTTCTAGAATCATTAACCGGCGAGGGGGTCTTTTAACAAATATGTGCAGCGATCCTCGACTTCTCCACACCTGAGCGATTGCGCGTTCATCTTTCATCGCTGTCTACCCCCCATTTTGCGACCAGTTACACACTGGGCACTGTTGGACTGCTTGATGGATCGGTTTCATACCTCTTCAGTACTGTTCCATTCAACGACCTTCCTAGTCGAAGCGCATTGATACCGCTTCGAAAGATTTCCCCGGGATACCGACAAGTACAAGCCCCCACTGCCCCCATACAAACCTGGGGGTGGGACTCGCTACTAGATGGTGTGAGTATTCCAGGGCTCAAGGATGCGAAACAATCAAAACAACAAGCTGTTGGGGATGGCAATATCAGCGAAGAATACCAAGTAAAGCGAAAAGCAACCCTCCTTCATGCTTCCCTTCACCTTCCACCACCTACCACCCTTTATGCGCTCTTCCTGCGCCGGATCTCCACGAACATGCAGTTATCACTAGCAGTCTGCTCTACACAGGGACCGCCACAATCCAAATCTGCACCACAGGCCTCAATGCTCACCCAACTCTCCCATGACACGGGCAAATACAGCAACGAGTATCTATTCAGCACAGACAATGCCCTATTTGGCTGGCGCGGGCTCTGGAACTTTGGACCAGACCCTCGATATACGCGCGATGATGCGCCATCACGCTTGTCCCTCCTCTCCGCAGGCGCAGAGGCATACTACTCCCCGACATCATCGCTGATCGGCATGTCCACGGGCCTGCGATTCAGCACATTACCAGCAGCTACAGCAACCCCCTCACCGCGATCGCGCTCATCCCTCTCCAGCATCCCAACACCAATCTCCACATTCCCATACACCCTCACACTTACCCTAACACCCATCACGGGTTCCCTCTCCACGAGCTATTCACTCCGAGCCACACCAAACCTAGCCTTCAGCTCCCGCTTCGGCTTCAATGTCTACAGCTGGGAAAGTGAAATGGTGGCAGGCTGTGAGCTCTGGCGCCAATCCAAGTGCAAGAACACGTCCGATGACGATCTCGAATGGGCCCGACGCAAAGTACGCATGCATGATTTCGGCGTTGCCCTGCCCGGTTCACCGGTCTCCCCGCTTCTAGAGGACCCGGCTCGTCCCGAGTCGTCTATGCGCTCTGCAACTAATAGTGAGCCTGAGACGAGTGACTCTGTCATCAAGCTACGCGTTGATCAGTCTTGGAACGTCAGACTTCTTTGGGAGGGTCGAGTTAAGGAGCTCCTGGTGAGTGCGGGTGTCGGGCTGGGTCCGGGCTCGTTCTCCCAGTCACCCTCCCTCTCGTCGACTTCGGGGGGCGGCTCGGCCCAGAGTGGAGGCGGGGCTCCTATGTCGTTCTGGCGCGGGGTTGGTGTGTCGGTCTTGTACTCCTCGTAGGCTGTTGGCTGGATGTGGGTAGACTGCTTCAACTGCCACCTGCATTGCCAGGCTTGCAGTCGCGAAGCTTTACAGGTGTTGACGCCTATATTATATCGACATATACTTCGAAAACTGTACATAGATTCATGACAATATACTTGACGTTCCAAGTTTTTAATATTCTATCTGACGCCTACATGAGAGCTTTTTGCTCTGGTCAAGGGGAGATGGGGTATTAGTTTCGAATGGGAATCCTTTAGATGCGGGCGTTGATGATGTCGACGACTGCAGATGTATTAGAATCGATATGACCAACGTTCAAAGTGAAACAGGATTGGAACTTACAGGCAGGCTTCAAGCTGGCACCGCCAACCAAGAAACCGTCAACATCGGGCTGGGTAGCGAGTTCACGGCAGTTCTTCTCGCTGACGGAGCCACCGTAGATGACGCGAACGCCCTCCTGGGCCTCAGCAGAGATGGACTTGCCGAGCCACTCACGGATGGCGGCGTGAACCTCCTGAGCCTGCTCAGTGGTAGCGACCTTTCCGGTACCGATAGCCCTATAGGAAGGTGTTAGATATCATAGATCATGTCAATATACAGTCAGTGGGTGATTTCATACCAGACGGGCTCGTAGGCGATGACAACCTTAGCCCACTGCTCCTTGCTCAGCTCCTTAGCGGCAGCGTTGAGCTGGCGGGTAACGACCTCGATGGTCTTGTTGGCCTCACGCTCCTGTATAAGTCGGGTGTTAGCGGGATATTCTTTCCAAGCTAATAGCCGGTCTTCACCCGATACCCCACTATCGGGATCGGGACGAAAATGAGAAAACCGGGTTCAAAATGACGTACCTCAAGGGTCTCTCCGATGCAGAGGATGACAGAGACACCACCCTCAATAGCGGCCTTGGTCTTGCGGGCAATGAACTGTTACGGTGGTTAGCTTTTTGCTTCGTGGAAGTGTAGGATCTGCAAGCCCGAAGGACTGCGGGGGGGTACCAACCTCGTCAGTCTCCTTGAGGATGACACGACGCTCGCTGTGACCGATGACAGCCCAGTTGATCTTAGCATCTTGGAGCTGCTCAACGCTGATCTCTCCGGTGAAAGCACCGTTGGGCTTGTCGTAGACGTTCTGGGCAGCAACGCCGATCTTAGGGTTGGCGAGCTCGCGGGTCAAGGAGAGGTAGAGGGCGGGGGGAGAGATGACGACCTCAGTGGTGTCGTCGAGCTTGGCGGCATTGAGGTTGTTCACGATGTCGGTGATGCTCTTGGCAACACCGTTCCTGCAAGGGGGTCAATTGCATGGTCTTTGCAGCTACATATCGACAAGGATGGAGGGGCAAATGTAGCAAAGCTCGAGGTCACATACATCTTGAAGTTACCACCGACGAAGAATTGGCGAGGCATATTGATGGATATGAGAGGATGTATTGGGATTGAAGGAAGAAGAGATAAATGATGGAGTAGCTAAAGAGGAAGATTGGGAAAGCTAAAGTAGTTAAGTGAAATGGAGGGGCACTTGTGGCCTGATTTACGAGGCATCCTATGACATAACCTCTACCGTTTACTTTTCGTCTTCCCCTCCACACTGACGGAGTAGTCCGTACTTGGATTTTGCCTAGGCCTTACGTGCAGCATCTCGCCCAATTAAGTCATTTTCATTAACGTGTCTTGCAAATAAATCTAGTGTCCACCCGAAACATTCATATATCACATATATCAATCTTGTTGCCCTTGTCTGCGCAAACCTAGGATCCGAAATGACCGAGAAACCAACAACTTGCTGCAGAGATCCGTGAATACATTGCCAATAAATGTCTCAATCCACATCTTCTCCACTCATGGCACAACGACAGGTACAATGGCAGACGGCAACACTGTCACTCATTGGCTGTAACTCAAGCTGGTGAGCTCCATATAAGGTCCTCTTGAACTGTCTCTCCCTATGCCCAATACTTGCTTCACGATGATCAAGCATTCGACTTCGAATCTCATTGTCGCTCATTAGTTGCTTCCGATATCTGATTCCAGATACAGAGCCTCTGGATCGAGCCCTCTCGGAAGCCAGAGGCCCAGGACCCTTGGCAGTAGATGCTTCGTACTGTTCGCGGGCAGGGCCTCTTCGATTGAGTCTCCTCTCAAGGCTACGACTGTGGGACTTTGCACGAGATCGAGAACGAGGCCCATGAGTCATTCCTCGATGAACCGGGCTGTTCTCATGACGAGTAGGAGCCCTCTTTGGGGGGACTGCTTGTTGCTTGCGATCCAAACTAACTTGATCGCCTGCTTCTGAACTCTTATCGGGTGAGTCGAATACCATAACATCATCCTCTGAATCGCTGCTACCCCCCGATGAGTGTGAAGTATAATCAGAGTCTGTGTCGCTGTTGTCCATTGCACTGGATGCCAGGTTAGGCGTAATTGCTGTCGATTGCTTTGGCTCACGATGCTGTGCTTGATCTTTAGTTGGATATGCCCCATGACCTTCTCCTGGGGATTCACGGCGATCACCTAGCACAGCTACCGGAGACTGCGGTCCCTCGATCATAGCCCGTGGCAGGTTCGCATTCTGCCCCGGCATCGAAGGATGATCTCTGCGCTGAGCCCAAAATGATGGACGAAATCCAGCTCCAAGGTCCACTTGGCTCCCAGCTGGGGGCCTTGGATGAGTTGTCCTTGCAGATCTTTGCATGATGATCACATCCATGGAAACAGTCTCATATCCCCCCCAACGAGCGTTTTGGGCATTGAATGGCTTTGTATGTTCTTTGATGTAGACACAGCTCCACTCCTTTGTAGGGTCCATTTGCCTTTGTTCGTCTATCAACTGATTTATATGGGTGCGTCTGGCGTTCGAGGATATGTTCTGATATTGTTGCAATGCGGTTTTTTTGGTCGCCCGCTTCTTTATCATCTCGAAGTAGTCATGTTGACTTTGACGCATCGGCACTCGTTTGACGCAATTCCAGGTTGGAATTTGACCAGAGGTCGTCGGGCTTGCTTTGACGAAGGTGTAGCCTTCATAGGGAAAACTTTCGGCTTTGAAAGACATTGGCATTTCAGAGATGATAGAACTTGAGATTGCAAAGGATAGGATGGTCACGGAAATATCTAGAGATTCCTCGATATTTATCCGATTGCGGATAGTAAGGCTGCCTTCCAATATCTGGAGGTCAGATGTGTGTTTTCGCCCGGGTTTGGGTTGAGGCTCTACAATGTGGGCCAATCGTAGCCCTGATCTGCCTCAGCCGCATTGCCCCAGCTCACCCGGGCGTGACTATTAATATGTTTTCCATTATTTTTCATTGTAACCTGGACGCCCTCGATACCTGAGACGTGTTTCCTTGTTTGGGATTCATTGTTTAGCATACTATGACTTTGTTCCTTTGATCTTCGGACCCTTTGGCATAAATACAACATCTTCCCCAGTAGTTATGGAGTACTCATGTTTCCCATTCCAATTTCGCACTTTCAATACCTTTGTTTCTCGTGATCTCTAGAAAGCATTATGGCCGAAGGAGATCCTGGGGGAGCCAATGCTCCGCTGGAATCACTGGGTGAAAACGGCGAAGCAAAAATCTCTCCGTTTGAGGGGGCCTTGTTAGTGCGGAAGGCCTTGCTCACACAGGAGGGCATGGATCTGGATCAGGCCGATGAATTCGGGATGGTCTTGCATTTTTTAAACGACCCCGAGAGCCTCCAGAATGCGATCTATACTACAAAGGGTACGGCAGGTAGTATGTCATACTCTAGCTTGGAGCGCTCGTTTGGGTCTAATGCCCCGAATCTGTTGAACCCCAACCATGACATATCTAACCAACATCCACAGATCAGCCGGAATCTCCGCGCCCGTATTCAGGCAGTCTTTGAGCAAAGGGGCAGCCGGGACTTTTCCTTGTGTAATTGCAAGTATATCCCCAAGGCTAGTCCTAAGGCTCCTTGTGTTGGCCATGACCAAGAATTCCAAGATACCTGGGAAACTAAACAGGACAAGTTAGCGGAGTTAAGAGGTCATGCGCGGGTAACTGGAGGTATACTGATGCTTTGCCCAGACCTTCAGGAAAGAATCAGGATTCATGGTGTGCTAGGTAAAGGAAGTAAGTTTATTTCCCTTCTTTCGAATGCAATCATTGCTGACAAAACGTAGCTTTTGGAATAGCATTCCTTGCTCAAGAAGGGGATAAAGATGCAGTAGAACCCGTCACAGATCCCGAGCACTATGCGATCAAGGCCCAAGGGCACCAGACGAGGATATATGATTTGATGGAATCCATCTCATACCCGGAGATGGTTCAGTTTATGGAGCCTACCGGGAGGCAACACTATATTCCGGAGGAGGCTGTTATACTAATATATCTCAACAACAGTGAAAGATTCCCCACCGTCGACTCAATTTACACACACGGTATGCAATGGACATTGGTGATGCAAGCTTGTGGTGACGATTTCCCAGAAGGAAAGGCTGACATTCTCGATCAGGATGCCTTTCTACGAAGAAGGAGGCAAAGCAGAACTTTGAAATATGTGCTGCCAACGTTCCCGCCTTTCTCGGGGGTGTATCTGATCAACGCCGACAACCATGAGATCCAGGTGAGCGAAGAGCAAGGTTGCAAGATTGCAGAACAATTTTTACAAGGTATGGTTCATCTGGCTGATATGGGCATCTACCATGGTGATATTTCAGAGAACAATTACATCCTGGACCGAGACCTGAACGTCCAATTGATTGATCTAGGAAATTCTGACTTTTCACTCACTGCGGACGGCTTTCAATCTAAATATCAGGGACATATCCCTTATCAGGAATACCAGATGAGACCGGAGATGGCCGTTGAGCTCATGAAACACGAGCAACGGTGGCAGGATGAAGGTTCAGCGCGACGTGATGCAAATGGTATAGCTCGAGAGCCTAGTGAGGTGTACTTGCCAACTGACAAAAGACAAGTTTCTCTGTGGAAATATTCGGCGATTGTGTACGGATTTATACACGGCTACTGGCCATGGGAGAGACGAGAGGTTTGCGAAAAATGGCACGGGGATTTTTCTGCGAAGTATGAGGACCCGAAGTACACCATGGTCAAGAATAGACGCAAGAGGATGATCAACGAGGATATAGCAACGCATGAGACCCTCTCCCAGGACTGTCAGGATGTGCTACAAGCTGCGCTGGCTAGAAACCCAGAGGACCGGCCAGACATACAAGAGATGGCTTCGTTCCCTTGGTACTCTTCATGGTCTGCTGCAGAAGCCGAATCCGGCCGACCTCTCAAGCGACCTCGCGTTGACCGTTACGAGGAAGCACAAATCTGGAAGGGTCGCCCACCCCCTGGACAGATATAAGTTCGCTGCGATCCCTCATCATTGGTCTTGTCTTGGCTGTTCTTCGTTCCAGATAGTTTTGATTCAGCATTCAGTGTCTCCAACCGAATGTTGGCGATCAAAGACGGTGGCCGATCTTTGGAAACAAAGACCATTCTATAACAATGTGATACTACCCAGACATGGGAAAATAGATGTAAAGAGTAACTAGACGTTAAAATTTGGACGTGTTGAAAGATCATAAAATGGCAACGGTATGAGTATCTTTGAGGGCATGCTAAAAACAGCAAGACAGGGTAAGGTCGTATCAATAGCTTCCTGTCTATAACACAAAAGTGATGATTATCGTCGAAGGCTATCCAGTCTGGCTTGGAGATCATCGTCGCTGGTATTGCCTCCACCACCGATGGCTTGCGCAACCCGTGTTTCGTTGACTGGCGCCTTCTGTATGTCGGCGGGTGTCTCGCCCAGCTGCAAAATACATCAGTCCTTATAACCTGCATTCCAATGACTGAGGGTAAACAAACAGCCTGGTTCAGGTCAACACCAATCTCGTCCAGAACTTCCTTCACGATGTCTTCTCCTTCTTCCTCTTCTCCTTCCATCCCAGTAGCTTCGTCAATCGCGTCGTCCATCATTTCTTGTCGTTGGTCCATAACGTCGTTCTCTCGTTCGAATTCCATCGCAATTCGCTGCAGCGCTGGTAGATTCATTTGTCGGTTCATACTACCGAGAAGCATGGTAGCTCCTTTCATAGATTGCATCATCTGCTCATTGCTTCGCACGGTCTTTGGGGTGATAACAGTCAGCGCATTGATATCCCAAGAGGGGCAACTGAGGACGGGTTGCGCGTACCTGGATGCGCAGAGATATCGCCTGTAATTGCGTACGCATTTGGTAGAACTTCTGGATGTATCTGGTTTCATCGTCGCATTAGCCCAGACTGCAACGATCCATAGGTGTGATTGGAAACAACCTCCGTGTCCGAACCAGGTCCTTGGCCTGGATCTTACAGGCTCCAGCCTGGCCATTTTTGGCGCTCTTCTTAATATCCTGAACCAGCTTCTTCTCTTGGTTTTCCAGCTTTACCCGCTCGCGGTCTAGCTCACGCTGTGTTCGGTCCAAGGCACGCTGGTGTTTGCGCAGACGCTCCGCGGGGGTCATGCGCTTGCCAAAAGCCCATTCCACGATCTGATAAGCTTCGTATAAGTAGAGACACTATTTTGGAGAATTTCTGAGGTGCCTTACATTCATGGTTAAGGCTAGTAGTGAGCAGTTAGATCGAGGGAAGGAGTAATGTCAAGTCCGATGTAGAAGGCTGCCCCGATGAGTACCCTAGAAACAGTGACATCAATCGCAGTATGGTAATATTACAATGTTGTTACGACAATACCGGGTCACATGAGCGCTAATCCTCTTTGGGACCGACGTCATCAAACCTTGGGAAATCATCTCTAATCAAACGGTCAAAAAAACACAACCTCTTTTTTTCTGCTTTAGATGGATTTTGCCCACGCCGTGGATTTCTTTTTGTCATGAGTCAGGAATATTACCCTGCTGAGGGCTCTTCCTCCGGTGCTGCCTCGTCCAGATTTCCTGGCGAGGAAGAGTTACCTGAGCAGAGCCCTTTTTTCCCTCCCCCACCGGCCTATATGACCGTCGGCAACGGCTCGACCTCCGACAGCGCCACGGCTCTAATGACATCCTTGAACCAAGATTCTGGATATGGAGGCAGTATTGCCGGCGAAAGCGCAATGGAAGAAGACTCGAACGCGGCTTGGCGTGCAGGACTGATGGAGGATCGCCCGACACCAGTACATACACCAACGCGTCCAGGAGAATGGAACCCCGCTGGTTGGTAACCCCAGTTCTTGCGCATCGCAGTACGAATAACCCGGGCTAATCTGTTTGTGCACAGCTGAGCATGAAAAGCAAGTGGTTGCCAGTCATGTCTCTCAACTTCTCTAGTATGTCTAACTTGCCTCCAATCGAAATCGGATTGGGACTCCAAGGCTTACAAGCTTTTCCAGCAACTCGAACCGAACAAAACTCGGCCGCGCAATCTCCCGGACTATCGATACCTTGAAGGAGCTCCAGGACATGAACCGCCAATGGCCTGCCCACTATCCTTCCGTACAGAGCGCCTCTACTCCTCCTGCTGATCGACCACCCTTGAACCACACCCATTCAGAGTTCGGCGACGGCGATAGGCCAACCACCCCGCCCCGCCCCGACTTGAGACGCGCAGCTACGACGATGGGCAGTGAGGATCTCGCAGAATCCAGCGCCTCTGCCGAACGCCGGGCCCCAGCTGAGCCCAGGTTGATGACCCCACAGATTGCGCAAGAGTTCTCCATCTTGAAACTTGACCTCAAGCTCGGTGCTCTCTCACAGGCAGAACTGGTCCACTCGTTGGAAAAGGCTTCAATTGCTTCACTGCTGGATGGGAAGATTAGCCAAAGCATGAAACATCTTCTTTCACTGCGAGACAGGATTGAAGACACATCAAGCAAGGTCTTGATTACAGGCGACTTGAACGCAGGCAAATCGACGTTCTGCAATGCTTTGCTGCGCCGAAAGGTCTTGCCTGAAGACCAGCAGCCCTGCACCAGCATCTTCTGCGAAGTCCTCGATGCTCGTGAGAACTGTGGAACTGAAGAGGTACACGCCGTCCACAAGGATACGCCATATAACCGCAACGACGAAAGCACATTTGACGTCTACTCTCTCGCCGAACTCGAGGACATTGTCATTGAGAATACCAAGTACATGCAGTGTAAGGTCTATGTCAAGGATGTACGGTCCATCGATGAATCGCTACTTAACAACGGTGTCGTTGACATCGCCTTGATCGATGCGCCTGGTCTCAACTCCGACTCGTTGAAGACCACTGCTGTTTTTGCTCGACAGGAGGAAATCGATGTTGTTGTTTTCGTTGTCTCAGCTGCAAACCATTTCACGCTCTCTGCAAAGGAGTTCATCCTGAATGCTGCTCATGAGAAGGCATACATCTTCATGGTCGTCAACGGATTCGACCAAATCCGGGACAAGCAGCGTTGTGAACGCATGATCTTGGACCAGATTGGCAAGCTCAGCCCTCGTACATACAAGGAGTCTGCTGAGCTTGTTCACTTTGTTTCAAGCAATGCCATTCCAGTTGCACCCCCCGCTATCTCCCAGTCAGGCTCTGGTGGTGGTGATGGCGGTGGCTCTGATCCCCATGATGACGACGATGACAAGAAAGATTCCAAAGATAAGGGTAAGGGCAAAGAGCGCGAGAAGCTCCAGGACTTTGAGAATCTCGAAGGAGCTTTGCGACGATTTGTCCTCGAAAAGCGCTCTCGGTCTAAGCTTGCGCCTGCCAAAACCTATCTTATGAATCTTCTGGCTGATCTTACTTCCCTTGCCACTGTCAACCGCGATGTTGCTCAAACAGAGCTCAAGCGAGTGACAGATGAGCTTGCTCAAATTGAGCCAGCTTTCGAGAGTGGCAAGAAGAAGAAGGTGGAGCTTGCAGAAGGCGTCAACAAAGCCATAGATGACTCGTGCGATGATGTCTACAACCACACTCGCTCAGCTTTGACCGATACAATCACCCGTGTATCTGATGTGGACCTCGGTGTCGAATACCCTGGTCTTTTCTCGGTGTTCCAATATGCCGAGGACCTGAAGCTAGCAATGTTGGACCAAATCGCTTCATCAGTTAACGATTGTGAGGACTACGCTCGCGAGAAGACTGTTCAAGGAGTCGGTTTTATCCAAAACATTGGGTTGCTGCACATCGGTGAAGATAAGTTCAGCCCACTCAACTTCCGTGCCGACGCCATGTTCCGCCGTGGTCGCCGCCACACATTTGGTCGTCAAGTTGACACCGAGGTCGAACTATGGGACTTCTTTGACGTCGCTGGTCTGTGGGAGCGCCAGGAGAAGATGGCGGGTACAGGTGTGGCAATGACTGCGGTCACTGTCTTGGGTGGCCGGGCACTGGGTGGATTCAGCTGGGTGGACAGCGCCTTGAGTGCCGTCAAACTTATCGGTCCGAACAACCTGCGCCGACTGTTCTTCCCCAGCATTCTTGCTGCTGGTAAGTTTTTTTTCAAAAATCTATCCATAGTCTACTACCGAAAGCGCTAACATGAGAAAAACAGCTGTTTTGACAACCGCTTATGTGCTCAATTCTATCCCGTCAACCCTTCCACCACGCCTCTCGCGGAAGATTGCTGCAACGCTTGCCGATATGGACTATATTCATTCAAACGCCAACCGTATCTCGACTGAGGTTCGCCGCATGCTGCGCATGCCCGCTGGCAATCTCCAAACTTCTCTTTCTCAAGATCTGGAGGATCTGGGCAGACGCAAGCAAGAGGTCACCAAAATCAAGCAGGAGAGTGATGTTGCCACCAAGTACTTCTCGAACCTGTTCCGGGATAGCAGTGAGAACCGCCGAACTGTTGAAAATCTGGATCTCGATGCTCCCCTGCCTGGCGGCATGGCTGCAGCAATGGAGGCTTAATCCCCAGGCCCACATTTGTACAACCACTGATGATTCCTACGATCCTTCTATTCACTTGCCTCCTTTCTTCCTTTAATCACTTGTACAGTCTGCATCTTTCCATCTTTTATTCCCTGCTCTCTCTTTGCCCCTCGTTCTATGGTGTACCCACATCGACCGAATGGACTTCTTGGTCTTTGTTGTATTCCACCTAACGTGCACCGGTAGCATTTTACTTTTCTTCATTTAAGATTCCCACCTGAATTCAGAATGCGTATCTCTGCCCGAAAGTTTCTCCCTTCTCAAGTATGATCAGATTACTTCGTACTTTGTACTTTATGCCCCAACTCAACCACGAATACCAGAATGAATGTTGACTCTAGTCTACGGCAACCTTTCCATGTTCATGGTCTTGTGCATGTAAGAATTTCATGCTTTAAGTGATATTAAATCATAGTCAAGGGTTGATGTATCACCCAAATGACTAGATAGACAAGAGGGCGCCATTCGCAATGCAATGCCACGTCTGCGCTAATACATGCAATATGATTGCATCAAAACTCAGCGTCCGAAAACAAGAACCAACCCAAACAGATGTCAGTCATCATCGATTCGAATAGGGTGCTTCCTCGTCCTTCGCCCAGAAGCCCACCCAAGATCCTCTAACTCCCGCACTTCCCCGACATGCACACCACCGCCGGTTTTCGTTTTGTCCGATAGCTTCCCTGCATCTCGGAGGAATTCAGTCCTCATGGCAGCCGCGTCGGGGTCCTCATAATCCAGCTGTGTCATCTGTGGCTGCTGGTTTTCCTCGTCTTCTTCCTCGGTGTGAGCTGGCAGTCGGTCATTCAAGAAATCGAATTTCCCACCACTGAGCATAGATGATAGACTCTGTTCGCCTCGGGTGAGAGATTGGGAGTTGTCTCTTGTTGCATGAGCGGTTTCAAGGGCGCTGCCGAGGCCGTCGTCGTTCAATGTGTCAATTGAGCTGGCGCGTGAGAGTGTATTTTCCAGAGTCTTTGCTGAAGTATGGGAAGGCGCGCGGCCTAAAAGGGGCTTGCGCTTTCGTCTGGATGGGTTGCTGGTGTCGGTGGTGGGTTCAGCTTGCTGCCTTGATTTGGCAGCTCGGGCTTGCTGAAGGAGGCCACTTAGTGCAGTATCTAATGCGGATGGGCCGGTTTTAGGTGCTGAATCAGTGTTCGGAGTTGTCTCCTTTGTGCTAGGTTCCTCCACGGCCTGTTGTTCTGGTATCTTAGCCGGGGATGGAGATCTAGACTCGGGCACAGAGGGTTTTGGTGCATCGTCCTCGAACCCGTCTCCGATAACCGGTACCGTTCTGCTCGTTGCTCCCTTCGCGGAGTCTTGTCTCCTTAGATCCTTTGGTTGAGAATCAATAGAGCCACTGAGTGGCGAGTCTGTTCGCCGTCGTTCATCAACGGCTTGGTGTAGGTGCTTTCGCTTTGCAGAACCAGGGCCAGTTTGTTCGGTATTGCTGACATTTTGTGAAGGGTGTCGTCGAACAAGATACGGATCAAACGGCTTTTTTTGCCCTGCTTGGATCGAAATCCAAAGCCAGTCCGCAGAGACTGCTGGAACTCCCCATTCTGATGTATGGCGTAATTTGTCTGAACTGGCCGTTTGAGGGTCCTTGCAAATAAGAACAGATGCCTTCTGCGTTAAGAAGTCTCCATACGTAGCACCCATCAGCTCAACTACCTTGCGTAGATGCAAAAGGTCAATACGTCCAAAGCCAGTGGAACAGATACGCATTTCCGGAAATCCTTAGTCTGTTAGATTCGCCATACTATTGTAGGTTGATAGCACTTACCTGGTAGAGGAAAATCAGGGAATGGAGTGCTTGCAACATGGGATTCTGGTGGGACAAAAGCCCGGGCATCAATGCACCTTTCTAACCACATCTCTGTAACTACCTCACATTCAAACGCCATATCGTCCGTGGATGGGATTTTCGACCTTGGGGTCTGATAGGGCACCATGATGAACAGGCCGTGCCCGGTTTTGGGGATAGAAGGCCGGGAGAAATCAGTTAGTGAGTCTACTAACCGGGCACCGTTGTAAGTCAGATGCTCTCGCAGGACTTTAGTCTTGGCCACCAGTTAGTGTCATTGAGCTGAAATAAAAGGAGAAAGAGTACAAACCTGCTTAGAAGAAAACCCGGTGATCAAGAAAAAGGTCCCATGTAAAAAGCCATTGTCTTTGACCGGGGCTGGTGCTGGCATTGACTGTTGATTGGATTGAGTGCTTTCTGAGAATGTAGTTTCGCTGGCGAATGATTTTTGTACCTGTACCGCAGGTCTGGGCGCTTCAGGCCTTTGTCCTTTGGGGGTGATGTCGGCTCCATTCGATTCATTGGCGAATCCGGTTCCCACGATGTCGCCCCAAATGCTTTCATTTTGGTCTACCAGTTTGGTGCTTGCCACCCTGCGCAATTTTCGAGGCCGTGGGTTCCCGGGGTTCTCGTTGTGATTTGTGCTGTCTCTTTGGGTGGGTTCCCTTTGGGACGGGAGAGATCGATTCCACGCGCCGACACCCTGTTCTCCTGTCGGTACCGTTGGATGATATTTATCCTCATCCAAGATCATTCCACGCTCGATGCTGTCGGTGAACCATTTCACTGAAACAACCTTTATCTGCCATTGTGTAGCAAACTTATATTTCTCGCCGCTTGCGTCGCGCGCAATCAAATGCGACACTGATTTCGTCAAGTCTTTGCGGTATTCGGCTCCATTCTCCTCCGTTGTCTTTTGCATGTAAGCTCGGAATGGAACTGCGGAGTAATGGTTAGTAATACGTTTATCTCCATTTGCAAAGGAACCGACTCACGGTCCGAGAACCCCGTGATACAGATCTTGAGACCAAACAAAGGTGCCAGTCTGTGTTCTTTTTCCATTGCTGCTATGTCCATGTCCTCTCCCTGTGTCCATGATAGTCGTACGGCCTCGATCCATTCTGGTTTCATGGCCAACACATCGTTCCTTTCTCTTGCCACGAACTTGTATTTGTCGCTGTCGGTGTCCCCCACAAGGAGATGGGTCACATCCGAAGTAAGATGGATACTGTGTAATGCGCCCATTTGCTCCGCCATTTGGGTCAATGGGGTCTGATGAATAAAGCAAAAGTCAGCCAGAAAACAAAGGATTTGGGAAGTAAGTCCCGAGGTATACTTGCCCTCCTCTCAATCTGAACCGACGTAAAGCAAATGACTACACCCTTCAAAGGGTAGTCTTTGTCTACGTCACGATATCATTAGCGATTGAACCGTCATGTCAGGAGCCACGAGGGTTCCACGTACTTGAAACAGCCATTGCTGTCATGCTTCATGGTCACCGCATGCAGAATGCTTCAATAGCGCGTTGTGAGCGAGGTATTGTCGCGATTGGAGATGTGGATCGCGTCCCGCGCGTTTTCCGTAGCGATAAGGATCACGTGACTTTCTTGGACCAGCGCAGTTTCTACTTGACTTCAATGTGTCAACCAGTATTTTGAAAGCTCTCGCAGAATGTATTGCGGCACTGCAATCGATTACGCCTCGCTCAGTTTACACTCGAAGAATGGTGTGTCAGGCCGTCGGGTAGACATCAAATAAGTCGCAAGTCATCTAACATGGTCTAGAAATGTTTCCCCACAAAGCCTGCTTTGTACTCGTATATATCTAGTTAGATGTACTCCGTACTCCGCAGAGACTCATGTATAAGATCAGCCCAATATTACCTAGGTAGCCCTGGAGGGGGGGCTTCCTGTTGTCTTTTTCTGTTATCTAAGATCACGTGTAGATAGGCGCGTCCCACGACGCGTTGTGGAAAATCGATCTCCGTCCCCATCGGAACTTGCGTGTCTCCATGCAATTGCCTGTTGGCATCTCATTTTATGCATGTTGCTCGAGTTAGGGCGCGGGGGCTATACACACTTCAATTCTCTTTGAGCTACTCAAGGAGATTATTGAGTTCATCCGCGTATTCATCCTCACCTCGACCCGCAACATCAGAAGAAAGCACAATGTTCAAGAAAGCCGTCAAAGATCACCCGGGCGGAGGTCCGAAACCTCTTCAACAGACCGACCTTTTACGCACGAATGCATCGGCTCCACCGAAATCGCAACCTCAATCTACTGGTGTCAAGCGAAAGATCGAGACCGAATCGTCACTAGGCTCTCTCCACAGCGCAGTTTTCTTCACTGAAAACGACTTCGACGATGATATCGACTTTGACGAGCCACAGCCACCAATTGCACCGAGCTCTGCAAGCATCATCACATCCAAGCCAGTCACTTATCCAAGTCTGGACACACAACCCGACATTGACTACCCAGAACTTCCCTCCGTTTCCCAAGATGCACTGGCCCCTCCAAGTAGCATGCCAATGCCATGGTCGTCATCGCCTCCCTCCCATTACCAGCCGCCCGTTAACAAACCCCGAACTCTTCCGTGGAGTAGAGAGGCCAAGGAACCAGTCGTGGCCAAGAACGAGAGTTTTGTGACACCGAAACGTACCAAGCCTACAGAGCCCTGGAACAAGTCAGAGAGCACTATCAAGGCAGAGCAGAAGGTGTTACGGCAGGAATACAAAAAGACTCAAAAACCTGACGCCAAATCGGAACCAAAGCAGAAAGTTCCTGCCGTTTTCTTGAGTGACGAGCAAAGAGCTGTCCTTGATGCAGTTGTTGATCGAGGGAAAAGCATGTTCTTCACTGGTTCCGCGGGAACGGGTAAATCAGTGCTCATGAGGGAAATTATTGCCAAATTGCGTAACAAATTCCGCAAGGAGCCTGATCGTGTTGCAGTCACCGCATCAACTGGCCTTGCAGCCTGTAATATTGGTGGCGTGACTTTGCACAGTTTTGCGGGTATAGGCTTGGGTAAAGAGCCGGTGCCCGAACTCGTTAAAAAGGTTGGTATGCTCATTTCAACCGATGGCAGTCAACACTAACAAATTACAGATTAAAAAGAACCAAAAGGCTAGGAACCGTTGGATTCGAACAAAGGTTCTTGTTGTTGATGAAGTGTCTATGGTCGACGGAGACTTGTTTGATAAACTCGAAGAGATCGCCCGGCGGATGCGCAATAACGGTCGACCCTTCGGAGGAATTCAACTTGTGGTCACAGGTGACTTCTTCCAGCTTCCTCCGGTGCCAGAAGGAGGCAATCGTGAGGCCAAATTTGCATTCGCTGCTGCCTCATGGACTACTTGCATCCAACATACGATTCTATTGACGAACGTCTTCCGTCAGCGAGATCCGGAATTTGCAGACATGCTGAATGAAATGCGACTTGGCAAAATCACCCCCAAGACAATTGAGGCGTTCCGAAGGCTCTCTCGCCCTCTTGATTTCCACGACTCACTTGAAGCGACAGAATTGTATGTCTCCCTAACCTGCCTATTCAAATGCCGAAACTAACCCCAGGAAGATTCCCCACTCGCGCGGAAGTGGAAGGCGCCAACTCTGCACGAATGGGCAGACTTTCAGGTGAAACAATGATGTTCAATGCCGTAGATTCTGGGTCGATCCAGGATCAGAGCCATCGTGACAGATTGTTATCTAACTGCATGGCACCTCCCATGATCAAATTAAAGAAGGGGGCTCAGGTCATGCTCATCAAGAACATGGAGGACTCGCTCGTCAATGGTTCAATTGGAAAAGTGGTGGCCTTCATGAGCGAAGATTACTTTGATTTATATCGAGAAAACGACAAAGAGTTTAATGCGGAAGTAGTGGGCGGTGATGATGAGCAAGCCATGCATGCTCGCAAGAAACTCAAACCCATGGCAATGGAAAAGGCACCAGCGCCCATGGCTCGAAAATGGCCATTGGTCTCATTCATGCAACCTGATGGATCAGAACGTCACCTACTGTGCCAACCCGAGACGTGGAAGATCGAGCTTCCCAATGGAGAGGTTCAGGCGCAGCGTCAACAGGTGCCTCTGATTCTAGCGTGGGCCTTGTCTATTCACAAGGCGCAGGGCCAAACACTTCAACGTGTCAAGGTCGACTTGGGCAAAGTCTTTGAAAAGGGCCAAGCTTACGTCGCGCTGAGTCGAGCAGTGTCACAGGAGGGTTTGCAGGTTACCCGATTTGAGCCTCGAAAGGTCATGGTACATCCAAGAGTAGTGGAATTCTACTCTAACTTGGTTAGCATCAGCGAGGCCACCAAACCCAAGCCACCTGAGCTGAATCCAGATGATTTTGACGACTTTGATTATTGTTGATCATCACTAGCTTGTGTGGAATACGGTGTTTGGCTTCGTGTGGGCATTGTTGGGCACAATGTGTTATCTATAATATCATCGCAACCAAACAATCTTTAATCCAATGTGCAATGTACAAACCGCTCCTAAACGTGGTAGAATGTAAAACATCTCACTCCATACTCCGTCCACAGGTACCTGTAGGCATGAATCTGTATCCAGGTCCACGGATACTCAGTGGAGCTCACACGCTCCAGGGCTCCGGGGTAAGTGAACCTTACGATATGTACCCCGTACCCCGTAATCCCTACCCCGTACTCCGCACGGGCACGGGGTATCGGTTGTATACTAGTACCTAGGTAGGGAGTAGGGCTATACATCTGGGCAGGGAAGTATACCTCCAGGGCTAGATTCACACCCCACTGCTTATCGCGATAAGGCGCGATGAAAAGCCTCGATAAGTGAATGCACGTGATCACTGCCGAAGCTACCTTCGGCTTTCGTCCGTACTCTGCTCCCCTCTCTCAACACGCTTTCTCAACAGAGGTCAATTTCGCGTTAGGTGGTTGTTTGCTGGGCTAAGTAGGCTTGCAATCATCATGGCGTCGCAATTTATCGGTTACAATGTCATGGTGGAGCTGAAAGAGCCACCGGGTGCCAGGCTGATCGGCCAGGTCGCCAATGTCTTCGGGCAGCGGTTGGTGCTTAACAATGGTAAGCTGGCGGTCGACAACCCTGACTTATGCTCAATCTGACGATATAAAAGTGACACTGCTTTGGAATGGCCAGCGCTTTCCTCAATATTCTATCGATGCTTCTCTGATCGGCGATCTATCTCTCGAAACCAACACCCAGGTGCCTCCGCAGCCTCAAAAGGTAACCCAGCCACAGGCTCCCACTCTTCCTCAATCATATGCGCCATTGGCTCCTACCCAGGTTGCTCCGATCCCGCAGGATTTTACGGATCCAGCGATCTTGAGTTACACCCCTCTGAAGTCCAAGCCGTCCGCCGAAAACAGGCCACCCGCTGGACTCGCTCATCACGTTCCGGAGAAAACCTCAGCCTCTTTGACCGAGCCTTTCAGCAGTCTGGAATTAAATGCACATGGTGACAACGCAGGAACGCAGGGGGCTTCCAACAAGAACCGAGGACAAGACCCGTCACTTCTAAAGCAAACGCCCAAGCGTAACCGACGAGCTCACCAAGAAAATCTGAGCGATGAAAGGGGACATGCTGCGAAACATGGCGCTGCAGCAAGTACTAACCCCAAGAGCAAGGGCTGGCGCCAAACTGCTTTCGTGGAGCCAGCAGGCCCTGCATTCCCGGATTCGCCGGTGCCAATGTCTCGACCTGGGCCTAAGCTGCGCAAGAAGAAGTCGCGACGCTACACTGAGGACCCTAGTGGATGGGCTACCGAGGATGCGACTGATATTCAGGAGCTGGGTGAATTCGATTTCGCGAGCAACCTGTCCAAATTTGACAAGCGGACTGTGTTTGAACAAATTCGCAATGATGACACTACCGCGGATGAAGAGCGCCTGGTCAGTTTCAATCGCAAGATCAAGCCAGGGACTAACGGAGGTAAAAACCTCCACTGGACTGAGAATGTGCTTGATAGCCCCCAGAACAGTGACACCGGTGACACTACTGGCGAAGACTTTGAGGGTGGGAATGATATCAAAATGGGTGCCGAGGTTCTCTCCGCGCGTGAGCGCCCACGAGCTCAGCCATCTCGCAAGGATAGTGCCATTCACGCTCCACCAATGATGCCTCAACTTAGTGCCCTTGGTCGCAGCCAGTTGCATGTTAATGTCTCGCGTACGACCAGCCCTCGACCTAACCGATCGTCAGTCTCGCCAATGGTTGCCCCCAATGTTTCAGGTGCCGGTTCTCTTCGTCTTACGACTACCAACCGCAGCTGCCCTACCGTGAGCCCTTTGCAGACTCTGGAGATCGAGCAAATCTCAGTTGCTGAGTTTGGGTTGGCCGAAGAGATTATTACCGAGAATGCAGGACGAGGCATCGCAGAGGCCGCTGTCGCTCTGGTATCCAACGATGCAGCCGCGCCAAACATGGTCATCATTACCGGTAACCACCGTACTGGAGCGCGGGCGATCGCTGCGGCTCGTCATCTCCGTAATCGTGGCCACCGAGTCACCGTCTGTTTGCTTGGATTGGAACATGAGGCCGAGCTGCTTGAGAGCTGCCGTAAGCAACTTGACATCTTCCGCAAGGTCGGTGGACGAGTGCTTAAGTGGGAGGAGCTTTCTTCCCGCCTGGCCACCTCTGACCTGGGCCCCGATCTACTCGTCGATGCTCTGTTCGGCATGCATCTATCTTTTGATGATCTTCGAACCGACGACCAAATTGTGGCTTTCGAGATGATCTCATGGATCAACCGCAGCAATGTCGGCGTGCTCTCTGTGGATGTTCCTTCTGGGCTCCATGCTTCCACTGGTACGCTTATAGCACAATACTCAACCCCGCACATTTGTACTAACACGAATTTTATAGGAGAAATTACTATCGCCGAGGGCGCTCGCCTTTGTGTTAATGCCACATCCGTGGTGTGTCTTGGAGCCCCCAAGACTGGAATACTCAATGCCCTTCTGTCCGCTGAACGAATTTCCTGGACAGTGGCAGTGGCCGACATCGGAATTCCTCAAATCGTCTGGCGCAAGTATGGCACTCGCCGTCGTCACGGTATTGATTTCGGAAACAAATGGGTGGTTCCACTAAAGTACCAGCCTCTGATGGCTTAAATGCTATTCTCCTGGCTTCAACGTTCACATGAGTAATGACCTACATTGTCAAGGCGTTTTCACCTTGCGGGCTGACTCGGGCCTTGCAAGCATGTCTTTTTTTATTCTGCATGGGCTTTCTTGTGGGAAGAACGGCCCTTGTGTATGTATGATTATCCCTTGGGCTTGTCTCAGTAGACTCCCAAAAGTGTCAGATAGCGAAATAATTTTCTAAGCTTCAAGTGATCTTCGTAAATCCCGTATGATCTTGAGTAAAACTTGTGAGGACTACTTAGGTAGACGACTAGAAGGAAAACGCCCAAAAAATACTTCGTACTTCTCATAGATCTGATTGGGCTAAACCGGAAGCGGTAAGGTCTTGCCATCATTGAATCACCGAGAGCTGCGGAAAGTTGCGCTGGAACCAGCTTCTTGACCAGCCATGGGTAAAGGTGTGTCTACAATGAGCTCCGTGTCATAGCATCGTGGTTTGACTAACTATATCTGCAGGAACCGATAAACTCTACGTATGCAAAACCATCAAGTTCACCTGATTTGCGCGCGATCGCATGCCGAATCCTCGCTGATAAACATGACTTTCTCCAGATTACACACTCCGAGTGGGCGTCAGAGGATGCCTTCTCAGCCAGTGCAGGCGCTGGTGTTTCCAGGGCCAAGAACAGTGGTCCGCACGCCGCGTTCAAGCGACTACCGTTCAATTTCTGCTCCCTTTCTCTCCAACCGTTTTCGCATCCAGTCTGCACGCAAAATGGAACGCTGTTCGACCTTACCAACATCTTACCCTGGATCAAGAAGCATGGGACAAACCCCGTTGACGGGTCGCCCCTGAAGAGCTCAGAGTTAATCAAGCTCACGCTTGCTAAGAACGAGGATGGCGACTACGTGGACCCGGTTACCTTTAAGATCTTGACCGATAACACACATATTGTCGCATTGCGGAATACAGGCAATGTGTTTTCTTGGGATACAGTGGAGCGGTTGAACATCAAGGGGAAGCTGTGGCGCGACCTGGTTACAGACGAGGAATTCAGCCGGAAGGATATTATCACATTACAGGACCCGCAGAACATCGAGTCGCGCAACCTGAGCTCCTTCAACTACATCAAGGAAGGAGAGGCGGGTGTTGTGGGGGATCAACAGGCTTCTGGGAGTGTGAACGCCAATGCGCTGGGCAGCTCGGCGAAGATCTTGAAGGCGAAAGAGGCCGTGGCGAAGGCTCGAGCTGAGCGTGCCCAGCAGGCTGGCTCTAGTACAGCTGGCTCTAAGGCTATTTCAAAACCTGGGGCTGCGAACACCAAGGCTAGTATTCAAACTGGAAAGCCTACTCCCTACAACGCCGCCAAATTTACCACAGGAAAGGCGGCTGCCTCTTTCACCAGTACGGGGCTGACGCCACACACTTCCGCCGAGCTTGCATTATTGTCGGAAGAGGACTACATGCTCAAGCGTGGTCGTGTGAAGGCCAAGGCTTATGCGCGCATCGAAACCACCGCTGGCCATCTGAACCTGGAGCTGTATCCTGAGTATGCCCCCAAAACCGTGTGGAATTTTATCCAACTGGCCAAAAAGGGCTACTACAAAGATGTGCCTTTCCACCGCAATATCAAAGGCTTCATGCTCCAAGGTGGTGATCCCACTGGCACTGGACGTGGTGGCGAGAGCATCTGGGGTAAGTATTTCGCCGATGAGTTCGATGGTCCTCTGAAGCACGATGGCCGGGGGACGCTGAGTATGGCCAACAAGGGCAAAAACACGAACAGCAGTCAATTGTAAGTGCACCGTCTGGTCTGCAGCGCCCCAGTACCTCCCTAACCCCCATCTCTAGTTTCATTGCCTATCGAGCTTTGCCCCATCTCAACCTGAAACACACTATCTTTGGCCGCATCATTGATGACCCTACCCCGTCATCTGCTACTTTGAATTCGCTTGAGACACGCCCTGTGGAAGCAAACACAAACCGGCCAACACCCGAAGTCCGCATTCAGGATGTTGTCGTCTTTGTCGATCCATTTGAGGATTTCCTCGCTCAGCGACGAGCGGAAGAGTCGCGCGCTTCAGGTGCTACTGGCCCGTCTGCAGAGGAAGAGGAAGAGAGCGCCCGTCGCGCAGAAGACGATCAAGTCACATGGACTGGAAAACGAGTTCGCGGTGCTGGTGCTGAAACGAACGAAGGCTCTGGTGGCATTGGCAAGTATCTTCAGGCTGCCTTGGCGGATCGAGAAGATGGGATCGTAGATGAGCCCGAGCCCGAGCCCGTTCGGAAAAAGGTCAAATCTGGAGGGTATGGAGACTTTAGTTCTTGGTGATTACAATGATACTTGTACATTCGATGATGGAATTTTACTACTTGAGTATGGTTTTCGCCAATGCATATATATGGTGGCATCATAGTTCAGAAAACAAGAAACCTGCGTCATCCACTTTGACCTGGGAAATCCGGGGTATAGACTGGGCATATATGTATATCATGTCTGTATGATAAGACTTAAGTATAAGGAAACTAAAGACTTCAGGAGCAGGATCGGTATTAAGGTACCTTGCATTTGAAGATCTAAAGATTCGATCTTAAAATTGATACTAGTCCCCGGCCTTGGCTTGCCGCGTGAGCCGTCGTGCCTCTCCCAACTTCTCTCTCTCTGGACACTTTCCTCTTCACCTTTGCACCTTTTTACCAACTTTCAGGACTTGGAACCGTTTTACATATACATATCAGGTAAGTGACTTATTCCAATTGCGAGGGTGATGCGCTGTCATACATCGTACATTCCCCCCGTACTTTGCTATCGCTGGTCTCGGAGCATCGGTCTCATTAGCTTATCGGGGATACTCTGAATTCCCGAGGTCTCGCTGGATTCTCTGCGTCGCTTGAATTGCTTGAATTGCTTGACTTGAATCACCTTGTTTCATCTTTTGATTGTTTGTTGCAATTCATCGGCAGAAAGGAGATAGACTGCCCGTGATTGTGCTATGCGCCCCAATTGATCACACGTCTGTTACTCACTGCCTAATTCATCCTACTTCACCTCTCGCGTTTCAGACACCTCTCTGGGTCCCCAAGAGTCTCATCACTGATTTATATTGAACTGATAGTCCATTTGATCCACTTCCGCCTCAACCGACCCCTACGTCAGTCTCGCGCCCATATTCACCCCGCTTATCCCCAAACCACCCCGTGCGCTTCATTCCTCTCGAAGGGATACAATCAAGCTGGCAGGAAATAAGCGCCGCAGTTTCTCTTCGCAGGGTGGCTTACTGAACAGGATGTTCAGTGGCTCCTCGAGTCCACCCAAAGACAAAGTAGACACTCTCCCGGAGACCGGCCTCGACCCTAGCTCCTTGACCATCCAGACCGACACCACCGGTACCACCGGCACTAGTCCACGCGAGAAGAGGTTCTCTCAATTCTCTCCCCCAGGCGCTGGATTTTTCCGTCGAACAAGTGAGGATCAGGGTCCCACCGGAGAGAAAAAGCGCCGAAGCAGCACTGTCACCAAAGCTGCCAACTTTTTCAGCAACGCAAAGAGCTCTTTGAGTATAAACGGTCGGGACAGCTCGTCTTTCAGTACCAGCCCTTCCATCGCGGAAAGCCCGCTCCAGAAGCTTGGAAAGATGGACCCCGCCCTGAGCGTCCCCCAAGGTTCTTTCAACAACTCTGCTGGAGAGTCTGCGCCAACCGCTCGATCATCATTCCGCGTCGGTGTGACCGAAGACCGTAACCGAAAATGCCGTCGTACAATGGAGGATACCCATGCCTATCTCTACAACTTCTTGGGCACCCCCGCACCGGGTTCACCCGGCACAAATGGCGCTCCCCTGGGGACTAGTGCGTCGCAAGCATCTGAGGAGTCCTCCAATGTCGTAGAAACAGACAATGGATATTTCGCGATCTTTGACGGTCATGCGGGAACATTTGCAGCAGAGTGGTGTGGAAAGAAGTTACATTTGATTCTCGAGGAGGTCATGCGCAGAAGCCCCAACACCCCCGTTCCAGAGCTTCTTGATCAGACTTTTACGAGTGTGGATCAGCAACTGGAGAAGCTTCCTGTCAAGAATTCTGGATGTACCGCCGTCACCGCCGTGCTCAGATGGGAGGACCGCGTACCCAGCTCACAGTCAGCAACCGGATCTTCAGCACTTGCACCTGCGGCTGCTGCGGCTACAAAGAATGCCGAGAACACCGAGACCCCAACCCAAGATTCCCCGGGCAATGTTTTGCCGAAACTGCAGGACAAAGCTATACGCTCTCGGGTTCTGTATACGGCAAATGTGGGCGATGCGCGCATCGTATTATGTCGCAATGGGAAAGCACTTCGCCTTTCCTATGACCATAAGGGAAGTGATGAGGCCGAAGGCAGGCGAATCTCCAATGCCGGAGGATTGATCTTGAACAACCGCGTCAATGGAGTGCTGGCTGTTACCCGTGCGCTAGGTGACGCCTATCTAAAGGATCTCGTGACCGGACATCCCTATACAACAGAGACGGTCATCCAGCCAGATGCTGATGAGTTCATCATTCTGGCTTGCGATGGTGTAAGTTGAGACTATTGACCCTTCCGATTTTGACACATGCACTGACTAGAAACCAGCTATGGGACGTATGCAGCGACCAAGAAGCAGTAGATCTGATCCGAAACGAGCATGACGCCCAACAAGCTTCCAAGATCTTGGTTGATCACGCACTTGCCCGATTCAGCACCGACAATCTGTCCATCATGGTCATCCGACTTGATTCCAATCGCGTCAAGGACGTCGTCAGCAGCAATGCAGACCCGATAGGTGTGGATGGCGATAACACAACATCCCAAGGCATGAGTGAAGCCGATAATATCGTCGAAGGAGCACGGAAATCCATTGCTTCATCAGGCCTAGCGAACGACCCAGAAGCGGCCGAGAAAGCCACCAACGACACACTCCAGAAGATGGCCAGCCATAGCCATAAACAGGAGCCTGGACCTGAGATGTCTATTAATGAGAGTAACGACCTTCCCTCTGTGGATATCTTGAGTCCGAACAAGAGTCCCAGTAACCCCTCTGGCTCAATGAAGTGATACGAGATTTCAAAATGGGATAGATCCTCTTTCCGTTCGTCTGTTTTCGAGGCTGGCAATGTGTGCCATGTGTATACCGTCTTGGAATTTCTCTGAGATCATACATTGGCGGCAGTGGCGAATTCGGTCCCCTGTTTTCTTTCTTTCTTTTTGAGATTCTAAACTTCTGATGTCAGACCTGGTAGTCTGAGTGTCTTGTAAGCATAGGACGTTTTTATTATTAGGCTTTTGTCCTAAACCTGACTTGTATGAGATTAGGCTTCGTGCTTTTTTATGAAATTATTTCCACATATCTTTGTCCCACTGTACTCCGTGCTCTGTACAAAGGGACATTGCCGTGTTTACGTTGCTGCAGCTGAGCTCAAAATCGCCAATAGTTTCTGATCAATACGCTACTTGGATTGATATTCTCCGGCCAGATGATGTTTAGAAGAACCAAGCCACTGAAACACGGCTGTGGGATGGGATTTGATATATCTAAAAGTACAATTTATGTAGCGATGGATGCTAGAATAAAGCTAGACAAAAGACACGGCAAAGAAAATACAAAAAAAAGCACCGTCCATCGCCCAGGCCGAAACCAGATGGAAGTAGATATCAACACATGCATGACATTGCCTGACTTTTAAGAAAGACAGGCAAGATCAAAAAGAACTTAATGATACCAAAGGCTTATTTAGCCTCCTCGAAAGTACCATCAGTAATGACATCGGCTCCCTCAACTGCCTCCTGACCAATGATGTGGTTACGAGTCCAACGCAGCTGACCGTGATGAATGAACTCAGGCCATTCCTTGGCATACTGCGCATCGTAAAGATCCTGCCACAGGATCTTGACCTGCTGCTCCTCAGGCTTGGACACATCCGTACGGATCTCAGCCTGAAGCTGTTCCTCCAGGGAAGAAATCTGCTCGGCACGCTCCGAAGCAAGCTCCGTAGCAGCCTTGAGAGCCGCACGCCTGCGCTTACGCGCCTTCAGCGTCTTGTATCCGGACTTTGTGTATCCAGGGAGACCTTTGAGGATATCGTCTGATTGCTTCTGAAGAACAAAAGCAACATCGGCAATCGAAGTGGCCTTCTGGTCCATGAGAACCTTGGCGCGCTCCTTCTGTTTCATAATGTGACCAAGTCGGCCCATGTTGTGATCATCCCATTCTTTTTGATCGCGCGGGTCCCGGGGACGCTTGGAGTCGAGATATTCTTTTGTCACGGTGATCATTTCCTTAGGTGGGGAGAGTTGGCGGAGGAGTGCGAATTGGCGCAGCAGGTTGTATACGTTCAATCCGACTTGTGCTTCGTTGAAGTGCAAGGAGTAATAAGGAACCCACATGTCCTTGCGGACCTCGGCGGGAACAGTCTTCTTTCCAAGGTAGACACATTGCTTGAGGACATTGGCTTTCTAGAGCGAGGGTTAGAAAATTGCGCACTGTCGAGAGCCTGGAGGGGAATTGGCGCAGGAGCCTGGATGGAAGCTCAATTCGAGGTGCTTGTGTCCATCCGAAAAAATAAACATTGCTACTAACCTCCAAGTAACGGGTCAATGAGTACACTACCTGCTTCGTGCGAAGGTTGTGGTACACAAAGATGTTTTGGCCGTGTGTGAGCGAGTTCAGGGCCTTCTGTAACCGCCGACCTTCCTTTTCCTGGTGAAGTCTGTATGCATTTGAGGATGGCTGTCTTGGTTGTCCTTGAATCGGGGTTTTCGGGTCAATTGGGGGTCGGCGGATGAACTTTGTGGTCGCGAGTGCCGTTGAGTCCAGCACTTTCTGGAAGGCCTGTTTGATGGAGGCCATTGCGGCCGATCCGAAGGCTGCGTACTGCTAATATAAGGCGGAAGGTGGCAACACGAGTCTGGATCGAGTGTCGCAGGTGTTGATTTGCGGGATTGAGTGAAGACGGGAGGTCGATTTTTTGACGGGGAACACGCAGGTCTTGGCGGCCCTGCTTGCTCTCCGCATCTCTTATCGGGCCTCTCTGACACGCTTCAATTGCTTTCGACTTTCTTCTTATACGCGATGGATTGTTCGACTTGAATATGGGCGATTATCTCTCTTTGACACTCACCATCTAAACACCGTGCTTCCCCAGCGCTTGCACCGGCGCCATGGATTCGGACACGGAGCCTGAAAGTGCCCGCAGAGAGCGGCCGTGGCTCTACGCATGGGTATGCTCTGCTACCGAGGGAACTCATTGCCCCAAAGACTCACACGAGACTAGAACCGCAGGCTCAGACATCTACAAGGAATATCCATCCGCAACCTGGTTGTGACGCCTCCCGCGACTCGGGCTCGTGGCAAGACTATTGATGACGACGACATCCCTAATACCTTAAAGTCCGCTTCGAAGCTCCTATCACAGAACGAAAATCACCCTTTACACCCATCAAAGTCATTCACTGATCTGAAGTCGCAGTCGCATGCGGACAAAGACAGTAATGCAAACAAAGAGCCCGCGATGCGTCCACGTCGCCGAAGCACTCTATTTTGGAACGACCCCAACCCTCGAACTCGACAGGTGAAACTCGAAGACATAGTCAATAGCCGCATGGTGGACTCCTTTTTCTCGCTGCATTGTGAGGGAATCGAAGAGCCGGTCTACGTCAGCGAGGTCGCCGAGCGTGCAAACAATCCTAACTTCCGGGCCTTTGATCTGAATCTATGTGGTCCACAGGTCTCCCGAATGGATAGACTGATAATAAAGATCTGGTCCAAGACGGCAGAAATCCCAGAACATATCTTGTTGGTTGAAATGCAGGTTCATCTACGATCATTGCAGTTCTTGGGAAAGACGCTGGAGAGTTTCCATCAGCCGCTCCCGGCAAACTCGATCTTGTTCCACTTCTCAGATGGTGTTTATAGCAATCTGACGGATCTTCCACCGATCGAAACATCACTGCAAGCTACTGGACAAAAGGTCACTGCAGGTGGTGCCACCTTACCATCATCGTCCTATGATGCCCTGATGAAACTAGCCAACTTGGACGAATGTGTGCAGGATGCGCTCGCAACCAGAGAAAAACTGGAAGCTCAAATAAGCTCCATATTACAACAAAACGAGTGTTCGTTGAACACTGCTAGTGCTGCTGCCGAGTCACTAGAGAAGCTCGCTCTCACCAAAAATTATGTCGCCATGGAGCGTAAGCGAGTGCGCGCGGCAGTGAAACACAAGGAAGATTTAATTGCCAGTATCAAAGCACGAAAAGAAGCAATGGAGCAAGGTCGCACCAGCCAAACCAAGATAAACAGTCATCTTCCCGAAGCCCAAGAGCGGTTGGTGTCAAGCGAACATTTGCTCAACCAAAATGCGGAGGAAATCAAGGGCCAAACCCGACGAATCGCGGAGGATCTCCTCATAGTCTATCCCATCGAGCCCATACCTGACGAGCCCCTCGCATTCACCATCGCGGGACTTGCCCTCCCGAACTCTTGTTTTGAAGACATCGATCGTGAGGTTGTGGCCGCGGCATTAGGACACACAGCCCATTTGGTATACCTGCTATCTTTCTACCTGTCAGCGGCCCTCCCATATCCAGTCAACGCCAATGGGTCGACGTCATTTATCCAGGACCCCATCTCTGCATCACTCTCGGCGCGCACATATCCTCTTTACCCGGTCAGTGTGCAATACCGATTTGAGTATGCCGTTTTTCTCTTGAACAAGGACATTGAATATCTTCTCAGTAAGAAAGGCTTGCGGGTACTGGACATACGGCACACTCTCCCCAACCTCAAATATCTTCTCTATGTTCTTACTGCCGGTACCTCGGAGATCCCCGCCCGCAAAGCCGGTGGCGTTCGGGCACTTATTGGACGATTGACTCCAGATCATTCCAGGCGTGGCAGCATGGACAGTGCAGCATCTGGTGAAGTCGTGCAGCCACGCAAAGCCTGGGAATCGGTGTCCAAGATGAATGTCAGCCTTGCCTCGGACAAGGCAAGGAAGTCACTGTCAGCAATTGGTTGATGCGTGACGCTAATGTGCTTGGGCCAATAAGTTAGCATGCCATCTGGGTGGATACGAACAATCTGTACTCCGTCCAAATGATGCATATTCTCTCGGCTTGCAGCGGAAACAATGCACATATGCATAATCTATGGATATTGGACATGAGATCTCATTTCCAACAGGTTATCTTCCAATATAATCTATCGAAATGCATAAACTTTCAACGCAGATGTATATATACGTATGGGAATGTAGTATGTACCTAGTAGCCCCTTGTTACCACAAGGGAGGCATTGAGGTCAATCTACCCCGCAGAATCCTCAGACCACATGGACTACACTTGCCAACAGGATCTCCAGGAACACGCTGATATCCCACCTATATTCCAATTGCGATTAAAACCGCAATATCATCTAACCCTAACTGTCTAACGTTGTTTCTATTTGTCTTTCTCCGAGTAGTCGGAGTATTGGTCAGCCATAACCCCACCGCCTTATCTTTCGCTTTGTGTCGCTTTGTGTCGGGGTCTTCCCCAGACAATTTATCCACTCTCCGACGACAGGACAGACATGGGCCAGGACGCCAATAGCGGCCTTCACGGCAAGTCGGAGGCCAATGATGCCCACCATAGGCGCGGTTATCAGGCCTGTGATCCATGCCGCAAACGCAAGGTCAAGTGCGACTTAGGAAGTATGTCCCCGTCCCAATCCAATCTACTTTTGACTGATCACAAAAAAAAAAAGGCGTTGACAACCCAAGGCCTCCACCTTGTGTTCGGTGCCGTCGCGAAAGTAAACGATGTGAATTTTCAGCTACTCGCCGCAAGCGCAAGACATCCGATGCCGCAGAAGACGACGAAACAGAGGCAGAGTCCACCCTGCACCGCGACAAGCGGATGATGATTGGCGAAGTAGCCAAGAATGAAAGTCCCAGCGAGGCCGCTCCATTTGCGCCCTCAGCAGCACCCAAATTCGACCCTGAATCCGTGCGTCCCCCACAACGATGGCCCGAGGCTCCCCCCGCACATCAGCGGTACACACCCAGTGCCCCAATATCACGAGCCCCCACGTACCCCGTGGGTGAGCGCACCGTGCCACAGAGCTATGGGGGACCTCCGATGATGAACAGAACTGCGGTGGAACTACTGTCGCCCGCTATTACAAACACCCACGACGCCCTACATCTACTCTCCGAAGCGGCAGGTAGAACCGAGGATCTCAATCGCCAGAGCCTTGAGAATAGGTTCGCCGCACGGCAGTCCGTCTCCTCTTTCAACTCAGGGCCATCGCCTCTACCACAAGGCAGCTCCCCCCGCAGTCTAGGCGGGTCATTTGTACGGACCCCTCGATCAGGAATGTCCATGGGTGGGTCTACTTATTACCCAGCTGGGGGATCAGCGCCGGTAGATCCGCAGATTGTAGACAGTGGCCCTCAGAGGGAGAGCCCTGTCAATATGCCTCCGTCGGAAGCGGCATATACTGACGCCGTTCGAGCCTGGTCAAGATTGAGATTTGTCCGTGCCGGATGGCTTACGGTGGATGAGGGTATGGATTATGTGGCGTACTATTATGAAAACCTAGCGCCCATGAGCCCAGTCGTTATCCCTGATTTTTCTCAGCTTTCTACTCACCGCACACTACTCACCGATGAGCCGGTGCTTGCCGTCACAATCCTTACTATCGCGTCAAGGCATCTTAAGCCCAAGGGCGATGGCGCTAATACGCGAGCGTTTTATATCCATGACCGTCTCTGGGCATACCTACGCAGCATGATAGAACGTCTCTTTTGGGGTCAAGAGAAGTTTGACCCTGGAACGTCGGGCATTGGTCGACCTCGATCTCTTGATTTGGGTTCTCCGACGTCAGGTAAAGGCAGTGTGAATGGGCAGTTGAGGTCGCTGGGCACCGTAGAAGCCATGTTACTTCTGACGGAATGGCACCCACGCAACCTGCACTTCCCTCCGGGCGACGATGAGAACTCTCTTCTAGATACGGACCCTCAACCACAAAGCCGGGCCGACAACCCCTTGGATCATGACGGAGAACACACAGGCCAAAGAGGTTCGGAAGGAAGGTTTGCCTTCCAAAAATGGTTGGAGCCAGCCTGGCGTTCAGACCGGATGTCGTGGATGCTTTTAAGCACGGCACAAGCTCTTGCATTCGAACTTGGTGTTTTTGACCCCAAAGGAAATGGCAAGCTAACTACCGAGTCCCTTGCTGAGCAGACACGCAAGCGTCGTCTTCGTCGCTTAATCCTCGTCTTCATCACGCACAGTAGTGGGCGTCTAGGCATTCCTTCTATGCTCCCATTGCCCCAGTGGGGACAAGATATCACGCCGACCTCTACTGATGCAAATGATGCCGATGCGAATCTTGATCGCATGCAAGATTGTTGGATCAGCATCTCCAAGATTGTGTACCAAGCCAACCACCTACTCTTCGCGTCGAGTGATCAAACTATGGATTTGATCAGAAGCGGAAGATATCGCGAACAAATAGACCGCTTTCAGCCGTACTTACGGGAATTTAGACAGCAACTTGACAGTGTCAACCGTGAGTTGAGAGATTTTCACAGAATTGTCAATGGTCAGGCTAACAAGAAGCAGTATCGCCGGCCATGCGGAGCGTTCTACTGATTGAACTTGAGTATACACGTAAGTTGGGACAGCCACGGACTGTATCTCTTCAAGCTAACATGATTAGGCCTCTACATCAATTCTCTTGCTTTACAAGCGGTCGTCGATCGATGGACGACAATGTCCAACGAATCTGCTCAGACCAATGCTGCCCGACCAGGGCAAGGATCTTCTAATGCCAGCAACACTTGGTTCCAAACGTTGAACGAGCTTTACCGCGTCAATGAGCATTACATTCAAGAGGTCATCGATTCCTCCCGCAAGATTCTGCAGACTGTCTTGGACGGACTGGTCCCTGAAGGCCGTCTCAGACACGCGCCGATTCGAACTTTCTTCCGTGTCTTGTCGGGCATGATCTTCATTCTCAAAGTATGATTTAACTCTACTTGCTCAGCACTAAATGGACACATTACTAACTACGACCATAGACATTCACACTTGGCGCCCGAGAGGACGATGTCCGAGTCTCGCTCGACCTGCAGGATCGAACAGTCGAAGCCCTGCGCAATTATGTCGTGGATGACGTGCACCTCAGCAACACTGTAGCCCGACTCCTCGAGCTCCTGACTAGTAGTATTCGCACGCGTTTCCTGCGATTCGCACCTCACGACCGAGGCGCAGAAGATGGCCATGATCGCACCTCGGTTCCCAATTCACGGCCCAATTCACCATCACGCGAGACTCGCCGTGAGGGCCCTGCTCCATGGCCCACTAACCATGATACAACGTCAGGCGGGGCGGGTCTCGGATTTGTGGATACCAATGGAATGGGATCAGGTCATGATCCACTCGCAGGCATTCCAGCCCAGCCGATCAATTCGTCCAATCTCAACGTCTCTTTCATGCCTCCTCCCCCGTCAGTCTATCATAACTACTATGATTCGAATGCGGCCTTCCCGACTGAGATGGACCGATCCTCACCGAACCATGTCGCTTCCTCCCAGGCCATGGAAAGCGGGTCTACAGGGGCGCTTCCGGATTGGTTTGCCCTCCCGCTTGATCAATTCTTCAATTCCTCCACGGGTGTTGTTGATCAGGGTCTTGGTGGCACCGGGCCTATGCTTGGCGAGTTTGATATGCTTGAAGTCTTACTCAACGAAGGCTATGATGGGAACGGGGCTAACGAGGAGAACGCGGGGCTATCTTCCCAATATTTGTGACGACAGTAACGATGATTATGAGTTAATTTTTCACCATCAATATTATGACATTGATTGGATGCAACTGAGCGAGTACGGAAGACGGAGTAGCACTTTTGCGCCTGCATGGGGATCTCTTGGCAATGGCATGCAGCACATCGGGCCTATACCCTCTCCACGATGCCCCCCTAGGCCGTACTCTGCATGAAACCCACAGCTTGACACTGTAATTTACCTCTACAATACTACTACGAGTAATTCCATCTCCTGCATGTTGACTGTGTACTTGTAGATATTAATTTTCTCCGACCGGTCTCCGTCGGACACGAGACTGTGGGGTGGTAGTTTCATGCGGGCTCTATATTACTCTACTTCCGGACTTTCACATGAATATGCAGCTCTGGAAGAAGCTTTTTGGTGACTGGTGGCTTTTGCTTGATGAAATACTTAGGGTTCGTCTACAAATGTGACAGACATGGTATCCATTAGGCCGGAACTTTAGAACATTGTAAAAGCATTGCTAATATCATAGCCATGAGTTAGATACAGCCCAGGCTGGCATCAGAAAAGCTCAACAATGTAGGCTAACCCCTTAAAAAAAGTGTGGATTGCACCGAGATGCATACCTAGGTAATACATAGTAGTCCACCTGTCTTGCGAACAGCATCACAATTAGGGTCGTTGTCTACTGCCGATCTTCGACGATCAATGGATCCGCTAGATCCTTCGACACCTTCGCTGCAGGCACTACGATTCGGTCTCCGTGATCTCCGTGAAGGGTCACATTGAAGATATCAATATCAGGGCTTGAGATGTATCTCGGATGCCCGTGTTATCCCGTCGGAGATTGTACCTGTGTATTAGTGCCAAAATGCACGGAGAAACCACACTACCGAGATCCCGAGAGCCTTACACCCAATGACACAACAAAGGTTAGTCTGAAGCGATGTGACCATGCGAGTATGGTGTGAAGTCTACCTAGTCACTTGGCGCCCTTCACTGGGATGATTGGCCGATGTGGAGATAACGGCCGAGGATCTTCAGGGACCTCCAGGGCTTATTGTTCTCCTGACTCGCTTGGACAACATCACTAGACCCAATCGAAAGCCTAGGGTCTCTTGCAATGTGATAATGGCGCCTTGCACTAGATGGGCTCAGATACAGTGTTCCAAGACTTTTCGGGCCTTGGCTGGGGCACCTCCTGCTTCATCTGAGATAGTTTGTCACGACCAAGCTCCCTGGGCACGGCGTTCTGGTTGGATTGTCCCTCCTGCCATGGCTGCCATAGTCCTATCAGGTCCACAGAATTCCCGTGTGGCTTTACAAGCCGCCGCTACTACGCCCTTTTAGTCACTCCGCCGCTTGGCGGACTCCGTTGCACGCGATGTTGGAGGACCGATGGGGTCCGTGATGGTCTCAAAGTTTCCCCTCAACCATCCTGCATTGTGCCAGATCGTCGTCTCTAGCTTCCTGGAAGGGCAGTATCTCCTGCTGGATGTCGCGATGAACACCTTTAGGCTTTCGAAGCATAGTATCCTCGACACATCTATAAAGTAGGGCTCGTCGCCGAGTTCTAAGAGATATCATCCTCGCCTTTTCTCGCTCTACTAGACTCAATTCCCGAATCTATAGACCTGATCTCAAAATGGTTGTCTTCAGCAAAGTGACCGCTGTCCTCGCCCTCTCGGCCATTGCGTCGGCCGCGGCCGTGCCAGTACAGAGCCCCCGGAAGGGCTTCACGGTCAACCAGGTGACCCGGGCACCGACTCGCTCCAAGTCTGTCAACTTGCCTGGAGTCTACGCCAATGCAATTTCCAAATATGGTGGTACTGTTCCCGCCAATGTCCAAGCTGCTGCCGTTAGCGGCTCTGCTGTTACCACTCCCGAGGACGGGGACATCGAGTACCTGACTCCGGTCAGTGTTGGTGGCACTACCTTGAACCTGGACTTTGATACCGGGTCTGCTGATCTGTAAGCTGATGTCTCTTGAAAATCTAATCACAAAATCTCTGACCAGATATAGTTGGGTTTTCTCCAGCGAGCTCCCCTCTTCGGAGCAGAGTGGCCACGCCATCTACAAGGCTGGCAGCACCGGCACCAAGATTTCCGGCGCCAGCTGGTCCATCTCTTATGGCGATGGTAGCGGTGCTAGCGGTGATGTCTACAAGGACACTGTTACCGTCGGCGGTGTCAAGGCTACTAACCAGGCCGTCGAAGCGGCCAAACAGATCAGCACCCAGTTTGTGCAGGACCAGAACAACGATGGTCTGCTTGGTCTTGCCTTCAGCTCAATCAACACTGTCAGCCCTAACCCCCAGACCACCTTCTTTGACACCGTCAAGTCCCAGCTGGATGAGCCCTTGTTCGCTGTGACCCTCAAGCACAATGCCCCCGGCACCTACGACTTCGGATTCATCGATAAGTCCAAATACACTGGCAGCCTGGTCTATGCCGATGTCGACAGCTCTCAGGGCTTCTGGTCGTTCACGGCCGACAGCTACAAGATTGGAACCAGCACCAAGAGTTCACCCATTACAGGTATTGCTGGTAAGTAGACTCTTTCTGGTTGTTTTTCGATTTGCCAGAACTAACTCTTTCAAATAGACACCGGTACTACTTTGCTTCTGCTCGATGACTCCATTGTTGCTGCCTACTACAAGCAAGTCTCCGGCTCCCGTAACAACTTGTCTGTCGGTGGCTACACCTTCCCTTGCTCTGCCACCCTGCCTGACTTTACTGTCACCATTGGCGGCTACAATGCCGTTGTTCCCGGCAAGCTGATCAACTATGCTGCTGTGTCGACTGGTAGCTCCACTTGCTTCGGTGGTATCCAGAGCAACTCTGGCATTGGGTTCTCTATCTTCGGTGATATCTTCCTCAAGAGCCAGTACGTTGTCTTCGACTCCCAGGGCCCCCGTCTTGGCTTCGCTGCCCAGGCATAAATCGAAGATGGAACGAGGGAAACGAAGTAACTGTGATGTTGTACCGAGAAACGTGAGACAGCGAATAAACTTGTGAATATTTCCCGTTATATAGTACAAAGGAATTGCGTGCAACCGTGAGATTCAAATATAGCGTACGCCATGAAGTAAAATAAAGTACCGAGAAAGAAAGCCACTTAGCGTCGAAGAAAAATGTGGAGGAACCACGGAGTCTAGGCTGGGGCGGATTATCCACCTCCAGACTTCCCCTTCACTTTTGTACACCCATCCTTCGGAGTATCTGGACTACACCTTCATCGGAAAAAGACACCTGTACACCATGGGAGTCTGAATGTGAGACAGGCCCATCGGTGGAAATCGCGTATATGAATCATTCCACAGACACCGACTTGACGTCCACGCCCGATCATGGACCATGTCTCCCAGCTAGCCCCCCGCCAGATTTGGGCAAACCCAACGACAACTACGACGAGATCTTACGCGCCCGGTTGCACGCCTGTCGTATTACCGAGTGATGGTGAGTGGCCCCCCCTTTTTCCCTCGGAACTTGTGCCTCGAACTTGAGTCTGATCGCGCATCCAGGAGTCATCTGGTACAACAAATCATTCCCTATAACGCTCAGCGAAAACGCCATCTTTGAGCCCGTCTGCACCGGCTCACCGACCGATGAGGTTCACGTCACCGCCGCCCTCGATACCCGGGATCCTTTCTACTCCTCCGTCACGCCACAGTTATACGCCATCGGCTGTGCGACCGTTGTCAGCTACCTTCTCGTCATTATCCTTCTCATTACCCCACGGACATTCTACGTCGGAGGCCCCAGCGGTGGAGCCAATTTCCTCGGACGCCATGGCATGATCAGCGGCTCGTACAGTGGGAACTCATCGGTGGTTGGAGTTGGTGGACGGCCATGGCTACAGAAAGTGGCCGCCATCCTTGTGGCGATCTCATTGACTATCGCGACGGTGGATTCTTTCAGAGTTGCAGAACGACAGTACAACTATGGTTACTCCGATGCCGAGGCGCTGACCGACGAGGTGATTGATGGGCTGGAGATTCGGATTGTGCGCGTGATTTCGAGCACATTCCTCTGGCTCGCGCAGGTTCAAACGTTGATCAGGCTGTTCCCGCGACATAAGGAAAAAGTCATGATCAAATGGGCTGGGTTTGCATTGATTGTGCTGGATACGACATTCAGTATATTGGAAAACTTCTGGGTGAGGAATTCGTCGAACCGACCCAGGTTGTATGACGATGCAATTCCTGCCTTGAGTTACTTGTTTGAACTATCACTCAATCTGCTTTATGCTGCCTGGGTCATCTTTTACTCCATTTCCAAACATCGTTTCGCCTTCTTTCATCCCAAGATGCGGAACATCTGCCTAGTGGCTCTATTGTCACTCTGCGCGATCTTGATACCGGTCGTTTTCTTCGTTATGGATATTGCCAAACCGGAAATCGCCGGTTGGGGTACTTATATCCGATGGGTTGGATCGGCCGCAGCTAGTGTGGTCGTATGGGAGTGGGTGGAGCGCATTGAGGCCTTGGAGCGAGACGAGACAAAAGACGGTATATTGGGAAGAGAGGTCTTTGATGGTGACGAGATGCTTGATGTGACCCCATCCGAAGAGGTTGACTGGCCACGATATCCATCACAAGGAAACGACCGAGGTGGTGGGAATGGCGCATCTTCTGGATGGGGCGGCATGATGGGCCTGGCCCATCGCCCTCTCCGGGCTCGAGCTGGACTACCCCGTGTGAACCGCAACAAAGGCACGGGAGCTACTCAATTTAACCAGGCATCTGCCACAGCACCACGGGGGCCAAACGATCGCCCAACACCACCGCCGGCGGCTATCACGCCAGTCAGTCGTGCAGACACTACCAGTGCGGCAAGTACAGTCTACAACGTCAGATATCATCCAGTTTCTAGTCCCACGCCCCCAGTGGCAATGCCACACATGGAGGAGGAGGAAGAACTAGCGGAAGACAAGGAGATGGAAGGAGAAGAGCACTCCCCCAACGCAGATGAAAACCGCATCTCATCCCAGAACACCCGAGAGCAATCGCCCCAGATCG
The DNA here is from genome assembly GCA_911197225.1 of Penicillium salamii. NCBI lineage: Eukaryota > Fungi > Ascomycota > Eurotiomycetes > Eurotiales > Aspergillaceae > Penicillium > Penicillium salamii. The sequence goes on from CAJVOY010000076.1 coordinate 1,732,827, forward strand.
TCCACACAGATCCACGATGGCATGCTCTACTTTACCCTTTCAAAAGACGCCGCGCCTCTCTGCCCAAAGAAGTGGCATCTGCGCAAGCTGTCGAAGAACCCTCGGACCATAGACCGTCAGTCGCAACTGGTGGAGATGGAGAGACAGAGGCCAGCGGTAACCGCTCTCGCGGTGATCACTTCTTCTCTCTCCGAAGAGTCCGTCCGGGGTCTGGGTCGCAGCAGAACGACGGTCAGCTACATGTCACTGTGATCCCGGCGCGTCGACGTGGTCAGCACACATGGTCCCCGCAGAACCGACTGCTGGAAAGCCAACCATCTGGAGCAGGAGACAACCGCCCAGTGGAGCAGCCTCGCCACGCAGTGTCCACCAGCCGCCCAGGTCTTCCTGTCCGGGTCATCCCCTCTCAGCCATCGGCATCTGCCCCATGGACAGATGCAGATGTGGAACGAGGAGGCGGGGACTATATTTTACACTATGACCCGGAGACTGCGGCACTGGTTGATGAGGATGTCAACCATCTCCCCTCGAACGGACCTGTTCGGGACTTTGACCAGCGGAGCTGGACAGATACTACTATCTCCGAAGAGAGAGATGAAGGGGATGAGTCAAGAGAGCAGGCTGAACCACCTAGCGAGTCTCGACCTTCGCCGGCAGACCTCGGGTCTAATCAGCATGGACACTCTGAACAAAGAGATTGATTCCAAGCTGTGCAGTGTTTTTTTTTCCTTCTTCTTTTCTTTTGGGATTATATTTTGGGAATTGGGATTAAAAGATTCCAATGGTGTTTTGGGGGGTTATTCACATCCAAAAGATACCCGTGCTATATAACGAACATAATCAAGTACATATAATAGACCTGTCTCTATACTTACAGTAATGACTATTCAGGGCTTCTGTTTGGCTGACGCAAGTGGAGCCCAAGTCCGGGTGCTCGAGGCTCCGAGTCGCATCTCCCACTTTTTCCCCATATTGATCTGTCACTTTTGGTCTCTCATGTCGCACTGGATGGACGTCGCATCATGGCGACTGTCAATCAGAATATGTTTGGCGCCACCATTTCCGAGCAACCTGGAGGCGCCCAGTTAATGGTGTTGCCTTTGAACCTCATAGTCGAGATCGTATCACATGTGAGTGGATAGCTCCAGCACTCCCTTTCTCTTTCTATGTACTCACCTTCCAACAGGTTAACGATACAGGCGATCTCGCCCGATTATGTCGCACATGTCGTGTCTTCAATTATATGGCGCTGCCGCAGCTATATCGCAATCTCACCCTCACCTCCTACGACAAAATCCGCTATCGCGACGAACAACCAGAAGGAATCGGGAGTGCGAGTCCCTTTACGATGGGCCTGAACGCAATTATCACGCGATCCTATGCGTCCCTGGTTCGGTCAATGACACTACGGGGAGAATGGAGGGAGCATGAGCTGGAGGAACACGCCCGAGTTGGTCGGGTGCCCGACTCCTCGATGTTACTGAACATCGCCGCTCGAGCTGCCGTGGACCGCATGACAAACCTGGAAAGTTTCCACTGGGAATTGAACACCAAGATGCTCGACACAGTGTTCCTAGGCTTGACACAGCTGCCCAAGCTCACCTCTCTGACAATTCGTTTTCCGTCCAGCCGTCACCCGCAGCCCACCTTTGTCATACCGGGAATGCCGCATCTCAAGTGCCTCAAAATAACGGATATCGATCCGTTGTGTTACCCGGATGATATTGCAACACTGCTAGTGAAGAGCAGGAAGTTGCGCGAATTGAAAATGCACTGGTCCCCGCGCATGCGCAATGCGCAGGAACCGAGCGTGTCTCTACATGATTACTTCCGCAAGCTGATTTCAACTAAACAGCCGCTGACGGTCAAGAAAATGACCTTCCAGAACCTCTATGCGTTCCACACCGAGGACTTCAATTTTGCTTTTGATCCTACTACGGTAGAAGATGTCACTTTCCTCAGTGGCGTTGAGGGCTCCAGTCTGGTCAACACGTTCGTTGAGAGCAGCTGGCCGACTGTCCCACCACACGCCCAGCTTAAAATCAAATCCGTTCGCATGGATGCGGTCTCAAAACGGAATTCAGAGTTCATTGGTAATTTCCGAGGACTTGAGCGACTGTACTTCGTCAATGTGACCTCCGATTCAAGTGACTACCTCAATTCACCACGACCGAAAGGCTTGGAATCATCAGCCCTCACGCCACCAGTCTCCGAACCCCAGGCCCTTGGTGCTGGTAGCGGGACAGCCACCAATTCGCCCATCACCTCTGCGTCTCCAAGCGGCCAACTCAATATGTCCTCAAGTATGCGAGACAGCTATCTTTCCCACATCACCTTAAATCACGGGGCCACATTAAGACATCTGCTCCTCCCTTCTAAATGGCCTCTATCCACAGCTATGATCGCCCGTCTCGTCCACAGCTGTCCGAATCTGGAACAGCTCGCCCTCGCCACAGAATTTGCGAGCATGGATTCGCTCAATCTTCTGATCCCCTTCTTGAGGAAACTGAAAGCACTCCGGCTTCTGATCCCCTCGGTGTCCGGATCGCGGGGTGTACCGGCAGGCACGACCGTCAAACATTTGACCGATCAAGGGAAAGCTTCATTCGAAGGCAAAATCATGCAAGATGAGAATTTCATGAACGCCAAATCGTTCGCCGAAGTCGTGGAGATCGACGACGACCTCCTGACAGAATCGATGAGCTACGATCTTGCCAACGAGCAAGTATACGGAAACGTCCAAGTAATCGGCATGGGCTGGAAAGCATGGGAGCTGCGAGATTTCTACAAGTCACCTCGGCCATCTCGTGAAACCCAATCCCCAGTTGGCCAAGTCCACGAAGTCATTGAAAGCCCTATATACAGCAATGGTGCACCAATCTCTGCCCACAGATCCCCAGATCTCCAGACAACGCAAATCCCCTCCTGGCCCAATGCATCACCGAGAATCAGAGGCCCACCGTCAACATTAGGAAAACGGACCCGGGATAGCGAAACTCCTTTAGACTCGCCTCGGGCCCAAGATAAAAATGAAGACCGGGACGCAACGCCAAGACCCTATCCCAGCTGGTACGCACATACCTCGGCTGATGAGGATCTCGTCTGGAGAAGACGTATGCGCCGCGTGGGGTGGGAGACGCTGCAGCATTGGGAGATTTGGGGTTTGGATACGCAGGATATTTGATTCTTCGGATTGGAGTTCTGTTGGTTTTGGTGTTAATCCCTGGGTCTGAGCGAAGTCAGAATGCATGTCTAAACTCGTGGCGTTACAAGTATATACTAGGAGGCTTCTCTGCTCTAATTTGTTCTAGATTGCAAATATACCTAAGTAGATTAAACGGTGGTAATGGCAATTCTCATCATACTGTGACGTTCATGGCTCACTTGGGGTGTAAAGGATGTGCAGCCTTTCGTGGCGCATACGTTTGGTTGTATCTACTGGAGGTGATTGAAATTGGAAACGAAGTAGTAACAAGTCCAATGTGCTTCAGAGCCTTGGTAGTGAGGTATACAGTCTGTATTAGACGTGTAGACCCGGTATATTTGGTTGGTTAGGGAATATAAGTACAGGTGTAAAAAGGTCCAAGGCCAAGAGGAATGCCTGGGACCCGAAAAGTCATGGTACAGTAAAATAGAACAGTGAGCCACGGAGAAATCCACTTATTTCTTCTTTCTCTCGCGTCTTTGCTTCCTCGAACTGACAATCAAGCGGCGCTGGGCCAACATGACTGCGTATCGCTGGATCTTGTCACGCCTGTAATCACATATCAGTATCTTAGTCTGTCGAGGAAGAGAGAGGGATCTTACATCAGTAGGAAAGTTGTGACACAGACGAATGGAATCGCAATTTTCCAAAAATAACTATTGGAGTTAGCAATGAGTTGAAGAAGACGAGTGTATCTCTGGCTTACCTATCACTGTGCTCAATGCCAGAGAAGTCTGTGAAATTCATTCCAAAGTAACCCTGAAACACCAGTCAGCACTATTTCTGAACTGATTTTGATTAGGAACGTGCCGTGAGGAATGTCATAGGGAGGTAGAGACAGGTCACCAGAGTTAGTTGTTTCATACTCTCATTCTGGTAGGCACCGATGGTGTTGAAGATGAGGTCAATCATGTTATCAGCATTGCGCCGCATCTGATCATATCCCTCAACGATAGTGATGCAGTGATCAAGGGCGTCACCCAGATATGTATGACACATGGAGCTGATCGTGACACTCGAGCCTCCAAGGCTTTTCAGATTCGGCGTGACAGTACCGAAATGGGGACGAGTTTCAGCCGGTTCCGCAGGTGTACCGGCTGGACTGAGTGGATTGCGCAAGATGCCGAATCCCGGAGTGCCAACGGGCTCGGAGCGGTGATCGCGGAGAGCGTTCATCACTGCCACGATGGGTTGGATCGAATTTCGCAGTACGGCAATCTCAGAAGTCAAAATGTACAGGGACTTCGATTGGTCGATATCTGGATCTGTGAGGACCTCTAGCTCGAGGTCTCCGATGGCATCTTGGTATGCCATCGTGACCGGGATTGCCAGATCAATCACCGCATCGAGAATAGCCTGTAGCAGCATGCTAGCATCGCATGACTGTCGGAGGATAGTCTCGGGTGACATGAGACGCCTCACGATGGGAGCCTCGATGTCATCCGCACTTGTTTCGAAGAAGGATGTGACGGTGTTGTCAGCGTGTAGGAAGATCGAAACCTGCTCCAAAGTGACACACAGACCTTTACCAGTAAGCGCAGCGTGTCGCTCCATGAATTCGATTCGATCCTCGTTGGGCCCACCGCGGTATCGCTGCAGACTTCTGGCAGTGGTCTCCGAGGCAGTCCCAACGTTTCCAAAATGAGAGTTGTGTTTTGAAGTCCGTCGCCCGAGTCCAGGTCGAACACTGGACCCGAAGGTTGTTTTCTCTTTGTCTTCTGGGGGTGGGCCTGATTTGAAGGTGAAGATATCCTTTAAGGCTGCCAGGATGACACTTCGTTTCGTTGGCCTCTTCAAAGAGATAGAACTCCTCTCGCTGGCCACAGAGCTTTTTCGATCCTTGGACTTCCAGCGACTGATCGGCCTCTCTTCTTCATCTTCGGAATCGGAAGAGGATTCTTCGTAGACTTTCATCAACTTTTGCAGTGTCAGCACCACGAACGCATGATCGGAATACCAGTCTGCTTTGGTGCGGTTGGTGGTATGGACCAAATCTTCAATGGCAAGACGATGCAATCTCTTGTGGTTTCCAAGAATCTGGATCACATCCCAACTCAACCCATTTACATTGATCCACCGACATTGCACCCAAGGCTCCCTCTCCCTTTCCAAGAACGGCGCCAGCGTATCATTATCCAGCTCGTATTGTCGCATCTCATTCTGGGAGAAGTCCACGACAGTTATCTGGCACTGTCGATGCAGATCTGCAGGAATATTCGACGCCCATTCTGAGGTATACGGCGGGAGGGGCTTGCTGGGGTCAATACCCGGCTCAGTTCCTGGTTGCCAATTTGGATCTTGTGCAAATCCCTCGGGGTGGTAGGATCGTGCGGTATTCCGTCTTGCGCGCCGTTTCGTCGTATCGGTGGACTCCACTCGTGTTGCCGAGGAGGTGAATGCGAGAAACGATGTCGGCTCTGTGTCGCCCCCTCTCGGAGAAACTTGGGAGATGGGTGACTGGCGCCCAGCCTCAACATCGATGTCAGATCGAGTTGCGTTGGGCTGGGCGTAGTCGAGCGAATGGACGCTCATTGTGAGGGTTCAGGTGGATGCGATCATCCAATCGCCCCTGTGGATCGAGTTTGGCTCCAATCCTTGATCGTGAGATTCCCACGCCTATACAGATAAGATGTAAGATGCTGCTTGTCCAGTCTTTGGCAGTGCCATTAAGACAGGGTATTTATTGATTGAATTCGTCTCATTGAGACAGTCCGCAGGAAAACATGCTGAGATCTGCGGGGTATGACGTCGAAGAGGCGCTATCCACACAATTTGAAACCTGCCAGTAGAGTCGTACTCGTACAAAGTGAGGTTGGAAAGATTAAAGACAAAGAAAAGAAAGAGAAGAAAGAGAACTGCCAAGGGGGGCAGGGTATGCCGCACGGAGCATGTGGACCCTTTATCTTATTTAACGGGGAATCGAAGTCTTGGCTTTTAATGCTTACATTGCATGATCGTCTACTCAAAGTAACTTAAAAGCACAGCTGCAGCACTTGGAATATCTTTAAAATCGGTAATTGATTCATATAGTACATAGTACATCATACCTCTATAGGTACATAGCCTTTTCACATCAATATGCAGTAACGCCTTTCCAATGCTGACCTTCGACTCCGACATATGAAGACAGTTTTTAAAGAAAAATAGGAGGTAGAGCAATAATTACAGCCGAAAGAGGACTCGTGAAGAACAAAGAAAGGAAGAAGAAAGGAAGATCAAAGAAAGGAAAGCTAGCGCGCTAGGCTCGAGCAGTGGGCCGAGGCTTCCATGAAGGGCGCTGGAATCCCATGTGGGGTGGCTTGTTCCCATGGGAAATGCTGGTTCGGGGAGGACTGTGGAAATCAGGATAAAGGCCTGAGTCCATTTCCATCATGACCGCTCGCTGTGGTTTGGAGGAGGGGCGTTGCGTAGATTTTGCGTTTGTTTTGGTGGAGGAGCGAGAGGTAGGGGGGTTGGAGCTAGTGGCTGCCCGAGTCTTCTCTTTGATGATTTCACGGAGTTCTTTGTCATCCTTGGTGATCTGTGCCTTAATGAAATCAACATCATTGGAGGCTTGCAAGCCAGACATGACTGACTCCCGTGGCGTATAGTTGTATTGTTCGGGGTGAGGAGGTGACGTGGGGGTGATAGAGGGATCCAAGAATGCCTCCTGATTCTTTTTCAGAAGTTCGGCGATGTCAAGAGTTTCGCCATGTGGAATTTTGTGTGGGTGGGAGGGAGTGACACAATCCATATCGACTTCCTTGCGAAGCACATGATCGATGTCGACTGCCGAGAAATAGGCGCAAGACTGCGGAAGATCATCGATGCCCACTTGTTGTGAGAAGATGGCGCGAGTCCAAACGTTAGCAATTTGCAATGCCATCGCGGCACGGTATCGGTCTTCGTCCTTCACAAGATAGCGGATTTCATCGTGGACGGTGATTGCCAATCGAGCCTTGATCTCAAAACGCCGGATGAGATAGTCCATGCCAACGATCAAGAGATGAAGGTAGTCAACACCAGACGACTGAATGGCCCAATTGATGCGAGACGTCATGAAGCTACCCTTGTTGATAAAACGCCTCATGAGTGCTTCAGTGATCCCAGCACCTAAGGCAGGCGTCCTAGGCCGCTCCTGATCTGCGAATTCTTCGAGCTTGTTGAATACAAAGGATTCCGTGCCACCGCGCCAGAAAGGCGTCTCACTCAGCAAGCGACGTGAGGTACGTGTGCCCTTGGTCTCCTTGTATAAATTCTGAGCAGTCTCTTGGGTTTGTCTTTCAGTAAGGGACGGGTTGAACTGGCGGAGTAAGGTAGCAGCGAACTTGACACCGGCTCCGTAAATTCGACCATAGTTGAAGACCTTAGCATCGTTACGCGATATGCCCAGAATCGAAGCACTGCGTGAGTGAAGGTCAGTTCCCTCGGCTTTAGAGCCTTCGAGGCACATGAACCCAATGGCGTTTCCTCCATGAATCTGGAAGGGAGCGTCTCCAACGAGACTGGCGATCCATAATTCCTGGGAATCTACATCAGCACCAACAAATGAGTAGCCCGGTGGTGCTTTGATCATGGCCTTGAGCTCTGAACCAACACGATTGGCCTTGGCATTGCTTGCCGTAAGCCAAGTGTTTTCCACTGCACGCCGAGTAATCGTCCCCATGGGAATGACTTGGGGTAGAATGAAGCCGACACGATGGCCGCTCGTTTCCTCTTTGACTTTTTTGTTCTTCACTTGGTCTTCATAGACCACAATCTGGCCCTTGATTCGATCTCGGGCACTAATCCAGTAGGAGCATGATGCATTCATTTCAAGCGCTTCCTTGGCAAGCTCATACTGGGATGAGAGTATCCCACGCTCAAAGTATTGCATATACCCTTTTCCTAAAGGGTTGGTGCATCTAGCCTGCGGGCCATCCTTATGAGGGATTTTGAAGTATGTCGCTTGTCTGTCCTCCCGCAATTGAATGATTTTCTCCTCGGTCATATCGCACTTCACGACAGGTTGGTTATCATACTGTTTGACTTGGTCACGGGGTACACGGAATGTCCATCCATGCTTGTCAGACCAAACGAGGGGAAATCCGTCCCAGGAAAGCTTGAGTAGGATGGGGGCGATACGGGTTCGCACTGTCAAGTTGATATCTGAAGCACTGGTCGGAAAAAGATCCTTGTACCATTTGGGCATTCCTGGTTTTTTCTGCCTGGCAGCTGGGCGAGGTGGGTCGTTCTTCTTTTTCCCTTTAACCATTTTAATCTCTTGGCCAGACCAGTCCAGCTGGCACAGCCAAGGGTCGTTCATGTGGATATCAGGATGGTCTTTATTTTTCAAGGCCTCATCGCAGAGTTCATGCAACTTCCGCTGGACACCCTCGAGTCGCGTGTGATATGTCTCCTCTGCACGAACAAGATACTCTTCCCAGGTTTCGTTGACCGGCAAGATCACAGACGACAAGTGTCGGAGGGCCCCGAAACTGACAGGGTGTGGACATGTTTCAAGGTAGTTGGGGAAAACCTTGCGGTAAACGCGATGCGTTATGGCAACGTCTGCGGCGCAATAGTCAAGAAGCTCTTCCAGTCTGCCATTGATGGCGTCACGGTCAAGTTCGCCGAAAAGATCTCTTTGCGCTTTGTCAATGGTAACATCGCAGTGAAACTTGGCCACATCCCGCAAGGAGTTCACTGAGCTCCGGCCGACCCAAAGCTCCTCTTCCTCCTCCCTTAACATGTTGTTTTCAAGAAGAGCTGCAAGCTCCACAGATTCGTGTTCACTTGCAATTTTGTCCTTCAAGTCTTGGTTCTTCTTGTGCCGCATCCAGGTTGGTCGTTGCTGTGAGCACATGCCATTGACTGCCACGTGAAGGGACATGGTATCGAGGAAGAAATTTTGAGATTGTTTCATGTCGTATTCCTCAAGTATGCGGGCTCTATCATAACCGATGTTATGCCCAACCACAATGCGAGGTTGAGATGGGTCTCCCAAAGGTATTAACTGAACTTCGTTGTCCGATTCACCAAGCAACCATGGCGACAGCCACGCATACCATGCAGTTGGACTTACAGCACAGGCCATGACTGCAAATGAGTTTTGCTTATACATGACTTCGGTGTCAAATGTAAGCATCGATTCGTTTGGGGCATCGACCGGTTCCGAAGTTCCATCTTTGTTGTATTTCGTCCAACCACTGCGTTTCACCCATTTGCGCGGTTTCGGTGGGCAACTGAGGGCCGCATAGGATTTCGCGTAAGTCAAATACGGCTCAGAGCAATCCATTCCAAGTTTGTAGAAATGTTCATCCAATGTTTCACCCTTGAGAGCCGGAAGATCGAATGCGATGGGGCTGGCGCCGGTTTGCGATTTGCCCAAAAGCTCATGGCGCGCGAGGTGATCTTTTGAAAGTGCGACGAGTTCGGGATTTGGGACACGGCCTTTCGCCGGAAACACTTGGGCATGGACATAGTCGCTCAATTGCTGGACGCCGATATCGTTGAACCGAGATGAGGCGGGGACTGTACCTTGTCAGTATTGCGGCTCACTATTTTGTATTGACCAAGCGCAACGGATGGACACTCACCAGAAAGAGACTCTTCGTGTGGAGAGCCATTGGTACTTGAAGAGGAGAACCTCGCGTATCCATTATGCGATAATCTCCACGTTTGCGCTCGGATCGAGAGTAACGATTCATGTCGGGAGAATGACCTGAAAACACCCCTGGAACACGGAGCGCAAGAGGCCTTCCAAGATAACATCATAAGGGTTTAAATTAGGCAGCACTAGCTCATGGTATCACCGTAGGGCACAGCCACAGGGGCTGCAATAATAGAGTCAAGGCGTGTCACAAGTTTTGTATTGAGTTGAAGGTAATTTCCATATCATTGCCTATCGCGGCATAATCTGGGCGTCATTCAACCCGGACTATCATGGGACCGATACCGAGACCCCACGTGATCCTCCTGATACATTTTGTCCACAACTTTATTCAAGTGCCTCTGGGGTTCATATTGTAACAATGCATTGAGATATCCCTGGGAATTATGAAAATTCGAATATATGAGCTGGCAAATTGGAAAACAAAAGAGGAGGAGGCAGGTCGCTTACTTTGCTTTGTATATCTAGGTAGGTACTTCTGCCACTCCCTCCGATTGGTCTATGCCTTATCATGCACTATCGGCACGTGGCGATAAGTTATCGCGATGCCTGTGGCTTTTGGAGTATGCCCATGAGTTTGACTCCTCCCCGCCATACTCAGTCCTGGTTGCGACTATTATCAGTTTTTTTCCAAAACAGCCTGGGAGCTTGTATTTTTATCTTCGTCGGTCACAGAGTATATCACAGCCCTGGAAACTTACAGATCTACAACTGGAATACTGCTCGAAGACTGTACCCAGGCCCAGTGTACAGATTACGGCCGGCGTGCTCAATCTGAAGTCTCAGTGAAAGATCCTTCAGACAATACTGACAGTAAAAACACATACTAATAGTACTGACAGCCTCATCTGGACATCAGCTCAAGATAAACCACCATGGGCAGTCGTGTACCTGAGGTTGTCGATCTGACTTCCGCCACTCGCCGCAATCCAATCGCTTTGTCCTCCTCCCCACCCTTCTCAAGCAACGCATCGTCTTCCCACATTGAGCAACACTCTGCCCGGGGACCGAAGCGCCAACGCCAAAATGAACATCACCGGTCTGCGTCTTCATCCTCGGATGTCTATCTCGGAGCAGAAGCTATTGAAACCATCGACATGACCGAAGAATCCGATGCAAGGGACCTTGCCAGAGCGGTTGCGAAGCAGCGAGAAGATGCAATCAAAGCCCAGCAAACCACAGAGAAACCCGACAGACCACTCAATCCACTGGTCGCTTACATATGTCCTATTTGCATGGATACACTCACGGATGCGACAACTACTTCATGTGGTAAGTAGTCCGCTACGCGATATGCGGCCGTTGGAATTTTGAGGATCATGCTAAATTTTCACTTGCAGGTCACTTGTTCTGCCACAAGTGCATTGTCGACTATCTGACAGTCACCGAAGAGACTCGCACGGATTCCTCAAAACAAAACAAGGGTACCTGCCCTGTGTGTCGCAAACCGCTTTCGCGCAAAGATTCCACGAAGAGCAGGCATAGTCTCATTCCTATCCAATTCAAACTTCACACCAAGACCCGAAGCCAGCTCGAGGCTGCCCGGAATGGTGACAAGAAAGAAGAGGAATAAATTACCCGTGGATTTGCATTTGGCCGGTTGTCTCCCGTTTTTATGGATTTCGTGACATTGCGAATGGCGTTCGATGGCATTTTGCTGCTTTCTATCACGGCGAAATGATGAATAATGTTTCTCTTGTCAAGGCGGGTGGGTGCTTCATGCCCCCAGGGCAAAAATCTAAATACTAGGAAACCAACACATCGCGGATGGCCTCTGTTGTCAGACTGTCGGGCACCGCTTCGCCAAATTTCCGTCTTGATTTTGCAAATAGCCTCATCTACATTTTGCATTTTGCCCTGATCTATTTACCCAGTGACCTTGATCTGATGTTCTAATGAAATTTAATGAAACTTGACTGTAAACTTGACTATCGTCTATTGACTTATTGCACATTTGCCGGGAGACTGACTTGCAAGGCTGTCACTATGATACAACTCGTATTGCTAACCTGCAGACTTCATCGATCTCTCCTTGCAGGGTCGAGGGTATTTCGTCTATTAAGCCCACTCCCTATTCCACCCCGAATCATGGCGTCGCCTTTCTTTCCCAACACAACCTCAATAGCCTGCACAAGAGCGTTGGGGTCATATTGCATGCCTACAACAACCTCCTTGTCGCCCTCCATGGTTGTGATTTTCCGCCCATACAGACGGAGCGTCTCAATACCCATGTGCGCGAGCCTCTCGCGGTCCACATGTGGTGTCCCAGGGCCCTCCAGGTGCAAGATATGAGTTACATATGCAGTATATGGAAGATTTCTGGACTTTCGGGCAGTGCATGGTAGTGCTGAGTGCTGACCCTCTTGTCCGGGAATATTTATCGGGCCTCGTCCACGGCTTTCCTCGCCGGCACTCACGATGGCCTCGACGAAGTCTGAGGCGGTGAATGGTGCTGATGGGGGCCCAGTCTCTCGGTCTAATGATCCGTTAAGAATGAGGATCTTGTGACGAGCTGGACTGGAGGCAATCCCTTTGCCCACACCACGCAGGACTATCGCCGGGATGATTGAAGTGTAAAGAGATCCGATACTATAAATGATGGCCTGGGAGTCGTTGATTGCCTCCAGTACTCGGGGGTTGGCGGGTGGTCGGATTTCCTGGCCATAAGGATTGATGTACCAGATGCGTGTGATGCGGGAACTCAAGTCTTCGTTTTCGGTTTTGCTGAATTTGATATTTTTATTGCGAAGGGTAGCCAGCGAACCTGGAAGATGGTCTTCTTCGTAGATCATCGGGTCTGAGGCTTCTGAATCTGTGTACTCAATATCATCTCCATCGGCGAGAAGTAGACTCGGGCGCCTGGAGCCAGAGGTATGTTGAAGAGCCGTCGCTTCGCTGGGGTGAGATATGCTGTTTTGGCCGACGATGACGGTGCCATCAGCCAGCGAAGCGGAAATGTGGTGTGAGAAATTGGAGTTGATCGCTGGGATCACGCGCACCAGATCTGACGGAACACCGCAGATACTGCCCAGTAGATAGATGGCGCTTTCAAAACTGCCACTGAAAAGTCTTGCTGCAGTCAAAAAGAGATTTCCCACGCTCGCAGACGTAAAGTCGAAGGTTGATGATGGCGGACGCGCACGCTTCAGAATCTCCAGATTCAGTACATTGAAGAATGAACGTATCAACTCTTTTTTCGCGGGGGTTATGGCTGTCCATAGACTCGATGTGCCGTCCACGATCGATTGCCATTCATGAACCGCGACACTGGCCTCAGCCGGAAGTCGATGGTTGAATAGTGCCTTGACTGCCGACCTCTCGGGATTTGCTGGTGAATCGGGGATCAAGCGCACCAATCTACCTGTTGAGGTCGGTAAGCGTGGAGAATCGATGGTTGGCCATTTGACGTACTTCGAACATCGCCAATCCCAGGGCCCCCAAAGATTCTGATCAGTTCGGACGATGATCCTCCATTGTCACTGATGGGGATGATGTAGCTCAATGGGCAATTCTTGCTCTCACGGACTGCGCTGAACACGTCCACAAGGTTGTTCGCCGCACTGCCCCCGGAGATCACCACGATTCCTCTATTCGGCGTGGTTGCCATGATCTAAACCCTTTTGGAATGGTATCCAAGCCCCCTTCTGTGTATGTATGGGAGTTGAAGTCGGTGAAATATTTGGCATGTTTGGGTAGGGCCCGAACGCAACAATGACACATTGCCCGAAGCCCTCGAGCCGACATCTCCAACAATTCTCCTTTTCTTCGCTTTTGATTCTTTGGTTTTGACTTCATTTTCATTCTCAATGCATATAGCTTACTCGCTACTTGAGGCTGATCTGAAGATAGAAAAGTCTTGAAAGATGCTAGGCATATTATCGCCTCCCAACTCGGACTGGATATACTCACAAAAATACATCACTTGGAACAAAGTCAACTTCAAAGCTTAGACACAATTTGACCTGTGCCAGTCGAGCCCGTGAGCCCACCATCAACAACCAAGTTCTGACCAACAACATAGCGCGACGAACGACTAGCCAAGAATGCCACCGCATTGGCGACATCAAACGCGTCCCCCATGAACCCCATGGGGACATTATGATCCGTGATCTTCTTATATATCTCCCGCTCTTCCGCTAGCTTACTAGCCCCCAACTTCTCTAGCAGTGGTGTAAAAACCATCCCCGGAGACACAGAATTGACCCGAATTCCCTTACTGGCATACATCACGCCTGTGATCTTCGAGAAGTGAATGACCGCCGCCTTGGCAGATGCATATGCAATCTGCGGTTTACCAAGATACTTCATCCCAGCAATACTAGCATTATTGACGATGGCCCCGGAGCCTTGCTTTTCCATCACCGGTAAAACGGCGTTGCAGGTGAGATAGACGGTTTTCAAGTTGAGTTGAAATTGAGCATCCCATGCCTCTTCTGGCATTGTTGCTGGGTCGCCGGTCTTGGTGAGACCGACGTTGTTTACGAGGATATCGATTCGATGGTATTTGTCGACTACCTGTTTGACGACTCGTGTGATATCGCTGCTGAGTGTTGCGTCAAGCTGGATGGCCTCGCAAAATCCTCCATCGGCTTGGATGCGGGCTGCTGTTCGTTGCGCTGCTTCGAGGTTCACATCGCAGGCGATGATCTTTGCCCCGGAGGAGGCTAGGACTTTAGCAATGGCCGCTCCATTCCCCCATACTTTCGAATTAGGGTCGCCTGACTGTCCGGCTCCGATGACCAGAGTAACTCGACCTTGGAGGTCGGGATAAAGGGCTGAATTAGTTCTGTCACCAGCAAAGAAGTGTCAGTTGCTGCTGGTAATTGGATACAATCTATCTCACTGCGCCATGTTTGGAGGCCGGCTAATTCGAGTGATTCTGACTTCAGGGAAAGGTAGGGTAGGCGTCACTGGAGAATCTTCAGGGCTTGGAATGTATAGAGCTGAGAGAAAGACATGAAGATTTTACGCTGTTTACTGCGGGGATATGTTCAGGCTCTCACACTTGCAGCCTTCTATTGCGACACCAACAATAGATCGACGGAGTACATGAGTACATCACTTACACTTGTCATGCTCGGAGAGAAAGCCGACACTTGCTCTTGCACTCCCACTACATACTCGTGAACATGTATCAAGGGTGCTGTTTTCTTAAGTTGCTACTATACTTCTGACTGGCTACTTCGCCAATGAGGGTGCTTTCTTTACCTCGCTATAACAATCGCCAAGTTCGCAGCTCTGAAGGACATTGCGGCCTCGGCTTGCACTTGAGCATATCGGGAAGCGTTTCTAGTGGAGTCTAATAGCGCCATTAGGCCGTTCAATAGCGAAGTGCTTGTTTCATATAAAGATTTATCAGAAACCCGTGGACACTTTATACTGCGTCATCAAATGAATATCTGAAACACGTTTGATTACAATTTAACCAAGATGAAAAAGTTCGAATTTATCAATTTCATACAACCGTTTATTATAAAACTTATCACCTTGAACCCCTCCCGATATCATCTATATCCCCTAAATTTACATGCATGTTCTGTCCTGTCCAGACAAGAAAGACATGGTCCTTATCAAATTTAACATAAGCATCAGGTTAGACCCGAGCTTGGATTCGTGAGGGCCCGCCAGGAGTGGTGTTTCCGAGCGGGTATATTCCCGTCAACTGGGTCAATCCGAGCATGGGATTTTAGTTGGTGACCTGAGCGGCGGAGGGGCCACTGCTGTACAGGAACAGCAGGACGAGAACGCAAGGAACACCGATGGCGATGGCCTTGGTGCGGGCGGGGTTGGAGCGGTTGTACTCGCCGACCTGGAGGCGCACATCGGAAACGAGGTTGTTGCACTTCTCAGCACCGAGCTTGTAGTACACCAGACCAGCCAGGGCAATGGAGTAACCGAAGAACTGTTGGGGGGTGACGGGGTCGAGGAAGATGATCATGGAGGCGGCGACCAGGAGGATATCCTTGAGGACACCGGCCATGGTCAGGACGACAGCGGAGGTCTTGCCGATCAGCAGGACGACGGAGGCGTTAAGGAGGAAGGCGACAAGGGCGTTGGCAACGAGAGTACCGATTCCGAGACCGTAGATGTCGCCCATGGTGATACGGGGCAGGTCGGTGAAGAGGGTGACGATACCGTTGGTCACGGCACAGGCAGGGGCGTAGTAGTAGAGGGAGACCAGGGGATCCATCTTGAACTCGGCGGAGCTGAGCAGACGCTGGACCATGACGAGACGGAGAGCCTCGAAGACAATACCGGCGACCTGGATGAGGAAACCGATCATGTCGAATTGGATCTCACCGAAGGAGGCAATCACGACACCGAACACGATAACCAACACGTTGCTGAGAGCCTTCATGTTGGTGGGGGCGATACCGAAAGCCCAAGTGGCCAGAAGGGTCGCAACAGCGTTGGTGGCCTGAAAAAACATATTGTGTTAGGACCACGTTTTCGGTATTCTTGGAAATATTTGCAGCATTGCACAAAACGAACCTTCAGCATCTGAATGAAAGAAACACTCAGGTAGAGGTAAGCCAGGTTACCACAAATCAAACTCAAACTGAACATAATTCCAATGGGCAGAATGGCGCGACTAAATTGCGAAAACACGGTTAGCGATCGAAATTCGAGATTGAATCGCATTCTAGCGACTCAAAATCGGGGATTCTCACGAGTATGTGGTCGGGTTCATGGGAACCTTGTGACGCGAGTCGAGGATAGTAGTGAAGCGAGCGAGAATCTGGGTCATCGCAGTCGCAAACACCATGTGCCAGGTGGTCAGGAACAGGGCTATTTCAGCATGTTAGTATTTGTCCTGCTGCGAACTTGTTGAATGCACTCACGGAAATCTAAAATCGATCATGGTTAGCGATGCGATCTGGTCACGCAGGGGAAGGGGTTTACATACTGAAGTTGGCCTTGCGAGGATCCAACACCCACTTGTTGAACAAGATGACACTGGAGCTCAGAGCAATCCACAGACTAGAATAAAGACACAGGTCAATGGCTGATCAGCCTGTCGCCAGAAGATACGTACGCAATGTAGAAGGCCGGGTGAAGGCCATTGTCCTGAGGAGGAGCAGCAGCAGCACCACCCTCGAGCTTACGCTCATCCTCTGATGAGCGACCGTTTGCCATTGTTAAGAATGAATCGAAATAAAAGAGTGACTGTGGTGAGAAAGAATGTTCGAAGAGATTAGGGGAAATGAAAGTGATTTAAAGTGATCGGCAGTTAACACCCTAACGCCTCCTGGGCTGGACTTCCAATCACAGTCTCGTCCCAACGGGTGTGTCGCGCCCCCACCGCGATTACACGTAACCCCCCCCAATCCTGAGGTGTCCATTTTGCTGGTTTCAGCTTCTGGGAGATTTCCCCTAACAAATCTTAGCTGTGTGTCTGGCATTTTTCATCCCTGTCGATCACGGCACACGGTCTCCATTACTCGTTGCAGTAGCCAAGCCAAAAACAGGGTTCTCAAAAAACCCCACTTGATCGTTTTCGGTTCGACCGTCAACTGGGATTCTCTCTTCCTCGACTCTGTTGATATCTGGGTCACGTGTTTCTATACACACTCGACTTTTTCTCTTTTCCCATAATGGCCTCCACAGACTCTCAGATCGATCATGCTGCCTCCCTCAAGTACTGGAACAGTGTACCAGCCACCCCTGGCAGCATGCTCGGAGAATTTCCTTCGGTGTCGCGCATCGATCTGCAAGGGTCCAAAAACTTCCTGGCCAAAGTCCGCCGTCTGATACCAGGTGTTTCCTCAGAGGGAAAATTCAAACAAGGTGTGGACGGTGGTGCTGGAGTGGGACGCGTGACAGAAGGCTTTCTCAGCCATGTCTGCGAGGTTGTAGACGCGGTAGAGCCGATAGCCAAATTCACTCAAGTCATGCAAGACAGCCAATTGAAAAAAGACGGTGTGATCGGCACCATCTACACGCGAGGTCTGGAATCGTGGGTCCCCGAAAAAAAATACGACTTGATCTGGGTGCAGTGGTGTGTGGGCCATTTGACCGATTCGCAACTCGTGGATTACACCGTCCGCTGTCGCAATGCCTTGACACATGATGGCTTGATGGTGGTGAAGGAGAATCTGTCCACTCAAACCTCCGGGCAGGATATGTATGATCCTGAGGATAGCAGTGTGACCAGAACCGATGCGAAGTTCAGAAAGATCTTCGACGCTGCGGGCATGGAAGTCATCAAGGCCGAGCTGCAGAAGGGGTTCCCCAAAAACTTCAATTTGATGCCTGTGCAATCCTATGCTTTGCGACCTAAGGCTACGAGTACAGAGTAGCCGCGAGGTAATAATGTCCCGAGATCGTCAGGTCGATTTGCCGCTCTTGAAATGCCGACAGGAGTTGCGTTTATGTCCAGCCAAATTGCATGCATACCCCATTCTTGTATCAGTATCTACCAGTACCACCATTATGTACGAGTTTCTCTAAAGACGGGGAAGTGACGAAAAATGATAAAGATCATCTTTCTTGCAAACCGATCCCTTCAACCGTCCACCTACCACAATATCCCGATTCACCACCCCAGGCGGAGACCACACAACATCCGCCACGTTTGACCTGGGTCTGGATACGCCACATCCTGTCTCATCCCTATCACGCACCAGCAACAAGTCTGGCGCCCAGCCATCCTGTACACAAAGACCCTCCCGGGCTTCCAGACCAATGGCCGCTCGAGCCCGTGTCGAAACACACTCATACAACAACCCAGCATCAGCCTGACTCCCGGCTTGGTAAATACCGACACCCAGACAAGCCAACGACAATGGGTCTGCTGAACCCCACGGCGTAAAAGAGTTTCCGACATTGTTCACACCCATCACAGCATCAAGCTTGTGCTTGCGGATCAAATGCAAGATTTGCAGTGTACCTCGGGGTCGATCCTGGGGACTACCGTTTGGAGCTGCTGCCATGTAAACATCGCTGGTGGGGAGACCCACGAAAGTGACAGGCAGGCCGTGATCGTGAATTTCGGCAGCGAGGCGCGCCCAATCGTCTTCCGAAAAGAGAGTCAAACGCGAGCAATGGCCGATCATGACACGCTTGGACGAATGCGAAGTCCATTTTCGATCTTTGAGAGTGTGGAGAACGTGCCAGACGAGTGGCTCTTTCTTTGGGTCAAGGTTATAGTCTAGATGGAAGTCGACATGTTTATTCAATTGTAGAGCAGAGTCAATCGCCCACTCGATATTCTTCTTCGCGGCTTCGAGGTCGGATTCAACGTAGGGTGTTGTGCCTATCACGTCGATCTGATCATACCCCGACAGGGCATTTTGCAAGAAACCCATATTTTGCTCACCGTGCTCGCTGGAGAAAATGGGATCTTGTGCAAAGCAGGCGATCTGGATATTGCACGATTGCGCCCATCGGTTTTTCAGCGCAATGGCGGCTTCTATGCAGATGAGCTCTACTGTGTGGTCTACTTCCACGAATGCTCGCATTGCGGTTACTCCTGATGCGACGGACTCGGCCAGTAACCACTCACCCCTTCTGAGAAGATCGGCATGGCTGAATCGCTGCTTGGCCTTTGTGGTGGAGGATAGTGCTTCCTGGAAAGTTCCAGTCGAGGGCAGCAAGTCTATATATGCGGGCGCACTATGGACGAATGCTTTGTCGAGATGGATGTGTGGATGTGTCAGAGCTGGTAAGAGCAGAGGGGACTCGGCCACCTCCGATACATGCGGGGTCACGCTGGTGATTGTTGGTGTGCCCACCGAGTGGTCAATGTGAATATCCCAAGTCGAAGACCTCCCAGGCAGACGAACGCCTTGGATTGACTTAATTCGGTGTGATAATTGGGGAGGCATGATGGATATAGAATGATTACAAGTTGAAGCCCTGGAGCCGCGACCGGCTTACCCACAGACTGCGGGGCAAGACAACATTACTGATAAGGCTTGAAGTGGATATTGAATTTGTACATGTTTGGTTATGTGGCAATTCGGCGAATGGCGATGTCTCCAGCACCGTATGTTTCCAGTGCTGCTGTTAAATCGTCTGGATCGACACCCGAAGCTTTTGACGGATTGTTTTCATCATGCCCATGATGGTATCCGCAGTTTCAAAGTGTCGTGCCCAGGGCTCAATCGATTGGATTGCTTCCTTCGCGATTTCATCGAAGTCATGAACCAGTGCTTCCAAGGAGGGCGTGGTTTTGGCAATTGAGAGAGTGAAGACGGCGGCTAACAGTCTGAGTTGGAGTCAGTGAAGCACAGAATATCGCCTAAACGATTCGAGTACTTACGCTTGCATCCTAGGCCAGTTTGAATGGGTTCTTTTCTGTAGAAGATAAGTCGTTGCCATGATGAACTCGCGGCAGCTGTGAACACATTTCTGACAATTTTCGAAGATATACACTGGCAAAGCCGTGGTACTTTGAGCAGCCAGGAACAAGCTCGGGCGGCAGATAATGTGTTCCGTTGCAAAATACCGGGCTCGAATGTAACTGTCGTATGGATCATCGGGGGCGATTGCGACATCCAAGTTTGGCTTGATGGCCTTTGGGAGGTAATTGAACCATGTCTCCAATTGACGGTCGAACTCCCCGCAGATCTTCTCCAGTGAGCCGATTGAGTGTCTCTGTGGACTTGTAGTGGCATCATTTGCGTGCTGAGTTGGGATAGAATGAGAGCTCTCTTGGACTCGATTGAGAATCGTTCGGATGGAGCACATAGCGAGAAAGACCTCACGGCTTTTGCTTCCGTTGTTTGAGATTGAAAACCCAGGGAACCCAAGTTGTTCGACAACAATTTCGATACCGCTACGACTGAGGTGGTGAAACTCTGCTAGGTCATCACTAAATAACTGTTAGTCGGCACGTTGGTTTTTCCCATTCGTATTGCCTACCATTCGAGAATGTAACAGCCCCAGGCAGTTCGAAGAAGGATATCTCGTTGCTCTTGCGTCTTCGTGGCCTGTAGTCTATATCTTGTCAATCTCTTTATAAAGTGATAACCCGAGCACCACTTACTGGGTGATCATGAACTGTACACTATCCGAGGCCCGTTTGATCAGTTGCCAGGCCTGTAGTGGCCGTCCGATATAGCGTAGATATAAAGAACCGTAGAAAAGAGCCACTGGTAACATATGATCTACCGAAAAATCCGGCTGGGGTCCCTGGCTCAAATTGACCCACGCCGATGCAAAGTATTCAACGCCGCTATGTCCTCTTTCCGCCTCGATGTCGAAAATGGTTGTAGAGTTCAGGGATACCTTTCCCAATGCCAGAATAATAAGACACAAGGATGTCCGGACGTTGGCCTTGGGAGATGCTGGAAACGTATCAAAAAGTGCATGAACCGAGGTTTCTTCTATGATAGGGAAGAAGGGATGAACGTGTTCAAGGAACTGGACGACGAGTGGATGGATCACATGAGGTTGCAATCTATAGGGCTCGATCTGGTCGAATGATTGTGGTGTTCCCAACCCCTTGAAATCGTCAAAGGGGCGCTTGACTTCTAGCCGAAAAAAGAAATCATGAGGGTATTCTCCGATGAGATTCTTTATGCGGTCCAGGGCGAAGAAACTCCCGGTGGGCGTATGATGACCGAGTGGAATGGCAAAAGGCACCTCATAGGCGCGGCTTTGCTGCGGTGGAAAGCCGATGGGAGACCTATGGTTTTCGGAGGGATCCCAGTAGCGAGGTTGCGGCGAACAGGAGGGATTCGAGTATTGCGTCGAGGTGGGACTAGATGCCACCTGGGCTGTAAGTTGGGCGATGGCATCCTTTTGCTGCTCCAGGAGAGCTTCTAAATTGTTCAAGCGATGTAGTATTTCCGCAGGGACATCCTGCACCCTGATTTTTTAAGGTCACTATCCATGGCCTGGCAGTCACTTTGAGAGTCGAATTCCCCTCTCTACCTTTCGCTTTCTTGATAGACGCACTGTGCGCCTGCATCCGTGCAGAGACCACAAGTCGGCTTTTGCCCGTCGCATTTGCGTTTCCTAGTCACTACTTAGTGTGTTGCCGTGTTCATCCTCAGGGATCTCTTACCGATGACGACAGAAATTACAGGCAATTGAGGCACGCTTTCGAGGATATTCAACCGCAGCATCGAATGCTTTCATATTGGGCGCGGAAAAGAAAGAAGAACAAGTGCGGGGTCGTCAGCAAATGCAGAACGCGACTAGTCTTAATAATCTAGCACCACAGAAACAAAAGCAACAAAAAGCAACAAAAGCAACGAAAAACAACAGAACATTCCTAGTACGACTTGACCCCCGCCAGCCGAAGCATGCGGTCGCTATACTCGGGTAACTCCAACGGCGCGGTCCGACTGCGGGGATCGACCCTCCCATCCGCAAGACGCACCAATTGATCGCGCAGCACAATATTCTCATGCGCCCAGTGAGTGGTCGCGCGAAAACTCGTCAGAGCCTCCCGTTTCAATCGGAACGTCTCCTCGTTGGCCAGTCGAGCTGGCGCATACGATGCATAAATCACCGTTCGGATGGTGTCGCTGGCAGCGGTTGGTTCTCCACCCCAATGCACCGTGCGCGAATCCCATACGATCAAGTCCCCCGGTTCGGCTAGGACTTTCAGGGGTTTCATTCCTCGCTGCGAAAACCACTCGATTTCCTCTTCGCTGAAAAGTCGGATGTCCTTTTGCTCCCAGGTGGACGGGTCCGTTCCATCGAAAAATTCCTCAGTCACCGTGTTGGACCGGGGGAATACCATCAAAGACCCATCCTCAGGACCCGCATGGCTGAGATTGATAATACCCTGGACACAGTGCAGTCCGCGACGCATCGGAGACTGATCGACATGTGGCCAGGGCTTCTGAGCAGGCCGGTCCTTCCGGTTGGGCAAGGTCACGTTGAGGGCGTCAAACGAGACTAGTAGTTCATCCGTACCCCAGATCTGGGCGAATGCGTCCAGGACCTTTGGCTCGGTGCGGGCATCCCACATGAATCGCTCATGGGTGACAGAGTACCCGTTGAATGTATTTACCTTGCTTTGTATAGGCACGTTCTCATTGACCCAGGTGGTAGGATCGTCAAGCTTGAAGGCCGGATTGAACGAGCAAAGCCAGTCCAAGGCTTTTTGCTGGTAATACTGAGCTTTTTCGGAATCGATGACATTTTTGATGACTGCGTAGCCCTGGGATTGAAGGTCATCCCGCCAATCGCCATACGGACCAGTAAGCCTGGCACATCCCAAGGTCAGTGATCATTTGGAGCCAATTTCGTGAACACACCTACTCGAAGGAGGAATGGTTGATAGCCATATCTGTATACCGAGGCAGTGTCTGGGGGAAAATGATCGGTGGGCTATATTGAGAGCTAATAACCACGCGATATGATGTGATCTCGTAGATCTCACCCGTCCACAATCTGACGGACCATCGGCTAAATTTCGGGATCTGTTAATGGCCTACGGAGTAAGATAGATAACCCTCAAAAGTCGACAAGCCTGGTGCTATACAATATGTGATATTTCATATCTAGGAACTTCCCCCACACCGTGCGATATGAGCTGAAGGCAGCTAATGCTCACAGAGACTGAATTTCTCATCTTCGAACAGCTTCTTGCTGCGCACCCCCGCAACACTACGCTCCTCCATCAGTTCGAGCCTATAGGATGCTGCCTCGTTGAAAGTCATGGTAGGGCGTACGCCCTGGTCAGACACTAACGGCCCCTCAAGCTGCTCAGATCCAAGCTTCCCCGCTTTTGTGGCCCAATCCGCTTGCTGCGGAGGAACATTCGCAGATGAAATGATACGTCTAGCAGGATCCACAAGGAAAAGAGCCAGAATTTTGCGATGTCCAGCTTGAGACCGATCAGCGAGGGAAAACGGCGAGACCTTGTGCTGAACAACATTGGGAAAAGTCAAGAGCCGGCCCTCGCGACAAAGCACTCCCCCGAGATTCTGAGTACATCCACTCTGTAGGGTTGTTTCGTTCATGGATAGACCATAAACCTCCTGCAGGAACTCGTGGCAGTCTTGGTCGTAGTTGACATCATCCATGTCCGTTCCTCGTTGCCGGAATGACAACCTACTTTCGGTAATGTTTTTGCTGTCATAATAGTAGATTGCCGTGGCGCAAATACGTTCGTTCTCATCCAAAGTTAGAGCCACAAAGATTCAAGAAGCGAAATGGCGAGCTTACCAGTTGACCCTCAATGTGCCAGGCACCTCCTTCATAATCAGGGTTCTCAGGCGTCAATTCAATATTCGCCAATTTCACAATGATTTGCAAACCAGTTTCGGCAAATTTCTCTCTCAGGTTCATTCTATCTCGCTCGTTGGCTTCAATGACCTTGAATTCGCCCGGTTCAGGCTGTATGATCGGGCGGGACTGCAACCATTTCCAGTAACGCTCTTCAAATTCCTCATCCTCATCCTCATCCACATCCTCGGGGTTGTCTGGATAGGTTTGAGTAGGCTCTGGCTGAGGATGCTCACCATATTCTACCCTCTCGTATGGTATTCTGGCGCCACCATATTTCCGCTTCGTGAGACTCTCATCCCAAAGAGATATCGTTGCGGTGATGATCTTTTCGATGACCTCGTACAGCCCTCGATGCGTGACAGGGTGAGCATTATTGATATAGGATTTGACCTGACATCCATTGGTTGCCATAGTGGCATTTTCAGAATTATGCTCCTCTCGGTTCTCATCCGGAAAAGTATTGTCAACGCTTGCCTCCGAGTTGGAACCTTCGGTGAAATCCACATCGCAAGGAAGCCACTGAAACTTCCGGCTGAAAGGGACTTGTCGGATCTGTGGTCTCCTCACTCCACCCCTTCGGGATACACCCGATTCTTCGTCATATAAGAGGTTGGTGTCATCTTCGGGGGGAATGGGAACCAAGCTCCCATGTCCTATACTGCTAAGGCAGTCTTCAAGACCAATCGTCCGCTGTGGTAAAACATGTCACTGGAAATAGTGAAGGGTGTATCAGATTGACGACTTTTTGGCTGGATCCAGGATGAAAATCCTTCTGGTCTTCCGGTAGATTCTCAAACGGAGCAGCAGCTCGTTTTAATTCCTCCCGCAGAGAGCTAGAGATAGCCGAATCCGACTTGACGACTCCAACGTCGAATGCTCTGATAAAGCCCTTCTTGTGAAAGCTGCCAGCCTTCCATTGCAACTCCTTGATGATCCAGTTCATCATTCTTGGTGATACATCCTGTCCGCTGGCTGCAGTTTCCTCACGCCATTTGGAAGTGATGGATTCGTCAAAGACCTGATCAATGTCAGTTCAGAGCGAAGTAGCATTAGAACAAATGCTACCTTTCGATTCCACTCAAACTTGTCTGTGATGGCGTTCATCACACGCATCATCAAAACCTCCCGATGGGTAACGAGATCACTGAAAGATATAACCTCAATCAGTCAAAATTCTGTACTTTTTTTCTGATTTTTATATCCATTACTTGAAGTAGCCTCCTTTTACTTGAGCTTCATCCAAAACACTGAGAGAGAACTCGGTAGGATAAAGGGGATATGGCTAATTTTATCAGCGAAAGTCTCAGGCAGAAAAGGTGAGACCCACTCCCGGTTCATGACTGAGTGGCAGGTTGAAACCTGGCATTCGAAGCTTTGAAGCGGCGACTGATAGTTTGATATCAACGCCTTGTGCTCTTTTCATGCTGTAGGCCATGTTGAGGATAGGTAAAGCAAATATTGATTTTGGGGCTGAAACCCAAGACAAACTATGAAGCTAGTCTCGAACTAGTAAGGTCCAACTTCTCTCTGAATTTCATGAGCCAAAGAAAAGTTTGAAAAAGATATTGTGAGGAGTCAGTTGAAGAATTACGTTGCTCTCTAGAGCTCCTCATTAGAGCCAAAGGTCGACCTGGAGAAAATCAAACTGGATTTCAAGAGTTGCCTCTATAAATTTCACTATATGTACAGGGTCTGCGACCTCGGGGGTCTAATACCAGAGAGCTTTATTCCAGTACAGGCTTTTCGCGTTGGCGAGATCATCCTCCATGGTATACATGGTCGAGTTGAAAACAAGTTCAGTAGCGTTGGTACCGTACTTGGGCCAGTGAATTTTGTCACTAGTCCACTTCGTGTTGGGGTTGGCAGTCAAGACAAATGAGAGAAGATACTTTTGCATCTTGCGCTGTTGTCAAGTCTTGTCAGCCAGCATATCGAAACCATCGGAGCAAGGACTTACAGCAATTACAGGGTTTG
The DNA here is from genome assembly GCA_911197225.1 of Penicillium salamii. Classification (NCBI taxonomy): domain Eukaryota; kingdom Fungi; phylum Ascomycota; class Eurotiomycetes; order Eurotiales; family Aspergillaceae; genus Penicillium; species Penicillium salamii. Next base: position 1,758,830 of record CAJVOY010000076.1, read on the forward strand.
GCGAGATACTACCCGCAATGGTGACCCCGGAGCCCGCAGCAGGTGCGGATTTGGAGCTGGTGCTGGGGAGAAGGGAGTAGGTGTTGTACCCTATGGAAGATGGGGTTAATACCGGTCTGCAAGTAGAAGAAACTGTACGACACGTTCGAGGTACTCACAGTAATAACTCTGATCAGTTCCATGGGAAGCTTGGTTAAGAGCCACCATGGCATTCCAAGTATTATTGTTCAAAGCCCGGGTAAGAGCGTAGTCATGGGCAGTTAAATCGAACGACTGTCTGATATCTGCAAAGCGATATCCAGGACTGGAGTAGTCGGACTCTGGATACAATTCCAAGATCTCATCAATGACATCGTTTGTGATAGCTGGGAAGAAGGTGCGCAGCTCGCTTCTCACATCAGCGGTGGTGTTAACTCCAGAGGTTGGGGAACCGTTATTTTCATGCTGCTCGTGGGTAATGACCAAAGGACCGGTGAAATTGAAACGTCCCTGGTAGAGCTGGGACTCATAAGTGTCGGCAATAAAGTCACCATCGACACGAGGCTGGAATTGGTATCCATAATCTTGACGAACATCACTGGCAATGTCGCTAAGGTTCGAGAAGGGGACCTTGCGCATGCATAAGAGGTCACCACCACTACAACCAGCGGCTGTAGACACGTTCTGCCAGAAGGTTTCCCCTTGGTGGTGGCCAGCACCGGGTACGAACCCTGGTGAGGTAAGGTAGGCCTTGTTGAATAGCTGCTCATTATGACCTCCGAAGCGAGTCATCATGAAGAGGTGCATGCTTGCTCCAGCGGAAAATCCGACAGCCGTGATATCATCAGGGTTACCACCAAAGTTGCTGATGTACTTCTTAACCCATTTGTAGGCGTGTTCGACATCGTACAGGGCAACGTTATCGGTAGCACCTTGGTGAACAGCAGTCACCGAATTGGCGAGGCCAGTTATTCCAAGACGGTAGTTGAAAGCCACAAAGATAAAATCCTTGGAAAGATCGAATAGACCCTCGGGGGTGCTCTTAGATTTGGAACCGCTAGTAAATCCACCTCCATATGTCCAGACTATAACGGGAAGTTTTTTGCCCTTTGCATTGGCAGGAGCCCAGACGTCCATGTAAAGACAATCCTCGGAAGATCCGCAATCCACGTCTTGACTGGCATAAGTTGTTCCATTATTGACGATGGATTCAACAGATGGCCACTCTGGCTTGGCGAAGCGAAGATCACCAGTAGGCACTGCAGCAAAGCGAATATTTTGATACTTGTAGTATCCGAGTGTCTCATTGCCTGCGACTGCTTGGATTTTACTGTAATCGAGAGACACAGTAGGCAGGCGCGAAGTACTTGAAGCGCGAGCAGATGGTACCGCCGCAGCAAGCGAAGCTGCAAGGGGCAGCAAAAGGGCGGATAAATGCATGACAGGCGCAGCCCGGGGTATCAGATGAGAGTGAGCGGTTCAATTATTTCCCAAATGCTGGCGATGATCACTCTATTAATTCTCCCACTTCACCGCCCCAGTGGGGAACGATCCAATTCCAAGGCATCGTCCTCCCCACAAGTTGTTATTACGCGGCAATGCTACACGCCACTACGGCCAGAAGTCATAGCGGGAACAAGCTTGGGGAAAAGCCCCACAACAGAAATTGTACGGAGAAAGATCGTCGTTTGCTGATTCTGCAATCAAACGGCTGATTCGGATAACCCGAGTGCGTCTCCAGGGCTCGGCTCAAGTGTCTCGGTCCCCGAATCTCTTAGAAGAAGGACACCCACATGACCACTGTCGGCTTGGAAGCCGATCCAGCAAAATATTGGGGTCATCAGATCCGAGCCATAAACAATCCAGGTTACGATGTAGTACTCCGTACTTGGCGTGCTGTTGCGTGAAGATTCGGTGCTTCCGGTTTAGGGCTCGGCTCGGGAAATTGTATTTCCGGGTCTGGTATTCGGCCTCTCGCTGTGTTGCTATACCGAACCTACCCTCTTTTGGCTTGAAAAGTGGCTCGGTGTAGGTGACTGAGCCAGAAGCGCCGATACACTTGTACAGTCGGACTGGTGCACAGTTTCCAGCTAAATGACCGCGTAGTGATGAGTTCATTGGTGCGATGCGAGCATTGCCAGGTCGCAAGTCTACCAGAAGCAACATCGCAAGAGACAAATTCGTTCATCAAGATAATTGAAGATGAAGATGAAACGGAAACGAAATGGGGAAAGGGGGGAGAGTTCATTTCCATCTAGGTCTTCTTGGAAAAAGAGCGAATCAGCAGAATAACCACATGCATGCGATCAAATCACAGAGATATGTGGCATTGTCCTTATCATGCGAAGCCCTTTCTCTGCCGAGGCGTTCTTTTGTCATCGGCAGATTACTCGGGGTCCTCGAAATCGTCAAGAACTAACCTTTTCAGAAAGGCTTCAGAGTCCCCAGTAAAAGACAGACTGGGAGCATTCATGGCTTCTTGATGTACTATCTGAGTATGCGAAACTCGACGTTGCTCAGAGTGGTACGGATTCCAGGAAAATGCTCCTGGAGGGACCAAATCACCTGGATGGACTGAACCATCTGGAGGAGGCTACCAGGAGGGTAGACTAATTCGATCACCCGCACAGTTGGGAGTCTTATGAAAAAGGGTAAGCATGAAGTATAGGAGTGAGTAAAGGGGTTGAGAAGCTGGTCGAGAGCGCAAGTGTGGTCAGTATTGAAAGGAATAGGAATAACTTACTGCATATCCTGCATAGCAGGCTGCTGTGCGCGGTACCTCACCACGTTGGTGTTGGGCATGGAGGCGAGAACCCCGACTCGCTCTCCGTCAGCATAACCTGTCATATGGGAGCTGATATAGTCACCCTCCGAAGCTACAGGATCGTTCAATGAGAATGACTCGAGTAGAGCTGGTGTATTGGCGTGGGGGTCAGAGATGACCTCATATAGATTGTATGGGGCAACGTGTGGAAAAGCATGAGAAAGCATTCATTCTGAGCGTGATGATGCCAGCCAGGTGCCTCAGAAGACCCTGACTAGCAATGGCGAGACAATCATTTCCAATATTTCAGGAATATTGGGGGCTTCGCTGAGCCGCCGTCATGTCTGCAGAAATGGTCTGGGAATCTCCAGGGCTCATGGCGAGAGCGAGGTTGGTAATGGGGTATTAATATGTCTAGAACTTCCTGTAGACTCCATTGACTATGATCAATTCTCGAAGATACCAATGAGACCAAGAGGACCCTGAACTACTTGAAATGACTACTCTATAACCGAAAGAGAAGCCTTGTAGCCTGACATCTGAGAATTGATATCTTTCGTTTGTTTACTTTTTGCTTTAATTGTCTCTCTCATCCTTCTGTCCTACTCGTGCTCCCTACACTCTTTCATCCCGTGAACTTATTTCTGGGAATCCCATCGCCAGTTTCAATTCATAGATCCTCTCTCATCATGAATACCTCAACTACCCCAGCACTGCAAACCCTGCGTGTGACCCCGGTTCAACGTGCTCTCGCTCTGCCCGAGATTCTGAGCAACATCTTCGCTCAGAGATCCAAGAACTCGCTCACTCATTTCAAAACCAGGTCCGAGTCCAGCAACTTGCTCAAGTTCGCCCTCGTCAACAAAACCTGGTACAATGAAGCCATCCGGGAGCTTTGGGGTCACCCCGCCCACCAGCTCGCTCCCATCATGTCAACCATTCCGCCCCATCGTCGTCAATACTACGCCGATTTCATCTGGTGGGCTCATGTGCAGGACTATCCTTACATGGACAGCTTCGGACCCAATGGTCCCTTTCACGGACTCAAGTTCCCCCGCTTGACTCAGCTCTCCGTCTGTATTTACACGAAACGGTTATACGTGATTCCCCTCGCTCATCCTGAAGAATGGGTCAAGGAGATGTATTTCAAGAAGCGTCTGCCCAAGGATGGAATCGAGGAACATCACGTAGATGCTATCTTGGGGGTCATCTCGGTGAGTTGCGTGGCTGGAACTAGCTTTGGAAATCTGGAATGACCAACTGACTCTTCAATTAGAACTTTATTCCCCCCGTTGATGAACTCTGGCTGCGGTACGAAGGACCGGATTCTCATTTGTCAGGTTTGGTTGTGGCCCCAAAGGAGGGTGCTGCTTTGCCAGGTCCGAACACCCACTGGTTTATTGATGAAGCTCCCGTTGGGTCTACCGTGGACCTCTCCTATGGATACATCTCAGTCCCGCGGGCAGATAATACAGACATTTGGGGTTCAAGCAACTGGGCCGATGGATATCTGGATGATTTTGACCCTGAGGCATTCAACTTGGCCGACAGCAACCCGAATTTCTAGGGAACATAATCACAAATATTGCACCCAAATGACACGGTGTGAATTCTGTCTCTATGTGAGGACCAAAGGGGAATATTTGTTCGATCCAGAAACAGCCTAGGTTATGAACGAGGGCACTGGTATCCTAATTCAACAATGGAAACAATTCAATTTTTCAATGATACTTAAGTATCAGCTTGAACAGAGCTCGCTGGGTCACCTAGCACTACGGCGTAATACCGCGTCATTTGGAAGCTCTTAGTGTGATTGATTAACGCCCTGTATCGTCCGGTAAACTGGAACTCCGAGACACAACTAGACCCCTGAAGCATCATGCAAAGACAGAAGAAGCTGCTTTGTATACGGCCTTTCGGTGGCCGATATCTCCGCAAGTATCAATCCACTTTCGCACCGTGTAGTCTGCCAAGCGGCCTCCAGTGTGGATTCCAACGAGATAGCGAAAGTTTGTTGTATGCAGCCTGGAGAGCGAGGAAATTTCAATCAGTCATTTATATCGTGGTATCTATTTTATAATGATCCTAATGTACAGAGAACTCAATCGGCCTAGATCCAAGCCATATTATACATCGCGCAAATCTTGCGTGTATGCACTCAATCAAGAGATTTCCTTGTATACGCGGAGTACGCTTTCCACGGAAGTCTCCAATCAGACCGAAGCAATGCAGGGCTGAATACATCGAAGTCCTGCTTCTGGAGGCGATCTAGCCATAGGCGGGTGCCAATGGCAGGCATAAAAACGCCAAACGCCCGGTTAACCTCCTCGAGGGGCGATTCATTGCCCTTCACAACATCATATTCATGTCCCTCCTCGCCCTCATGCTCGAAGTCATGACCGACATCCTCGCCGGCACGGAGATTGCTCAGCATCTGCTGCACAGTAATGAGGTGATCACTGGCTCGAGTGGCCACAGTGAACACTGCGTCACGAAGCCCCTCAGCATCAGCTCCGTGTCGGAGGACATCTTCCTCCCTGACGCCTGTCTGCGCCATGACGTCCAAAGGCAACATAACAGCACCCTGCTTCGCGCCGCCGCCCATTGGAGAATTTGCCCCAGCAGGCGCCTGAGCGGACGGAGCAGGGAAGGCGACGAACGGCAGTCCGCGTAAGACAGCCGCAATTCCCACTGCTTTTCCAATATGCGACGCAACATGGTCAGCAGTAACGGATGCCATCGGCAACGCGGATAAAGTGAGGTACATCAGGGTAGAGTAAGTGTTCTCGGCGTAGGACTCTAGCGCTGCAATGTTTGGGTACGGGTCATTTGTCAAAGTCTGTTCCCTTGAGTTGATTAACCGAGTGAGCCAGCCTTTGCTAATACGTGCGCGACCCTGGGTGCGCTCATGGAGCTCGGAGATAGCAGACGAAAGCAAGATAGCAACGGGTTCTTTTGGCGGTGTGCCGGCCAAGATTTTTGCTACTGAATCACGCCAAAATTGGAGGCGCATCAGGCCAATGGTAGGAGAAGAGGTGGTGTCAGGGATCATGGAGAGGGAAACGTTCAATGCGCGCAGCGCAATGTAGAAGGACTGAGCATGCCGCGGGATGAAGGTGCTTAATGTGTAGGACGGTCGGTCATATTTTCTGTTCGCAAATGAAAAGCTTGGTTAGCGATTGTAATTGTTTGACCAATGCAAAGCTTCTTGGAGCTCTCAAGGCTGTAGAGGCAGTGGCGTACGAGAGAAGAGCCACGCAATATTTATGAGCGCCTTGTATTTCTTCCGCGGTAATGGGTGAAGCGAGAGACTTGGACCGGCTGAAAGTTCGTCTCTGAAATCCCGCGGAGAATCGACAGGCTTTTGCCCCTGGCCGAGCTGCTTGGAGGAACGACATTGATGTGAAGGTGAAGTTGCGACTCCGGGGAAAAAAGATTCGACGTAATCAGGCGAATCGCATTGGCTCACAGCAGATATTGATATTTGTCAGCGCATTCGTTTGCACAGCTACAGTACGCTTAAAGGGAGTTTATATTGGAAAAAGGATCAGGAATTAATTGAGAATGATATACAAATTATGCTAATTATCATTCTAAAGACACAAGAAAGCGAAACAAGAGTTTGGAGTACTGCATCGCATCTCAATTGCCACTGCCGATCCACCTGACTTCGCGTTTCTCGGCGCGTCTTCCCCGTGTACTTTTCTCTGCTTCAATGACAACATGAGCGACGAGGAAAGACCATTAAAGAGACCGCGCTTCTTCACAGATAATAATTTGCCTTTGAATAAGGCTCGAGATACCGACGCGTTTTCATCCTGTCCACCGACGGAACAGCGCCATGAGGACGTGCTTGAGATTCGGTCCGTTGATCGCATTCCGGAAAGCTCACCCGGTTTAGAAGCCCCCGAGCAAGAATCGGGACAATGTCTGGCGGAGACATCAAAAACACAACCTTCGATCTCGGAACCCGACTCCTGCCTTCCACATGCGGCCGAACCAGCGCAACCCGAAGGGACTACGGACACGTCGAACACAACCATCGAAGGATTTGACGTTGACCTCTTCACCAGCATTGTGGGGGAGCAGCTCCCCGTGGAGTCGATTAAAGCAATACAGTCGGCAGCCTCAAACAATATTGAACAAGCTGTCAATGTATACTTCGATGGTTCGTGGAAGAAGCCCGCACGAACCAATAGTGGAGCTCTGAGCAATGGCCGACTAAACCCCCAGCGGACGAACCCTGAGCCGCAAAGCCCGATAGAAAATCAATCCGTCCTCCGAAACCACCCAGATACGAGATACGTTGGCGCGTTTGGCGTGGGGGGATGGGCGACCAGGAGTGGCCTTGCGGTTCTCAAACATGGAGATCCCGTGAAGATCGAACGTGCACGCTCACAGCCAACCATGAAGCGTGGCCGAGGGGGCAAATCATTCGTCAATCACAAAAGCGATGTCTTGACTCGGTTCACAAACACATCGGGCCAGGAGGTTGGACGGCTGCCCCACGAGACTGCCGAATGGGTCTCTACCTTGATAGACCAGAAGATTTGTTGTTTCGAAGGAGTCTGTGTATATGTGCCTGACGTGGTGCGCGTGAACGACACTATATACCTACAACTTCGAGTATTCTTGCGAAAGGAGGCATTCCAGCATGGTGCATTTGCCGCTTTGAACCAGGATGACAACAGATCTACTGGAATGTTTGAAGAAAAAGAAAACACGGAGGAGAAAAACCTCCGACTTCGTCAAGTCTCTCTTGTAAAATTGTTCCAGGAGATCAACCTACATCCCACATCTACGAACCCAACTACAGAGAAGCACAAGCGAGATGGAATACTGCGGGCCGCTGAAATTGCGGAGCAGTATGACGGTGTGAAAAAGGAAAAGGATAGACCGAAATCGTCCAAAGATCCAGACGACTCATCTGATGAGAATGACACGGAAGAGCTAGAAGAGGATCAGCTCGACACGCTGTATCAGAAGGCCCAGTCGTTCGATTTCAACATGCCTGGAGCTGATCCTGCGCCTAGCTTCAAGCTCGACCTTAGGAAATATCAACAGCAAGCCCTTCATTGGATGTTGTCCAAAGAAAAAGACGCCAAAGACGAGCGAGAAAAGTCAATGCATCCCTTGTGGGAAGAGTATACCTGGCCCACAAAGGATGTCGATGAAAGGGATTTGCCTCGGATCAAGAACATCGACCACTTCTATGTCAACCCGTATTCCGGAGATCTGAGCATTGACTTTCCTGCCCAGGAACAACGCTGCCAAGGTGGCATCCTGGCCGATGAGATGGGTCTTGGTAAAACCATCGAGATGCTCAGCTTGGTTCATTCACATGCGATCGAGCCTGACCCCCAAGTATCCAATGGTCTTACCTCGGTCAACGATCTTGCTAGGATGCCAAACTCTGCTGGAGTGGTTTTTGCACCTTACACCACACTGGTTGTCGCACCCACATCCTTGATCTCACAATGGGAAAGCGAAGCTCTCAAGGCCGGTACATTGAGAGTATTGGTGTACTACGGGTCAGATAAGGCTGTAAACCTGAGAGTCCAATGCTGTGAGTCCAAGTATGCAACAGCTCCTCAGGTGATCGTCACCAGTTATGGTGTTGTGTTATCGGAATTCCGCCAGCACATACTCCAGTCTTCTTTCGGACCCAGCGCCAACGGGGGTCTCTTCTCCGTGGAGTTCTTTCGGATCATTCTAGATGAAGCCCACGTAATCAAGAACCGTCGTTCAAAGTCAGCTAAGGCGTGCTGTGAGCTGAAGGCGGCGCACCGATGGGCTCTCACCGGGACGCCCATTGTCAATCGTCTTGAAGACCTGTTCAGTCTGGTCCGTTTCCTAAGAGTTGAGCCCTGGAGCAATTTCTCCTTCTGGAAGACCTTCATTACTGTACCATTTGAGTCTAAAGAATATGTGCGGGCTTTGAATGTCGTTCAAAGCGTACTCGAACCTTTAGTGCTTCGGCGAACCAAATCGATGAAGACACCAGAAGGCGAACCCTTGGTTCCTCTACCTAAGAAGACAGTCATAATCGAGGAGGTAGAGCTACCGAAACCAGAGCGAGAGATCTACGACTGCATCTTCACACGGGCTAAGCGAACTTACAATGACAACATGGAGGCCGGCACTCTTCTACAGTCCTATAGCACCATTTTCGCGCAGATCCTTCGGCTTCGTCAGACCTGCTGTCATCCGGTCATGACACGCAACAAAGCCGTCGTTGCAGATGAAGAGAATGCCGCAGCAACAGCGGATGCATCCAACGAATTCAAAGACGATATGGATCTTCAGGAGTTGATCAGTCAATTTACGACAGAAAACGAGAACGCCGACTCTCAGGATCGGCCGGGAACGACGGTCAAATTCACAGCTCATGCCCTTCGCCAAATTCAAACTGAATCCAGTGGCGAGTGCCCTATTTGCTGTGAGGAGCCCATGGTTGATCCCGCTGTCACAGCATGCTGGCATAGTGCATGCAAGAAATGTCTCGAAGATTTCTTACAACACCAAATGAACAAGGGCACCGAGGCACGATGTTTCAACTGCCGTGCACCTGTTGAAGCAAAGAACACATTCGAAGTTGTCCGACATCCCTCCTCCCACACACTACCCCTCAGCGAAAGCACCATGACCAGCACTCCACCGACCGGCTCACAGCCCGCTCCCAAAATCTCTCTTCGTCGTATATACCCCCTCTCCCCTTCCGCGCATACCTCTGCCAAAATTCATGCCTTGATTTCCCACCTGGGTCGCATTCCTCCAAACACCAAATCTGTGGTCTTCTCTCAGTTTACCTCCTTTCTTGATCTCATAGGTCCTCAACTCGCCCGAGTTGGAATCAACTACCTCCGCCTCGATGGCTCAATGCCTCAAAAGGCACGTGCCGCAGTCTTGGCGGAGTTTACAAAATCAGAGACCTATGCAGATGATATCGTCGATGAGGATAACGAAGCCCCCGTTAAAGGAACTGTTCAAGGTGACCCGGAACCTTCAGCTGCTCCAACAGTTCTGCTCATCTCGCTTCGCGCTGGTGGAGTAGGTCTTAACCTGGTAGCTGCAAGCAACGTCTTCGTCATGGACCCGTGGTGGAGTTTCGCCATTGAAGCACAGGCCATTGACCGCGTTCACCGAATGGGGCAAACGCGCGATGTCAATGTCACACGTTTCGTGGTCAAGGACTCCATCGAGGGTCGCATGCTGCGCGTGCAAGAGCGCAAGATGAACATTGCTGGCTCGTTGGGGTTGAAGATCGGTGGTGATGATGGCGATGAGGATAAGGGAAAGGAGAAACTCGCAGAGTTGAAGATGTTGTTCGAGTAGTTTGGAGCCATGCTAAAATGTATTTTAAAATGTATTTACGGGCACGCATAGCGCTTTCATACCTGACGCCCAATGCCATCAATGAAATTATGGAGAGTATTCCGTTCTATACTTAAGTATAAAATCAACAAACTTCAACCTTTCCTTTTGTGGAGAAAACATGCGTGTATAAGAACTTATGGGAGAACATGGAACATGGTGCCATTGGATATTAATACAGATGAAAGTGAAATGAAAGCTGGATAAACAAGACATGATGTAGACATTATTGAATCCCCCAATCCTCAACACCTAAATTGATTGAACCAAGTTGAAGTCTTCACCCAAAGCCCAATTGCAATCGAGTAGAACATCTATTTGCTTGAATGGTGAAGATGCTTCTTCACGCTCTCCTTGACCTTAGCCAACTTGCTACTCTTTCCACTCTCCTGGGAGTGAGAAGAATTGTTACTACTGGTAGGCGAGTCATTGGTCTTGGAAGCGTTGTCCTTGGGGGCACTGTCCTTAGAATCGCTCAGGCCTGCCGACGTCAGTATCAAGCGGATATAAGCAATCGAAATTCAAACTCACTCTTCTCGCTCTTCTGTGTATCATCTTTGACGGGCGCCTTTCCCTTGGCCTCCCTCTCAAATTCCTCAGCCGGCTTTGGTGGGGGACCCTGGGGACCTTCGAGAGCCTCTATGCTTGCCTCGGGGTGGGCGGGACGTGGGGGAGCACTGCTTTCACCAGCGCTCTGTGAAGAGTCCCGCTGTTCGGTGTCGGTTTCTTTGTCCTTGTTGGACTCGGTTGATCCGCTGGAGATTGGCTGTGCGGAGTTGCTGACCGCGGCAGTGGAGCTGGTATCTTCGGGGTCGAAGGTTGAGGTTGCAGGTTCGGTTGTAGTCTTGGTAGCAACGGGGTCTGATGTGACAGCGGCTTCTTCGAATGTTTGTGTCTTGCCGCCCAGGTTGGGCTCTTGGGGTGCGGTGTTTCCATCTGTTTTGGGGGCGTCGGGTTGTTCTATTGCAGTTAGATATATTTCTTTTGATTGGATATGATGCACTTACCCTCACGGTTTCCAGCATCGTAAGGATCTGTAGTGTCCCCCTTGCCCTGAACACCGGAGAGTGGCTCTTCGCCATGCTGTTGGGTGATCTGTGTGGCATTGGGATCACCATTCTGGCCCCAGATGGCGGTCGAAGCGGCAGTGACGTATTTGTTGACTGTCTCCATGTTTCTTGTGCTTTAGAATATATTGAGAAATGTAGGGTATGTGTTTATGGAGAAGGTATAAGAACAGAGAGATGTATTTTTGAATGTAGATGTAAGAAAGGAAAGCCCTAAGGGACGGGCAATGTCAAGCTTTAAGGGCCTAAGTGGGAAAATACGTCAGAGTTGGGCTGTGGCTTGCGCATATAGTGCGTCCCGAGATGCCCACTGATAGCTTGCAAATGAGAATCAATTAATCAATTGAGTTGCACGAAGTGATCGTCGAAGCCCATCGTCATACGGTGACGTCACGACAATCAGGTGACCTCACACCACATAAAGAGCACGAATTGTAGACAGCGATGGCACTTACAATTTGGCGGAGCTGGGACAGAAATAATTCGATTGGTCTTGATAAGAGGAATAATGAACTAGGAAAACTCTCGGGTATGAAAAATGAAGACAATGCCTGGACCCCGAATATCAGAAACAAAGCAAAGAATGTAAATAAAGCGGCTTCGCTGGGACAGATGTCTGAAAATGTGTGTTAGAGAGCTTAATCATGATGTTTCGTGGAGGTAGGAGTTGTAGCTCCTTCCTGGTCACCGGAGTACAAGGGTTTGGACGAATCGTATCCGATGCGCTTAACGATACCGAGTCCTTTAGTTTTGCCCTCCCGGAAGAGTACTCGGTCTCCAGGCGCCAAGAACTCAGGGCGCTGGATGAACCTGAATGCAACGAGCGCTCGATCTCCTGTGCGGATGAATGGACGGTCTATGTCAATCACTGAGCATGTCTGACTGACGGCCCCGACGTGGAGCATAGCCTGGTATTTAGGCTTGATAGTGGTTGCGTGCGAAAGAATCAGAACTAAATTCCTGTTAGCATGAGCTCGATCATACATGAATGATATGTCCCACCCTCTGCGACGAACTCGCGGAAAACCTTGGGGGCCTCCTCCATCTTCTTGAGGACGACCATTCCTTTGCGAACCTCCTTGCGACGAACTCGCTTCAGTGCGAAAGATCCGGACTGGCCAGCGAAACAAGCATTCACCTGGATACGCTTGCGCTCGATAGACTTGATCACAGTTGTAGTGAATTGGCCAAGAGAGTCAGGTCCTACCACGACCGAGTCACCGGCATGAATGACACCGGATTTGACCACACCCGAGACCACCGTGCCCACATGAGGTACAGAGAATGTGTCGTTGATCAGGAATTCAAAGGGACCCTCCTCATCGTACTGGCCGCGATGGGGTAGGATATTGAGGAAAGTTCGAACTAGGTCAAGGTTCTCGCCTGTGACGTTGGAGACTTGGAATATAGGACATATCCGCTGACTCACAAACTGCGTGGCTGTGTTGATAGTCTCCTCCATATTCTTGACGAAGATAGGGATCTTATGTGCGCCAGGCGACTTGAGGATTTTGGATAGCTGGGATAAGGTCTCCTGCAAGATGTGAGGTGGACAAATGTCAATTTTCGTGACAATCACCATGACAGGCACATTGAGGGCCAAAGCAATGCCTAGGTGCTCTTTGCTCATTCCGATCAGCCCGTTGTTGGCGGCAACCATCAGCAAGCAGTAATTGGGACTGCTGCTAAGCATACCGAACACGGTGGTGCGGAGATATCGCTCGTGGCCCGCGAGGTCAGAGAAAGAGATGACTTTAGCGGATCGTTTGCCGATGTCCTCCCAGGATAGTTTGCGACCCTTGGTGCTGCCGACAATCTCGCCTCGGCTGTCGAAGCCCATGATCTCCAGGCCCACAGAGCTGGTTCGTCCGCTCTCAATTTCATGCTTGTGACGGAAGAGGTTCACTCGCGCCTTGCCGCGGCCATCGTCAAGACCACCTTTCACCAAAACTCCCAGCATGGTACTCTTTCCGGCATCCACATTCCCTACCACCGCGATCCGAAGCTCCGCCATGTCCTCGATGTTGTGGGCATGGTGGCGCACGAGTACTTTACCCCATGCCCCTGACACTCGTCCAGCATTTACAGGAGACTCCTCCGGGCCACCGACGTTGTAGGTCAACAATACTCGGCAATGGGCAGGGATGGTCTCGGCGGCCTCGCGCAGACGCTGCAGCGCAGTGTTCCATTGAGCAAGGTCGAACCCCATGGACTCACCACCATCCTCCAACCCGAGATCGAAGAGAGTTTCTCCATGACCTTCATCTATTCGTGTTTGTAATGTGCTGGCAAGCATCTGTAAGCTGTCCTCAATTGCATCACCAGTGCCGAGCAAGAGCTCCTTCAGCTTGGCGGCCCGAGGGTTATCGGACAGCCCGAGTTGGTCGAGGATGTCGAGCTCTGCGTGGTCTTCGACGTCGTGGGATACACTGGCGGTGGAATAGCCGCTGTCGCTGGGGGCTACTCGGCCGGAGCGGTGGGCCTGCTGCTTCTCGGCATACTCCGCGAACTCGCTGAGTGCCTGTTGAGAAACTCAGATAAGAGAGGGAATTGTCAGATACAAGTTGAGTCACATACAACTTCCCCTCGCCTCCGCTCCTCTATGCTCTGTTTCGCTGTCGGCATGGCGTGGGGTTTGATAAGGCTAAACGTGTCGGTCGGCGCTGGGCCGCCTTTTTGGGTGGTGACGTTATTGGTTGGTGGATCGGATCGTCGCTATTGGGTTCGAAGATGTATTCGAGTGATCATAGTTATTCCCTCTGGTTTAGAAGGATGGATATATTTGGAAGGGTTCAAAAGAGAGAAAAAAAATATCAGTAAAGCCTAGCGAGGTTCTAAGGGAAATCGGGGGAGCTTTATCGATAATGACCCAGTCAGATCGAGTCACAGGTTGAGTCATCGCCTATGAGCCGCAACCTAACCTGGAAGATTCCCGCGCCTAGAGCTCGCATATAGTGGACATCATACGAGTAAGTCTAGCAAGAAGAGTATGGAATCACAAGGAACGTGATGACTCAGTTGCATCGCCTACATCACAGCGATGAAATCCCATCGGATATCCCACTTTGATCATAAACCGCATTCCGTGGTATCGTTATCTATGTTGACTGCCTTTTGTGGTATCGCATGTCCTCCTGGCCCATGTCGCAGTCGCCGGGCGCCGATTCTATGCATCGGGGCGTGGGGCACTTCATGCCTGAGGGGAGATCAAGACGACGGAATCACCTAGCGAAGGTTATGAGTGACTGTGTGGCATGATAGACAGCTGTTTGTCCCACTTACCTCGCACAAAAAGCATTTCCTCCTGCTTCTTGATTGTCTGTTCAGGCCAACGAGGTTAGCGCGCCATGTGTGAGAAGCCCGAGTCGCAAGAATCCCCTACCCTCACAATCTCCTGCTCGTTCTCATCTTCTTCCACCACGTAGATCGTCTCTTCGACATCGCCGAGAACTAGGTTGCAATGGCTGTCGTAGGCCTGCGCGCAAATCATGGTCAATCGTGGGTTTCAAATGATCCCAGGTATAGTAGCTCACATGAAGACGGCCCTTGAGTTCACGGTCACCGCGCAGCTTGACGAAAACAGTCTCATCGAGAGAAAGGCGGACGAGGTCGAGGGGCTCCGAGCCGGAGGGACCGGAATCTTCAATGTCGGCCATGACGGGATGGGGAGGTTGAATTGGGTTAAGTGCAGGTCCACACACACGCAGAATCAACGAGCTTTGGTGGCTACCCGATGTGGTTTAGCGTGAGACTTTGCCAAGAGTCTTGTGAGTCAGCATTTTCCCCAGGTTTCTCCCGTACCCACAGGCGGGATCTAGTCTTATGACACGAGGCATGTGGGTATATTCTATGTTCTATACTCTATATTTGATGGAACATAGATTCGGTATGATACAGGGTAATTATCCACAGTCAGATTCAGGGACCCCTGAAAATCTCATAGTGTTCGTAAATGCAAAAGTAATCCCTCAAACGTTCTGCAGGTGTCGCACTTAGTCTGAAGCACAATATGCACAAAGTACCACGTCCCCCAAGATCCGGGGTCGAAGCGCACCTTCCCCTCATTCGGGCCCCTGATGCTGTTCTCTTCGGCGCTGTTAGATTTGTGATTCTGCGTTGTTTTCACATTGTTCAGTCCAATGCGGAGGACCATTTTCACCGGGGGGAGGCTCGCTTCTCACTGGAATACCTCGTCTCGGCCTGGGACCAATGGTGGCAGCAACCCAAAACAACTCCACCGCAATCCGATCAGGCATTCAAGTCGACCATCGTCCGTCACACCTTGCTCACAAATCCCCATATCGACAATTGCTCCTTCTCCCCGGCGTCGCAACATTAACAAACGCGATGCTCGCCAATTGTGTTCCAGTAAGCGCTGGAACAGTGATCTAGCCGTGCCACGTCCTGCGTCGAGGGAGCAAGAATACCGCATCCCATTACCCGAATGGAGCTCTCTAGAAGAACAGGAAGAATACCAACGGGGCTTTTTCCGAACCATCGAAAACGGACAACCGAACCAAGTGATGGAAGCCATGGTTGACCCACGCTCGGTGGGGCTGGTAGGAGCTCTGGCCCCAACCACCTTCATCGAGATTCTACATCTGCTCGCTCCATCACATTTCGTGGAGCCCTATCGTGATTTGCATCACACTATTCATGGATGGGGTGTTTTGATGCAAGGACTCCAGCCGCTCGAGGAGATCTTTGACGAGTTCACGAGGGCCTTACTCACGATCATGCAATATAGAGTTGCGGCCGGGTATCCACCCCAACTAGCGGAATACACCCACCTCCTGGACTGTGCTCGCGCAATGGGTAACGGGCCCTTGGCAGACGAGTTGTGGGAAGAAATGAACACAAACATTATCGCCCCGGATGTCATTTGCTTCAATCATTACACTGGGGCAAAAGTCTGGGACCACTGCTATGTGGGAAAGGAATCATACAATCTTCGAGTTCTCCCCTACAGTTACAAGAAACGGCGCATGACGAACCCGAGTCCTGGGTGGCGTGGCTTTGGAACCGCGGCAAACAGTGTCAGACGAGTTGTGCTGGATGTGTTTAGTGAGATGAGCCAGAATGGTCTCAGTGGGGACGAACAGACATACATCAACGTTCTCCTTGCGTCAGCACGTGTTGGGGATATGACAGCGACGAAGAATATTCTCGTCACCGTGTGGAATGTGGACGTGGATGCAATTGTTGCCGCTAGCGATCACTCTTCACTGCCACCTGTCACACCATACGATACCTGGTCTGGACTGTACCCAACGGACCGTCTTCTCTTTGCCGTCGCCCATGCCTTTGGAACCGGTAATAATTTCCAAGCTGCCATGAAGACTGTCGACTTTATAGCTTCGTCATACAAAATCCCTATCACAGACCAGGTGTGGACTGAGCTATTTGAGCGAGCATACACTCTCTCAAAAGAGCACAAACGCAGACAGGCACAAGATGGACGAACCGGTAAAGTCTCCCGGGAAACGGTTCACGGGATGTTCAAGACGATGACGGAGGAGCCTCATAGCGTCTCTCCAACTCTCCAAATGTATCGTTTTACAACCCAGACTCACATCATGGATGGTGCTTTGGAGCAATGCAAAGAGGACATGCGCAAGGCATATGATATCCTCAGTGAGACGAGGACAAGAAGAAAACAAGCACGAGATACAGTCATGCGCTGTTTGCAGCCAGTGCTTGAAAGTATGAAGGCACCGCCAAGTGAAAACAAACTTACGCCGAGCCGCCGAGTGAAATACCAGCGGGATAATTGCTT
Source organism: Penicillium salamii (assembly GCA_911197225.1). Lineage (NCBI taxonomy): Eukaryota > Fungi > Ascomycota > Eurotiomycetes > Eurotiales > Aspergillaceae > Penicillium > Penicillium salamii. Next base: position 1,775,790 of record CAJVOY010000076.1, read on the forward strand.
TGAGCCAGACGAAACCTTGTTCCAGTGCCCACTTCTAGCCGAAGCCATTCATACATATGACCTGCTTCGACTGGAGGTGTTCCAGCAAATATACCTGATGCAACGTATTGCTTACGCGGTTGTCAAAAGGAAATTCTGGAAAGACACACCGGACAAGGTCTGGGAACAGCAAGAACGGCCCAAGTTACAAGAAGAATGGAAAGACTTTCTCCCGGAGCACAACATCTACGAGAGTACTCGATCCTACAGAGAGCACGAGAGTGGAACAGTCGAGTTCCGAGGCCGAACAAACTCCCACAGCCGGTATATGAGCCAGCATGGCCGGATCCATGCGCGGCGCCTACCAGACCAAGCCGAGCTGTTCCAGCCCATTGAAGAAAAGGTCCTCGACGATAGGATATTCTGGGAATTCTTACTTCTTGACTATCCAAAGCTTGATCCTTCCATCTCGCCCCTCAACCGCCTATATACTTTCCAGCTCGAACACACCACAGAGTTGAAAGAGAAGCTCAACAAGTTATCGACTCGAGTTGAATATCCCGAGGAGCACCGACTTTCGGACAAGAATAATCCTGGTGGCGGGTTCTATGGTCGAATTCATGCACTTGAGTTGGATGTGGATCCTCGCCGCTCCATTTACTGGAGGAATGGCAATCCTTGGAACGTATGAGCGCCCAAAGGCTTGGCATGTCGATGAGACAATTCCTCCAGCGGGCTTATGTGACGCTGTTATGCCATTGATATCCATTTGAAAATTCCACAGCGATGTATTACCGGTCTGAAATATTCTGCCTTTCATTTTGAGAAGATGTATGTCCATTATTAAGCACGAAATGTAGCCCCAGATCCCTGGAGTCCTTGTGCCGTGAAGACAGTGCGATACTAGATATACAAGAGGCAACCATGCCCAAATCAAACGCAGACGTCAAACGTAAGATAGCAAGGAAAGGCCGTTAAATCATTTGATCCAAGATCTTGACCCAATTCCCCCTCCTGTAGAAGAGATATTGAGATCAGATCTTCTCCCGCTTGAGGTCATTGACAGTCATATACCTGCCGATAGTGATCCAGCCCCATCGGAACCAAACCATCTGACTCTGATGGCAGCTCACCATAGCAGACTGTGCGGTGATCCACTCATTAATCGAACTCACGAACAACAAGCGCGCCGGTCCTTCCCCAGAAGCAGCAGCATCCTTCTTTTTTGATCCACTCAGCGCAGAAGCAACATTGCTACACACGCCCAAGAACATAGACAACGGCGCATCAAGAACACCAGCATATTTCCGGAAAATAGAAGTCGTCGTCAGCGAATACAGCGTGACAGGACATTGGAAGCCGGCCTTCCCTTTCATCAGCGTGCGCAAGAAGTGCAGAGCACCGAAATACAACGACCGGTGGTTGGGATGGTTACTAATCCCGTGCTTGTCAAAAGTGAGAATGACATCGATAGTCGCGGCCGGGGCCTCATTTTTGCCCTTTGGTGGCGCGAACGCAGAAGCCAGAAGACCCGCGACATCCTCCTCGGCCCAATTTTTGTCCATTCCGTCGGGGAAGCGGGAGAGATCATCCACAATAAAAACGTCTGACTCGCTACGTAGACCAAGACGCAGGGCGGACTTTTGTAATTCTTTCTTGCGCACTTCGCCTAGCCCATCTGCGTCCCCGGTACTCAGACAGAGGATCTTGAGGTGATTTCCTAGTTCGGGGTTTGTGAGGGCTAACACTGTCGGAGCGAAGAACATAGCTTCATCATCTGGGTGGGCGATTAGGAGGCAGATGCGCTTGTTTGCGAGACGAGGGAAGGAGCGCGTGAAGGGGGATGAGGAGGTGGAGCTGAGGGTCCAGAATAGGAAGACGGCGGCTATGGCGACCGCGAAAGCCGTCCAGTTGAAGCTGGCTGTCATGGTGGGTTGTGGTTTGGGGAGTGCGAGTCGGTGTTGAGTGGGTGTGTTGAGATGGAGGCGGGATCAATTGTGCGCGGGCAATTCAATTGCGGGTTGGTTGTGATTTACCCCGTAGGAATTGGTGGGTTGGATTAAGGTAGATCGGCTTCAAGATCATGGCATGGCGGGAAGAGTGTAAAGCATCCGACTGCTCGATGCAGGCTCAATTTGAGGTCAAGCAATTCTATCTGATTGCAATAACAGAGTCTTAGCTCCCGCCCATGTGGTCAGGCTCGTACGTGCACGTAAGAACACGGTTGAGCTTTCAATGCGCAATAGGGGGAAGCTTTTCGTGGTTCCGTGACGATCGCCCGGGGTAGTCACGTGTCATATCAATGCCTGTCACTCTACTATGGAGTACGGAGGACGTCGATATTGAGTAAAGAAGTATGGGGATAAAGTTCCTTCAGGGATGGAATTGTGTTGACGTTTAATTTAGGAAGGTCTTTCCGGTCGTCTCAATTGCATCTGTGAGGCTTGGTGAAGTGTAAACGGGGTTCTCTGGTAGAGATCATGGGGCTCCGTAGCTATCACGGCGATCTACTTGTAGTTGAGCCCCATGATCTCGACCAGGGAACCCCGTTTACACTTCACCAAGCCAAAGTGCAGATCATACCGTCAGGACTGAGATACAGCAGGCAAAGTCAATAGATATTGAGTCCTAATCACGAGAAGAAGTAGTATGAAGAACTAGATCCCCCGCCAAAGCATCCTCTATATATACGCGAGAGCGGAAATCGCCCCTCCGTCAAACTGCATGAGCAGCCTGGTCGATCCCGCACGCATAGCAAATACCCCGCGGTGACCTCATCAGCTTGATTGCACTCCGAGGCCCCCGCGGTAGTAAGAGTTCACAGCTCCCGAATCCGCTGAGAACTACAAGTAGAACCAACCCCTGTTTCCCGATCGGGACTAGCCTGCTCGTCACAAAGACTGCTAATTATTTGATATACGAGTACTATAGTTGTTCGCCTAATGGGGCATTGTATGCTGCAAGATGCAGCGGACGCAAAGTGGGAGGGCCCACCGTCCTCAGAGCCAAGATCTGATAAGAATTTGAGTCCAACGTCGAAAGTCTTGGGTGAAAGTTTGTCGAGACATGAATGTTTCCCATGAATTCGACTGTGGCTGTCTTTACCGGTGTCGATTGCGACAATTAGTGACACGGCCTAGACCGAAGGATCGCCTTCATTCCTTGATTTACGACGAGCTGCTAGTTTCAGGGCATTTTGTATGCCATACAGCGTACCAGCATGCGTACACGGAGAAGGTGCATTGTTTCGAGGGCTAACCGGCAACGGACCGGGTAAGAGTGCCAAGCAAACAGGCGGACTCCGACGAGATGAAGTGGAGGCCTTGGAAAATACGTCGAGCCTTTTCCAGAAAGGCTGAACGGGCCGGGCTAGGACATCACGTTGTGACGGGCCGAGTATAAGGTTCCGACAGAAATTTTCTGCCCGCTTAAGCGGAGACCCGGCCGTTCTCCGCGGATTCTATTAGTGTTGTTTTGGCCGTAAATGGCGCAATTTGGAGGGGATTTATAATAGTTTGAGAGTTGGGCTGAGAAGGGGATTTGACTAAAATGGCGGAAATTGCGACTGTGAGGGTGGTATAATATAAGTGCTTAAGTATGAGAGATGGAATGACGAGATGGCGTGTTCTTTTTATAATGGCATAATTTGCGGAGAATATTTCCCCATAGACAACGAAAAATAAGGCATCAAGCAGAAAGAAGGGCAAAATTCTCAAAGGAGAAAAGAAAAAGAAAAAGAAAAAAGGCGGATCACATCCGGGTGAAACAGATCGGAGGGGTAAACCGAGATCGCCCCGAAACAGGAAGTTCGCCTGAGACGGCATCCCTCTCCTCAACCATTGGCTAGTCCATCCGACGACCTCCCGGTGCACCAGGGCCACTGATTTACGATCGTGATCACCGAAGCTATATTGCATTCGATACGGTGTACGGAGTATCCCCCCATTGTGGTCATTCGGGGGAGACAAACAGGTATGAAAGCGTGGACATACTTGATTTGTATAGCAGGACCTGTAGACACACCTTACTACCCTGATCAGGGCAATATATACGTTCGATATCATATACTATCACATACTAGTCGGATGAGGTACAATTATACAACGTACGACTAAATCGATCTACCAGCCAAGGACACCAAAATCTCCGAGCTGACGTGCGGGAGTGCAAATGCGCACCCGGATGGCATCACCGCGTCTCCATACCCGTTACAGGTACAACACACGCCCATGGCGTGATTCCTCCAGGGCTCACCGCAGCTTCTGGGAACCCTGGGAAGCAAGTTGGAAACAAGGTACTCAGAGCACACGCACGAGCCAATTCTTCATCAACGTGTCGAAGCTGCAGCTCGAACGCGTACCTGGGCCCCTGCGCACAAGGTTGCTGTCCATAGGCGCTACAAGGATGCTCATTGTTGCTCTTAGGTAATTTGGGTAACTGTATGGGGGCGATCACTCAGCTGATTCGTCAACGGGGCACATCAAAGCACGGAGCATTTTCTTGACAGCGGAAAGGCTAGAACTTGATCATATGTTATTGTTTTGAGATGTTGAGTCGAAGGTCTGTACAATGTACTCGTAAGTCTGTAGCTGTCCTACATGTAGACCATACATTGCGTTCTGCCCCACAAACTGCAAGGCCTGCAGTGCGGGGTAGAGGCGCACACCTTGTATAGACAGAGAGGTATAGGCGAGCGCCGTGACTACAAGATCATAAGGTCCGACTAAGTGCTAAGTGGAAAGCATAGGCGGTGTACTCCTGAAGTTGAATGCGACCAAAGAAAAATTTTCCTAGTGGAGCTCCGCGAAAGGGTCTTTCCATCGCGTTTCGTTGTCCTCATGCGGAATGGCGTTAGGGAATGGCGCTAGTCGCAGATCAGTCTTAGGTACGGATTACGGTATTGCCCGTTACCGTCGTCACGGTGGTTACGTTCCTTTCATCATCCTCCGTTGTACCACGTGAGAGCGAGGAGCACTTTCTTTTCTATGGAACCTCTGCTTCATCAGATATTACGAGTACTTCACACAGAGTACACTGTATTATTGGATGTTTAACACCCGAAACTGAAAGACACACCGGATAGAATGGCAAAATATATTCCCCATCCCACTTCCAAGGCATTGCCTGCAGATAAAATCGCATGAGTCAAAGACACCTGATCGGGTACGTCTCCGTGTTTCTTCTGAAGATAGTCTAGTATAACGTATGTCAAAGCCGGGGTAGCATCGGTAGGATCGCGACCATCTCAGGAAGGAATCTCCATCAGCCCAGGACCTTGCCCGCTGAGCATGGCCCCCAAGCGGCAGATCCCGCTATCGGCCGTGTAGATGAGTGATGAGCGATGAGCGATGCGCATACCCCGCGGCAAAGTGCCCCTGCTCCCCCGCCCAAGGCCGAACCACATGCTAAGCCATCTCCTAGCTGGTGAACAGAGCCCGAAGGCCATCGCAAGCCTCTCCGACCGATTTAGCCGATCCGGCACAAAGACCGTGAGTCATACGCACGGTCTTTTTGGGTTTTCCATTTGGCACGCCCTGGAGCTAATATGGCATCATGTGCTTGGGTCTCGCGCTGGATGAGGTCTAGCTTGCCAACATCAATGGTTCTCTTTGGAATATCCCAAATTGTGGCCCGGCTGATGTGGGGTAAGCCCAAATGGCATCAGACGATCACAAAGCAACGGGCGAGATGCTTCTACTCGTACTTCGTACATGGATTGGCCTGAGGGAGCACTGTCTCGGCACCAGACCCGGGGACCCGAGATGATGAAGGAGTGAAGTGGTCTGAGCCGATATGAGGCTTATAGCGTTGCGTGTTACAGCTTGACTTGCGTCAGAGAATAAGAATAATAAGAGTGTAAGAGTGTAAGAGCATGCGCGTACGAGTAGTCCAGGCGAAAGGAGGTCCCGAATGCGGTGTAATATACGGAGTACAAACGGTAATGGTATGGTCAGGCCCGGCCATGACGCTATGCTCTGCCCCACCAACTAGATTTTTTTTTTCATTTTTTTCATTTTCTGCACTTCTCATTGACTGCACCGGTACCTGGATTTGTAGGGAACTTGGTTTCCAGAACAGAAATTTTGATTTAAAAATTCGAAAATAAAAATTCTATTTTCGATTGGGTTTTTCCACATGATAAGTCCATTCAAAAGCAGTGGCATGCCCTTCATTTTCTACCATTGAATTTGTTTCTATACGATGTGGCACTTTGCTTCCCTACTTCCTGATCTGTCTATCTACTATTCTTGACTTCCACTCTACAACGCCAACACACTAAAACATCACAACATTACAACAGCACTACTCATCGTTGTCGCCAATTGAACAACCGCCACTATGCCAGGCCGATTGATCCCCAACTTGCTTCGGAATGCAAGTTCCCTGCACTCCTCCGTCTCCTCTACTCCCAATCACTCCAACTCCTCCTCTACCGTCTCTGTGAACGAGATTCCCGGTGCAAAGAAGCCGGCGCACAACCACACTGATCGCGCACGATCTCCCGAGCGTCGCCTATCATTCTCGATGGATCACCTGATTCACCCGCATCGAGACCACAGCAAAGACAAGCGCCGCAGCCTTGGCCGTGCAGGACGATCCAAGGAGCGTTCGGCTCACGATATCCCTCCCGCTGCCAAGCTGGAGGTCAAGGTTGAATCCCCCCCACTCGTCTGCTATGGCCCTCCTGCCAGTTCAACCGGTGCTCTCTTCTCGGGCCGCTTGCGTGTTCTGGTCTCAGATCTGATTGGGGGTGTGACTTTGAACCAGTTTGACGTCCGCCTTATCTCCAAGTCCACCACCAAAAAGCCCGTCTCCGCGCACTGCGCTAATTGCGCCACTCGCACCGAGGAGTTGACCCAATGGAACTTCCTCACTGAGGACCTGCACATGAAGAGCGGAGAACATGAATTCCCCTTCAGCTACCTGTTCCCCGGTCACCTCCCTGCGTCTTGCAATGGCGCCCTCGGCCAAATTGAATACTTCCTAGTGGCGCATGCTCAGAGCATCACCGGCGAAGAATATTCTCTCAAGTTGCCTCTGAACGTTCGCCGCTCTCTACACCCGGGCAACGACAAGTCCTCTATTCGCATCTTCCCTCCCACCAATCTCACTGGCCGTATCGTTCTGCCTTCCGTCGTTCACCCCATCGGCAAGTTCCCCGTGGACATGACACTGAGCGGTGTTGTCGACAAGGGCGAAGAGACCCAAACCCGCTGGCGTCTACGTAAGATGATGTGGCGCATTGAGGAACACCAAAAGATCGTCTCAAGCGCCTGTCAGAAGCACGCCCACAAGATCGGTGGTGAGGGCAAAGGTGTTCTGCACCAGGAAACTCGCATCATCGGCCACAACGAGGAGAAGACTGGCTGGAAGACCGACTTTGACACTGCTGGCGGTGAAATTAGCATGAACTTCGAAGCCAACATCAACCCCGCCGCCAACGCTGTCTGCGACATGGAGGCCCCTGCTGGCCTGGAGGTCAAGCACAATCTGGTCATCGAGCTCATCGTGGCCGAGGAATTCTGCCCCAACCGCAACACTCGTCTGATCACACCTACCGGTGCCGCTCGTGTTCTGCGCATGCAGTTCCACCTCCACGTCACCGAGCGCGGTGGTCTTGGCATTAGCTGGGACGAGGAGATGCCTCCTGTTTATGAAGATGTCCCTGCCAGCCCGCCTGGATACACTAAGCCCGACGATGCCCAGAGCTATTTCGAGGACTACCACGGCTCCCCACTCCCACTTCCAGACTACGAAGATCTGGAACGCATGGATTCTCTGCGACTGGACAGCAGTTCCACCCACTCCTCCAACCGATCCACTCACGGTTCTGCTCGCAACCTGCGATTCACTTCCGATGACCTCGTTACCGGAGAATCACCCGCTCCCTCTCCTCTTCCTTCGCGCACTCCCTCTCGGGCCCCCTCTGTGGATTCCTCCCGTCACTAAACTCCGTCATTAAACTCCCTACACTTCAACATGTGTGATCAGTTTATTTTCTGATTACCGGTTCCTCATTATGACTTTACGACTCACGGCCAGAAAAAAAAATTCCTCCCTCCAAAATTACACAACACGATAATGGTTCTCTCTCCTACGTTTTTCATCTCTGTTTTACCTTTTCGGTCCCATCTCAACGAAGGGCCTAATGATACCAACGACGGAGGACAAATCAATCCCGATAGCGGGTTGCAGCGCATTTTCGGGACGGGTTCCCAGCCCAGTTTGCATGATACCCATTCACATTGACGTGGATCTTACTTTCTCTTCTTCCCATTTATTCTTTCTTGAGTAATGGAGCTCATGTTCATTTGTCTGTTATTAGTTTTGCTTGAGTAAAGAATTCTCTCGGCTCTGATAATCCAAATCATCTCATTGTTTCACTTGAGTACCTGTAGATCATATACCTTACAGTAGACCATAATATGTACTATAGAACCAGTGAGAGTACCAGACTAAATTAATATCTGACACTGACACTTGACACTTCCCCACGGATAAACGATAGTCCCCGGTCTAGACCCTCTTACCGAGGCACTAAAGACTAGCAAAATAGAGTGTCATCGGTTTTCCCCAAAAAACCGGTTTATGGCCGTTGAACTTTTTTACCTTTTTTTTTTATTGTTATTACTCCCCCTTCAACGTTTGATATCACATTGGTAAAGAGGGGGAATACCTATGTGATAGAAACCTGCAATCAAGCTGGCCCACCAACGATGGGTCAGCCAGAGGAGCAAGAGAGAGTTCGGGAATTATCAAGGTTCGATCTGTCCCCGCCTCAATCTCGATCGTCACTGACATATCCCGATAGGTACTACTGCACCTTCGATCAACACGGTTTGCCCGAAGATTCAATAGATGCCGTGCGTCTTTCATCCGATACTACCCTCACTGCACTCACCCAGCTGGGTGTCTACCGCTTTGGATGTAATCGTTCGTTCGTGTCCATCATCGATGGTGGGAACCAGCATGTCATTTCCGAGGCGACGGCTTCGATCTCTCTCCGCGATGCCGAAAACCATCGACCCGATGATGGAATCTTTCTGGGCGTGAGGACCCTTGATTTGGAATGGGGGGTGTGTCCACATGCTATTCGTCTTTTCACCGGTCAGGATGAATCCCATATCCAGGATACGGAGAATGTAACGGCCAACCGGACGAGGAACATCATCCGGGACTTCACCAAGGAGGACTTTTACAAAGACCGTTCTTATGTGCTTGGATGGCCATACTTTCGATTTTACGCCGAGGTACCGCTGTACAGTCCTTCGGGGTACGTACTTGGTTCGTATTGCGTGGTGGATGACAAACCACGGTCGGGGTTTGGCGACGAAGAGGTTTCCGCGTTAAGGGAGATTGCCGATGCTATCACGAATCATCTTGAAAATTCCCGGGTCGTTCAGTACCACCGCCGCTCCGAGAATCTGGTGAAAGGCTTAACGAACTTTGTCAAAAGTGGCTCGAAATTCGATCCCACGGGGCATTCGACCCAAAATCAATTGGAAACATCCACGAAGAATATCAACTCGGACAGCCTCGAGCCATCTGTCAATTTGGGTGATGTGGGGGAAAGCATTGCTTCACTATCTGCCAAAGATCGCGGGGTGTATTCGCCCCTTGACCAAAGATCTTCGCCAAGTCTCAATGCACGCGAAGCATCTGTTTTCTCTGGAACAGGCCGCTCGAGATCGAAATCGACACTCCCCTCGTCTCTCTCTCGAACTTCTTCGGATCGAACGGATCCGGTGTCTTCCCTGGATGGACCTTCCGAGTTGACTGTAACGGAAGACGTACCTATCACTGAGCGTATCGCTGCTATATTCTCCCGCGCTAGCATACTTCTCAAAGAATCATTGGATCTTGACGGTGTGGTCTTTCTCGATGCTCACCGAAATGATCCCCAATTGTAAGTGATGTCCCAATCATGGCGGACGATTTTTAATGTATTTAGTGAACAATCGGGACAAAACGAAGGTTGGGAAGCTGTGCCTCAGTTTGTTGATCCGGGATTCCCTCTCACACCGCGAGCTTCGCTACCAAAAGATGCTGGGAAGTACTGTGGCTTTCTGGGTCAACCCCCAAATTGTTGGACAGCCAATGGTTCAACAGCTCTTAACTGCCGGATAATGGTGACCGAAGATCTGCTCCATTCTCTAATCACCCATTTTCCGGAAGGTCATGTCTTCGATCTTGAGAGCAGCGATGAATCTTCCATCGCGGAAGATGACACCACACCCTCTGCCTCCGCTTCTGAGCCCATTCAATCCATCACTGATCGTGTGTCTCAACAACTTCCAGATTCCAGATTTGTTCTCTTCTATCCGCTCTGGGATTGGAGTAAATCACGTTGGCTTGCGGGTACATTGGTTTGGATTAATGGCTGCCACCGTCCTCTGGGCACAGAAGAACTCCACTATTTCAAAGCATTTGGAGACTCGATAATATCCGAGGTTTCGCGTCTACATTGGACTGCAAGCGAAAATTCCAAATTTGACTTTGTCACATCGATCAGTCATGAACTTCGATCACCGCTCCATGGAATACTTGCAAGTGCAGAGCTGTTGAACGATTTCTCTCTTCAGTCGGCGCAACATGACATCGTCAAAATGATCTCTACCTCTGGCATCACACTGTTGGAAACCATAGATCATTTGTAAGTAATTCCATATTCTTTAAAGATATTCTGCTAATCAGGATCCAGGTTGGATTATTGCAAAATCAACAACTTAGGGACGGCGCACGACCTCGACAAGAAAAAGAACAAAAGCGGCACAATGAGTCTGGTTTCTGAATTCAATCTTGATCATTTGGTCGAGGACGTCGCGATGATACTTCACACAGGCCGAAGCCCATTTGAACATACCTCACTTTCGAAGAAAGAGTCTCCTCCGGTGTCGGCACAACCCTCTCAGGACAGAACCTCCGAGCTATCAGTTGTTATCAATATCGAGCAGTCCCGCTCAGGGAAGATTCGATCGGTAGCCGGCGCTTGGAGACGAATCGTCATGAATCTCCTTGGGAACTCATTGAAATGGACACAAGATGGCCTGATCGAGTTATCATTGTCCGAGGTGATTGACCAGACCACAGACTCCGCACTCACACATCTACGAGTCACCGACACCGGCCGAGGAATTGCACCAGAGTTTCTTAAGAACTCGGCGTTCACCCCATTTTCCCAGGAAGATGCTCTTTCCGAAGGCGTCGGGCTTGGACTTAGCATCGTACATAAGCTCGTTGCTTTCCTTGGTGGCCATATTAACATGCGAAGTGAAGTTGGCGTGGGCACTCAAGTTGATGTATACATCCCTTCGCCGCGGTGTGAGAATTCTGTTCCCACCACTGCAGATCTGGCCGAAGATGCCATCGAGACGGCCTCAAATGAGTTGACAGCAGGACTCATTGGCTTCAATTCTTATCCCGACTTAGCGGAAACACCTACCGGTATCATGAGTCCTGATGCGAAACGCAAGCTTGCTATTCAGAATGCCTTTGCTGGTGTTCTCATGAGTCAGATGTCATGCCGCATCTCTCTTGCCGAGTCCATCGAAAAAGGACTGGGTGATATTGCAATTATCGAAGAGGCAAGGTTCAAAGATACATGGGGCGGCACCAAAGTCCCGAGCACTCTCGGCAGTCGGTTCAAGGTCTTTATAGTTTTGGGCAGCACCAGCTCGGCTTTGGACGATAGTTCCCTACCCTCCAATGTTGTCTTCGTACAGCAACCGTACGTTATGAATCATATTATGCATAAGAACGTGTGAACTAACCTGGCGCAGATTCGGACCCAAGAGGATATACCAAGCTGCCGCAAAGGCCAAGGATCTGCTGGCATCGCAGCCCGAAGATGAATATTTTGGTGCTACTGACTTGGATGTCCCACCTGTTGGACCTGAGGAGCTTCCATCGCAGGTAGAACCTATCGTCATCCCAGAAACACCAGTGGAATTGGTTCCGGAAACACCAATTGAGGTGGTTTGTCCAAATCCCCCTGGGAACGTGGAGTCTGAAGCAAAAGATCAAATGCATGTTCTTATTGTGGATGACAATGACATCAATGTTCAGGTAAGTAAGAGTTTGAAACGTCCAAGCGCGCCAACAGCCGCTTCTCAAGTTCCTATCCCCCCTTTGCTTTGATGAATGGCCCCTTCAGACTCTAACTTGCAATTGTGGTCAGATTCTTGCGACATTCATGCGCAAACTTGGTTACAGTTACGACACGGCTTCCAACGGATTAATTGCATTGGAAAAGGTTGAGTCTTCACGTCGAAGATTCGACTTGATCTTGATGGGTGAGTTGAGCTTCTTTTTGTTATTTCATATCCCCCGCACATGAACGACTGACTGATAGGGCGCTTAATGTTTCTAGATCTGTCAATGCCAGTGATGGACGGCCTTGTTTCCACAAGCAAAATACGCCAGCATGAAAAGGACAACGCCCAAACGCCTTCCTGTATCATGGCTGTAACCGGTGTCGCGTCGGATACTATGCGACAAGCTGCAAGAACCGCAGGCGTTAACGACTATCTCGTGAAGCCGCTTTCACTCCGTAAGCTGAAGACGCTTATCAGTGTCTTATTCTAACCCATTCCTCTTATGCACATACGGAGGCCCGTTTGAAGATATTCTTTAGTTCAAGCAATTTAGCGTGATATCATTTCATAATCTCGAAGAGCAGGAATAAGAAACGCTCTGGAAGATCTCGGTTTATGTACAAAGCAAATAATATCCAAGCATCTCAAAACCGTGCCTCATCAATATCATAGACCAAATGCTTCTGTCCAAGTCCCCATTTGTCCAGTCCCAAAGCACAACTCACTCTCATGTACATGCCGAGCGCAGTCTCCCTCATCCACAGCCCCCATGGTCCAGTCTTTTTCCTTGCGCTAGCATTCTTGGCTGCCTGCAGGTAGATCTCATTCACCCTTGGGCGACGAATCTCGTCGAACTTTGCGAAGACTTCCGGCAGGGGTCGCGTTGGATCCTCGAGAAGCCGCGAAAGCAAGAATGTATCTTCAAGGGCCATGGACACACCCTGTCCGGCGTGCGGCGACATAGCATGCGCGGCATCGCCCAGCAAAAGACATCGATCCTTGTACCAACGCCCCCCAAGCGGGAGACGGTAGACAGGATAAAACTTGATGACAGAAGTGTTTTGAACAAGGTCTCTGACGACTGAGCCCCATTCACCAGTCGCAGTCTGCAGCACTCCCAGCAGATAGTCTCTGAATCCCTCCACCTCAGCCTTGCGAGTCTCCTCCCACCCATCTCTTCCAGACCCAGGCAATTCCACTTCACGCGAAAACCCCCACATCACTTCGTCTTTGTTGGCCGTACAGGGGTTAACCATGAACATCCCCTCCTCGGTCGTCATAGCATGCAACCCATGCATCAAGTTCACCGACTGTGCCGGCAATCTCGAAGCAGGAACAATCGAAAAAGACCCAGCAATGCCAGAGTACTCACTCACAAAACCAGGATCAACCACCGTCTTCCTCACAAACGAATGAATCCCATCACACCCCAGCACCAAATCAGCCCTCTCATCCCCACTGTCAGTATGGACAACCCCATCCTCAACCCCCGTAACCTTCACTCCAAACCTCACCTCTATCCCCTCCCTCCGAACAGCCTCAAGCAACACATCCACCAGATCAACTCGCTTAATCCTCAAATACCCGAACCCGGTCTCACTTCTCGCCCACCCGACCAAATCCTCCGCCCCAACCACACCCCCAGCAGCAGAATGAAGCGTTAGCATTCCGCCACCGTATCCTCTCGCACAGAGCTCATCATAAACACCCAATCGGTGAAATAACCGTAGCCCATTAGGCATGATACCCACTGCACCACCGAGGGTGCTAGGCTGGTCGCGCAACTCGTAGATCACACATGTGATATTATTGTGCTTGTGTAGGCGCAGCGCCGTTGCAAACCCGGCCGGGCCGCCGCCAATAACAATTGCCTAAAAGATGCATTAGTTTCAGTAATTGTGAAGTGTTTGCTTTTTTATTTTCTCTTTGCTTTTTTGCTCCCCATGTACTTGGTAATTCGGCTTATTGTTTGCTCTGTGCAGGAACATGGACAAGGGTAAGAGGTGCTGGTCTGGACTGTGCTTACTTTGCGTTGTTCGGACATTGTGTCTGCACGGTGAATTCAGGTCCTGATCCTGGTAGATAGATTTGAGAGTTTTTTTCTTCTTTGAAATAAAAGTGACACAGTGATATAGGTTAAGATTTGTTTATGGCCTTTTTATGTGGTCTACTCTGTCTATACTTCGGGGCTGCTCCGCGGAGGCTTTTGCTCGATTAGGAAAGAGATGCCGCGGATCTATGCAGGATTTCCTTGCAAACTGGGCTGTGTACGTGAAAATAGAATGGAACAATAGAAGAAAATTAATACTAACGGTTTATTACTCTCCAAGTAGGGATTTCTGCAATGTATGCTTATATTCTATTCAAACGTATACATACTCTGTACTCGTACTTACTGTAGAGTATTTGGAATTATATAGAGTTTGAAGTTTTGTCATCTGCTGGTCAATGCGTATGCAAAATTCAGGGGAGATCTCTTTACTCGTATAAGACTGGAATTCCCCCTCTATCAGGACTACGTACAGGAATACGGAGTATTTGATATTCAGATATCCATGGATATTGCAGATCACATTATCATGCATTTCAAGGTAGTATTTTGCTAACATTTAGGGCCTGCCTAGAAGAGCCAACATTGGAACTAACGTAAGAACAGTAAAGGTACTTCATGTAATCATGAATCAAAAATCGGGCCAAAAGCCGGGGTCCCTCGCGCTTCAAGCTCATACACAATTCGCCCCGTCAGCACGGGGTTACTGATCACGCACACCGCTTCCGCATCGAATTCCTTCACCTGCTGCAGGATGAGGGGAACCATATCAATGCGGCCACATTGATCCGTGTCTAGCACAATGGGGTTGGGGTCCATCATCCGAACCAATTTCATGACACCCTCACCGTAGGTCTTGTGCGGGGCACGGGTTTGCCAGAGCACACGGAGGCCAGGCCGGTTGTCATCGCCGAGGAAGGACAAGCATGGCCCAATGCCTGATCCGGTAGTGACGACAATCACCCTGCGAAAGACGCGCATGGCATAGGCAAAGCCGTAGATCAGCACACCTCGCTTCCACAGGTGTGTGGGCGGGTTCTGGATGGTTGCGGTGGTCCAATCGCCGGCTTTGGAGACCAGGCAGGAGAAGCTTGGGGAACCGTTGGGGCCGGCGGGGCCGGCGGGGACCGGGTCTGGGAAGGTGGCAAAACTGTGCCAGTCGCGCAGTGGGTGCTTGGCGACTTGGATGCCCTTGCCGAAAGTGGTGATGGCGTGGTCGAAGTGCAGACGCGTGGCGTGGCCGGAGAGGGGGTCGGCCCGCACCGCGACCTTCCGCAGCAATAGCCAGGGTTGGATAATGGCCACGATGGTGATGAGCAGGGCCCAGAAGGCTGGAAGCGAGATGAGGAACTTGCCCAGTGGTTGCTGCATGGACTGGCTGGCGTCGTGTGAAACAACCATCAAGAGCACGAAGAACAGGGCTACCACAAGCCACCCCGAGAAACGGTGGGTGAGTTCAAAATAATCATGTCGCTTCATGCGCACTGCAGGGTGCGCTACCAAAATGATCGCCAGCAGCAGTACGAGGATGACGTACGAGAGGACGACCGGTGCTGTTGAGATAGTGAACACACTATCGGGGAATGGGTCCCAGTAAATGCGGGACAATACGCCCACAAACCCAATGTACCAGACGAGGGCGGCGACTCCACATCCACTGTGGACACCACCGTAGTGGTACACTTTGGCGGCAACGCGGCGGAGGGGAAGTGGTGCTGACCTCGGCATGGATAGCACGAGCTTGAAGATGGCGTTGACCACGAGAGGCTGACGGGCCAGACCGCACACTAACAGGTTGGCAGATGTGGCATTGACCAAGGTCAACAACATTTGTGAGTTGAGGTTCAACATAACCGCGATAAAGACTCCCGCGTTGGCTAGAAAGACAAGCGTGAAGAGACGGCGGTACAGGGTGAGTATGGCATATCGAACGCCGGCGAGTATCTTTGGCTCACGTCGAGGTTGGGGGGACTGGGCCTCCAAGTCAACGTTGGCAGTTGATTTCTCGGTGTGATTGTCCAGGTCGAGTGTTTCCATCATTTTGGAGCCGCACTTCTCAATGGCAATTTCGCCATCGCTCAGGGTATCTGCGCTGGAGGTAGGCGAGCCAGGGTCAACAACAACTTTCGGGGCCATTGGGACGCGTTGAGTTGATTCCGACATGGTTGCCCAGGCGTTGTGTTTAGATTTTGAAAGAGGTATGATCTATGACAGAGCCCAAAGATGAATGCGTGTGCTGATTTTAAGAAGAAAAAGAAGTGAGGGAAAGTCAAGAAAGCAGTTCTAGTTTCTCAACCCAACCAAACGGCGAATTATCCAACTTGGGGCACCTGAGCTCAGCTCTCATATCGAAAGGGCCCAGCTCACATCTTCACTTCTTACTATTTCCCTTTCGGGCTTCACCGTTCGCAGTCGTTTCTTACCCCGATTTCCTTTTTGAGCAAGTATTCTTTCGATCCTTTTTCTTCTTTCTGTCTTTTTCCCTATTCCCTTTAGGGTTTGGAGTCTAGGATCCCTGTCGAGACATGCATTGCATATGATATTGACTTTAATCCTTCGTGATCTCTACTACCCATTTCTTTTTTTTTTTATCTCTATCCCTTCGTTGCATTGACACACCATTGCACTATGACACCATTGCTTCCTTCTCCCATCACATTTGGACCCAGAATTCGAGCTAGTGGAAACGACCATGCCAATGAGCAGGCTGAAAGCCACTCTGGGCCCTTGCTTTCGGCTGGACATGGACGTACATGGACGTCGGGGGACAATCCTTCAAGTTCCCGGGCCTTGATATGGAGCCTGTCAAAACTCTGATCGATGGTCTCAGAAGAGGCGAATGAAGAGTCTCTGACGGGTTCGACCGGAATCGGTTCCAAGAAATGTGCTCATGTGAGCCAATGAACTTGGTCTCCAAATTGATATCAGTCGAGACGAGGCATCCCACTCGCTATCGGGCCACCGGGGCTATTCGCTAGTCTCGACCCAGGGCTGCAAGCGTGGAGATCAAGCACTGGCACATGATGACACGGGTGGATGAGGCTTCGATCCTAGGCCGATCTCCAGCCGAGATATGGATGACGAGTGGCTTGTGGCCCTCTCATTCAGCGCGATACTTGGAGAGACAATGCCAATGTGGATCAATGCAATCCTGCCATGAGGTAGCTGCATTCAGCCGGCCATGGTTGTTGGGATTTATTTGCTTTTTTTTCTATACTTGTACTATTTTCTTTTTTTTTTACTTTGACCTTTTTTTTTCTTAAATTTTTTAACCGCGCGGTCGATCATTGTGTGCAGCTGTGACCGCATATTCGAACCCCTCATTGGGATGGGATGACATTCGACGCTGATTGCTCTAAAGCAGCTCCACTCCATGCCCCAGCGTTTGCGCGCATGGGCGTGCTGCAGAACCTGGCGTGGAGTGGAGAAACAAATCGTTAGTCGATCTGAGTGTGGGAGGGGGGTTAGACAGGCAAGTTCGGGAAGGGATCGAGGATCGTTCTCCACTGATGAGCGGCTGCGGGCTTTGGGCATGAAGTGACATTGGGCCCATCATAGACATTCAAGCGGGTGAAAAGACACTTCCAATTGGTAGCCGAAGATCGCAGATCATGTCAAGCGAGTTGAAGAATCCCGTGTGTCTGACCGATACCTGACAAAAACAATTTGGCTCGTGGGTCTATGAAGAACCTGACAGAATCATGTGCTGAACCATTGGGAATGCAATATATTAAGTTAGCCTCTGTAGATCCGATTTCAGATCGTGGATATGCGAACTTACTGGTAGAAGCAAGGATGTGCAAGGATGAAAAGGTCTGAGCGTGTGGCTCAGCCAAGGGGCTGAAGTGCACGGAGCGTACGAGTACGGAGTGTAGTAAATTCAGAGTACATCGTACATACTGTATACAGTGCTCCGGGGCCATGGTCATGGCTGAGTCAGTGGGGCCAAAAAAAACTAGTGAATTTGGAATCAAGAAAACTCTCCACTTGCACTAAAATGAACAGGTGGAGCCTGCACTTTGCGATCTCACTAGTGGACGAGTTCAGCTGTCGCACTCGATGACATCGTCCGGAGTCTTTCGGTTGCAAGATGGATGGGAAAGATGCGTTCCATGACTCCGAAGTCAAGGAAACGTACCTTTGTTCAAAAAATTATGTGAGCGAGTCCGGAGCCCTTTTTTGATATGCATGAGACACTAGCGTCCCTTTACCTAAGCAGCAATGTATTCCAAATCAAAGGACAGTCGAGAAATCAAATCATAAGCATGGGAGGGTTTGGGCTTTTGAATCATATATAACCCCTAGGGGGGGATCACTTCATTCCCCTACATTTTTCTCCACACATAATCAAACATGTCTTTACCTACAGACATGGCCGGCGATCTGCTGAGCTTCACATTTGGAGGCCCAAAGCCCTACAACCTCAACCAACCTTTGTTTATCGATGCCGGAGATCCCTCACGATCATTCACGGCGACCCAGTTCCGTCAACTGGTGCAGACGCTTATCGCTGGTTTGAAGGCTCATAACGTCAAACCGGGGGACTGTGTACTGTTGCATCTAGGAAACAGCGTGAGTTTCATCCCAACCCTTTTCGTCATAAACATGGGTTTGCAGAGGCATTCGGAGATGAAACAAAAAGAAGAGAGAAAAAAGAAATGTCACATCTTGTTCACAAAAAGCAAACAAAAATGTGTGTGAAAATATGCTGACCCGGTTGCGATTGGAATAGATCGTTTATCCTGCACTGTTCTTCAGTATCATTGGTGCTGGTGGAGTTTACATGGGCTCCAATCCCCGCAGCCAGCCTCAAGAACTGGATCATATACTCAGCTTGGCCGAGCCCAAGTTGATTCTCACCACCCACGAAGCATTGCCTACCGTCCTCGATGTCTCTGCCCCCAGATGCATCCATCCGTCCCAAGTGCGTGTCGTCGATGACCGAGCCATTGATTATTGTGCCCAGTTGTTTCTGTGGTATGAATTGGGACACTCGGCTGCAGGATCATTCATTGGAATGCATGATGCCCATCACAGCAATTTCGCCGATCTACTCTGTTATGGCCAAAGTGACTGGGTGAGGTTCAACGAAACCATCGCACAAACCACACCTGCAGCCATGTTCACGACCAGTGGTACAAGCGGTTTGCCAAAGGCTGCTGTCCTGTCTCACCATGCAATTGTCTCACAACATCGTTCAATCTATTATGACGTTCCATATCCGGTTAGCCGACTCATGTCACTACCCATGTTTCACCTATTTGGGGCCCTGTGGACACATTTATTCCCGGTCCGGTATGGACACCCACTCTTCGTGCTGCCGAAATTCGAGGTCAACGAGTTCATCGCCACGGTCCACAAGTACAAAATCTCCGAGACTTATTTAGTCCCTGCCATCATTCACGCTCTCAACCAATCGGCCCAGCCAGTGTCTGAATACCTCACTTCACTGCGCTATGTTGGTGTTGCCGGTGCCTGCATCGATGGCACTTCTATTCAGGCCTTCCGTGACCGTCTGAACCCATTGGCATACGCATGTCAAATCTGGGGCATGACGGAGGTAGGTGTGGTGTTCCAAACTCGCTATGGCCAGCCCGGGGATCCAGGCAGTATCGGCACCCAACTTGCCGGGTACGAGGTGCGCTTAATGGACCAAGACGGCATTGTACAGGGTGATCAGCGAGCCGGTGAGTTGTATGTTCGCGGCCCCGGTCTATTGAGCGCATACAAGGGTCGGACCGACGCCCTGGAGCCTGACGGGTGGTACCGCACGGGAGATGTGGCCATGGTCAAACAAGGTCAATACTACATTGTTGGGCGCACCAAGGAGCTGATCAAAGTTCGAGGGTAAGGATTTTCACCCCCGCCAGATCGATGCTTTTTTACTAACTCCATTTCACAGATGGCAAGTCGCCCCCGCCGAAGTTGAAGCCGTTCTCCTTCAACACCCTGGAATCGTCGATGCGGCTGTGATCGGCGTTAACAAGAACGGACTGGGCGAGGTTCCCCGCGCCTTCGTGGTTCGCTCCCGCGACCCCACAAAAGGTCGCATCACGGGGGAACAGGTGTATCGCCATGTCCGCCAACACCTGGCGAGTTACAAATCCCTCGAAGGCGGTGTGGTCTTTGTTGAAGAAATTCCTCGCACCGCCAGTGGCAAAATCCAACGGTTCAAGCTTGACCAGATGAACACCTATCGTGAGATGGTTGCTTCTCTTTTGTCGCGATATGATGTGGATGGTGCCTCTGATAGCAGACGACGCACAAGACGTACCCCTGTGAGGGTCGCGTCCAAAAAGCGTGTCAGAGTTTGAATCTTCATTACGCGGAGTACTTGGAAATACCTGTTTCGAGGGTCTGGCGTTTGGGTTTTTCTGCTTCTTGTCTATTTCCGCAACATTTGTGTTGTTTTCTTGTTATGACGATACGACCACTTTCACCAGCATTACAGGCGGGGATCACGTATGTAGGTATTTCGAACAATACACATACTGTACGTTTTTGAACATCCCCATCTCCGTATAGGTTCCGTATAAGTATCATCAGACCTCTACTCCGTACATGTATACATCTACCACCTAGGTGTTCATGCAGGAACACCCAATTCAACCTGAAATATCTCGGGTCCACATTTTCTAGTCCTGGAACTCGATCTCGATCCTCGGAGTCCCCTACATGTGATGTATACCATAGAAAAAGCAACGGTTGGCCCACAAGGCGGACCCATGATCCCCTGCCATTTGGTACATGTACTTATACTTGAAGCAGCATAGCACACGCAACGTATGTGGCGGGGATTAATTTGGCAGGATTCAGTGGAGTCCTGCAAGGGGGGACCCTAAAATGATCGACGGAGTTTCCGGTCATTCGTTAGATTAAGTTGCAGTCGGATCATACTTCCTTTCATCCACGGTGGGCTTCTTCGCATACCATTGCATCCGGCAGTCCGGACAATGTCCGCGGGTCAAGTCCGCCTATTTTACCTCATTCTCGTGCATCACTTTTATTCACCTGTGCTACGTGGTCTAGATCGGAGACATGGAAGTGGAGACATGTGCTTCAGATAGCTCTTTTCTACGAGTAAGTACGGACTACTCCGTACTTCAAGGCGCAATTGTCGGTGTGGCCGAGTATCTGACCCGGATTCTATTTGCCACCATTCGGATTGGTTATGTTTCAGATTGTATGTTCGTCAAGGCCGAGGCCAACATGAATGCCCAAAATAGGATACGGCATTGCTGTGAATCTGGACTTGAACGGATAAATCCGCCGCTATGTAAAGCCTACTCAGTACACCTGTAGACTCCGATGATGTGGTGGAGGTTCTCAGGCTCTAGAGCTGAGGGTCTTCTTGCCCAGGTGCTGAGCTCTACTTACTCATGTTCTGAAGTTGTCAGTGTCCTGTCCTGAAGTCTTTGGTTATACAAACCGTGCTGAAGGAACTTGTACAGAATCATATACTCTTGGTGTCCAGATTGAACACCCCAGCTCGTGAAACTGCATGTTCTCTTGGCGTCTCAAAAATCAAGGATCAAGGCCTCAGAAGGAAAATTCCAAGGCTCAGGTTTTCGAAGTATCTTACAATATCTTCCAAAGTTTGGATATCATATGTACGTAACTAGTGCCATGGTCATCCATATATCTTCTGCTATGGAATCGGGGTATTACTTGAGCAGACGAACAGATTCCGTGCCATATCTATGAATTTCCAAAGTTATCCCAGCAACTTCTCCGTACTTAAGTATGCTGTACAAAACTTGAGAAGCCTACTTAAGTATACGTGAGCATCGTCAGAGCTTTTCGAGACTTGAGCTCTGTATGACTTCAGGATTACCGAGCTAGCCTTGGTCTTGAATCCTAGCTGAACAGACAAATCAGAACACATCAGACCCACAGAATCGATATATCTCCATCTTTAGAAACTTTAGAATAGACACCACCCACTTTCGGCTTTCCATTTTTGAAAAAAGGGAGTGTCGGTCACTACACCAGGTCTACAGGTGCCGCCCTATGTTTGGTCATCAGATGAAATGACTATAGATCTGATTATTAGTGCATTGCAGTAGCCCATATCCACCTGAGCAGTGAGACAAATCCAACCCCTTCGCGAAAAATCTCCAGGTCTGATTTCATTCCGGTCTTGTGACAGTTTTCTTACCCCAAAGATGCAAAATCTTTGGTGCAAAAGATGTCCAGATTCGGAATATACAGTAAGGGTTATAGTCTAAACTTTCTGCAAAGCCACCTGGCCAGGCTGGGCGTCGAAAACGTTGCAAATCCGGATGCAAGATGCACTGCGCCACTTCCGGAAGTGACATGAACTTCATGTTCCAAGGCACCAAGATTAAACTATAACAGAAAAGTTGCATGTGTATTGATCGACGTCAAGGATCAGGCGTCGATCAGTACACGAGCTACCAGGATATACTTTCACTATGGCATTAGCACATGACGCTACGTTGGATACCGCTTCTTGGTTGTAGCGGTGTAAAATGTAGCGGATCCTGACGGGAGTTTAATGGGATGAGATGAGATTCTTGAAAAAAGGGCTACTCGTACGAGTATATCTGTATCCCGTAGACATTGTTTGCATTAAGTAACAGAAAGAACTTTTCCAGCAAGGGAGGTTGAATGATGAAGAATGCCATTAGTACTATGACATCATATGTCTTTCGACCCTACACACTTGAGAAGAATATAGATTGACTCTAACTATAGAGAGTATTGGGATAGGATTAGGTTAGGAATTTGGTTGAAACCAAGCGCTTCTTGTCCGGCGTGGTGGTAGACATGGTGAGGTGAGGAGATGGATGAAGGTAGGGTGATATCTGTTCTTGGGTGAGCTCATATATAACATTATGGTATAAAGCCTTGGAAACATCGAGATATGTGAACAATGAGCATTTTCAGTCTTTAAGCCATTGTGAGCCAAGTTAATACCCTTGATTAACATATTCCAGACTGAAACCATATGTTTGCGTTCTTTGTCTATATCGGAATGTAAACGGCAGTGGTAAGCAGACCTTGAGGACGTCTTGTATTCGTGTGGAGCTGTTCTTTCTCCCAACAACCCCATCGTTTCAAGGTGCCAACAGGTGTTTCCGACTTCAGACAATGCCATACTCCATCCACCAAACACCCCAAATCAAAGGTCCCATGGCTCCAAGCAGAGCTGCCCCAAAAGACAACTCTAGGATGCACCAAATCCAAATGGTACCGACGGCTGGGGCCTTCTTCATAACCGCATAATAGGGTTCACCATTGGTGATAGCGATCAAATGCGCGCCCAGCATGGCGGCAACAGGAAGAAAAACAAAAGTCCTCAGTGCAGGAGGGAAAACCAGCTTTCGGAGGAAAGCGACATTGAGCTTGTCTGCCGTCAATGGGAACAAAGAGGGATCTGGCTTTTCATTCCCTGACTTGGGTTTGCCGAAGGAGATGATGTGCCCGTGCGCCAGGTGAACAAACAATGTCAGGAGAGGGAAGGCAGTGGTGACGGAGTCTTTGAAGAGTTTTGGTAGGTCGGTTGTTTCGGCATATTGATGCGCTGCTAGGAAGCTCAGGGTGAGGTGGAGAGTGGTGAGCGGCAAAGAAAGGAGAATTGTGTCGAGGAACGGGGGAAGTGGCTTGTCCACCACAGTCTCCGACTCTGATTTGGCTTCGGGTTGAGCGACTGCCTTCGGTCTTGATGTTGATTTGCCCGTTTTGCTCTCTGGAGTCTCTGAGAGATGTTCGTTGATGTCCCCGTGGGTGTCGACCAATTGTCCGGATGAATCGACCGTCACAAACCGCGTTCCCCCTGACTGAGAAGGTATGCCCAATCCTTCTGCTGCTGGTGGAACCTTGCCTCCCTTCTTATTTTGCCCGTGTTGTCGCTCTGCGATGATGTCATATAATGTTTTCTCGACGGTTGGTTTGTTTTGGGTCGGATCGTTGCGCGGTGGGTGGGCCATGGGGACTTCGGGTTCATCATGGGTGGAGGCTGCAGCTGCACGTCGCTGTTTGCGATTACGTGGATTCTCCATGTTGCCGGGTTGGGGTCGCAATGTGGGAGGTTGGGCTTTTGCGAACAGTTGAACAAACACTGACGTGGAGAAAATGAGTTGATTCGGCGATAAGTGGATCGCCCGGAGTTAACACCGCCAAGACCTTGACCAGTTGGCTCTACAAAGAATGCGTGTAATTCTCATAATGGTAGATGCTCATTCATAAAGTCTGCATTTGCTTAACCTGATTGACATATCTAAACTCGACTTCAGGGCTGTCTCTAACATCTATCAGACCAACTACACCATTCACCCAGCCTGGTACAATGCCGGACCAGCAACCACATGCGGGTTGATCAAGCTTAGATTGAACGGACTAAGAGCCGGATCACTGTCCGTAATGGCAATGAATATAGTCCCGTTGATAGCAGGATCTCCCTGGTATGTTTCCAAGTCTGGCTGGGTTGTATAGCCTCGGTCACCAGTACGACTGGTGCCATTGGTACCATTGATGCTATTGGTACCGTTGTCAACTTGCAGGGTGGTATAAGTCACATTGAGCTGAGACACCCAGATAACGTACTTGGCACTCTGATTGGTTTGAGTTGCAGTGATGTAGCTGTTGTTGGGACCAACTTGCTTTCCAGGAGAATCCCACTGCAACAGCACCCGACGACCCGGAAAAGTGAGTGGAAGTGGTCGAGTTTTGCTAACAGTGACTCCACAGTTAGAGCTCAAGTCGGTAGAGTTGCTGCCTTTGGGTATCCGCGGAATGCTAACACCCGGACCTGTAGTGTCATTTGATCCTGTGGTTTGGTTGAATATGAACCCTGCAGTCTGGTTGAGTCCAGTGGGCTGGCTACTAAACGAAGTCTGAGTCGGCTCTGAGCTCTGGCTGGGGCCGGTTGACTGGCTGGAGCTTGATGCAGAGCTGGAACCGGAAGTCTGAGCTTGATCCGAAGAGGAGTTTGCTGTAACTCCCATATTCCAGGGGTTGGGCTGGTTGACAATCAAGAGCGTCGGGAAATTTTGCCAAATCAATCGAGTTTGGTTCTCAGGACAAGTACTGATAAACGGGGCCAATAGTGTCCAGGCCCAGGACTGCGGTATACCAACTTCAAACCATTCTACCATTGGAAACAGGCCCTCGAACTGACGGAAGACCAGCTGCTGTCGGGCTTCAACGGTGAGAGTCTGCGTGAGGAGCGTCGCTGCTTCACGAGAGTCCAGATGAGGCAGGAATCCGTGAACTCCCGCTTCCCCAAATCGAGTGACCTTTTGACAGAAGTCAATGAACTCTCTCACATTGGTGTACGGGTAGATGTAAGAACACTGTTGTGGCGCACGGGGGCCTAAGATGTTGCTCAACATGGTAACATGACCTAGTTCCTGTTGTGCCATGAACTTGATTAACTCGCGATCTGCAGAGGACAGACCAGCTGCTTGGAAATCCGACTCATTGAAAAGTCTAAGCCCATCTTGGAAGAGATCGTATTCGATCCATTCCTGGTATAAAGCGAGAGCCTAAACATAAGTTCGTCAGCTTTGTGTTTTGGAGATTAGCAATTCCGGTTGAGTACGCACCAAAGACTCGTAGTCGAAGTCGCTTTTTGTATTATAAACAGGCGTACTTCCATTCGTTCCAACGCCACCTGCTGGTTCATAAGGGGCAGGCTCAGCGTGGTGAAGGTTTCCATCGGCGGGGTAACTTGTAGCACCCGCTGCAACGCCTGCGCTTGGGATACCTGTGCCAATTGAAGTTGCAGTCAAAGCGCCGGTGGTGGTTGCCGTGTCGGTGAAAGGCGTGTGTGGCTCCGAAGTTGAATGACTTCGGAGTGGAGGCCCAGAAACCGATGAAGTCTCTATCGGCGAAGTCGTTAAGCTCGATTCGTGGTGTTCACCTCCATTTTTGTGTCCTCCTTTATGTTTCTTTGCGTCTACCACTGCAACTGACAATAGGCTCAAAAGAAAGGCTCTCTTCCAGATCATGACGATGTGACTCTCGGTTCACTTTGAAGTAGATCGATATTGTGGAGGCCCTGCATGGAGCTATACGGAGAGAAGTAGGCGGGGTTTTATTGATCAAAGCTCCCCTCCACCCCGGATGAGTACGGATAGTCAGTAGAGGACATATATGATCCCATCGGCGAGATTTCGTCAGTATTCGAAAGACAGACCTGGGATACCGTCATAGGCACGGCTATGCTGGTGGTATATCGCTAAAATGCCCGTGGAGATCAAGAGCAACGAACTAACAATCCAAGGCCACACCAAGTGTCCAGCGGTAGTTTCAACGGAATGAAATCCGGACGACCAAGGGGCCACATGGCTATATTAAAGTTGAGGTCATTGTCAAGCCGATTGGGGATCTCCATCTTTAATGAGAAATGTTCTGTGTCATTGGTTGCGTAGAGGTCAGGGACCGAGAATGGCCCAACAATGGGCTCGGGAGGTGTCGGTAAGGGATGATGTCGGGAAAAAACAAGGAATTCCATGGGACTTGCTTAGGTATCAGACGTTTCAATGACCTGAAAGCAGATCTCGGTCGTTTATGCCGGAGCCTGAGACTGCTCTAAGCCCTGGAGGCCGAGTGATCATGACAGTGTTGAAGGGTCATACATTTACTTCTCTGCTTCAACCAGAGGCCAACCCTGGGAAATTACAATAAGGTAGAAGAAGGAGGAGAAGAAGAAGAAAAAGAAGAAGAAAAAGAAGGAAATCCAATGCGTTTGCAATCTTGGGAGCAATTAGACACTGATAAGTGGACAAGTAGAAGGCAAAAATATTTCCAGAACAAAAGGCCATGTCCAAAGCAAAAAGTCATCAAGATCACATTAAGACCATGTAAGTCGATCCGTACCCCAGAAATTCACTGCGTCCTCCAGCCCCCTTCTCCCGAAAATGAGCCATAGCTGGCCGAATGGGGAACATTGGCTGTGATCCTCACACCATTGGCCCAGACAATTTCCATCGTCGATCCGCTGATAGTCGCGCGGAAAGGGTCACGCCGGCGAAGCGAATTGCGAATGCTTTCGACCTCCTTCCAGGGGATATTTACAACCGCCGGAGCTTTCTGAAAGGGAGCGATCTTTCCACAATTCTCAAACACCCATGGCTCGCCGTTGATCATGAAGACACCCGCCAGAGAGGAGTCTTTCTGGGTGGTGATCGAGCCAAGCCACTGGACCATGGCTGAGTTGGTTAGCGACAATGTTTAAGTTATTCTACTCGTAAGGGCACTTACTGAGTGGATTTTTTCTGAGACTCTAAAGGTACAATGTACGGGAGTCCTTGAGAAGAAGAAGAGAATATATGTGGGGAATGAGGTTGAGGATTTTATTTGCTCGACACGAAGGGAGGCAGAGTTTGGTAGAAAGAACACAGCTGCACGTTCTGCCTATATCATCTGCAAGTTTCGGGTATATCCAATCAGGGGGGCAACTCAAGCCTTCCCACGGCATCGGGCCTCGTTCAGCTCCCCTCACACCGCTTCTTTAGCGTACGCGCGGCGGCTTATAGTGTCTCGAGGACCCAGAATTCGATCTCAGAGCTCACATGTAACGGAGCTTCCCTGTCGACTTGGCTCATTGGACACATAGCTGTCATAATTGCGTATCTAAGACGAGATTCTCAACGAAATTCCACATATTTCGGGCTCACCAAGCTGCCCTCGCATCGTGCATTGAAGGGATCGGCGCGACCGTGAGACGATGAGTTCCACTTAGACGAACCATATATCGTTTCGGTCTAGACCGGATCAAGCTAGTGGTCTCGGACTCAATCGGAGCCACAGATCGGAATTTCTGCAAAGTGCTCAGGTGGAGTGGGCCTGATCAATAGATTAGTAGTGCTTGTAGTGACTAGCACAAAAGAGAGGAGGATCTCCAATCTGCGAACTTTCAAAAAAGTCAACTATGGAATGTTTGGTATACCATTGGTTGATATTTTCCACGACTTGATCTTGTCTGGGGTGCTCAATGCTCTTCGTCATATCCCATTGTTTGTATGTTATCCCAAGGTCTGTTGAAATTCGGTCTACTCAGAACTGCGGTCATGAACAAAAATGAGCTACGGAGTACACCGAGTGTGGACCTGCAGGACTCTAGACAAATCAGCAATACCTGCAAGGTCTTGAAGCCCATCCATTGATCAGTGACTGCATTTACTTACAGTGAATTTACTTCGTACAACAGATTGGCTTGGGCATGAATGCCGAAGGCCCCACCAAGCACGGCCCACTCGATCGTATACAATCTATAGTAAGGACTAGTAGTTAGGTTGTTTTTGTACTTCGCACGGAGTACATTGAATGTCCATTGAATGGCTCTCAGAAGAAAACTGACAAATCAATGGGGGTAGATAATATGGAGTAGGGAATGTGTATCAGTTGGTTTGGAATAGAACTGTTAGCCCCTGATGAAACTAAATAGTAAGATCATACCATATTCTGCATGCGGCTACAATCACAGAGGCAGGATTGAATTACTCCTTGCTTGAAATAAGTATCTTTCTCGAGCTACTCCGCAGAGCTACCGGGTATTCTTGAGCCAGTAGTAGCAACCATGCACGAAGCACCAAGCGACCCCTAGCCCGGAAGCAAAGCCATGGCTCTGGTAACAAGCACATAGTCCATGTGGTTTGATAAATATTATTACTGATCTATCCAAAGTTCGATCACTGTACGAGTACTCGTAGAGCAACTTGAGAAGAATCCATGACCTGGTCAGTAACAGATGTGCTAGCGGTCAAACGATTTGCGGTGAGCAAGAGACCATTGACAAAACACAGCCGAATTGAGGTCATAGATAATTGGAATTGATCTCTCTTATGAAAAAGAAGTCTGGAACTGAACCAAAGTGGAGTTATTGCAGTAGATCAACTCAATATTCTACACGCTTGGGATTACCGAGGTTGATGTGGAGAACAATTGCGAGATCGCGGGGAACTGCCAACTTCAACTCAACTTCATCTTCACCCCAATCCCAGATCCCAAATCATATTGCATCATGGCGCATCTCCAAGCATCTAATCTCTTCTCTGTCCAGGACCGAGTGATTGTGATCACCGGAGGCGGGAGTGGTAAGAAACGCCCACCGACATTTCGCGCATAAACTAACCAGACAGGTCTTGGCCGCATCATGGCCAAAGCACTGGACGCCAACAACGTGGACAAAATATTCGTACTCGGTCGACGCCAAGACGCTCTTCAAGAAACTGCCTCGCAAACCGTACACAAATCCGTCATCCCAATCCAATGCGACGTCACTTCCAAAGAGTCTCTTGAGGCTGCCTACCAGGCCGTCGCGGCACAGACAACGCACGTGGACCTTCTCATTGCCAACAGTGGTATCCTGGGCCCTCACATGAAACCACCACAGCGTGCAGCAGATGGATCACTCCCGCCCCTTTCGAAAATACGGGATGAACTCTTCAACGTTCCAATGGAAGAGTTCACCAACGTTCTCAATGTCAACGTCACAGGCGCATACTATACATTCCTGGCATTTTTGCCCTTGCTGGAGGCAGCAAATAAGAGACGGCCCGCGCCGCAGCCGGGTGTTCTTTCTCCGCCCACCGCACAGGTGATCATCACCAGCTCGATCGCTGGATATAATCGGAAAGTGCCATTCAGCTTCGCGTATAACTCTTCCAAGGTTGCGACGACCCATTTGGTCAAGATGCTGTCGACAAATTTCTCCGATTACGATATTCGGGTCAATGGAATTGCGCCCGGTCTTTACCTCTCGGAGATGTCGGCCGACTTGTTCAATGACACTGGGATTGATGGCCAGGGAGTTTCTGAGGGCTCTTTCCCACGAGAGATGATTCCTGCCACTCGAGGTGGCAGCGAGGAAGACATGGCGGGGCTGATTATTTGGCTCGCTAGCAACTCGGGTGGCTATATCAATGGTAATATTGTAATCACCGACGGTGGCCGCGTTTCGGTCGTGCCAGCAGTCTACTAAGCGGTTTGATGCCGCCTTAAATGTGCTACTCAGATTTGAAGTACACAGAGTCAAATATTTAGATGGCCATTATGCACATATGGAAATTCTACAGGAGGTTAAGATACCGGCCCAATATCAACTAAGCTTCTGAAAGAATTCGAAAGAAATTTGAAAGCGGTGCGGCCAAGGTTGGACACCAAGACGTTTCCAAGCTGGCTTCAGATCATCAGAATCGGTCAATGAGTCGCTGTCAATCTCTGAATCAAATAGACGCCTGCCGTGATACCGGAATACTTCTTGTCAACGTGGGCATCCTCACCAAAGGTACCTGGTAATGCTTCGATCAACTTGTCATCGTCTGGGTTACAGAAGTATGCAACGCTGTAACGCGCAGGGTATACCCCCAGGATGTCGTCTGGACCCTCAAGCCCGGATTTGGGGGGTTGGATCACCCGGTGACGGGTACTCTTGATAGTATCATTCGACCACCGAGCTAGCAGATCTCCGGCATTCACAACAATGGTATCGGCAATCGGAGTTGCGTCCACGAATGTTCCGCTCGGGCTGCGCACTTGCAGACCTCCATGTCTGTCCTGAAAAAGGAGAGTGATCGAGCCGTAATCACTGTGTTCACCGGCTCGCACTTGGTTAGGGTTATTTTTGAACACGTCTTGCTTGACTGGTGGATAATGGAGAAGTCGGAGGGTATTATTGGCGGTGTCGATGTATTCATCGAAGAAATGTTCTGGGAGATTCAATCCCAATGCAATAGCTTGCATGATATGCTTGTGCAGGTTCTGTCCCATTTCGAAGAACGATTGCATAGTCTCTTTGAAGTCCTTGCCTTCCTCATCTAATGAATCTGGCCAGTGGTTAGGTCGGTCCTCCACCCCGTCACGGCCGATCTCCATGGTTTCTTTGATGTCCGGTGCCGAAGCGCGCAGGGTATCGCTATCGGTTTCTTCGACGGTGGTCAACTTCTCCCGTCCGATAGCAGTGTATCCACGGTTCGACTGTGGAGTCGTCCAGCCCAGCGCGTCTTTCTGCTTCTGCGGTCGTGCAAAGAATTGAGCCGATGATGCAAATACCCGGGACACGACGGATGGCGGGATTCCATGCGCTTTCAGATAGAGGAAGCCGGATGTCTTGAATGCCGCGGTGATAGAGAGCGCAACGGCATGTTTATCGGATGGTGTCCCCGTGAAGAACAGACCAAAGTCGATGAGCTAGAATGAACTGTGAGGAATGATAAACCTTTGAATTCCGGGTGCTTCACGTCACCGCTTACTGGAATCTGGAGCTCGTCCTGGTCTACTACTGTAGACGCCGGGTGGATCTCTTGGACTGGGTTGGAAACCATGGCAAAGATACGGAGTTTGTCGAAGGAGGAAACATGGAAGCACTTTGATAACAGTCAAGAAAGAGGGGAAACACCTGAGCACCTGCATACCAGGTGCACATACTCCGTGATAAGGCGATAAGCACTCGATATTGGACAAAGTACGAATATGTACCTAGGTAAGTGTGTTGCTTTATTGAATACCTTGTAATACTGAAATAGTCCTGTTCGTGCGAATACTGCCAACAAGGTCCTGGCGTGTGGCTTATGGCTAGGTAGGTGTAGTGGTGCGTGAGATCCTGTCCCCACCGGAGCTCTCCTTACCTGGGTAGCAGATGAACAGGATACAGTTGCGGGCTTGGAACATCGGTTCTTGTGTATAAAGTTGGTCAATTTTACCACGTCATATCCCAAGTTCAACCTGGGCGGAGATGAAGATTCATCTTCCGCGGGGAGACCCCGTTCTCTCGCTTTTTCTCCCTGGAGCCTCTTCTTGTAAAGGCTTGGCAACGTCCTTGCATTGTATCCCTTGTGTTCTCTATGACAATGGTGGGCCGAAAAGTGGCTGTCAAAGCCTGTGAAAACATTCATGCTTTTACAAGTTCGAGATTCATGTACGCTCCAACTTTGGAATGCGCAGAGCCTCTGAGCTGCTGACGGGCCATTTGGGAGATTTGCGCTCCCCAATAAGCAAGAGACCGGATTTAGTCTCACAAGAAAATTGATTCAATACTGTCCTTGTGTCATGTTGAATCTTTTTGAGACAGAACATCGAGGTCAACAAAAATACCGGTGGATCGCGGCTGTTAGCAACCGAGAGCAGCTTAGCGCAAACCGATGTGCCTAATTTGGTCTAGCTCTATGGTATAGATACCCTTCTCTTTGCACTTCATGGCTTCGGGCTTTCATTTTGTTTTCTCTGGCAAATCTCAGTGGCATTACAGGTGCTTGCGATCATATATCCTGCTCGTATAACACTTGTCCTGTGAACTTCAACTCCGGCATCTTAACCCTGGTCAGCCACTTGAGCACTGACATCGCCTGCCATGTTGTCAAACGTTGACGAGAAAGAAAACCTTGCCCGAATGAGGAGAGGACAGCTCTACTTTGCTTTCTCTCCACAGCTTGTAGCCGCTCGCAGGCGCTGTGCGGGTGTCGTCAACAGATTGAACAACTCCGGGGAACTGACCCGAAGGGAAATTGCTGCATTCTGGACGGAGTGAGTGATGGATACTGCCCGATTGATTTTCTGGGCTTAGGAAATCTTTCTGGTGAGAAGAATCAAGTGAGAATTGGCTGACATGTACTCTGGATGGCGATTAGAATCACTGGCGATGACCGACCCCTGCCGCCACCTGCTCTGACTGACGAGGAAGATGATGCCGTGCTACATGAATACCCCTGGATTGAACGTCCTATCAATATCGACTACGGTACAAATATCAAAGTGGGAAGCAATGTCTTTATCAATTTCAACTGCACGTTTCTTGACACCTGCTTGGTATCGATCGGATCGCGAACCCTCATCGGCCCCAATGTGTCCTTCTTCAGTGGTACCCATCCAACAGATCCAGACTTACGCAACGGTACCAATGGGCCAGAGATGGGTAAACCTATCACTATTGGCTCGGATTGTTGGATTGGTGGAAACGTTACTATCCTCCCCGGTGTTACTATTGGAGATGGATGTACTGTCGGTGCTGCAAGCGTGGTCACCAAGGTAGACCCTCCCTCCCCCTCTCCTGGTTCGCTGTGATATTTCTCGTTGTGGTTCTAATCAAGCATGTGTTTCTTCTGTTTAGGATGTTCCGGCTTACCACGTCGCGGCAGGGAGTCCAGCACGGATCCTTCGCAAAGTCGAGCGAACTTTCAAGGCACTATAAGAAGCTCTGTGAGATTGTGGGTTTTCCGACACTTTGGGGAACTCGATAATGAAGATGATGCGTGTATGAAATAGATGTTTATCTGCCATCACCAGTTCGGTGGAATGGCATAGCGGGGCCAATTCAGGGTGTTGAAAGCAATGTCGTTAAAAATACACCCTCGGCCTCAGTTTTGGTCCGGCCTGGGCCGGTTCAGCACTGATTTCAGCACCTTCATAGATCCAATTCATCTCCATTTAGGCATAGATCCAGCATAAAGTCCATGAGATGTGCAATCTCGGTGAAGATGACCAGGCGGACCTCGGCGACTTCTAACGTTGGCTCCACCCGAATTAATAAGCGTCGATCTGTTGAGCTTCGAAATACCGCGGGGCCTCTCCTTCTCTTCTTACTATTCATCTCCTGATCTCAATCTCTTTCAAACCGCCAATATGACTTTCACCGCCATTGTTATGTACCCCAATCCAGCCGATATCCATTTCGACGAGGATTACTACATGAAGACTCACATGCCCCTCGTTGAAACCACCTGGAAGAAGTACAGCCTGAACAGCTGGCAGGTCACCAAATTCCCTAACGCGCTCGATGGCTCGCGCTCTGAATACTTGATCATGGCAACTCTCGAGTGGGAGAGCCAGGAGGCTCTGCAGTCTGCTCTCAAGGACCCCGCAAGTGCTAATGTATTTTCGGATATCCCCAACTTCACCAACCAGAAGCCTATCACACTTGCTGGAGGAAAGCTGTGAATGCGGTATCATTCAAATGTATGTTTTCATAGTGAAATTCTTCTTCGGTACCTTGCTGACATTGATAGGCAACGAGGACAAGCGTGTCACTTCCAGAACATGTTACGAGTCAACGAGGTTTTCATCTTAATCTAGCTGCTTATGGGATATTCTTCTTCCTAGTACTGCTTGGTGCTGAGGGCTGAAAAATGATCCATAGAGGCTAGGCTTTTCCAAATGAAACATGCTGATTACCTTATACATTACAACACCCCAAGGCTACTCCATACTCAGTGTACGTGGACTATGTATATGCTTCCAAAACCGGAAAAGTACTGGGATTAAGTGGGACGGCACTACAGAGTCCATCTTGAAAGGAGACTGTGTACAATAACATTGCACATCTCCCCCGCATATGCACCTCTTATCTCCCCCTCACTTGGACAGAAAAACACCCGTCTCTCTCTCTACTCTGTATGATCTCTAAAGTATTCCATATCCCCCGAAATCGATTCAACTTTAGAAATTCACCATGTCTCGTCCTCTCGTCGTAGATGTCCATACCCATGTCTACCCTCCAGCCTACATGGCCATGCTCCGCGCTCGCAAAACAGTTCCCTACATCCACGACCCAGCCAGCGGAGAACCACGCCTAATTATCCTATCTTCAGATGACGACCCCTCAATCCCAATTGATCAACGCGGTCGTCCGGTCGACTCATCCTATTCAGACACCAACGTCAAGCTAGCATTCATGCAACAGCATGGCATCGACTGCAGCGTAATCTCCCTCGCAAACCCATGGCTGGACTTTCTTGATCCAGCCGAAGCCCAGATATGGGCTCAGCGGATCAACGATGATCTAGAAGAGACCTGCGCGCGGGTAACCTCTAGCTCAGATAAGGCACTGCCATTGCAAGGAAGATCAACTCTCTTTGCATTTGCAGCTTTGCCACTGAGTGCACCCGACCCTGAAATAATCGTGGATGAAATTAAGAGACTCAAAACCCTGCCTCACATTCGCGGTGTGATAATGGGGACATCGGGGCTGGGAGCCGGTCTGGATGATGAGCGACTTGGGCCAATCTGGGCCGCTTTGGAAGAAACACAGCTTCTGCCTTTCTTGCATCCTCATTACGGTCTTCCGAGTGAGGCGTTCGGTGGCTCGGAGGCGATGAGTCGCTACGGTCATGTGCTTCCTCTGGCTTTGGGCTTCCCACTCGAAACTACCATTGCGGTCACTCGCATGCTGTTGTCTCGGGTCTTTGATAAGTTCCCTCGCTTGCAGATTCTGCTGGCTCATTCGGGTGGCACGTTGCCTTTTTTGGCCGGGCGCATTGAAAGCTGTATTATGCATGAGCGGAAGTTTGTCGCTAATGGGGGCGACGTTCCCGGGCCGCAGAGAAGTATCTGGGAGGTTTTGAAAACGAACATATTCCTCGATGCAGTGGTATATGGAGTCGCTGGGCTGAAGGCGGCAGTCACGGTTGGAGGAGGCTCTGATCGCCTCATGTTCGGTAAGTGCCCCGATCTGAGTGATGATATTGACTTGAAGCTGACTTGTTATCTCAGGGACCGATCATCCATTCTTCCCGCCCCTAGATGAAGGTGAGAAGGAATGGCTCAGTGTAACAACCAACTATAAAGCCATTGATGAGAATTTTGACGGGGAGAAGGAGGCACTGACTGCTGTTTTGGGTGGAAACGCCTCTCGTGTTCTGAATCTCGAGTAAGATCTGTAATCTATTCCATACCAATTTACCAGCTTTCTCTTGGAACCATATTTGACATAATCAGCTACCTCAAGGTCTGCTAAAAGAGGCTAAGTAAACGACGGCACAGTTCAACATCGCAAAGTCACAGATGCTCAAGGGTAAAAGGCAGTGAACTATTTCGAGGCAAACATGGATTTCAAGACATCCCAACCTACCAGTCGCCACAGCTCTTGCGTCAGCCAGTCCCCAAACTTCTCTTGTTCCACTGGTGAGCTGTTGACTGGAGGTGGGGTCTGCGGGCGTAGCAAAATCTCCCGAAACATGTGGTCATCAGGCCCGAAAACTGCTTGGAGGAGAGTCTTTTGCAAACGATCCTTGACATTTTCAATAAACTGGCGAGAAGCCAGAGCTTTCGGCGACGAGTCACACTCTATATCAAGCATTCTGCTCAAAACCCGAATGAGATATCTGGTTTCAACTTGCGCTTGAGTCGGCATGAGACCTTCATCTGCCATTGCCTCGAGTCCTTCGGGATATGTCATTCCAGGACAGACGCTCATTGGAAGTCTGATGTCATGGAAGACATGAAGAGCTAACATTCTGCCCATTCGTCTTAGGACAAGGAAGAGGAGCCCTTCCATGATATCCTGATCTTCCGTGTGAGTCAAATCCAGGGCAAGTGTCATGTTGTAAAGTGCGTCTGCGAGGTGAGATGCTAATTGACTCTCGGTACATCTGGTGTTCTTTTCTTTCTTCTGTTCTACCTGGGCGGAGATAGAAGTGCAATGCAAGGTGAGAGCAGTCATGCAAGACTCGAACAAGCCTACCAGGTAGTAGGTAATCTGAGCCTGGTGCTGTCTGCTCTGAGCATTCGCAGCAAGTTTTTTCAATGCCTTGTGTGCAAGATGAAAAGCTAAGATCACCCCATTGAGGATGATATCGGTATCTGGCGCGTTCGACTTATCGGGTTTCGGCTGGGTTGATGACTGCTGTATCGGTGTGCTCTCGCGTTGGACCGCTGATATCAATTGCTGTTCTGCCGACTTGCAGAGAATCACTGCCGCAGCAGTCAGATCTCCGAGCGAAGAATCGGAGGTTGATCTTCTCTGAAGGGCCCTTTGGAGTGTATACAATTGCCTGCTGGTGCACAAGGCTGTATCGATATTAGAATCATTGTCGTGACTGAATTGGAACTGATTTCGGGGTCCCTACCATTTTCATCGCCCGATTCATCATCATCATCCATCCATATATGTCTCTGAGACAGGCTACCAGGTATCTTTGCGCGCTTTGTGGTTGAATTCAGGTTTCCTGTGTCCCTGCCGGTGCGAGGCAAAGGTGCCTTGCGTTTGTTGATCTGGGAGGCTTCCGTGCCATCAGCATGTTTGGCCCGCAATTTTCCCACGAGATCGTCAATCTTCTGTTGTAGGTCGTGTACTTGATCGTGGAGCTTGCTCTGTCTTGCCTCGGACTCCTCGTATGCTTGTTGCCAGAAAGAGACGCTGTCGAAGAACTTGTCGAGCGAACCACCATGGCCCAGTTCTCTGGATCTTTTGATGAAGAGTCGAATTTCTGATATGTAATCTTCAATGATAATGTCAGTTCTCCAAGAACTTCAGCTTACGCCACGGCTGCTGAATGTTGTACCTCTGAGGTCTCTGTGTGGAGGCTTCTGCTTGACCACCGCCAATGCCAGAGCTAGTTGGGGCTTGGATGGGGCCGTAACACCCATCTATAGAGCTTCTGGGATAACATTTAACAAAGAAACGGACGATCTCAACCCGACAAGGCGACCTTGGAAAAGTGCGAAGTGCGTTCGAATTTGGGAGTTCTGACTTTTGGACATGTGAACTTGGCGATGTCAGTTGCTCCCCAGGACCACGATATATTTTCGTGGATATGCCAGCGATTATGAACTTTCCAAGGCAAGAACTATTCTCCCAAGGATACATGAGTCTATGTCCATTTAATCTATCATCTTTGAATCGATATGCTCCTGAATTCTACGCACTTGGCAGATTCCATCTGAAGTATACCTGGCCCCAGATAGTTCACCAGTTGGCGGCCTGAGGCGCTCTGACCCACCGCCCAAAGCTCACTCGACAAATTTCCAGACTTAACTTCTCTCCAATCTTTACCCTCTTTGATCTCCGACGAGGTTTCGCTATAACTGGAAAACAAGCAAACAAGCGCCTGAAGATTGCGACAGCGAATCCCTCATTTACCAAACCTTCCCAGCAGTACGGAGTATCGAGTCGCATAATTCAACATGTCCAACGACGATCTCAAGGCACACGCAGCCTCAAATCAAGACTTCTATGCCCTCCTTGATATCCAACAGAATGCCACCGTATCAGAAATCAGACGCGCATACCGCCGCACAGCCTTGAAGTACCACCCGGATAAGATCACAAACCCCACAGCAGCAGACATCGACAAGTTCCACCTCCTCCAGATTGCCAACGATGTCCTCTCCGATCCAGAGGTCAAGCAGCTGTACGACAATGCGCGGGAGGCACGGCAGCGCAAGCAGCGCGAGCGGGAGATGATGGGCGCCGCGAAGCGGAAGATGCGCGAGGACCTGGAAGCGCGCGAGAGGGCAGGTGCTTTCGAAGGTGGTGCTACGCAAGGCGTCAAAAGATCGTGGATGGGCGATGACGATGCGGAAGAGAAACTGCAGCGGGAAATTGAGAGGATCGCGGAGGATGGACGACGCAGACGACGCGAGGCGGAGGACAAGCTCAAGAAAGAGCTGGATGATGAGCAGAAGAAGATGCAGGAAGAAGAGGAGGAAGCGCGCAAGGCGGCGGATCGCAGTAGTCAGCGTGTGGATCGGTCGAAGGATGCGGTCGTTCCTGAGAATGAGCGTGCGGTGAAAGTACGCTGGGTAAGGGAAGGCCGCGGATTGGAGCTCGATACTGACCGACTGGCCGTCTTATTTGCTCCATTCGGACAGATTGAAAGTACTCTCACGCTAAAGGACAAGCGCCAACGAGTTGGAGAGAAGAAAGAGAAAAAGACCATCGCGACTGGCGTGATCGTTTACGCCTCTATTGTGAGCGCCCATACTGCGGTCCTTGATAGCGAGAAAATGCTTCGCCAGCATGCGAGCCAGGAGAGTGACTGGGCTCTCATCGAGTCCGTCTGCTGGGCAACGGAAAAGCAGCCCGACTTTGGAACCCATTTTGCTGCGAGTGCATCATCCAAAAAAGAAGCCGAGCCT
Source organism: Penicillium salamii (assembly GCA_911197225.1). Taxonomy (NCBI): domain Eukaryota; kingdom Fungi; phylum Ascomycota; class Eurotiomycetes; order Eurotiales; family Aspergillaceae; genus Penicillium; species Penicillium salamii. The sequence goes on from CAJVOY010000076.1 coordinate 1,814,733, forward strand.
ACACCAGCAACCCTGAACCCATCAAAGCAGACCTCCAACGGAGCTGCCAAACCTTCCTTCAAATTTCCGGGGATGAACACAGCTCCTCCATCTGGGAAAGTGCCATCATTTGGTTCATTTGCTTCTGCATCCGCCGCTGCAGCTGCCCCGAAGGCATCGTCCTTTAACCCGTCTTCGGGCACTCCCAGCCTCCAAGAAGTGACAATGATGAACTTGAAGAACGCGCAACGAGATAAAGAGCGAAAGGCGCTCGAAGAACAGCTCGCCCGAGAAGACGAAGCAGCAGATGCAGCAGAAGCAGCCGTGGCCAAGGATACCTAGCTGCGAAGCCATCGTTATTAAAAGATTCCACACCGGTAAGCCTGCACCGGCCGTTTGTATAGATACAAGAGATACCCCAAGCACAATATACAGTGTCAAGTGAGTTGAAAAGTGAAACATGAACTATTTACATATGCGTTTTGAGATTTGTATTATACATGCAATTTTCGCCGACGTATGATCGTCTCATTGTCTCTGAGATTCATACTCCTCTTCCTCTTCTTCTAAGCGCTCAACAAATTCCCTTGCCCGCTCAGCAACTTCGGCTTCAATGTTTCGCGGAGCAGGCTTCTCTTCTTTGCCACCGGAAATGAAATCGCGTAGCCAGGGTGGAACAAAAGCACGAACACCGACGTCATTCTGTTGTTCTACTTCCGGGGTCCACGAGAGCTTGAACTGATGTTCATGAGGGCGGGCAGGTGTCTCGCCCATAAGCGCAACATCAGTCATGACTTCAAGACGGCAAAGCGCCAGCCCAATATTTCCGATTCCGTTCAAAAAGGTTCCTGCGCTGCGATTTCGGCGGGTGGCTGCACCGGCCTTGACAATATCCGACTCACCCGGAGGTAAGGTGAGTTGCACAGATGGATCGTATGTCAGGGTTTCTGGCCCGCCTTGCGTATCTGAAGCCAAATCATACAATTGGACGGGCAAAAGACGTTTTCTTGTTACGCCACGGTGGTGTGTGCGAATCGTCAATTCCTGTCCAACATAACAGCCCTTGCGGAAGTCAATACCGCGGGACATGTCCATATTGCACTGTAGTGGCAAAGCCGATCCACTGAGAACCTCCGCCTGGCCTTCTGCGACACCGTGAAGGAACCGGCGCACTGTATACGAGTCAAGCTCGACCTCAGACCCAGGGACCTGCATCTCGTCCGGAAGATGTGTGCGCAGGCCCTCGGAGCCAGGAGTAATGATGCGGGAACCGAAGCCCGGTGCACGTGTGTCGATGCATCCGGCGATCTCAGAAGTCACAGAGAAAGGAGATGAAGAGTCGGATTCTAAACTATAAGCAGCCCAGCGTTGGGGTTCCGCATGGTTCTTCCACGAAGACCAAATGGTGCGCTCGCCTTCCTCCAAAGCGCGAAGCTTTAGCTTCGCGCGCAACTTGTGTTTTTTGAGATGCTTCAACAAGACAGGGACCTGGTCCTTGTCTACTTCCACCAGCCAGCCTGATTCAGGGCCTTGGGTTTCGGCACCGGGTAACGGGTAAACGAAGGCGTCGTTGAGAACTCGGCCTTGAGAATTGAGGAAGGCAGTGTATGCACCTGTGCGGCGGATACTTCGATTGGGGTCGTTGGCTACTAGCATATTTTGGGTCATCAAGCCCTGGAGGAAGGTGGTGCTGTCGATGCCAGTGATGGAGATCAAACCGCGGTTTGTGAGTCGGCTATACCCAGCTGTCGGCGGGAAGGGGGCATTTTGACTATTTTGGGACCGATTTGCTGTCGTTGAAAAATTCCGACTGCGGCCCAGACAGCGATTGCAGACCGAGGGGCGTGGGCGCATCATGGTTGATCTGGTAGAGAATAGCCAATGTGGATTGAGCTGTTTCTTTATTAATCGGCCGATGACGTTGGGCGGTGGCAGAACTCAAATCGGGTCCGATGCCGAGATCTCAGCGCTACATCAACAAGCGACAGGTACGGAGTAGCAAATTTAAAGACTTGAGAATGTAGATGAATCATGATCCAGCATTTGACTATGGATCGCTATGCAAAAGAGATGTGCTATGGTAGAGTAATCTACTGAAACAGCCGACGGAAACCTATTTGTTTCCCTTGGCGACACCTTCCAAGAACCCAAGCAAAAACGCCTTGTTGCTGGGAGAGGAAACCTGATTGGCGTGGTTTTGAGCACCTCCATCAGATGGTGTGCCATGTCGAGAAATAGTGCCACCGCTACTAGGGTGATGGCGAGATGACATTGGACTGACAAGACCTGTTGGTTGGTGATATCCGGTTCGCGGGTCGAGCGGGACAGATGCAATGGTCGACGGAGAAGCACGTCCATCTCCTTTGGCGAAAAGGGACAAAAGCGAAGCTTTCTGCTCAGCTGTCTGGCTGGGTCGTCTATCAACATTGCTCTGCGGAGCCAGGCCCTGGTTGGCCCAAGAATCTGGCAGGCTTGGCTTCCGCTCAGGGACCCCCTGTGGAGCCGCGGCCATGAAGCCTTCGTGTTCAGTTTTGTCAGACCGACGCAAAATTTTGGGTTGGAAATTCTTGACCGGTTCAGGGGTCTGTGGAACCTGAGCAGGTGGGATCGATGTCGCCTGTGGGAGGTGCCCAGGGGCAACTTCCCGCTTGGCAGACTGGGGTCGCGACAATATGGTCATTGGTGCAGAGGTTTGGGGCGCTTGAGCCTTTTCTCTCCTGCCTGCTGGGCCTCTGCGGCCTGGGCCTCCGTTGGCCCTCGAATTCGGCTTGGTGGTTGTATCGAACTGCGGGGTGTTTAAAGGTACTGATACAGTAGCGGGCACTTGACCAGGCACCATGGTGCTCTGAGTTGGGGCATTTGAGTACTGTGCCGGCGAGTGGTGGGTTTGCGGGCGCTGGAGAATTTGTTTACTTGGAGGCGCCGGTGGGGGCGCAACTGGGTTTCCTAGTAGCTCTGCTGGCTGGGAGGTGGCCATGCTCTGAGGTCCTCTGAGCAAGTTCAAGAGACCGTCCTGATGGTGTGACGTCTTGCGCGCGTGAGAAGAGTGGCCCTGGATTGCAGGACTCGCCAAGGTCGCGGGAGCTGAGGCTTTGGGAGTCTTGACTTTGAATGCGTTCAGGAGTGCCAATGAGTGTGTTGTGAGTTTAGGCGGAGGCAATTTGCTAGCTGGTGGGACTGCTGGGCCATGACCTCGAGACGCTGAAGCGGATTCTGAGAACTCAGGATCACCTGTGCGCTGGAAGGGTGCAGGCATATGCCCCGGAGGTACTGGGTATCGTGACACAGGAGGAGGCTGAGGGAATTGTGACATGGATGGAACAGCATGACCCCCTTGTTGCACGTTCGAGAATCCAGGCCCGGGAAGGTTCTGCGCCCCATTTGCGGGGTACGGCAGCCCGTGGTAGGACTGGAACGGAAGGTTCTGCTGTTGATGCTGGTGGGGGAATCCGGGGAAGAAGCTTGGTCCCATGGCGTTGCCCGAAGGCGGAAGGTTTGTATTAACTCCATTATTGGGGGGTGGAATATCCTCGACACGAGAAACCTGACGAGCAACCTGCTCGGTTTGACCTTGCAATAACAAAGCGAGGAGGGCATCAGACTTCGATGCATCGTCAGCAGAATGCTGGGCTGACCCAGGAACAGGCTGTTGAGTTGGCGATGGCAGAGCACCTATCTTCAGAAGGCGCTTCAGGTGGTCCGAGGCATTTTGCGCCGAAGCCACTTCTGGGAGATCACTCGGTACAACGGTATCTGCAGCAGACATGCCAGGAGTGTGGTCTGCGTAACCGTTTTCGTCAATTGATGTGTATCCCTCGGCAAGACTGATCTGCTTGGTGGCGGACTCTGTCTTGGGGTTCAGCTTCTTTTGCTGGGCAATCCACTTCTTCAAGGGATGGAGGAAAGGAGCCACCATGTAGAACTTGTTTGCATTTGCAGCCGCGTACCCGTCATCATGCTGCTTGTTCTTCCGCATGGTAGGCAGGTCTGATAGTTTGTACCACTCGATTTTGCTGATCTCCTTTCGAGTACGTGGTTCAAAATAGGTATCACGGGGGACACCTCGGAAAACAAAGAGTTGCATGTGTTGTTCTCGCATGGTGACCTCAATGTCTTTCACGTCCTCGTCATTCTTGATCAAATTGGCAGCCCGCACGTCAAAGCCCGTCTCTTCGTAAACCTCACGGATTGCACAGTCGAGGTCTTTCTCGCCCTTGTTGATTTTTCCTCGAGGGAAACTCCAGTTGGCACCCTTTTTCCAACCTTTGACTAGTACGACTTCATCCATGTCCTCGTTCAACATAATCGCACCGCGGACTGGGACGCGCGTCTTGTATGCAAGAAACTCGGAGAAAGCGACGATATGTTCATTGTGAGAAAAGTTCGACATAAGCGGACAATGCTGGAAAATGCGCATGGCGAAAGTCTTCAGATTGAGGGACGGCAGAGCAGGGTCCAGCGGGCGTATGAAGTCTTCGTAGAACCACTGCGCTTCTTCAACTTGGAAACATATTCGCTCGACAGACTCAAGTTCTTCGCGGGGAAGATTGATGATGAAACGGACGCACAAGTCATCCAGCCCTGTTAGAAACACCCCGCGGGCCTTGGTCAGTGGGCTGTCGTCATTCCGATCGATGACAGCTCAGACACTCACAATCTTCTAGTTGCATCTTTGTTTCTGTCATATTGTTGGATAATCTCTGGCATTTCAAAACTTTAGTGACCTGAGACTGGTTGCTCACTTAGTCCGACGGCACAAACAGTCGAAACTAGTAAGCTAGCACTGTGGAGATAACAGCTTCTAGGAAGGGTGCACCAACCCAGGGCTGTGTGGATGTGGCGAAATTGCTGGATCGAATCCGATAGCAGAGTAGGAGGATAAGCCGTGAAAGAGTGCCAATCAGCGTAGAGAGAAGAGTGAAGTGAGGTGTTGGGAAGCAGCTAAGACCAACGTGCCGGAGCTGCCCAAGTCCGGCTTGATGATCTGATGACTAAGTTGTGGCGGTGCGTCGCCGAGCGCCACATGTGGCGCGAGATTGGCGTTCCAGGATTCAAGGGTATGACGTCTGGCGCGCAAAACAGTTGATCACCCTGGCTCCCCTTTGTAGGTGGATTTGCTATAATAATCTTCATTTCCTGAGAAAATCTCTACCACTACTCTTTCAAATCTTTATGCACCCAACATAGGTGAAACGAGCGCCTACCGAAACACTTGATCGACCAACCAGCGCTAAGCTTTCGAGAGGTTCAAAGGCTTATGAGCTATTCTTATTATCCTTGCTTGGTATATTCAGAAGAAGCATCGGCTTGAATAGGACGGCGATTAACCGAAATCCCCCTATCTCTACGGTCAATCTCTGAAGAGGTCTTCCCCCCGGTCTCGAATTCTGCTCAGGATGTCTAAAGCACTGGTATCTCTGATTGGGAAACGAGTGTTGGGCGAAACTGCCAAGAATCACTTCGGCACTGAGGTGAGTTCCATCGCGTGTTACTATCACTTAAGTCAAGACAGGCAGCGCTAACCCGTTGTTTCTTGCAGGATCCTTACTTCGAAGAAGTTCCGGCCTCCCGACTCGGTCGTGCCTTCGGAAAGAAGAAGCAGAAGCGTCGCAAGGCCATCCCCCCAGGCTTATCAGAAAATGATAGCAAAGTCTTAACGAAGGTCAAGCGCAGAGCCTACCAGTTAGACTATGCTCTTTTCAATTTGTGCGGAATCCAGTTCGGCTGGGGAAGTGTAATTGGACTCGTTCCATTGTGAGATCTATCAGAACGACATTACACGAGTGAGATCAACGCTAACAATGGATCAATAGTATTGGTGATGCCGGTGACGCTGCCCTTGCAATGATGGTTGTGAGATCATGTGAAGGCATCGATGGTGGACTTCCTGCAGCCCTGCGCATGAAGATGATGATCAATGTGATTGTCGATTTCGTCATTGGTCTTGTTCCGTTCATTGGTGACCTTGCCGATGCTGTGTACAAAGCCAACACCAGAAACGCGGTCATCCTCGAAACCCACCTGCGCGAAAAGGGAGCCAAGGCCGCCTCTAAGCGGGGCAGACGACGGTCTCAATCAAGACGAGAAGAAGTCGAAATTGACCATAGTCTTCCTGATGCATTCGACAGACAAGAAGGTGGGGTCGTCAGTGATAGCCCCCCAGCATACGAGTACATCCATCCATCGAGCCATGGGGCAGGTCAAAACGATGGCCCTGAACCTCCAACCAGACCGCAACCAGCCAAGAAACCCAAGAATAACCGTTCCTTTGGTCGATGGTTTGGCGGGGCTAGCCATCCCGAGGATGACTTAGAGCGAGGTGGACGATAATGCTTTGGGTTTGACGATTTTGAGATGTAGCTTCAGATACCCCGTGGTTTATGGCGATGGATTTCGTGTGAAATGCTGCTTTTTGTTTTATTTTTCTTCTCAATAGGACGGATATTTCGTTTTAGCAAAGCTCTTCAGGGCGAGATCGCATGCAACCGTAACAGAATTGAGAGCTGTGGTTATCCTGGGCTTGATTGGCAACAGTCACCCCAGTGTTTCCCTCGGTGTTCCCCAAGAGACCCGCACACAAAGCGCACGTAGCTGCAGCACCGGAAGTAGATGACTCGAGTTTATTCGCTGTTCTTGCTACGTTCGCCATGACACCCGGGTACTTTGCACCCTGGCTCTGGACATACCGCAGCATCAGCTCATCGATGGAAAGATTTTTGGTGAGAACGTTTTCAGATGGTGCCTGATCGGGAATGACTATATCCGAAAGCTCTGGGCAGAGGCTCTCGTATTGGAGTAATTCTGCCTTGTAGAGATCACGCAACGGATACTCAAATTCCAACCCCCATGGAGACATGCCATCGGAGACTTGCCAAGTGAGGGAGGCCCCACGCCCTTTAGCAACACCTGCAAGTGCTTTCGCGGCGAGACGGCTGTCCGAATCACCCCAAAGTACGGATTTGCATTCGAACTTCTTTGCGAATGCGACAATGAGCCTGGTCAGTAAGATGGTATCGATATCGGCCTGGGAAGTGGCTGTAGAAATAGATGCACGGAAGGCAGCCAAACGCTCTTCGTTGGAAAGTGAAGTATCATCCTTGAAATGAGTTCCTGCATACTCCCGCATGATCTCTTCCATCTCCGAGGCATGGTCAAAGATGCTGTGAAAGGGAACACGGGTAAAAGTGTGGGCAGGGAAGGACTTTTGCATCAGTTCAAATTTCTGATCGAACGAGGCTTGCGCTGTCTCTGAGACAGTGGATGGATCAACGACAATAATGTGAAAGTCGTAGCCTACAAGACGTGATTCATCTAGACGCCTCTGGCGATCAGTGTCTAGTATGTGCAGCAAAACCGACGATGAGACACCGAATGACACAGGAAGCAGTAGTTGATGACGTGGCTGGTCCAAGCCATAAGGCCTATAGCGACTCATGCGCGCAATGACTTTATAAGCAACAAAGCGCTTGTAGCAAAAGCTGAGAATGTTAGCAGCTCTCACTTGGAGGGGTTATAGATTGTCGCATACTTGCAAAGCTTCCTCTGGCGAACGGTGATCTGGAATTCAGCATCCTTGCACTCCATGCATGGCTCCTTCAGCTCCTTGGCAGGCATGATCAATTATCTTGTGAAGATGTCACTGTAGACTTGATTCGAGAAAAAAAAAGATCGACTAAAGTTGGAGACTAAAATTAGTGGCGGTTTTTGGATTAGATAATATCCACGCGCGGCTTCCCCGGTTTGGGGCCACGCATTGAGCTCAAGATCTCCTTAATCGCCCGTCTTCCTTTTACAAACGTCACAGCGAATCTATTACGCCGCTTGTGTCTCTGCTTTGATGCTGTGTGATTTTGACATCATTTCAAACCCCCGGAGCCTAGTCTAGCTCAACTACACAGTCATGAAGGGCTGGCTCCAGACGTTAGGCCTGACAGCCCTACTCGCAAGCCAGGCGCTTGCCAACGATGTCGAATTGGTAAGATATTTATAAAGCTTCCGCTTCCTGCCAAAATGGCATTTGACAAAGACTAATCTAGTTGTGCATAGAAATCCGATGATGCGCACCGACAACGATGCTCAGGGATGTACAGTCGCAAAGCTTGGGGAGGAAACGTTGACCCTTTCATATTGGTGAAATTCTCCAAGTCAGCGGCAACAGAAAGCGATCCGATGGCTAGTCTAGTCATATTCGAATGGTCTGACGAGGAATTGATTGGGAAATACCGTTCCGACGACGCTGAGGTATGCCTCTTGAACCATTCACACCTGGCCGCGAAGCTAATTTAAGGATCCAAGGTCAAGGAAACAATCTGTGACGCCTCCAACGTTGATGCGAAAATATGTACTGAGGATCAACTCGGCTCTTTTGTCCTTACGAACAACGCTTCCGACGTATCTACAAGCCCCATCATCTCGAAGGCGATCCATCTTAACAACCCAGATGCCTTGAAATACCCGGTCAGAAAGACTGGATTCTACTGTGTCAGCACCTACGCGTACTCCGGAGAGGACTACAATGCAGTTGTCACATTCCGAAATTCCTATGGCGAGCTTCCTGCTGCACAAATTGCAAAGCTTCCATTCTATGGGGCTTTGACCATTGTGTACGCTGTGATCGGAATGTATGTCAAATTTGATGCCAATTACTTGACTGCCGGAGATTTTCTAACCTATGACTTAGCTTCTGGGCCTTCCTTTATGTGCAAAACCGTTATGATATCTGTATGTTGACCTGAACCCGATTTTCCAGCCAACGCTTACATGAACAGTGCCTGTCCAGAATTATATCACAGCGATTGTTGTCTTCTTGATCGTTGAGCAATTGATGACATGGGGTTTCTACGGCAAGTTTACCGCAATCAGGTTCTTTGTCACCTTTATCTAACTCTTGCAACAGAATTCCAGAACCGCAATGGTCTCAACGGCGGAGCGAAAGCCCTGATGGTTATTGTGGCAGTTCTCAACGCAGGCAGAAATGCCTTTTCGTTCTTCCTTCTTCTCATTGTCTGCATGGGCTACGGTGTGGTGAAACATTCTCTTGGCCGAACAATGATCTATGTTCGCATCTTGGCCATCGCCCACTTTATTTTTGCAGTGGTCTACTCGGTGGCCAGTTTGTCGATCACCCCAGAGAGTGCTGGTCCCCTGGTGCTTCTGATCGTTCTTCCGCTTGCCGGAACACTCACTGCGTTCTACGTGTGGACCCTGAACTCCCTCAACGCTACCATGAAGGATCTTATCGACAGAAAGCAAAAGACCAAGGCTATGATGTACAAGAAGCTTTGGTGGTGTATCCTCGGAAGCATCATCGTGATCTTCGGTTTCTTCTTTATTAACTCGTTCGCTTTCGCCGGACGTAGCGACGCCAGCTTTGTTCCTGAACACTGGAAGGCGAGATGGTTCGTTCTTGATGGCTGGCTCAACTTGGTCTATCTTTTCGATATTGGATTTGTGGCCTACCTGTGGAGACCAACCGCCAACAACCGCCGCTTTGCCATGAGTGATGAGGTACGTATCCCTTCCTCGAAAGTGCAACCGACGAACGCTAACAACTCTCACAGCTTGCTCAAGATGATGATGGATTCGAGATCCGATCATTCGGCAGTGGACTGGATGAGGAAGATGCCTACGATGCTCCCCCTGATTACCCTGGCAGCTCGGCTGCCGAAGGCCGTCGTGATTTGTCCCCGGTGCCTCCCAAGCCTGTTTCTTCCGCGCCACGTCAGCGTGAGTCTCTCGAGGAGGAGACAATATTCGCAGTGGGTGAAGAAGACGGTGAGAGATGGTCGGAGGACGATGAGTCTCCTCGCAACTCGAGCGAAAGAGAAAGACTTACCGGAAAAAACAAGAATTAGATTACATCTAGGTCATAGATGTGTGTTGAGCTCACTCAGTGCAGAAGCACCTGCGCGCCTATCAAGGTCAATGATATTCTTTTGTTGACCCGGAGCACGGTCTTCGAGGGAGCAACATCTCATGGTTCAGGGTGCAAGCATGTCATGGCGTTGTTTATCCTTCACACTGGTGTCAGAAAATCTTGTTCTCCTGGTTTCTTCTATATTGTTGTTTAGACGCAGTGTAATTTGTCTAGCAATAGCAGGTTTCCTTACGACTAGTATTGCACGTTGATCTTAGGTGGATCTTGACTCGGAGTTTTAGCCCCCTCGTGGTTCTTGGAGTGGCATGGATATCACTAGAAGCGAGCAGAACATTTCATGAGTCACATTTTTAGTCCCTTCTCACACCTATGATGCTATGGACTTCCATTTTCTGACCAAAGTGGTAATTGAGTCGATACTATTAAGTCGAGGCATCCTGTCAATCTGATAAGACGCCCATTGTGCTTGCCCCACACGTGTTCCATGCACAGCACACATCCTTGCTGAACCTGCAAATCTGACTACTCTTGCATCCTAGCGCATGAATCTAAAGACCGGAAGGCGTCACATCCAAAGCCCTACGGCTAGAACTCAGTCATGGCAACAAATCCCGATCACCATCGGGAAATCGATGACAACCAAGCCGACCACACAAGCACAGGCACCGCCAGACCAACAGCGGAGGCCGAAGAACCGACATCCCGCACGAGTATCACGCTATCCAGGCAATTGAATCAAGAATGCAACGATCTACTATCTGAAATCGATGCCTATTCAGCCCTTGTGGCATCCACACTCCGCAATCCGCAAATGGTGGAGGTGCGCCAATTCCGCACGAATGTGAATGCCGAATCAAAAATTCTCCAGAAAATGGCCAAGCAAATTGAAGCAGCCGTTGAGGCTGATCCAAGCTCGGCTGACCCAGACGCCGAGATGCGCCTGGTGCATGCCTTGCGGTCGTCGAATTTGCCGTTTTATCAGGTTGTTTGGAGGATTGCGAAGGATTCTTGTACTGGCCTGGTTGCTCTTGGGAGGAGATTCTACTGGGATGGTGAATCAAAAGCGACTGTGCGCGAGAACATGAAGAAGGCTGGCTCGCAACCTGAGAAACCACCCAATAAGGACAAACGCAAGAGTGCTTTTGTTGATATCGTTGCGGATGACGGACAGGAGTGGGTCAAGGTCTCGACGGTTTCGGAAAATCGGCTGCTATTTGAAATGGCAGAGAAAGGATGGGAGTGTGATAGTGATAGCGAAGAGGAGTGGTCCGAGGATGGAAAAGGGCGGACGGTGCTACAGCATTCGGACGACGATGAAGATGACGACGAGATGGATCTTATCAAACTCGCTCGAGACCTGAGGAGGGCTGCCAATGCTACGCGAGTAAGGTACGGGCACCCTCGGCTACGTGTTGTGATACCCAAAATCGAGGAAGGAAGTGTTCCTTCGATTGATTCTATCCTGACAGAAATGCGTCGCTATGGGGTTCAGGTTGAGTGCCAGGATCGTTTGCCAGAGAGCATTGGTACTGGACTGACTCATCTCCTACCTCAACCCTTCAAGAATTTCACATCAACCTTGAATGTCGACTGTACAATTCTGCTAGCCTTGGTGTCCGACCTGTCGCACATCAAAGACATTGTCCCAACCTTCAAGCTCCATCCGGCCATCCTTCGACAGATCGAGGTTGAAAAAGAAAAACCACTGTTGCCTTCCGAGCTCTGGCCTGCCATGAGTGACCGCGAACTCGTTACCACTTCAGAGGCTGCGGTTCGCTTTAAGGAAATTGTCGAGACAATTGGCACAGACACAGAGAAAAGTCGCACTCGATTGCTCCTGGGAGAACAGCCTTATGATAATCTCAATCGCGAGGTTATTTTGCAAAAGTTCCAGGAACTGTCCGACTACCAAGTGCCTGCAGGGTGGAAACTTCCTATCAAAGTGATCAATGCCCAACCAGTGATCGAAGCAGCCAAAGAAAAAGACGAACTCAATGCTGTGGTTCATGAAGTTGCGAAGACTTTGTCGGACATAAACAATAGTGTGTTCTTGTATGGTTGGGTCACGGGGTTGACGACAATCTCAAGCAATCGCACCATTGATAAACAGATCGAGGCAACGGTCGAGGCCAACAGACAAGATGACGATGACTTGAAAGGCCCAGATGTGTGGATCTGCGACACAGCGCGAAGTTTGGTGGGGAAAGATAGAGATAGAAAAACATAAACTCATCAATAAAGGCTCTCTCGTCCGCTGGATATCAAGTTTTGAGGGCGTTTTTGTCACTTTTGAAAGCTGCGAACCCTGACCATATTTTGGAGTCGTTTCATGCATTTGAGTTTACTTCTCAGAAGATTTGGAAGGATCCTCGGGGACCCAAAAGACAATTTCTTTATCGGCGCTGGCGATCATGTTGTATCGTGGGTTCCACTCCACCATGGCTGTCGGTTTTGAATAGGGCAAATGGTATGTAGGCTGAAGTAAGGGATCCGCCTCACTTGCCTGGTTGATATCCCACATGAGCAAATTGGACTGGTCGCCATTTCCACCAACAACAAATCGCCCGTCGGGAGAGAAGCATGCATCTCCCTGCCCGAGGGGTTTGCCTGTCGTAGAGACGGGTGCCGCGCGACCTGATGGACCGCTCTTGCCAGTTAGGAAGGCTTTGACGTTGCCCTCATAGGCATCCAGAACATAATGACCGTGGTAGTCTGTTCCAAGAAGCAACGACTTGCCGTCGTTGGAGAATTCCAACCTAGTCCATGCGCGTCCTCGTGTCGACGGTGTATATCTTTCTTCCCATGGTGCAAGGTCAAATGTAGAGAAGGGCGCTTTATCAAAATTCCGGAAGTCATAAAGGAGCACGGTGGAGGTGGACTGAGAGGCAATGGCAATGACGGCACCAGAGTTGTCGAAGGCGGAAAGGTATGGGGTCGCGACTTCAAGCTTTCCTTGTGGATTTCTAGAATTAAGGTCCCAAAGTGTGACTGTATCATCCTTGGAGCAGGATACGAAGGCGTCACTGGCGGGAGACAGAGCTAGACAAGTGACCTGGTCACCCACGCCGACAAAGTATCGGACATAACTCTCGTTATGAAGATCCAAAAGTCGCAGATTGTCTGTCTATGATTAGCGATATAACCCAGAGCAGAGGCATCATACCACCTACTATCAACCTTGGTACTCGCGTGGAGGACTTGACGAGAGTGGTGGGTGAATCGCGCAAGGTGAACACCGTATTTCTTCGAAGCAACGGTTTTGTTGAATTTTCCTTCTTTTACATCGTAGGTGTGAATGCTTTCATCATTACCGGCGCCGACCATATAGTCGCCTTGGTCATCGAAGTCCAGAGAAGTCACCAATTTCGACGGGTCTTTCTTGCAGGGGAAGAATCCCTGGTTCGGAGAGCTGTTAGTTTCCAGGTAGCTATCTTGAATACCTAGGTCGACGCACCTTGTTCGGGCGATAGTAAGCAGCAGTTTCTGTGATTTTTTGTGATCTGAGGGGAGCTTGAGTGGCCGAGGCCAGCTGGGGTGTTGATTGACCCTCAGTCATTGTGCAGGATAGTGAGATAGGATTGCAGTTAAGAGTCTCTCGAAGCCCGAGTAATGCTCATGCTAGCCAGGGAGAAAAGAAGGAGGAAGAAGATATTGTGAGAATGGTGACTATTAAAGCTCCCAAGCAGAGCTCCGCGCGATTGCTTTTTTGCGCGCTTCACCGCCTTTGGTTGTTACGACAGTGGTCAAACAAGGTGGGGGTGTTGCATGGCTATGATAGTCGATGGCAGTCTATGACAAATGCTCAATGCATTCACCTTCAATATCAAACTGTGTTATAATTGAATCAACAAAACAACCTAAAAGGCTCAGGGTTCCAGTCTTGTCTCATGGCCATAAACGCCTGCCGTCACCGGCGACTCACCGCCCTGTGAAATTCCGGGGCTACCCACACCGGCACCGAGGCCGGAGGTCCAGGCACAAATTGACCAATGAGTGTTTAGCCGAGTGCAATTCGCCGCATGTAAGCTTTTATGCTGTCCAGATACTTTTCTCATCGCTTCTCTTCTCTCTCTTTCTAAAGTTATACTCACATTTATTTATTTACTTGGGTCGACTGTGGACCATTTGGGCCCTGTATATCTCGCACAGACCGCGTTACCTGAAGGCTCCCTGGCGGCATCGTCATCACCTGCGGGCCCCGATTCTCCTCCGCTAACCGACACACCCAGTCGTCACTACCCAACCACCAAGCGGACACCATGGCAACAACTGGAGGGTATGGCTTCTCCCTGCGCTAAGTGCCAGCTTATATTCTAGGACTAACACACATCATAGCGCATTCATTGCAGGTGGTATCGCAGCATGCGGTGCGGTCACAGTCACCCACAGTTTCGAGACGGTCAAGATCCGGTGGGTATTCCATCACGCTATTCTCTCAGGGTAATTGTTCTAATTCGTTTTGGGTGGGTCTAGTTTACAACTGCAAGGTGAACTGCAGGCCAAGAATGAGGCTGTGAAGAAATACCGAGGTGTGCTGCACGGCGTCAAGGTGATTTTGCAGAATGAGGGACCTCGGGGTCTATTCCGGGGTATTGGATCTGCTGTGAGTATTAACCAGAGAGGTTTCGGGTCCAAGCGCATCAGACTAACATCAATTGGCCTCTAGTATATATATCAAATCCTGTTGAACGGCTGCCGTTTAGGCTTCTACGAGCCCATCCGCTCCAACCTCACATCCACCATTTACAACGATCCCAAGGTCCAGTCCCTCGGCGCCAACATCGTCGCTGGTGCTGCGTCTGGTGTTATCGGTGCCGCTGCTGGATCGCCCTTTTTCCTTGTGAAGACTCGTCTTCAGTCATACTCACCCTTCCTCCCGGTCGGCACGCAACATAACTACAAGAACTCGTACGATGGATTGAGCAAGATCTACAAAAGTGAGGGTATCAAGGGTATCTACCGTGGTGTTGGAGCTGCCATGATCCGTACTAGTTTCGGCAGTGCCGTCCAGCTCCCCACATACTTCTTCGCCAAGCGCCGTTTGACCCGCCACTTGGGTATGGAGGAGGGTCCTGCTCTGCATCTGACTAGTAGTGCGGCGTCTGGCTTCGTCGTGTGCTGCTTCATGCATCCCCCTGGTAAGTGGATCTACTTGACAGCACTGGTGCTTGGCTGACCTCGTTTCTAGACACTATCATGGCCCGTATGTACAATCAGACCGGCAACTTGTACGGAGGTGTCTTCGACTGTCTCCTCAAGACCATTCGTACCGAGGGCCTCTTTGCCATTTACAAGGGCTTCTTCGCCCACCTGGCCCGCATTCTACCCCACACTGTATGTACAACCCGGACCCTTTTCACGCTAAGATCTAACCCCGCATTTAGATTTTGACACTCAGTCTGGCTGAGCAAACCAACAAGTTGATGCGTCGCGTCGAAAATCGGGTCTTGCCTGACTCTTTCCGCGAGGGAATCTAATCAACCCAGATGATTGTTACAGAGATCCTAAGTTGTCGAGGTCGACTATCGCCATCTGCACAGTGTTTTGCATGGGATGTTCTGGGCATGCTACTTTTGATTTGGGCATAGAGTCGGCGTTCCTAGATTTCTAGAAGGGAGTTGGTTGTATATACTCGTATCTGTTACATATAAAAGATATCTTGGCACACTTCTACGATCACAAAACACGAAAACGCGCTAGCACGTGGTGATGCAAGGAACGCCTTGTACTCCGTACAGATTCCCCGGTTGCCTGTGCAGAAGCGCGAACTTGTGGAGATTTCAGACCTGCAAGGGATTTGCCACATTACATGGGGTACTTTGAGGGTACGAGTACTCAATTCCTCTCGGAATATCGTACAACGTAGTACTCCGTAGAGCTAAATAGAATGGATTACCCTTGCCTCATCTCCTATGAGGCGTACAAATTTTGGCTCACGCCATCGAACTTCAGCAAGCCACAGACTTGGCATTGAAAATCCAACGGAGTATTCCGTCCTGCTGCCTACGAGTACGGAGTACTTACTCATAGTTATGGAGTATTGACACGCGAACGAATGATCGGCGTTATTTCACACCGTCCAGTCACAGCCTCTATGCACAGGGTGCATCCTTCATTCTTTGACAGGATCTACTACATGTCAGAGCGTATACATACTCTGTACTGTTCTAGAATATTTTCCTAAGTAAATACAAGTAGGCTTCTGCACGGGGTAGGATCGGTGATAGGTTAGTGTTGTGTATGTACTCGGTAACCAGGTGCAAGGTAGGAAATGTAGGGAGACCCCATAGTTAACGCGAACGCGTGTGGGGAGCTGAGCTCAACGACTCCGCAGCGCGGCCGAAATCCGAACATCCTTGGAAGCAAACCCAATTCACAAATGAGATGCCAACGGCTGGATCCAGGCCTCAACTAGCGAGGCCAATGACATCCGTAAATTCGGCTTGTTGTGCTAGTCGCGTCGCGCGTTTTAGCCTCTCTGGCTTATCAGATCTTGATGTGGAGACTCATTACGTCTAGGACCGGAGACGCGTTTCGTGCTGTTTTGTGACGCTTACATTGTATGGAGTACAGAGTACCGTGGCACATGTCTTGAATTCTGTATCTTTTATAGACTTGTTGATATGAATAAACAGAATTCCTACACAGTGAGTACGGGGATAAAGTATAAAGCTGTCAAAGCGAGTGCAGATTGAGATAAGATCGGAATGCCCAGAGTACTCGTACATTAGAGCAGCTGCACAAGAATGGGTCTTGAGGGGCTGGTATGGAGCACGGCCATATCCTTTCGGATGTTGCTGGGAATCAAGTGGCATGAGACACCAAATCCACCGAAAAAAAACGCGTTCTCGCGGTGTTACCTAAGCTGCGCGTGGTCACGTGTGACGTGACTTTGCAAGTCGCGCTAGAGAAATCGCCAACCCGCCCAACACTACTTAATCAACTTTCTTTTCCCTCATCTGTCTCCAAATCTCCCATCCCATCCACAAGCTTCTGTCTATTTTTGTCTTGAAGCATTGTCTCCGTCACATAATACTCTTCACATACTTGTCCCAATGGCCGCTCAAGTTACCCCCTCGAAGCAGGTACGTGATGTCACGGTTTTTGCCTCTCGCGTCAGACGCGTCTTGCACATTCGTGGAGCTAACAATTATCCTCAATTAGGCTGCTTCCTCTCTCGAGAACCTCAAGATGACCGACTCACCCGCCAAACAGCTTGACTTCGGATCCGTCGGCAAGGAGAACGTGCCCACTACTGTCAAGGTCGACACCGTCGAGAAGCCCACCGAGAAGGCTCTTGCCCCCAAGGCTGCTCCCACTATCAAAGAGCTGGAAGCAACCGAGCCCCTCCTCCAAGAGAACCCCCACCGTTTCGTCATGTTCCCTATTAAGTACCACGAGGTAAGTCACGTCGCTAACGCGTCTTTACGCGTAAAGTGGTTATAGTGGAGATTTTCGCTCGCGAAATTTTGGGCTAATTTATTTGTGAACAGATCTGGCAGATGTACAAGAAGGCCGAGGCCTCCTTCTGGACCGCTGAGGAGATTGATCTCTCCAAGGATCTCCACGACTGGCACAACCGCCTGAACGACGATGAGCGTTACTTCATCTCCCACGTTCTTGCCTTCTTTGCCGCCTCTGACGGCATTGTCAACGAGAACCTCGTCGAGCGTTTCAGTGGAGAGGTTCAGATTCCCGAGGCTCGTTGCTTCTATGGTTTCCAGATCATGATGGAGAACATCCATTCCGAGACCTACTCTCTGCTCATCGATACCTACATCAAGGAGCCCAAGCAGCGCACATACCTCTTCGATGCTATTGACACTAGTAAGAATCCCGCATCGCCCACAAATTGATCACTTAGCTAACGTGATATCTAGTTCCCTGCATTGCCAAGAAGGCCGAATGGGCCATTCGCTGGATCAACGACCAGGAATCTACCTTCGCTCAGCGTCTTGTTGCCTTCGCCGCCGTCGAGGGTATCTTCTTCTCCGGCTCCTTTGCTTCCATCTTCTGGTTGAAGAAGCGTGGTCTGATGCCCGGTCTCACCTTCTCCAACGAGCTTATCTCTCGTGACGAGGGTCTCCACACTGACTTCGCTTGTCTGCTGTTCTCTCACTTGAACCACCGTCCCGACCCCAAGGTTGTTGAGGACATCATTGTCGAGGCCGTCGGCATTGAGCAGGAGTTCCTCACTGACGCTCTGCCCTGCGGTCTGCTCGGCATGAACTCCAAGCTCATGTGCCAGTACATTGAGTTTGTTGCCGACCGCTTGCTTGTGGCTCTCGGTAACAAGAAGTACTACAACTCCACCAACCCCTTCGACTTCATGGAGTCTATCTCCCTGGCCGGAAAGACCAACTTCTTCGAGAAGCGTGTCGGTGACTACCAGAAGGCCGGTGTGATGGCCTCCACCAAGAAGGAGACTAACGAGCAGGGCGAGGTTGTTGCCAACGATGGTCTCAACTTCGATGAGGACTTCTAAACGAATGTCCCACTCGTTTCCTCTCATCCCTCTTGTTTTATACCCTCTCCCCTTTCACATGATATCACGCTGTTTTCTTTCCTCTTTTATTGATTGACGCTATTTTCGCATGGGGTTGGCGTTCAAACTGTTTTCTTTTCTTGATCTTCCCTGGTTCCTTTTGGTGTCCTGTGGATGGGTGGAGGATTCTGTGTATGTAGATTTCTGAATCACTTCGATCTAATGTCCCGTCGAGCTTGTATCTATCCATAACAAAATGTTTATTAATTGTCTACTATTCTGTCAATATGTTCAGTATCTCAATTTCCAACTACCAAGAAATCTCCAAGCGATAGAGAGTACCACCGCCAGCGGCAATTGCAACCATCTGTTCTCATCCTATGCGAGCGAGATTCCCAAGATAACAGACCATGTCTACGTAAAAGCGCACCAGAAGAATGATGAACCCATGCAATTCAGGCCTTTAATTCGGACTGCTTAATTTATCGCTTTCCCTTCCCACCCTTCTTCTTCCCTTTCCCACCCTGAGCCTGCTGCGGTTGCTGCTGCTTCGGCTCCTCCACAGCCGGAGCATCCACCATCTCAACGTCAACTGGAGCGGGCGCGGACAACCCCAAACCTGCCACATCAGCTCCGGCAGCCAATTTCCCAAGGCTGGTAATCAACCGAGAAACCTCCTGTGCCTTGTTTGTGCGGTATTGCAAACAAATTCCTGTGGCGGGGTTGAAAGTCTTCAGCGTGAGAGTTGCGATTGGCGCACTTGGCGTGGTGTCGGTCTTTTTGGCTTGCGATTTTTGAATCCGCTTGGCGTTGCCGGGCCTCGTTGTTGGGAAGTTGTATTTTGTTACTATCCGAGTCTGCGCCTGTTAGCTCGTGCCCCGTTTGTGGTGGTCGTTAAGCTTACGGCTGGGTACGCTTGTAATAATTCGGCGGATTGTTCCAGGAAGGCCTGGGAGGTTGGTAGGTAAGGCATTTCGAGGGCGTGGCAAGCTTGAGTGTAGGAGTCTTATCGGTGGCGTTATGTGCCCTGGGTGTCAAGCTTTGAAAGGTGGTGAGGGGTTGTGTCGTCGGGCTTATTGGCGTGTGGGTTGATATGGTTGAAGAGAAGGGACTCGTGGTGTTATCAATGTGCTGGCGGCTGTTTCTATGTCTTGGCATCTCTCCCCGCAAGACCGGACTTCAATTTTATGTCTACTTACTGTTGTACTGGATTCTTTTGATGTGGTCATTACTATGTTTATAGGTATGTTAAGTGATTGCTGTCACGCTGTTACCCGTGGACTGTCCATTCGTCTAGAAAGGATAGAATTGGTTGTCATATTCGACTTCATATTATTTTAAAGACAATATATATATGTAAAATAAGTGCATCTGAGCGCTAAGCCATGATGCAAGCCCTCTAATGGGCTTGGAGACACCATAACAATACTTGAAACGCATGTATATATATGATAATGGTGTATGTTCCAGTCTTCTATGGATGCCCATCCACGAGAATCAAAGAATCTGTCATGAGCCCCTCAAACTTGCTGGTATATTGTCTTGCAATGTAATAGCAAAGCTATTCCAATCAGCTGTCTGCTATGATAGAATTGTAGCATCCGCTGGGTGAACTTGCGTAAATGATAAAGAAGAAGAAGAAAAGGAAGAAAAAGAAAAAGAAAAGTAGCTGAAGCCGAGGCTCTCACCGCCTTAATTTGCCGGACTGATATGTTTTTCTCCCTTGAGCTGGCCATTGCTTGACAGTCTGCGATTCAATTATTCTGTGTATATCTATTACTTTTAATCCTAATTCCTCTCTTCCTTCGTTTCGTCTCTCGTTCTCTCCCCGCGTTCGGGTTTAGTGCCGATGCGCCGTTTCTCTTCGCGCGTGCTGCTGCAACAAGCAAAGCCACCGCTTCTTTCCGCCAGAGCGCCCCTCCCCCTCTTTGTTTCCCGCTCTCCTCAAGCTCCAGTCCCTAGATCAATCTCTCGCCGCAACCCTTCTCCGTTATCACACACATCCAAAAGATATTGTTCCTACCGCAGAATGTGCAGCTCACGCCGCGGCGAGGCCTCCGGCTCGACAAATGTCCAGGGCCGCGAGGTTCTACCTACAAATGTCAAGCCGCAGCATTATGACCTGACACTCGAACCCAACTTTGAAAAGTTCACATATGAGGGAACTGTCAACATTGAGTATGCTCCACCCCTACCCGAGATGCTCATACGCATGGTGACTGATCTGGATAATATAGTCTTGATGTGGCCGAAGACACCGACTTCGTTTCCCTCAACTCCAACGAGATCGACATCCACAGCGCAGTGGTGTCAGCCAATGGATCGGTGGTAGACTCGAAGCCCGAAATCTCCTTCAACAAGGATGCCCAGACTGCTACAATCAAGTTTGGACAGGCCATCTCGGCGGGTTCCAAGGCCCAGCTGAAGCTCACCTTCACCGGTATCTTGAACGATAACATGGCCGGATTTTACCGATCGTCATACAAGAAGGACGGGGAGACCAAGTACATTGCTTCCTCCCAGATGGAACCGACGGATGCCCGCCGGGCCTTCCCTTGTTTCGATGAGCCCGCCCTGAAGGCCAAGTTTACTGTGACTTTGGTCGCAGACAAGAGCATGACCTGTCTGAGCAACATGGATGTCGATACCGAGACCGAGGTTCAGGGTGGAGCTAAGAAGGCTGTTAAGTTCACCACTTCGCCCCTCATGTCCACTTATCTTGTTGCTTTCATCGTCGGTCACCTTAACTACATTGAGACTAAGAACTTCCGGGTTCCTATCCGTGTTTATGCCACTCCCGACCAGGATATTGAGCATGGCCGATTCTCTTTGGAACTCGCCGCTAAGACTCTGGCTTTCTACGAGAAGGCCTTTGACAGCGACTTCCCTCTGCCCAAGATGGACATGGTTGCCGTGCCTGATTTCAGTGCCGGAGCCATGGAGAACTGGGGTCTGATCACATACCGTATCGTTGATGTGCTCCTGGACGAGAAGAACAGCGGTGCCTCCCGAAAGGAGCGCATTGCCGAGACCGTTCAGCACGAGCTGGCTCACCAGTGGTTCGGAAACCTCGTCACCATGGACTTCTGGGATGGTCTTTGGCTCAACGAGGGCTTCGCCACCTGGATGTCGTGGTATTCGTGCAACGTGTTCTACCCGGAGTGGAAGGTCTGGCAAACTTACGTTATTGACAACCTGCAGAGTGCTCTCTCGCTTGACTCTCTGCGTAGCAGCCACCCTATCGAGGTGCCTGTTAAGCGTGCTGATGAGATCAACCAAATCTTCGATGCGATCTCTTACTCCAAGGGCTCTTCCGTTCTGCGCATGATTTCTAAGTACCTCGGCGAGGATGTATTCCTCCAGGGTGTTCGCAACTACATCAAGAAACACGCCTATGGAAACACCGAGACCGGTGACCTGTGGGCTGCGTTGGGCGATGCCAGTGGCAAGCCGGTGAAGTCGGTCATGGACATCTGGACCAAGAACGTGGGCTTCCCCGTTCTGAGTGTCACCGAAAACAAGGATAACTCCTCTATTCACGTGAAGCAGAACCGTTTCCTGCGCACTGGTGATGTCCGCCCCGAGGAAGACCAGACCCTCTTCCCTGTGATGCTCGGTCTGCGCACTCAGAAGGGTGTGGATGAAAATACCATGCTCACTGAGCGCGAGCGTGACTTCCCCGTTCCTGATTTGGACTTTTACAAGCTCAACGCAGACCACTCTGCCATTTTCCGTACCTCATACAGCCCTGAGCGCCTCAAGAAGCTTGGCCAGGCTGCCCGTGACGGCCGCCTGAGTGTTGAAGACCGTGCTGGAATGATCGCGGACTCCGGTGCCCTGGCGGCATCTGGTTTCCAGAGCACTTCTGGCATGTTGTCCTTGCTTCAGGGCCTTGATACCGAGTCTGAGTTTGTGGTTTGGAACGAGATCCTCACCCGTATTGGTACCCTCCGTGCTGCCTGGCTCTTCGAGAGCCAGGAGACCAAGGATGCTCTCAAGGCCTTCCAGCGCTCGCTGGTTGCCACCAAGGCCCACGAGATTGGCTGGGAATTCCCCGAGAATGACGATCACATTCTGCAGCAATTCAAGGCACTCATGTTCGGCGCCGCCGGTATGGCCGATGACCCGGTCGTTGTGAAGGCTGCTCAGGACATGTTCGCCCGCTTTGCTGCAGGTGACAATTCTGCTATCCATCCCAATATCCGTGGTAGTGTTTTCACCATTGTCCTGAAGCATGGAGGCTTGAAGGAGTACGAGGTTGTTCTGAACCAGTTCCGCAATGCCCCCACTTCCGACGAGAAGACAACTGCCCTGCGCTGCCTCGGTGCCTCCCAGGATCCGACGCTGATCCAGCGCACCCTTGGCCTTGCGCTCAACGACGAGGTTAAGAGCCAGGATATCTACATGCCTCTTGGCGGTCTCCGCAGTTCCCCTGCTGGTATTGAGGGCCGTTGGAACTGGCTCAAGTCTAACTGGGATGAGATTTACAAGCGTCTGCCTCCTGGTCTCGGCATGCTGGGCACCGTTGTTCAGCTCACCACTGCCAGCTTCTGCACCGAGGCACAATTGAAGGAGGTTGAGCAATTCTTCGCTTCCAAGGACACCAAGGTTCGTCATCTACTCACACTCTCGAATCGTTTACCGTTGTATGTGACCTTATTAACTTATTCTCGTTTAGGGCTTCGATCGTGCCGTTGAGCAGAGTCTGGATGCCATCCGCGCCAAGGTCAACTGGCTCAAGCGTGACCGCCAGGACGTTGAGGACTGGCTGAGCAGCAACCGCTACCTTCAGAGCAAGCTATAAGTCCGAAAGGGCATCATCATCGATACCTACTTGAGCAAATGTTCAATTATATATGAGCTATGCTATGAAGGACATTTTAGTACAACTGAAGCACACAGGATGTGTCTTTTGTCTAAATAGGAAAGAATCAAAAATCTACTCTTCCATCCTTCTACTTAATGCTGTCTCCAGTCATCATCAGTGTCAACCATGTAGCACATCCATGGATATACGTTTCAGGACATTACTTAAGTAGGGACTCGCTGACTGGTCCGGCGGTATACATTGGCTTGGGCACTTCTAAAGTTCTAAGTTGCAGGGCGCATGTCTCCTATGCGTTACCTGAAGTTTCTATTGAGAAATAGTCATACAAAGCTTCGTAACAGCGTGAGGGTTGGATTATCACGAACATCGTACACGCCGGCTACTATCCAGCATATGTCGAGACACCGGAGAGAAAATAGCTATGATATTAATGGAAGAAAACATGAAACTCTAATGGCGAAGAGTATCATGCCCATCCTCCCTTACCTCCAAATCCAGAACTGTCCTCGATCTTCTTCCCTCCCGCACCACGATTGGGCTTCGACTGCGCCGCTTCGTGCTTTCGCAGCTCCTCAGGAACCCTCGAGATGGGCGACTTGATAAGCATTTGCTTGAGATCATACATCACATCGCTGTCCTCGCTACCAAGGAAGGTAATGGCAACACCACTCTTGCCGGCACGACCAGTACGACCAATACGGTGGGTGTAACTCTCAATCGAAGTAGCCATGTTGAAGTTAACAACCAGCGAAACGTCCGGAACATCAATACCTCTTCCAGCGAGATCAGTTGCCACGAGAACGTTTGTTGCGCCGCTGCGCACGGAGGCCAAGGCAGCTTCACGTTGGTCTTGTGTTTTAGAACCGTGAAGAGTAACAGAAGAGTAGCCCATCTGCTTGATCTCGCGGGCGATGGCATCACAGTTTCGCTTGATGTTGACGAAAACAATAATTGGAGGCCCGAAGTCGCCCGACGATAAGATCTCGCCAAGGCGCTTCTTGCGCTTGTCTTCGCCACCGATCATCTCGACGCGTTGTTCGACTGTGTCGACGGCTTCACCGACACCACCGATTGTGATGATAGCTGGTCGGCGGAGGTATTTGCGAGCAATGCGCTCGACCGCCGCAGGCATAGTGGCTGTGTACATCATAGTTTGACGGTAGCGGTGTTGGCTCATGGCGCGCGAGTCTTCCGCTGCTTCTGAGTCGGGCTTCTCGTTCGTGACTGGAAGGGCGTCGAGGATTTTATTGACGGGCTCCTCGAAACCAAGATCGATCATGCGATCGGCTTCATCCATGATCACATAGCAGCACTGACTGAGTACCAGCATGCGACGTTCGATACAGTCAACTAGACGACCGGGGGTAGCAATGATGATTTCCGCACCATCGCGCAAGCTGTAGGCTTGCTCTTCAAGCGAGTGTCCACCGACAATACTGACGACATTGAAACCAAGGGGCTGTGTGAATTTCTTAGCTTCAATCTCGATTTGCTGCGCCAATTCACGAGTGGGTGCTAGAACAATTGCGTAAGGTCCATCGTTTTTGCGCCACTCGTTCTCATCAAGCCGTGGTAGCTCAGAGATATAGCATAAAAGTGGCAGGAGGAATGCTGCCGTTTTACCGGAACCTGTAACAGCAACACCAATGAGATCTCGGGCCTGCATTGCAATCGGAATAGCCGCCCGCTGAATAGCCGTGGGATCTTTATAGCCAACGCGATCAACAAGCTCCAATAAACGCTTTGGTAGTAGACTTTCTTCCCATGAACGCATAGGGTTTGGCACACTACCACCCTTAGTAGCAATGTTGAAGTCTTCCTTGAAGATACGCCAGTCACGCTCGCGCATTAGATCCAAACGTTTTTCGCTCCAGTGCTTATCCAGCTGGTTGCGCGTGCTGTCCTCTCGTCGCCGGCGTTCCATTTCCATGATCTCCTTCGCACGTATGCTGCCAGCTTCCTGGTCGCGAGTGACCAAGGCCGCCGCATACTTGCGCGCCACATCATCAGCGACGTCGTCGCCAAACCCTGCTAAACGTCCTCTGCCGAAGAAGTTGGCTTCATGTCGGTCTTGATATAATGGGTTGTAGTCGCCACTCGTGTCCTCCTCGGTATTCCATTCAAAGTTGAACTTGCGATCTGTCGTGCGCTTGCGCTTCTTTTTGGCAGAGAAATTTGACGTCACGTCTGCTCCCATGTATCGTGTTTTTGTCAAAGCAGCTTGTGCAGCCATCCCCTCTTCCTCAGTTAAGCGTTTTTCGCCCTTTTTGGGTGGTGGTGGCATGTCTTGATTCCGATTGGATTGTCTATCGCCCTTGCGCATGGAAGAAGGTCCCGTTGGCGGTTCGTCGCGCATCGCTCGCGGCCCAGTGGGAACATTGCGATTCGAGTCACCTCGAGGGTTCGCTGTAGATGGAGTTGTTGTGAAATCGTCGCGGCCGGCGCCATTAGCGCGTGCTTTGGCTTGTCGCTCTGCCTCAACCTCTTGGGCTCGCTTCTCCAGAGCTAATTTTTCCCGTTGGGCTCTGGATAGGAATTTGGGCTGAGAATAGATACAATTAGTCAGATGTCCGCACGCTTTCGAATGTGATATCAATGCCCTTTCAGACGAATGCAAGCCTACCTTGGCTGTTGCCGCATCTGCTTCCTTCTTCTTGCGAATCAGCTCTTCTACACTCAACGGTGTAATAGCAGCCTTCTTTGCACCCCATCCCTGCTTCTTTTTTGTGTTCTCGATGGGAGGCGGCGGAGGGATATCTTCTGGAGGAGGCGGGGGAGCTGTGGTGTCTGGCGGCGGCGGCGGAGCGGCCGAGTCCTCAGGAGGAGGTGGAGGTGGGCTTGGAGGGCGCTCCGTTGGTTGAGGTGGGGGCGAGGGGGGAGACATATTAGAGTCGTTGGCAATCACCCCGTCCATCGTCATAGCGAAGCAGGAAGAACTGGAGCCCGGTGATAATTGCGCAGTTTGATGATATCGAATTTCTACGGAAGACTGTATAGCCCAGTCGCGCGGTCACGTGTATATCCTTATCTCTTATCGGCATTATCTACTCGGTACTTGCATACGACATATTTTTACATCGTTAGCTACAAATGTTGACGATGGCTACTACAATTAATTTTTATTTGAAAGATAGCTGGTTAGAGTACAGCCGGGCGCTCGGGATTCGACCTCGACATAAAGAAAAACAAGCTATCAAGCATCAATCAGATGCTAGATTCTAGCCCGTTGATGGCCAAGAGGAAATCTTCCCTGCGAAGGTGGAGGAGGGTCATCATAATCGCTAGACAAGTTGAAAAAAAAGTGTGTCTGACAGGGGGAAACAGGGTAATACTACAAAGAGGGGGGAGGGAACCGACCTACCCCGGTGAATCGCAACAGTAGAGCAAAAGAAGCATCAGAATCAAAGTCATAAGACTCAAACAGATAATCAAGGCAAAGGGGAATGTAGAAGTTTGAAGTCAACAGCTGCCGAAAGGAGCTGAGCCCAGATCCTGGTTCAAGCGGATTCGCCATTTACAGGAACCTGCTGGTAGTACGCATGAGCTTGTGTGGCAGCATCTTCTTGGCTGGGTTGCGCAATGGGAACAAGGGCGGGTTGAATGTTTGCAGAGCTTGGGACTGCCCCCACAGAGCCGCCGGTGCGGGCAAAAGCGACAGATGCAGGGCCGTGGACTTCCCGATCAAGGGTCATGTACTCCTTTGCTGTGTCGGTGGTGCCTCGCTCAAGGAGGTAAACCATGTAGATTTGGACAAGCTCCTTGACAGCGTCAACTTGAAGAGCACTCTTGGACCGAATATCCGAAATGACTTGCTTGATTCGATCATACTGGACCGACTCGGTAGCTGCGCTGGTTGGCTGTTCAATCTCGAACACGAGGTAGCTCCGCCAGAATGGCAGACTATCAATGTAATATTGCTGGTTGTTGTCGAACACCGTTCGAGCCTCGTCGGGGTTGCCCTTGATTTTCCACAAAAGGCGAGCCCATTCTGCAACGAGAGCAGCCTTAGTGGACATCTCGCATTCTGGGGAATTCAACTGAGTCTTGTAAACCTCAATGGCCGCCTCGAGACCTCCGTGGCGACGGCAAAGATTAGCAAGAGAAACGATAGTTTCAACATGGCTGGGCAGGTTGACAAGAATAGCACCATGTATATCCTTTGCCACATCGATACGTCCAGATGTTTCTTCAAAGTAGGCATAGTGGAGTCGAATGGTGGGGTTGGCGATTGGCACATAAAGATAAGCCGCACGTTGGTAGAGAATTCGCAAATCCTCTTCCTTGTCCTGCTGAGACGCCATCCAACGGGCGTAGCGGAGCCAGAAGTCATCGTAATGAGCACAGGTCACCAAAGCCCGTTCATACAGGAACTGAATGCGGGCAAAGGAGCCTTCGGCCTCCTCAAAGTCAAGGTAGTTTTTCCAGTTGGTCAGCTGACCTTCGTCAAGCTCCGTCACATGGAAATAGGGTCGCTTGATCTCCGACTCGAAAGTCCAGCGCTTAGTGGTTTCCGTTTGGGTGTTTGTGAACACCTCAAGGTGATAACCATCCAATCGCAGCCGCATATCTCGCTCAATTTCAGCCTCGGCCTTAACACCGGCAGTTTGTTGAGATACGATGGCCTCGATCTCAGCGTGGATTGTAGCTAGAGTATCTGCAGGTGCGAGTTCAGCCAGAGGCCGGGACTGTGCGAGTTGGCGATAACGCTCGAAGTAGCGAGCGTACTGGTGCATAGGAATATGGATAACCCGGGAAAGAATGGCGAAGATCTTATCATGAGCTTCAGTCCGTTCCTCGAACTCAATGTACTTGTCCCAGAATGGGTGTGCGAGGAAATCAAGACCAACACAATCAGCTCCCCGCTCAAATAGCCTGATCAAGAAATATGTTAGCACGATGGGCAGGCAATGGGGGTTTGAGTGGGAGAGGAATGAGAGAGGGGAAGAAAAAGAGGTAAGCGGTAGACTCCATCCGAGTGTGAAAGCCAAGCTCGATGAGGTAAAGCATTAGGCATCCCGTGTTCCGTAAAAAGGCCATCGAACAAGAGGATTCCTTGGTTGAACGCAATGGAAGCAGTTTTGTCAGGAGAAACAGACGACCCTGGGTAAGTTTGGGTTGAGAAGTAGCATGTATCTCCTTGTATCATTGGGGGGGGGGGGGGGGGGGTATAGCAATGGTCTCTCACTCATCAACAATGCAACTGCTGGATATGGAAGACCCAGAATTCATACATGATCGGCATCACAAGAGCTTCTGCGAGCTGTGTCGATAACGGTTATAGGGCAAGGGAAGAAAGCGGTTTCTGTTGCACTTACTCTCGAATGATGTCGGGGTTGTGTGAAGTCTCCGCTTTGAACGCACAGTAGTTGGCCCAAAGATCAACCGAAGGTGGGATACTGGCAATGCCGCGCTCATAGATCTGATAGTGTCAGATAAGTCAAGTCCAACAAGAGAAGGAGGCTGGGCAATGTGGATGTGCTCATACCATTTCAGCAGCCTCTGTGCCAGTGATCGAAAACTCTAGATCGGCGTACTTCTTCCAATAACCAAAAAGGAGGGGGAACTTGGCCAGGAAGCGGTCATAGTTGGCACGAGCAGTTGTGATGGCCTGGGGATTGGAGTTGCGATTGATTCCACCATCGAGAGCTTCTCCGGCGCGAACCAGTTTCTCCCAGGTTTCGAAATTGTCAGGATCGTCCAACTAGTCAAGGCGTAACATAAATTAGCAAGCGATTCCAACCATAATGTGCGCGCGAGAACATACCAATTCAGTTTCCAGCTTGTGCAGCTCAGCGTTCTCCTCCTCAGAACCTCCATACTGGTATTCGGACATATTCACAGAAGGTGGCTGGTCGCGTGCGGAAACAAAGGGCGGAGAGTACAGCGAATGGGGCTTCAAGTATGTTGAGCACGGAGTGCTGATAAAAATGGAAAAGTTGAAGCACAAACTGAGGGCTGGGATAAGACTGAAAACCAAGCCGAAGATACGCTGGATGCCTCAGGCGAGAGGAGCAAAATGGCGCATTAAGGTAAATCCGTACGTAGCCGGATCAGGCAGTCTCTGCCTGAGGGATCAGGTGTGAGCCCTGCTTGGTGAGCTTCCAAACTTTAGAAGTTCTGGGTGCTGAGGGCGGATATACTAAAATGCGTGCCGAGCTAGAATAGGAAATTTTATCACCTTAGGTGCGAGGCAACAACGTGCCCTAATATGGTTTAGCGTGTACCTGGGCGGTGTCAACTTTTTGACCCGAACACCTGCCTATCAAGCCAGGACATCGAATTCATCCATCAAAGCCACCATGGCGAATCCAGCGCAGGCCCCAGCTCTTCCCCAGCGTCTTGTGAACTTCTTTGCCCGGTATCCCCCCCAATTGCACTCCGCTGCTGTCCGTCGTCCAGCACCTCGCCCAAAGGAAGCGACCGTTCCGCAAACACCACTCCCATCACCATACACCTCTGACCGTGATGCCAAGGGTGCCCAAGCACTGAAGCCAACTGAATGGACCCCTGCAAAGGCACTCCTTGTGACCAGTGACACTGTTCGCAACCCTTTCCTTCCACACAAGCGATTTGGAAAGTGGGAGAGTCCGAGATATGGACTGCGACAACAAGCGGACTTGATGAAGTTGGCCATCAAATATAAGGTGGAAACACTTCTTCCTCCCAGCCGCAAGTCACCCGAGTTCAAGGATAAACGTCGTCAGGAGCGTGGATTGCAAGTCAAGGGAACTGGTATTGGCCAGAAGGTCAAGGGTCACAAATGGGAGCGTACAATGGAGTCGCGTCTCGAGGACCGTCGCAAGGCCATGGAGGGAATGCCGGAAATGGTCCGCATGTGGAAGCAGGTAGGTTTAGATCCAACGTTTTCCCTCACATCGCTGACTCGGGCAAACAGAGAGGTCATGGACGTGGATGGAAGCAATGGCCCAAGCGGTAATGGCAACGCCCCAACAGAACTCGTTGAAGCGTCTTTCTATTCTTTATTCTGGCGGGTTTGTTCGGTTTTGGCTTTCCGACGCCATACCGGCTCCTGTCCGAATTGCATCCCGCATCAACACCGCCACTTGTACGAGCCACATCAGGAGCTTGGGATGGAGTTCTTATTTTTTTCCTTTTTCTTTCGAAGTATACTACCAACACATTATGTACAATACAAACTGCGGTCACATACCCCAATGCTAGCCAATGGACACTCACACATCATATTCAGCCCTTGCTTCTCAGAAGTCCAGTCGAAAAAGGTCCAAGCTTTGGGGTCAGCGATTATTGAGTCACTTGCCATAACACCCGGCGGTGTAGATTCATGAAGCAAACGCCGAGAGTCAGCCCACATTGTGAACCTATCACGGTTCGTATGTATTAGTTCAGATATACCAAACAATTTCGAGTAAGGACGGAAGTTGATCTACGACGCCGAGATCTCCACGGTGTAGAAAGAAGGACCTGGGCAAATATTTGGAATACTACCATCACATCGCTTCTGGCCCCAGCGTGTGATCATGAGGTCGACAATCTGCAGTCTCAAAGTCTGCTCGTCCATTGCTACCTACATAGAACTTGACCCACTTGCCCGGAGTACCGTCCGTGCTGTGCCCATGGCCACATTATGAATGTATTGCATCACTCCAGACATACTCTTTGTCCGATACTCCGTACTATCAATAGATATCAGCGCAAGTGAGTAAGCTGGTGATGTGACGAGATTTGAAGGCCATGATCTAGCCCCAACATAATCCCAGAAGCACATGCAGGTGGCAGTTGCATTGTCTGCCGGGGTGGCTTTCTGCTGGAACGTGTGATAGAGGGTGATGGAAGCTTCGCCCAGCAAATGCTCATGACTGGATGGAAATACGGAGTAGGATGGCCTTTATTGATGTGATATAAGGCAGGGATGCACTAGATATCAATAGTAGATATAGCTCAGTCGGCTGATGTGAAGAGATCTCCCCGATCCAACCTATGGGGAGGTATAAAAGACATTGCTATTATGCATGGACATGCCCTAGTTGGACCCCTCTGTAGATCCCCCATTGGATGTACGAACGTATCCCCACTTCATCAGTAGGTGCGTGGGCGAGCTGAACCCGGTCCTCCACCGTCATTTTATTGTCCGGCGGCTAAGGGCCCGGTACCACCACGGCCATTGGCTCCCATATTGCCACAACCTATCACACGTGCGGGGATCTCCTATGTGGCAAGGAGCCTCGAGATCACAACTTCCTTCGACAATGCACATATACCTATAAAAGCCATGGACCATTCTTTGGGCTGTGTATGCTTTTTTCTCCGCCAACAGCCCATCTTGTCGTTGGTTGGAACTAATTCCCAGGTCGGTTGATTTGTTGCCCATCGGAGCTTACCGACAAGCATATACTCGCCTTATCTGTAAGAGCCTACCCCCAAAACCGTTTTATATGGCGCCGTTGCAAGGATGCAGCCTGCTTTTGGATATTTCCGACCTTCTGGGAAAATACATACCCATATACCGGGCTAATCTTGTCTCCAGACACTACATTTACATACTTGCTCGCGGTCGGGTGGTAACCTTGCTGCATCTTTTCTGGTGTCCTCGCTTTTCCTTTGATCTCTGTTCTATTCGCCCTTTCTCCTGCATCCGCGCTGTCTGTTTTCTCTCTCCTGTATATTCCTGGTCTGTACAAATTGTGAATCGCTTCATCGGACTACCGTCTGACATTAGCGACGGTGAACGCTGCACTGTGTGAGCTTGTTTGTCAAATTCCCTCTGGGCCAAGTTCTCTGAAACTTCACAATCATGGCAATCTTGCCGAATATATCAAGGCCGAACACGTCAAAGCCGGACATTCAGGAAGGTGTTCCTATGGAATACTGTCGAGGATACTCTGCCGATGTGGATGTCATTCGAAGGGAGGAGTATCCTCTGCTCAATGGTATGAATGTCCAAAATTCCATCTAGTACTCCAAAATTCCTTCCAAGCCACACTCTTTAAATCTTTTGGATGGAAACTGATTTCGCTTGTTGCCCTCGACAGGAACTACCTATCTTGATCATGCTGGAACAACACCCTATGCCAAGTCTACCATTGAAGGCTTCTCGCATGATCTAGTGTCTAACTTGTTTGGGAATCCTCATTCGATGTCTCTATCTTCGCAGTTATCTACCCAGCGGACAGATGATGTTCGAGTTCGCATGCTGCGATTCTTCAACGCGGACCCAAATGAGTTTGACCTTGTATTTGTGGCTAATGCAACCGCGGGAATCAAGCTAGTTGCAGAATCAATGCGAGATTCAGATCACCGAGGATTTTGGTATGGTTATCACTCCGATTCCCATACCAGCATTGTCGGTGTGCGAGAGCTGGCTGGAATGGGATACTCATGTTTCCAAGGTGACGAGGAGATGGAACTTGGGATCTCAGAGCTGGCCAACAATCAGTCCAAAGCACCTCGACTGATCGCGTACCCAGCCCAATCAAATATGAATGGCCGCCGCCTACCTAGGCGCTGGTGCGAGCAAGTTCGCGATGTGTCAAACAAAAGCGGTGGAAATGTTTACACTTTGTTGGATGCTGCCTCACTTGTATCAACTGCCCCTCTTGACCTAGGACCATCCTCATCTGCACCAGACTTCACTGTTCTCAGCTTCTACAAAATATTCGGATTTCCCGATCTAGGGGCTTTGATAGTTCGGAAAAGTGCGGCGCGAATTCTTGAAGGACGCAAGTTCTTCGGCGGAGGCACCGTTGACATGGTCGTCGCAGCCGGAGCCCAATGGCATGCGAAGAAAGAGACCTCTATCCATGAACGTTTGGAAGATGGTACCCTGCCATTTCATAGTATCATTGCCCTGGATGCGGCCTTGGACACGCACCAACGATTGTACGGTTCCATGTCAAACATCTCGGCTCATACGGGCTTCCTTACCAAGGAAGTCTACGACAGACTTTCTGCGTTGGCACACTTCAATGAAACAAAAGTCTGTCAAATCTATCAATCAAACTCCTCGTCATATGCAAACTTGCAGACCCAAGGCCCCATAATCGCGTTCAATCTTTGCAACAGTCGTGGTGAATGGATTCCAAAGACAGAGGTCGAGAAGCTGGCTACTGTTCAGAATCTCCAGATCCGTACTGGGTCAGTGTGCAATCCAGGCGGAACTTCTTCCTACCTTGGCTGGACTGGGCCTGAACTTCGAAATCATTATTCGACTGGATTGCGTTGTGGTGACAGCCATGATGTTTTAGGCGGGCGGCCGACTGGCATTTTGCGTGTTAGTTTGGGTGCAATGACCAACATGGGAGATATCGACTCTCTGTTTAGCTTCATTGAGGAGTTTTATGTGGAAAAGATTCCACCCATCGTTTGTTTAGAGCCGATAGCGGCAAACAGTGAGGTTGTTGCACCGCATTTCTATGTTGAAAGCCTAGCAGTCTTCCCAATCAAGAGCTGTGGTGCTTTCAAAATCCCCAAGGGCAAGCGTTGGGAGGTTAAGAGCGAAGGACTGGCCTGGGACCGAGAATGGTGCTTGATACACCAAGGAACAAGCGCAGCACTCAACCAGAAGCGGTTTGTCTTCACAAATATTTCGACCTGGATCCCATACTAACGACAACAGATATCCACGCATGTGCTTGATAAGACCTTCAATAGACATTGACAAAGGCGTTCTCCGAATTACCTGCGGCGCTATAGCAGCGCCAGATCAAGTCAGTCTTGAGATTTCACTCGGTTGGGAGGATACAAGCCTTGTGTCCACTTCATTCTGTCCAAGTTCAACCAAGAAGCCAACGACAGTGTGTGGAGAGCCAGTGTCTCTGCACGCATACACATCACCGGTGGTTTCGGCATTCTTTTCGGATTTCCTGGGTGTCCCCTGTACGCTCGCAAGGTTCCCTACCCAAACCGCAATTCGATACTCCCGCCAACCACGCATGAACAATACATGGAAAAGCAGATTCCGCAATTTCCTCATGCCTGGCTCTTTTCCCTCAGATTTCTCATCTCCAGTGCGCGATCTTGATCAAGTCAAAATCTCTCTTTCCAATGATTCACCTATTCTCGTTGTATCACGGTCATCTGTCAACCGCCTCAACGAGACCATCAAGGCAAATAGTAAGGTTGGGAATAGCAAGACTGTTGCAGCAGATGTCTTTCGCGGGAATATTGTTGTGGCTGAACGGCTTGCGCATCGCGGTGATGTGGAACAGCCCTATGCCGAGGATAATTGGTCATCGCTCCGGATTGGGCCAAGTCAACTACGTTTTGATGCTCTAGATGCATGTCAGAGATGTCAAATGGTCTGCATCGACCAATTCACTGGGGTTCGGCGCGATGAGCCATTCTCAACCCTTGCTAAGACTAGGAACCTTGGTGGGAAGGTCTCCTTTGGCCGATATGCAACTCTTGCATCTGATGAAAGTGATGGATACGATACTGAGAAACCCGGACGCCGAACAGTCATGGTTGGAGACGTGGTTGTACCATTCTCTCCTCAATACTAAATATAGTTATCAGCTCGTTCGACGTTCAGATCCCCAAGATTTAAATGAAGATTTCCAAGGTTCTTGTTACTTTTATGTTGGTTTGCCCTATTTGCCCTCCTCCATAGGGCAATAGCCACGTTGAATGTCTTGGTCCATTCCAAGGTTTTTTTTTTAGTACCGCAAGCTATACGCTTACCAAGTAGATCGCTTAATATCGACCTACTAGGTCCTACTAAAGTAGTATTTATAGACTCCCAAGCTTATGGTGTATCTATAATCATCAACATGGAATGGATCAATCAAGACAACATTGACCGGCCTGGGAGCCCCATCGATGTATTGTAATGAAGCCACCATTCATCGAGATGCGGAGAATGAGTTTGGAAATCAAAGTTTGCCATATTCTCAATCCAACTCACATCAAACGCAGTTGGGTGTTCTTCCAGAGAAGGCTGCAGCATAGTCTCGTGTGAAGCCGGCATGGGCATTTGACATCTTTCCAAAAGGCGCTTTAACCCTCCGCTAATAACAACGAGTAGATGCTCTCCATGCATCTCCTGTGTGATCTCCGAAAGGACAGCCACCGTATCGGTGACCAGGGCAAGGATTTTGGCGGTGTCAATTCTGATCACATTCGCGAATTTTGTCGCAACCTTGAGAAGAAATACAACCGCAAAAGCCAGCATGGTATCAAAGTATAGAGGGAGGCCGTTCAAAAACGATCGGAATTCGTGATCCTCCACAATCACTCGCAAAATAGACATTGCTGATAGCACGCCCGTGTTAGCAATATCTTCCAACTCAGGGGACATCCATCTGGCCATATTTGTGGACGCAGCGATTCCACGAAACGCGTGAGAGCATAGATACAGCTTAGCAAAGTGGAAATGAAACCCAACACCCTTTTGCGGGTAGTTTCCCACATTTTGATTTGCCTTGAACTGCTCGTTCCAATCAGCGAACCAAGTATCCAGATATATTGAATACCGACGTAGCTGAGGTAGTGTTTGCGGTGCAATAGAGGTATCAACATCGACGCCAAATGTATCGAATACACGACCCATAATCGACCATTCTTTAACCTGACTGATCAATCTGGCATCATCCTCGGTTGCATGCTCTGTCTCTAGGAGTTGACTGGCGGACTCGATGATGGACCCTTCCCTGGACATGGGAGGTCTTCCATAGGCAATGGAGAAGTGATGGTCGCATACATAGACAAGATAGTATAACCGGGCTCGGAGGTAGCCGTCGCGGTCTCCTTTCAGCGCCTTGTATATCCCACTGTGAAGATTGATCTCTGATGCGATTCGAACGGCTGATCATGTTAGTATACTCCTCGAAAAAGATCTCTAAACAACGCACCGTTTCCAATGAGTGCCCAAGAAAGCTCGTGGAGCCAAAATGCACCGATACACAGTCCTCTAATATCATCATCACCTACATGTCTTGAAAATGTTTGGGATACCACAAGGCCTTTGTATTCAGAAAAGCATGTGCCAAAGAGATGACCAAGCGATCGGCAATGCAGAGCCCCAACGGTACAGACAGCTGCCGTTAACAAGGGGGAGGCAATCCGGACGAAGTCTAGACTGATATGGTCGCCCAAAATTCGATAGAGGAAATGATCAAGCCAGAGGTGGTATGTCTCAAACAGTGTTAGAGCTTGCCGGAGGGAAATGAGTCCGGTCGAGATCAGGTCTGGACGACGGGAATCTGGTGGGTTGTTCGAGTGACCGGCTCTCCCGTTTTCCGAGACACATGAGGCTGGAATAGAAGCAGGACCTCCCGGTGGATCTTCGATCACCTGCCACGTCTGTGGGAGGTTCCGAGATTCCTTTGAGCCAGAGGTTTGCCCCAAGGAAGGACTCGTCCCAATCCCAGGATTTGCAGTGATAGCCTCCACGGTAGAGCCTATGGAATTTTCTCGAGGCTCGAGATTTGCTTCGTTGGCTTGGAGCTCTGGCAAGTCGATCTTAGCTGCCATAGCCGCTACTGTTTCCTCCAGTCGTCGCATTTTCCGCTGTATTGCCCCTTTCCACCTGGGCTATATGAGTCGCACATCCCAGCAGATCAAGGGCACACCGTTTGCTTACGTGACATCTTCTTCCAGCAGGGTCTGTAGGCTCCGATTCACACTGCAGGGGAGACCTCGCTTTTTGCAGCGAGAGCATGGCACCTGTCCCTCTCGCATATGACATTTGACCTGTCGGTATATTAGCGGGTTTCATTGCCTTCTCCAACGCGGAGACCAACCTTTTGTTTTCGACATGCCACACAAGCGGTGATTTTGCGAGTGATATCAGGTGGTTTGCGATCGCCAAATGATTCCCGTAGGGCACTCACAACTGGCGGGGAAGTAAGTTCAGAATCCATATATGTATAGTGATGCGATAAATTCGAGCATTTTATGAGGATTGTCCAAGACGAGTCAAATAGCCATGAGGTGCAAAACAAAAAGATCAACAGAAGCGAATGATATACTTGCCGCACGTGGGGCCCTGCCAACTGCCGACTGGAGGGCCCATTTTGACTCCGCAATACTCAAAGACATACAGATCTCTGACTTATTGGAATTGATTCTAGAAGTTAAGTATCAAGATCAAACCGGTTGATCAATCCTATACACCACAGATGCCACATTGAAATAAGCCTCATACCCGACCTCATCGTCCCCAGGGACATCATAATGATAGTGCCCACCCTTTCGGTCCCCGGCCTCAAAGCAGTGAGTATGCTCCATCCTCAATCCCAGTCCCTCCGGATCTGCACTATGCATCACAGTCAAGCAAACGACAGGAGCTTCGAATACATGATAAACCAGCCATTCCCTCTCCAGCTGCGTCCGATCTCTAAATGGCAACTGATCTTCAGCAGGAAAATCAGGCATAATATGAAACTTGGCTTTCCCAGACTCAAGGAGAAACACACCACCTAGACTAAGCGGTCTGGAATCACCGTAGACATCTCGTAGACCAGACCGTATACAGTCTGGAAAGTTCATGACACCCGTCCGTGTCTTAGCCTTGATCTTGAGAACCGGGCCGGTCTCTCCATCCGACCCGTACAGATTGACCATTAATGCACAATTCGTGGTTCGGGCTTGCTCGCATACCGATTCGCGAGATTCGTTGACTTTGATCACGCGTGAGCCATTATGTATAGACATTGAGCTGGGATTGTCGAAGCTACCCGTCTGGTCATTAGCCCGCCAGCAGAGATTGGGCGCCAGTTCGGCGTTCAGGCCAATGTCCTGGAATGGAGCGGCTCCTGCTCCGAGCACAAATCCTGCATTGGGAGACATTTCCATATCCCGGGCCAGATGGAGAAGTGAGTACTTTGCCTCGAGGATTGGTCGGGGGAATAGATGTCCTTGTCCGCCTATGTCTGCAATGCGAGGATTTCCAGAAAGCCCAGATGCAGCGAGGTTGAAGGGTGGTTGTGTCAGATCGGGGCATTCGACAACTGCTGCACTTGCGGTCTTGAAGTTGGAGAGTAGTGCTTTCTCAATGACTGCGGCGAGCTCATCCAATGGTGGAGGATCTCGAAGGTGTTTTGTCACAGCCATATTGGTAGAACCTGGGGTTGATTATTGGCCAATGTGGTATCAGATATCCCAATGACTGTCACCTATTGAGCCATCGAGCGAGGAAGAACTGCGGGGAATCTACAACAGCCGAGATCGGCGGTATTCGCAATGGAAACAGCTTGACATCTCCAAGCCCCCATGTTCTCTCACTTCCACCAACGACTTTAAGCCTGACGAGTCCCTGAAGTAATAGTGTGAACAGCAAAGCAGGTCCAAGAAGATAACATATGTGACATTTGGAAGTTAAGTAAAATAAAATCATGTAAGATTCCCGAGAATACAGTGAAAAGTTGTAGAAATGAAATATCTCCAGATGATCATTTTCACATACATAGCAATCGCAAGATCACACCTCCCTGGCAAGGCATGATATCCATAACTGCATTGAACATTCAACATCATATCGTTATCCAAGGAATCCCAATCCATATCTCATTATAGCATCCATCGTAGAGTCATGGGATGCGAAAGCCGTAAAAACAAATTAAGAAAAAAAAATCGTAAATCAAAAGATGAAACTCCCCCTCAAACAACATAGTGTGCAGGTCTGCTGCGACTAGAGCTGCGATGACGGGAGTGATGGTGCGAACCGGAGCCGTGGCGACGACTGGAGTGGCTGCGTCTGCGGACCGTCGTCTCCTTAACAACGACCTCGCGATGAGTGCGGTGCAACCACATCGCAATAAACGCAGTCCAGAAGAAGAACACCGCCTCCATAATGCCGATCGCGAAGGAAGCCTTGAGCATCGCGCAGGTCTTGTTGACATTCAGCGAAAGCGGGTTATTTGTGCGCTGGCCGTATGAGCCGAATGGGCCCAGGGAGATCCAGACGGAGCCGCCATTCCAGCTTGCGCAGTCGGCGTTTGCGATGAAGCGCAGTTGGTAGACGGCTGCCACGAAGGCGCCGAAGAAGCAGAGATCGATGCAGGCGACGAAGATCGCGGAGCGTTTGGTGGTTGAGAGGCGGATTAGAGTGTCGGCGGCCCAAAAGATGGCGATCGTGCTGACAATGAAGAGGACGAGGATGTAGGATGGGGTCAACATGTTTGCTTTGATGTAGCCATCGACGAAATAGGCCTATGTTTTGGTTAGGGACTTCGAAGTAGAGATGATTGGAGATCGTACTAGCATGCCAATGATCGGGATCAAAAAGACGATCTCGACCAGGCGATTGAAAATGAAGAACACACTGTCAATCATCTTGAAAAAAGAGTTTCGGATCTGAGATCTGAGGAATGTTGTTTTATTGGCAACTGTCCCGATGTGCGACAAGACCGTGGGGGGGAGCTACCACACGAGGCTCAGTTGCGATCAGAGTGCAGTATGCACGATGTCAGAGATGCAGAGAGACAAAGAAGAAAGTAAAAATAAAAAGAAAAACAACAAATTGGAGGGGAATAAAAATATTAAAAAAAAGAGAGATGCAGCGTCATCTTGGGCTGAGGGAGGCTGGGCGACTCAGCGTGCGGGATGACGGTGGCTGGGGGACAAGGGTCTCAGAGTGGCCCTGGCGGGTTTAGGAAGTTTCTGCTTTAATCTATTTGACTGGGTGTTTGATGTATGTCTTGCATATGTTTGAATTCACTCTATAGCGTAGTGATGCACGAAGTGTTCCATACTCCATACATACTCGTGGGCGTAGTTGTCAAGACAACGGGAGTGGAGACCTTCACTTCGACACAAAATGGACGGAGTATAGGTAGAGTGAAACATCTCCTACCAAGAACTTTGTATGGGCGAAAATTAATCAAATCTTTGAATGTCAATTTTGGCAATTGTCGCTATTCCAATGCCCATACTCATACAGACTCGTCCCAGCCATCGCAATAATGCCCGAATCAAAATCATACCAAGGCAGCCAAGCGAATCCTGTCGGCAAAGACTACTCTCAAGACTAAAATCATAACCAAATGTCATCACATCAATCATCACTAAATAGCTCGACCAGGGACGTCCGTCAACGGCCGTCCCGGGCCCGCCGTCACTTCGGTGGTCAGTGGTTGTGTCTGTGACACATACGCATTACTCGGATCGTACTGCGGCATATGACGACCGGCGGGGTTCTGCGACATTGAATACCCGTGTCGCATCTCATAGCCATTGTTCGTCACGTCATCTTCGCTGGACGACCAAGCACCGCCATCAGGGTCGTGATCATGCGGCCGGCGATTGTACATGTTCGAGGCAAAGGGATTTGAAGAGTTGAGATACGTCGAGTCATCCGGTCTGGGACGTTCCGATCTGGGGATATCCGGATCCATGCGCTCATCCTCTGGGTTACGGAGTGCGGTCATACTGTCTTCCTTGCCAACTAACCGGACAGCATCGGGGCCGGCGGGATCAGTACCCCAGGTGCGGATTGGGTAGGCGCGACCTTTGCGCCAGGCTTCAGTGATCGGTGGGAAGTACTGCCGGTATGAGACATAACCGCAGACGGTGCCCAGCATGGAGCCAGTAATCACATCGAAGGGGTGGTGGCGGGCGTCCATAATTCTCGAGACGGCAACGAGGGTCGCCGCGAGAAGTGGAACCATGACCAGGAGGGGTTTCCAGGCCTCGCCGCGGTTGTCCATGACATGAAGCTTCCCACCGAGCCAGAGGGATGTGTAGACTAGACCGGCGAATGAGGCTGCAATGAGATATGGTCAGTAATGAATCAGTGGGTTGCAAGCCAAGGGGAGCGTGCAAGCCGATGACAAGATAAACATACAGCTGCTGTGGCCTGGGGGAACAAATGTTAGCAACGGACGGGCAAAGTATTATCGCACTTAATCTGCACATACCTGATGGCCATGACCGGAATCCATCCTTCAGGATCGCAGGATCGCCCTGGCAAATTGTAGAATTTGACAGGCCGGGGAAAAGATCCTTGCTGCCTGGCAGTGGCTGACAGCGGTCGATGAGATCAGGCCGGGGCTTGCCACAGGCGGTCTTGAGCGCCTGGGTGATCACAAAATTGATTCCCTGCGCCAACAGCAGACCCAAAATCCCGCAATTCAGTTCCCAAAGTCTATCCTTCCATCGGTGAGGGCCAGTCAGCCTTCGCTTTCCCGAAACCGGATCCTGTGGTTTGTTGTGCGAGAACAAGCCATCGATGAAGAGGGTGTAGATGACGATTAGCGCTACTGGGAAAGCGCCCGAGATGCAGAGGGCATAGGCAATGGGTATGCGCTCGTGCACGGCATAGGGATATTGGATCGAGATGTTCTGGAGGGAGAAGTGTTGATGGTAGGGTTCGACGGAGTCGAGGATCCAGAAGCCGATAACACAGGCGCTACTCAAATGTTAGCTCTCGCGAAATCGCGCTAACACTGGAGGGTTCATACACGAGGATCACGTAGTCGAGGATGTAGCTGTCAAGAGTTCACTGTTAGCTCATTAAAATGCGGGGGAAAACGACGAGACACACGAAATGATCACGCGCGGTCGAAGCCGCCGTTTGGAGAAAGGCAACTTGGTGGGGATCGCCATGTCGAACAATGTTCCCCTTCAAGAGAGAAAGAGAATGATTTAAAGAGACGGGGTTTTCTCATCAAAGGCATTGCTTGGCAGGCCTGGCGTCAATGCTACTTGGCGCCTCCTGAACCCTTTTATAATTTTCTTGGATACATACTCGTCTCAATTGCTATAATTACCCTCTTCTCTGTTTCATTGGCGAAGCTGATATTTTCTAGCCAATGCCAGGTACACATTACTACGCCAACCCGTCCATTTACTCGTAGTTGACAAGTACTCCATACTACCGAATACTCCATTTCGTAGGCCCAGAACCCAGTGTCGATCCACATCTGCTGTCGCGCGACCCTCATGTTTCTGCCTAATGTCCGCTGACGATCATCTCCATTTGGGTCTGGGGTCTGGCCATGCCGCTTTTTGATTGCTGTACACCGTACTCCCAGACTCGCACTGCATCTGGTAAAGTAATCTGGAGCATTGCAGTATTCTTTAGTGATAACAAAAGGACAATTGAATATGATCATGAAAATATTAGACGTTTATCCGTGAAGGGAGGGACAAAGATGAAATAAACAGAACGGAGCAGATGGAGCAAATAGGACAAACACATCAAACACAGCAGACAGAACAAACAGAACAAACACTTACAACATTGCTCGTAGAAGCAGATTAATGGAGGAAATGTAGCATATTACAGGGCAACTCCTTTCTGGTCGTAATATGTGAGCTCAATATGGGATTTGAGTAGGCTGCATTAGCTGGATCATGTATTCGAGGCATCAGGTGGGTGAATGTATATTCATGGATAGTGATCATTTGATATCCGACATTCCAGGAAAAACTTGAGGCAGATATGCAGGGCTAGGTGTACAGAAAAGTAGGAGCCTTGGAAGACTGGCAGGCGATGTAAAGTTCAGATGCAAAGGAACAACTGCTGAAGTCGAAATCATGCTTTTCAAAGAGATCAGCACTCACCTGACTCAACCTAAGAAGAGACACAAGAGAATTCCTGAAGGGGTAGTGTCGTGCGGTAATTGACGACAAAGCCAATGAGGGATGAGCTAACTTGTCTCTCGCCTTGGGCAAGCTGGACTTGCCCCGCAACTACGTGAATAACCTCTGAGCAGTGTGACCCAAGCCAATTGGCACTGTAAGGCCTCCCAAGCTGAACTGGCAATCACTCACGGAGAGGCTCCATACTTTCCTCAATGTAACGGTGTTTCTGTAGATCAATGCTTGGCGCTCTTGAAAATAGATGCGCATTCGTGGATTCAGCTCTACAATGCCATTTCCGTGTCCCATGAATCTGCACAAGAAATGGGGGCGGAAAGCATCTGCAGACTCGATTCGTTCACTGGATGACAGAGAGTCGAGAGATGAAACTGTATACCCAGAGTGAAATAGGTTCAAAAGAATATAAAATGAGGGCCCATCCTTGCGACATTGTACTCCAAGCAACACTTCTTACTTCACAGTCCTTTAAAGTTCATCTATCTATATCAGACTTTCCACCCTATCCTCCTGAAGTCAATCCCGTACAAAATGCGTTTAATTCACATGACTCTGGCTTTTGTTGTTGGCGTGGCCCTTGCATCGCCAGTTGAGGTTGATAAGCGAGTTGTGAGTTGATTCTGTTAGAGCATGAGATGGCAGTGCATTGACAACCTTGGATATTCAGCCTACCAACAACTGCTACACTCTTTGCAAAATTGATGGCGGAGTACGTTTCATTTCACAATTTCCTGAATAGCTCCCTGCATCAGCTAACTCCAGATTGTGTCGCAGAGCAGCCAGGATTGCCTCAAGAAGTGCTCAGGAAACTAGCTGCCCAAGTGGCCCTAGTAGATCAATTGAGAGGACTGGACAACGGTACTTGAAATGGACTCTGTAGTCTACAATCATGCCTCAGCGAAAATGTCTTTTTGGTACTTAGGTAGATCATGCTCAAGTGGTTGCTACACAGCCATTTGCTTTTTGAAGCCCTGGAGGCAGATTTGATCGGTGGATGGGGTTGAGAGACTACATGCTGACAGAAATTTCAATCGCTTTGTCAGTCTGACGATAATTTTGCTGTATGCTTTCTTCTGTTTACTCGATCTACGCAGCCGTTTCGAATCAATGAAGGCTGTGAAAAGATATAGTATTCATCCTGACTACATGGTCACCAACTCCGTCCACGTAAATGACACGGACCCACGAGCGAGGCAACTACACTCATCTAATTAAACCCATGTAAACTGCTACAAGCCATACAGTCGACTGCCAGCCAGTGCCAGGTAAAGCGACGGCGGTTCAATGGCCCTGTCGCGCACCGCATGCTTTGAAGCTTTCTGACAGGGGGTTACACATTATATCTGAAAAGGGAAAAGGACAGAACGAAGCGCTCTAGATGCGTGGGGAAGAAGAGAGGGAGAAAGGCAGAGAACCAAAGATCACCTGACCATATCCCAAACATCATATTTATGTAGTACAGATTACTTCGTACGGAGTGAGTGATTCGAGATGAAGATGAAGCCCTGATCGTGCGTGGAGATAAGGATTGGAGTTTTGGTAATTTAAAACACCTTGATTTCCCGTCTACCCGATCTGGCTTAGCGTCGTATTACCGGATGACTGCGGGTCTACCCGGCAATATTCAGGG
This sequence comes from Penicillium salamii, assembly GCA_911197225.1. Lineage (NCBI taxonomy): Eukaryota > Fungi > Ascomycota > Eurotiomycetes > Eurotiales > Aspergillaceae > Penicillium > Penicillium salamii. The sequence goes on from CAJVOY010000076.1 coordinate 1,859,050, forward strand.
ACTTGCATTGTCCTAAGGTTTTATTGATCACAAAGTTCGTCATTTATGCACAGACGGGAAATCCTTGGAAGCAAGAAAAGCAAACATAAAAGAAAGATCTACTCGTAGTGGACCTAACAAGCGTGCACAAATGTGATATCCTCCATTAATCACAAATAGCGGTGTGTTTAGTGGTTGCAGGTGCATTCCGAAATTGAGATTGACTGCATGGGGTGGATAATGTATGTAATCCGTATAGTTACAGAGTACAGTAGAATGGAGTATTCCGTACTGCGCAAGGGGTCCAATGTCCCAGACATGGCTAAGATTCGTAATGAAAGCCATACTATTTGACCAGGGACTTAGTTCACTCGTCACCCTCATTCCTCCCAGAAACTGTCCTAGCCTCTCAACAACTTTGCCATAATGAGTCCAGCAGCTAGGAGCTTCCCAGATGACTCTGTGGCAGATTATGCTCGAGACGATGAGCCATTGTTGAATCATGGGGAAGGTGCTACACGGAAATCCGACGAGGGCATCTATCGGAATCTTTTCAGTGGTAAGAATGAACCTCTTCTTGATTGAATAGCACGTCTGACTCCAAGCTTAGGAACGGCGTGTATTGCGCAAGCAGGAATTTGGATTGTGAGATCTCTCCGAATCGACAATTTGCCCATGGGAGCGCTGACAGACTTGAACAGCTAGCGGTGTTGGTCTGGAATGGAGTCTTATCCCAACCGCCCTCGTTCTTCACCCCGCATCCTGTAAGAAAAACCGATCAAGAATCTGAGAACTGGATGGTACGATCACTAACACGAATTCTGCGCTTCAGTTGCTCGGTGTCTCCGCCCTCCTTCTCCAGGTCCAGGCAACGCTCATCGTGCAACCAGTGACCACTCCACAACAGAAGCTACAGGGCACCCGCATCCATCACCTTGTGCAATTACTCAGCGTCATCATGTTTTTATCGGCTTTCGTCATCATTGAAATGAACAAGATAGAAGCATCCTATCCGCATTTCACTTCCCTGCACGGCAAGCTCGGCCTGGCAACTTGCATAACTATTGTGCTGCAGGCTATGATGGGTGTTGTCCAATACTTTGTGCCTGTCGCCGTTCTCGGCAGTGTCGACGCTGGAAAGCGAATTTACAAGTATCATCGCTGGAGCGGCCATACCCTGCTACTGCTGGAGATGGCAACTGTTATGGCGGCAATTGAGAACACTTATGCATTCATGGGGATGTATATTCCTCTCTCGGGTGTCCTTGTGGCCATTTTGTTGACTTTACTGGGGGTTGGTTTGAGGATTCAGAAGCAGAAACTGGGGCTGTGAGACAGGAGCAAACGTTGACACAGCCAAAACTGGGGAGCTGAGCATGATGGTGAATTCTTTACCATTGTGTTTGAGCGTAGTGATGTGGATGAAATCTTTGTATCTTCGATTTTTAGGTAGAGTGTGGTCTTTTCTGTTGGATAACTCCTTTTGAGAGTACAGAATGGATAATGCTAGGAAATATATGAACTCTCGGGTACCATCATAGAGCAAAAAACTCCGTATAGAGAGAGACTTTTATCAGATACTGCCTTCGTCAGACTCAGGCCTATCTACTAGGCAAATAAACATTAGAAATACTCCCAACAGATAATTTCTGCATATCACCAAGCCGCGTGGAACTTTAGAAGTAGCCTTGGGTAAAGAAAGCAGAGATCCTACAATGATATGGGATCTGAGCCATACTAAAATTAACTCTAATCCTCACATATTCTAGCTGGCTAAAGGCCGTTTTTGCGATTGCAACTTAGATCATTCATGAATAGCCGTATGGGTTTCCTGTCATCCTATATGTCGATTCACCACTAAAGACCTCTGTCTCTTGGTTTCGCGCGTACCAGAACTTGACTTGTGGGCTCTGCGACAAAATGATCTTTCCAATCCAATGTTACAGGAGCGGGCTCACAAAGCTCCATGTCCAAATGATAGAACAGGATAGCCAAACACAATTGAAGTTCCATCTGAGCCAAACTAGGATGAATAAGATAAGCATTGTGAAAGGGGTTCTTCAAACGTCAGGTACTCACTTAATCCCGATGCAAGCCCGGCTCCCGCGACTATAGGGAGTTAGATACCGATCGAGATCCGTTCTGTTGTCGCGCAGCCAACGCTCGGGCTTGAACTCGCTTGGTTCAGGAAACACGTCTTCATCAAAATGCATGGAATGATGGGTTGCAGATATGATGGTCTCGAGGGAATCAGTATCCTGGCTAGACAGAGTGAGGAGAGATAGATAACATACGCCCTTTGGAATGAAGTATGACCCGACTTGTAGCCCTTCTGGGGGCACAACGCGAGGTAGTGGCCCCGGGAGCGACGGCCATATACGATGCGCCTCTTTGATGACCGCATTCTGAGAGGATTGTTAGCACCAATGACCCACTGCGGATTATATTACGGCAAGAACTTACCAGAAAAGGTAGCTTTCCTACGCTCCGCACGATCTGTTCAGTGTTCCCGGAGTCCCACACTGACAAGCTATCCAACTCTTCTTGAAGCTTCCTCTGCACGGTCTGATCTCGAAGCACAAAGTATACCGCTGCCGCTAGTGTTCGCCCTGCGGTATCGACACCCGCATCGATGAAGGTGAAGGCTTCTGCCGTCAGATAATTCAGATCCGGAAGTTTTCCCGTGTTTTCCAAACTATGGGCCATGAGAATTTCGATGACTGATAAGCGGCTGCTCTCAACATTGCTGCGAATCGGTTTCTCCATCATGGATTTTGAGTAATCTTCACATGCCTAGAGCATTGACCAAGGTCATAGTTAGTCAAAATTGATAGAAACTCGGGCACTTAAGTGGTGCGGGTTGCAGACCTTCTTGAAGTTGAACACACCGACTGGAGTTAATTGATCTGCGAGAAATGATGGCATCATACTGCTTATAGTCCCCATGTAGGGAAAGAATCTCACTTCGCAATTGGGTTAGAGAAGACAATTAGAGAGGATGTATGTCTTTTTGCAAGTACTAACATATCGGAAGCATGACAGAAAGTCCGTCCACTGTTTCAAGTAGCTCAGGCTTGTTCTCTTCATATCGAACCAAGTCGTCACAGTCACCGAGCAGTGTCTTCGCCACTATATTGATCTTCGTTCAATTTAGTCCAGTTTATTTCATCTCAGGCCAAGGTGTAATAACTCACTCCAAAAGCTCGGAATAGATCACTGACATTGCAGCTCTTTCCCAGGCTCGAATGCCGAATCATGAACGCCTCCAACAGCTTGATTTGATTGAGAATCGCGGGGGCGTCGGCCTCGGCTGCCTTTTTCGAGAACCTTGGACTGAGAGCCTTTCTCCGCGCCCTATGTTCATCCCTATTACTGAGAGAGAAAATGGAGCCATCATTATCAGCGCATGTGTAGAACACATGGTCTTTCTCAAAGTTTGTGCCATTGCGAAATATTCTGACGAGGGTTAGAAAAAGAAAGAAACATAGTATAGATGGAAACACACATTTCATATGCATTTATATCTTTGATATGAACATGGTCAGGGCCAACCCGGACGACAGGTGAATCTAAAAAATTAAATACTGAGGTGAGCATTTTTTGAGGCATTTCACTTGCGACATACCGTATCTTTTGTGTAGATCTGGATATGTCTTACACCACTGACCATCCAGCCAGATGTTGGTGTAAAACTCATACCAACCGCAGATTTTTGTGCTCCATGGGCCAGGGATATGACGAAGGGGATGAAACCAAAGACTGTAAGCGATTTTATGCACTATGATTGCCACACCGAGCCAGACAAAAAGCCAAGGCTCAAATAGTTTGGAAGGCTGTTGCGAAAAGTCATTCCAAGATGTGGTGTTTGTCATTTCGTTCGCCTTGGTAGGTTGAAAGTCACTGAACTCAAGTGGGCGATATTCATTCACCCTTCTTCAGTGAGAGCTTGTGATCTTGAAAGGAAAATCGGTGAGGTTGGGAAACACAAAGCTCAGATTCGAAGTCTCACATTCATCGCTTCCAACAGAATAACTAGCTTGTGATTCCAGCCTCCAACGATCCATTAGCTCTGATTACGTGTCATAGATAAATGCTTTACCACAAACTATCTGAAAGTGCATGGGTGGGTACAGTACGGAGTACAGGTCCACCGGGTATGAAATATTTTATTTAATTCGTCTAAATGTACGGATTAGGGAGTAAGTTACTATTTAGGTAAACAGATACACCGAGATGCACCAAAAAGTAGTGGATTTTTCTTTTACAAAAAAAGGTGTATATTGCTTCTTCCTGCTCGGTGCATTTCCGCGAGTGAGAAATGCAGAATCCCAGCTACTTCGTAGATAAGGAGCGAGACCGAGCTCGAGTACGAAGTGAAACTTTAGAACAATGCATGTGCATAATGGAGTAGTTATGCAAGATACCTATCTGACTGAGTGCCCAGGTGGGGAGGCTGGCTAAATGCGAGGGGGTACGGAGTGTTTTTGAAAGATACCGTACAATACTTGAACGCAGTGCATAGATAGATCCGGCAGAAAATACCAGGTATTTTGCAAACACCATAAGTTTTTTGCAAAGGTTCTCAAGCCTGGTAAGAATCGTTAGCATGACCTAACTCAATAAACAAACTATTAACTCATATAACTATCTCACTAACTAGTCTACTTATAGCCCTGGAGTTAAGTACTTAAGTAGTTACTGGAAAACCAGTTATTTTTAACTTTAGTAGCACGATCATCATTGCAGAGGATAGCCTGAAGTCTAGGCGCAGGCAATATATGTCGTCACAAACCACCACAGGAGTACTCGTACTCTGTACCGGCTATTTTTTTAGAAAATGCCGAAGTGCCTAGAGCACTGAAAATGGCCTGGGGTGTCACGGGGTACAGACCTGCATAGTCGCTCTCGGGAGGTACGAGTACAGGATACATTAGTACACGTCCCGTGTGCTTCTAAGTTGTTACGATGGCCATGCATTGCCAAGTGGGTACTATCTGTAAAGTGACAATAGTGGTTCCGCTGACATTCATGATGATCTATCGAAAGACACTGCAGTCCAAATATGCACAAATACGAGATGGATAGTGGGCCCTGGATGCATATAGGTTCCGCTGCATCGAGTAATGACAAACAGGTTGCTGACGATCTGGCTACTTTGGAGCATGGTCGTAGAGTATTAATGAGTCTCGAGAATCTGCGCAAAGTGTGCCAAAATCATTGAGTCTGAATCATTTCCTGAAGTCCCTAACCATTATATCAATTATCAATTATCACCGCTAAGATGAGAGACGCTTGCATGCTACCATTTACCAAGGAGCAGATAGCCACCACTGGTGACTACTGTGAGGTTAACAGCACTGAGTTACCGACTTCAATCTTGGAGCAAATCGACTTCACAGACAAACTCTCTAAAGATGAGGTTGTCATGGCGCCATCCCTATCGCAGTGCTCGTGGCTGATGGGCTTCACCCAATCGCTGGCACCCAATCGAAGTAAGCCATGGTTCATGTATCAATAACGAAAGCAGATTAACAATGCTTCTGTCTAGTCCTCGAATTGGGCACCTTCACCGGAGTCAGCGCGCTCGCTTTCTATGAAGCGACCAAAAAAACCCAGGCGGAGATTGTGAGCATGGATCTGTCAGAGAAATACCTCAATTATGCCAAAGAGGCCTTCTCTCGTCATGGTGCTACTGATCGAATTAGCACCATCCAAGGTCCTTGCCTTGAAATGTGCGTACCTGATCCATGTTGTGTGTCTGGCTTTGAGCATAGCTTATACTGAGGACGAATAACAGGCTTCCAACATTGACCGGTGAATTCGATTTGATATACATCGATGCTGCAGAGGAGGAATATGAGGCCTACACTCGCTACATTCTGGACAACAAGTTGCTGTCTGCCCGAGGCGTTATTCTAGCGGATGATGGTGAGTCCAAAATACCGATTTAGTCTGACGGGAACATTAACATGTGTAATAGTTCTGCTCGAAGGCCTGGTCTTGGATCGATCAATTGCCAAAAACTTCCCCGAGGAGATTCAAGAGCCCTATTTGGCGATTGCGGACAAGATGAACGCATTCAACGCTTACGCGAAATCTGAGCCTCGCGTGACCACAATCATGATCCCAATCTTCAACGGAGTAACTCAGATTATGTGGAAGTGAAGGTCGCACTGAATGGTGTATTGTGAAGTGGGCCGAGCTTGTATGAAACAGGGTCAATAAGAAATGATAAATCTTTAACAACTTGCTTTGTCCGACTGTAATTTTGTTGCCCAAAGACCCGAGCAATTGATAAACATGGATGACAGGGGCTAGGCGCCCCTTGGACACTGAGTCACGTGGTTAGAATAGACTAAGCCCGAACAGGCTAGTGTAATTTGTTTGTTTCCAAAGGAAGTGAGACCACGTGACTCATGATGCAGCCTCCTTTGACCAATCACATTCTGTTATCGCCCGGAAACCTTACGAGTAGTTAACATCTTAGTCCCGCCAACAAGTGCCCGAAAAGATGAAAGCCTAACACCGGGCCATTGCACCAAATTATCCAAGAGACAGGAAGCAATTGCTGAGTGAAGAACCAGAAGAGGTGCCCCTTAAGTAGCAAAGAATGCTTTAGCTAACAACTGCAATGTGGTTCAAAAATTCATTTATTTGATGACATTTGGATGGGACGGAGCAATATGCCTCAAGAATGTGACCCGACAATAAGAACTCTGAGCAGAATCTGTATAATCGTCGCACAAACCTTGCAGACGCCGAAATTGCGGAATATCTCACTAAGGCGCAGGCTCAAAGATACAAGTGGGAGCTTCTTTCTCAACCAACCAACCAAACATTGGATCACTTCTAAGTAAGCTCATTTCCTCTCTCTCCAAAGTCACGAGAACTTCCCAAATATTAGAATCACGACATGGCTTGATCGTACAAACACCCTCAGGGTTCATATACGGAAGGATCTCGAAGTCTGCCACTTGCCCTAACACGTCACCAAAACTCTGCTCGTGGATTGGCAACCGGCGGACACTTGACACCACAACGTCCGCAGTGTGAGCTGATGTACCAGGCCAACCACCCGAAGTCATATATTTTGAGAAGTATTTCCTTGCAAATTGATCGTCGATGGTATTGAGATCCGACCTAAGGAAGCAGGCGATGGAGCCGATTTGCCTGATAAAGCTCTGCTCAGAAAATTCACCTGTTCCCTCAGGATGTCTCAATTCGCTCTTAGGTTTCGGATAATCCAGGAAGATGAAGCAATTTCCGAGATAATTGGTAGACAGCGGCGGCTGGATGCGGCGACGAGCGTTCAGCACCCGTTGTAGAACACATATAGGGCTCCCTTCAAATGTGTGACCGCGGAATTGACCGAGAGACTGCCAGAGTACGGCGGTGACTATATCATCGGCAGAGACATGGGGCACTGGACGTCCGTTTGCCGTCTGGCCTCGAGTCCACTCTAAGATCTGCTCAATCTTTGCCGCCGACAGATGGAAGTCGTAATCAAGCAGAGACATATCATGTGTTGCTTCATTGTTGGTTGTTTTCTCTTCAATCGGCATTGTGGGCTCAGGGTGAGCGCATTTGGGTTTGGTCGCTTGAATATCCTGGCCGATCGTTGCAAGGATTGCCCTTGAAGATTGCTCGTAGCTCGGATCGCTTGGGAGCTGGGTAAAAGCACCAGGCGTGTTGTACTCCCGGCAGCAAATGGCGAGTGATTGAATCAGTACACCGAATCCTGTGCCATCGATCACCGTGTGGTTGAAAAATATACCCAGTATGAGACCATTCCCCAAAATGTTGATCTGGAAGCGTATCACGGGTGGCTCGGCAGAAGACTCAGCGACATGGACCGGTACTACTGTCAAAAGATGATCACGGTCGTAGGCGGCCTCGTCTTTACGGGCCGCGGCGATCTTGGATGAAGGGATTTGCAGGTGTGGGAGCAGCTTCACAGTGCACATGGGGACGACCGGGGGTAAATTTTCACTGGCGCGGGCGACTCGGAAGGTCCCTGGATTTTCCACTGACGGGAGGACAACCCCTGCTAGGAAAGGATGATGCGAAATCAGTCTTTCGATGCCACCCTGTAGAACAGCAACACCTGTCTCGGGGGCTTCAAGCCGTAGAGAAAGCGAGCCTGCAGAATAAAACATCGGGAATGTATAATCGGCCGACGTGAGCTCGAAGCCGTTAAAAGTAGAATCTTTCATCATGGCACCTGGAAGCAATAGTAATCGGATATGGGATGAGGAAGCGTTCAAAGTTGGCGAAAGGGAAGAGGTGTGAAAGACATCTTGAGATCGGCCTCCATTGCTCTTATTTATCATTTGAATCATCCCGAGCTTACGCATCACATGCGACTCAGCCTTTGATGTGGATCAAGTGTAGACCATCTCTAAAGTTCTTTTTGGTGCATGTGTAGCTACTAGCTAGGTACAGATAATGGTCGTAATTACCAATACAATGGCATAACGCGTGATCTCAAGTGTTGAGGCCCCAGATTATGTATTTTCATCTCAACAACACGAATCACAATAGTAATTACCTCAGTTCCCGTATTCGTAGCAGAAATGATTCGCTTTGTTGCTCATGAGGTCCCGCAGCTTTTTTGTCACACTCAAAGGACCCCATGCCAGCTCAGTGTCTAAGTCCACCTCAGGCGTAGTAGGGGCGTTGAGAATGGTACTCGTCCCGTTCAACGCATACTGCCGGTTCTTGAGATCTTTCTCCTGCCACAGAGTCCAAATACGGTCGACCATCGCGTGGTGCAACATGAAAGTTGGTTCCTGTGGCGCTGTCCAGAAATCATCCATCGCTCGACCCAGCTGCATATGTGCTGCTGCATGCGGTCCCATAATCCCCGCCTCATTGAGCGTTGGCCAAACACTCACATCAATGTTGCGTTGTAACGTGGTAATATTTGGAGAGGATAGTAGACGATCAACATCTTTTTGGCTCGTGAAGGACCGCGACATGAAGGAGTTTAGGTTGCGTGTCAGGCAACGTGGAGTGTACGCAAAAGCGTTGTCGGGAAAAACGTCACCTGGTGCGGCATCCAAATCAGGTAGATGGAGGGTTGTGTTCGCAAATGGACCATTGGTTACGCATCCGCCCCCCTTTCCGTTGGGAATTGTTACGTTGGTAGGTAGCAAAGTAATTGTCGATTCGTAGTCATCAGGACGATCGCCATCGCCAGAAAGCGAAGTATCACTCCCATCAAAAAGTGGACTTGCGGATAGATCGTCTGCAGAGAGCGCCCAATTCCAATATCTAAAACTCGTTAACTTCGTCAATCAGAGAAATCTAGAAAGACTCACGGCTGGTATCCATTGTATCCACACTCTTCTCGAAGTGCTTTTTCCCATAACCAGATAAAGTGTCGATGCCAGGCAAAGAATATCCCACTGATGTGAATGCTCAGGGTGTAATTGATGTGAGTGCTTGGCAAAAGTCAGTCTGGGATCTGGACAGGCTGTGTGAGACGTACGCTGCAAAATCATCCATTCGATTTCGAACGCCTGGGTACTCTTCTATTGGCAATACCGGCAGCTTCTGTCGCATACAATGAACGGCGTCGATGTAATCAAGACGCTCACCTCTTGACAAAGATCCCCTGCATGGAATGTTAGAGGTTGAATTCAATTGATGATAGCAAGCAAGTCAGGCATGCTTTTACGCGTAGCTTATGCCAGACGTGAGATACGACAACTTACCATTCGCGACGAACCGCTGTAGTAGCGGGAGAGCAGGACTTGTTCCATATTGCTAGAACCCAAAAGAACCAAGAATACAACATTTCGTAGTTTTGCTCTCAACTGGCAGATTCAGGCGTCAAAAGCCTCGGGTATAAATAGGAACCAAATGTTAAAAGGGTCTAATTGTAGAGACTTGAGACAACTGCACCTGGGAAGTGCATGTGTTTCAGTAACAATCAGTTGATATGCTACTCAAGTAGAGAGACATGAGAACACCCCTCAGCGCTTGTTTTTTTCTGCAAATATATAGGTACTTCATGTACTCCGTAGACCGAGTTATTCTATTTTTTTCCACTGGATTGATCGTCCAACGATTTCGGAGGTGCTCAGGTGGATCTGTTACATCCCTACGGAGTAGGCATCAGTGAGGAAACTCTCACATTCGAGCTAGCGTGAGAGTGCATAAGAGTTAGCGATGCCCTTCAACGCGAGGTATCAGATTCAATACGGGCCCTGGATTTGGTTCAGCCGGCCGATGTGCAGTGTAGATCTAATGAACATGCATGATGATGATCAACTGCATTCTCGACTTATTCCGCCAATAAACATGCGCCAAAACTCTACGCCACTATTTTGCACTAGTGCCGAGATCGTGTAACAATGGCTGCGGCTATAAAATACCACTAGTGACTAGTGTCACGGCTATGTAGTTACATGTGAATAGCATGTCGTAATTAAATAAGCTTTTTTTTCAAAGATACTGTAATTCAAGTTTATCTTACGCCTTGGTGGATTCAAGGGGTAATAAATTACCAGTTGTACGAGTAGTTTACACAACGATGGGAGAGATTTGGTAATTTGCAAAATTTAAGCTGCGGTGAGGAAAGTTCAATCCAAGATTTCCTTCTATCACGCCGAAACTTTAGAAAACGAAAAAGAAATATATTGATAATTGGATAGTGGTGACTGCATAGTGTTACCTACATCTGGACTTGAGAAGTCATTTTTCTAAACTTTGCGTTCCAACTTGAAAGACGGTAGAAAGATACTGCTCAAGGAAAGCAATACCATCCAGAGTGCCAACCCAGCCAATGTGGCGATCTGGACGCACGAGGACGGCTCCACCGGACTTACGGTCCAGACCAGCGTCTACATAGAAGTTCCCTTCATCAAGGTAGATCTTGTCATAGTCTCGACCAGTCACTTCATGCATGGGTAAGAAGACGGATGGAAAGTCTGACAGATTTACCGCGTTCCAAGGGGCACAGTGCACCAGCAAAGCGTCGAGGAGTCCCGAAAGTTTGAGCAGGGTGGCTGTTGGTGATGCATATAGCTCTGTCACCCAGGCATGGAGACGCTTCATTTGATCGGGGCAGGATATGTCCCCTGAAAAAACAATCAGAGACCAAGCTCCATCAGATTTGAGACAATTGTGTATTGACACTGAGCGTCCTGTCGCGTGGTTTGTGACGATCTCTGCCGGAAGAGTCACTCCGGGTTTGAAAAGTCCCAACTCTTGGAGAGAAGATGATGTCAAGAATGGATCTGAATAGCAGATTCCACGGCCCGCAAGGAAGGTCATCAGATCTTCCGCTCTCTCCAAGATCGATGATGTCTCGGAGCCGAAAGGGGTTGCAAATAACTCCAGACATGTTCGGTCAGCTTCGAGCAGTTGCTGTGCGACAGGACCTCGCTCCTTGCTGTAGGTGTCTAGTATCTCTGGCTTTAGCTGCGACTTGATCACCCCAGCAAGTTTCCAGGCGAGATTATAGGAGTCCCTTGTTTGTCAATTCGCTGTCATATTGTATCGTTGCTCGAAAACTCACTGTATGCTTGTGTTCATGCCCATCCCAGTGAGAGGTGAATGCGTGTGGATTGCGTCCCCCACAAGGAAGACATGGCGATGCTTACTTGTTGCATTGCTGAATCGCTGGGTTGCCGTAAAGGCCGACCACCTGCAAAGAGTAAGTAATGAAGTCACCCACCACTGTCCATCGGGGGCTTACCAGATACACTCATTTACTTCCAACTGAACGCAAGAAGAAGTATTAGCAAACCAGACAGTCTGGAAGTAAATGACTTATGAATAACCAACCGTATATGGACGCAGCAAATATCGACATTTGCTCGAAATAAGCTCGGGGGTAATCTCTTCTCTCTTGATATTTTCCCACCCTTGACCCTTGTTGAGCTCAACATACATGCGTACCAAGCCGTCTTCACGGCGAACGAAGTCCACCGCTCCATCTATATCACTTCGGATGATAGAAGTCGCACCAAAACTAGAGTGAACATGGTTGTTAATTTTCTTCCGGAGAGAATGAAGCATGTCACATACTCTGGAAAGTCCGATGCCCCTTTGAAGTCCATAACACCCCAGATAGAAGAGCCTTGTTCGCCCAGCATGTCAAAACCTAGGAGGGCCCTGGTCGTTGATTTGCCCCCATCCGCTCCAATGACATATTTGGACCGTACTCGCTCAACCTGTGTGACACCCCCACGCGTAGACTGGAGCGAAACGAGGCATGGGTATGCATCGGGGGAAGAGAGTTGTTGAGTCTCGAAGTCCAGTGCGCAGAGAGAGGTATCATACTCCACAGTGACACTTGAGATCTTTTTCACTCGTCTCTTGATAATTTCCTCAACCTCGCCCTGTTGTAGTGTGCCATGGGTCCACCTGCATATTTTCAATAGGGAACTCTCATAAGAAGGGCGCTGATACACACCGGATTCCATACGGAGGATGGGCGCGGAGCCTTTCCGTTCTCGTGAGTTTCTCGTCCTTTCCTCGTAGCCATAGCATTTCATCTGTCGCAGGCTGCCAGCGTTTGGTGACTTTTTCGTGGATTCCAAAGGCTTGCAAAATCTCCATGGTCTTTGGGTTGAGGCTATGATAGCTTGATCAGTGGTGGGTTGGAATTTTCGCCTGAGCTACTCACCCATCTGCTTGGCCTTTTCTTGTTTGGTCGGATCGTTTATCCACAATGCGAAAGTCGATTCCCAATTGTGCCAGCCATAGTGCAGCGCTCAATCTAGGAAGACGAAAATAAAAACATTAGTCTGAACCTCGAAAGTTCATCACAAATAGATATCGTGATTGGTATATTGATGGTGGGTTTAAAATGCTTACCCAGATGGGCCCTGAAATGTCGCAGTGCCAGCAGTCAATAACTTGATCTTTCAAACCCCAAACCTTGGACAGGACAATTTTAATGAACTTTAGAATCCCACTCACAGCTCCAACGATAAGAACACTAATCAGACTCTCTGTGACCGTCATGATTTTGCAGTATTTAAGTCTCTGTGGACCTGGGTAATCTACAGAGTACTGGCAACTTTAGAAGTATGCAGATATATATATATAAGAGTTCGCTCTCCCAAAATACTGCAAGTTACAGACTACAACAAGAACTTTTGTGACGTGGCGATAGCAATGACTGACGCACTTGAGCAGTCGACACGCGTGGGGCAAGACCAGACCAAATTAAAGAGGATGAACTTTAGAACCATACCGCCTACTGCAGCATCGAAAAATGTACTAGTAAAGTATGATCAGCGATAGCAATTTGGAATATTCAATTGGGCTGAACGTCGATCGGATCGTATTCAACTGATAGATGCACGGATTCGGACTCGTGTGAGCGGACGTGAAGAATATGATACGGCATATGCACATTGCACAATACTGCAGCCACTTGAGCAGCTTCAAGCCAAGTCCCTCAGAAAAGACCGGTGAGCTGCAATGCATGGTCTAAAGAACCCAACATTTCCCGATTTTCGGTCAAGTGATCTTTTGCAAAAGAAAAGAAATATCCAAATCGCCAACCCGGAGCAACTGGCAGGTGTCTCTAGAGCTGTGGCACGTGGTTATTGAACTGACTAGACTTGTGAGAAATCTTATAGTATCTCATTTAATGCTACTCCGTACTCCGTACTATGATAGAAATTTGTGTTTCTATTATAAGGTATGGTCGAGGCGTCGTCTATCTGCTTCCAATGCTCATTTTGCGAGGAAATCAAGAGACTTCAGCATGGCTGTAGATTACCATGAGGGGGAATGCTTGCGGAACCAGGACTCGACTGTCATCAACTCTTGTTGGTTCTTAGGCAAGCCCATAGCCAATGCAGTGTTGCGCTTGAGTTCCGAGGCAGTTTGCTTCTCAGAAGCTTCCGGTCCGAAGTACCTTCCTCCGCTCTCTTGGGTCATTCCAAACATCATTTTGGTGTCCTCCAATTCGGCAACACCATGGGTGTTGAATGCCTGCCAAGAATCAAGTGACTGGAAGCGAGACTTACGTCCAGTCACCTGTTCGAATTGAGATACAACATCGTCCATGCTACAGATATCGCTGCAGCCGTGAACAACCTTGCCGTTCCACCGTCCAGGATCAAGGAACATGCCTTGCACAATATCTCCAAGGTCTTCAGAAATGCTGAGGAAGGGAACATCTTCTTTCCCACCCCATTTTGGTGCGACGAAGGTCAGGTATCCATCGGAATCTTGCATATGAGGGAAACCGCCGAAGATGGGTGCAATCTCCTTGATAGCAAAGTTCTCCAAGAACCATGCGACACAGATGAAACTGACGGTTTCAAAGCGGTCGATTCCACGCGCATACTGCTCAATCTCGTATTTTGCTATCAGACATTCATTAGTTTCAAAGTCAAACATAAACCATGTGGTCAATTTACCTTGAGCAGCGTTCATTTTGACTTTTCCGCCAGTAATCTCCAGGCTGTTGGGCCCAGAGCTGAAGATGAAATGACGCACTCCAGCTTCCGCTGCTGCATCCACAATGTTCTTGCCCATATCAAATTCAGTCAAACCATGCTCTTTGATGGACTATGTTTCTGTTAGCCAGGCTAGCTGAAGGTATAGCAAAGTTTCTTACTTTGTCATCCGAGTTGATATTGACAAAAACACCCCACGAACCTGCAAATGCAGAGAGCATAGAATCTTTATCAAACGCATCTGCCTTGTGAACCTCCACACCTTGTGAATCAAGTGTCTGGCTAGCACTTGAAGTGGGGTTTCGGGTCAGTCCTCGAACTCTGAATGAGGGATTCTTTGCCAACGAGCGAGCGACAGCGCCACCTTGGTTGCCGGTCGCACCGAACACGGTGATCAGAGGAGCAGTAACAGTCATTTTGTTGATGTAATTAGTAGCAAATTTTGGTTCAAATGGCAAAGAGACCAGGAGTCAGACGTAAAAAGAGCTGGGTCGTTGCCTCCTGAACAGATGTAGGAAAAAGCATCCAGGAGCTTCACGGGCCGCTGTTTATGAGCCATCTCTTGTGGGACTTCTAAGGCCAGTTACCTTCTGGCTCTTTGTTAATCGGATGTATCCAACGTTCATGACATCGACATACGAGTACGTGCTACGTGACGGTGCTGATCTTTCGATCCGAGGTGCAGAAAGCAATATTGATACCTGAATCCAATGCAGGAGGGGGTGATGACGCGGTCTCGAAAAATAAATTGGAATTTGACGAGAGAAAAAACGTCAAAAAAAAAGCGACCAGGGTCTGAGGAAGGCGATCGAAGCTAGTGAGACAGTGCATGTGTTTATCGGTAATTTATCCTCGTATTGGTATTTCCGTACGCTCCATGAGGGCGGTATAAAAGGCGGTCAGTCGTTCGCCCTGTGATGGGAGGTTTTCTGCCCTTGTACACCGCTGAGGATCCTTCCAGAAGACTCTGCTCCCCCCTCTATATTTTTAGCTAGACCACCAATCCAAGCGTTCGCAAAATTCGTTGTTCTCCCTGTAATTTCATCGAGTATTCGTTGCCCGCCGTCGGTGGATAGAATTCGGAGAGTTTACTGGAATTTTTCTATCCTACGAAGGTCAGGGGGCGATACGCAGGTCGGAGAGTGCAAGGGGGGATTTGACGGTGAATAGGCGGCTGAGGATCAGTGCCTTTTTTGTGGAGCAAAGTGCGCCCTCTCACCCTGCAACCGGTCGAGGTGAACTCGCCGGGAGAAGACCCACCGCAAACCCTAACTACTCGAACATAGCTTGAGCTGCCCTTCCCTGAGAACATCAATGCTAAGATCTGCGAGCCACGTCATTATTCAGACTGAGCTCCTCACTCAGAAAGGGTTGGCAGCGAATTGGATGAAGTTTCTTGGCACGTACAAGACTAGTTGCCCGGTGCATCAACAAGACGAGTACGGAGTACAACTATTTGAGATTCCAGCCCAAACTTGAAATAGTCTAAATCAACGCAGTTCGGATACTATCTCCGGGGCCTTACCTAGGTATTACTATGCAATGAGGTAATATTGGTGTTTGACATGTTTGCATAAGTTCAGTAGATAGTTGAGCTTCCTCTAGTTCTCCCGTCTCAACCCAACCAATAAACCTTGCTTTGCTTGAATCGATAGCACCTTTGAAGAGTCGCAGTTGATGGGGACAGAGAGAGAGAGAGAGAGAGCTCCACAAATTGGAAAAGCAAAAAGAGAAAGGAGTCCCACTGCAGGCCCGGCGAACAAGACATCTACCTGTGCAGGATCGTCAGCACATGAAGGTTCCAATAGAGACTGGGAAATACAGAGTCATGTACTCCGTACTGCGTACGGAGTATCTAGGTTTGCCCGAACGCCCAAAAATGGACCACAGCATGAGCTAGTTCCTTACTCCGTACATCTCAACCTCGCAAATACGAGTAAAAAATATTCATTTCTGGCTTACGACGGAGTATTCTACCGGCCACATCCGTTCAGCCCGTAAGCAGGGGTGATCATTTCAGCCAGCCTCAACTCAATCCACCGCACGGTCAATTCCTGCGGTATGAAATATTGAGGATCAGCATTAGCGGGTACCTGTACCGAGTACGGAGTACTCCGTGGGTAACTATACTCAAATCGTGTACGTTGTGGAGTTGGAAGAACCTGTGTATGCGACACCGCCCAGGTATTCGATATATCACGATCTTGTAATTAATGAGAACTTTGAACCGGAGAATGTCATCTCATATCCACCAGCGAACGCAAGAGCTCCGAAACGATATCATACATACGATTCGAGGATGTGGATCCCCTCCATATCTTGTACGAGTACTCTGTAAATCTGGTTAAGTTCTCGTACTCGTAGTACTGCACATGCATCATACCAACCTTGGGACATGCCATGTGGAGCTTTATCTCTTTCTCTGCTTTCGTCCGGCTGATCTATCCATGTCTCATATCTATCCCTTTACACCGCAATGCAGAGAAATCTTGGAAGTAGATAGGTGTCTACGTGGCGTTATTGACCATGCATAAGAAAGACACTATTGCAACGTGCGTAGGTAGGTGGTACTTTGATTAAGTCTACGCTTTCCATATGTAGCTCAATAGAAGCAGTAGAACATTTGTGTCAAGTACACTGAACCCATGTGACGTGGGAAAGAATCTCATAGAACGTGAACTATGGAAGCCGCCTATAGAAACAGCTAGTTATACTTAAGTACCATTTGAGTGCATGGAAGTGGAGATCAGAGTGACTTAGAAAAGCTATTTATGCATAAACCGATTGAGTTCTCCCTCGGCATCTTGGATCGACAGCGGTGTTGATATTAAGCCTGCATGATGCAATCACCTAAGCTGCTCAAGTACATAGGATCGCCTATGCATGATTAGCCATGGAAGGGAGAAATCACGGGATGTATTTCGTTAGTCCAGACTTGTGGCAAAGGCCGATGTATGAAAAAAAAGAAAAAGAAAAAGAAAAAGAAAAAAGAAGAAGATGATGATTATGCACTTAGCATGTCGTTGAGCTGAGTGACACCCCAATTGAGATAATTACCTTGACTTGATAAATCATTCGCTGCTTTATATATTCTTCAAAGAGAGAAAACCTTCCTATCTCTTGACCAAAAACAGATTCAACTCATATCTCATCTTGTTTCAACACAATAAAATGGGATCAACCAGTCCTCCGGCATCCGAGTATGAAGTCGCTGCCTCCTCAGGCGAGGGCTTGGGTGGACTGTTCTATCAGCGGATGCTAGAAGACCCTTCCGCCCTGGCAATCATCGACGAAGACGGCACGAGTCTCAGTTACGGACTTCTCCATCAGACCGCTCTGACGTTGGCGCAAAGTCTCCGCCAGCAAGACCTTGTGACGGAAGAACCTGTTGGCATCCTTGTCCATCATGGAATATACGATGCCGTGACGCAGCTGGCCATTATCTACGCCGGCGGTACCTGTGTACCTCTGAACCCTCTGTTGCCAGACCGACAAGTCACAAGTCGACTACAAAGACTTGGGGCCCGTTTCATCCTAGTCGACGAAGTCAATAAATCCCGACCCCTCCCATTCAACCACCTCGCAGTTGGCGAGATACCCCAGCTCGATGACGGGCTGACAGACGTGAAAGACACTCCTCTTCCCGTGGCCACAAATCTGGGGCATTGCACCCACCTCATTCACACATCCGGCACAACCAGCGAGCCTAAGGCGGTGCAGGTGCGAGGGATCTCAATCCTTCATGTTTCACACCACGCCCCTTATGAGCCTGTTCAGAAGACAGATGTTGTGGGTCACTGCAACAATACGAGCTTTGACGTTGCGCTCTTCGATATCTGGGGGGCTTTACTTCGCGGTGCAACCATTGGCGTGCTGCAGAAATCAACATTACTGGATATCGCCAATCTGGGAGCGGTCATCCGTCAGCTCGGCATTACCATTATGGCTATCACAGCGCCATTGGTGAACTTGGCGGCAAGCACGGCACCGACAACTTTCGCATCTCTCCGGGTGGTCCTCATGGGCGGAGAAGCGGTCAATCTTGTTGCCATGAAGACAATTCTGGAGGCCGGCCCTCCACAGCATCTGATGAACGCCTATGGGCCAACAGAATGTTGCGTCTATTGCCTCACTCATGAGATCACCATGGCAGACATAGACGCCGGGAGTGTCAGCATTGGCGAGCCGATCGGTCACAATGTCTGCTGTGTGTGTGACGATGCAGGGCAAATTGTTCCTGACGGCGAAGAAGGCGAGTTGCTGGTTGGGGGGCCCGGTGTGGCGATTGGTTATTTTGATCAGCCTGACAAAAACGCTCAAACTTTCATCACCGTCGATGGATATAAGAACCCCGATACTGGTGAGCCTTACCGCATGTATCGAACCGGAGATATGGTACGGCGACGCAGCGATGGGCAGCATGATTTCCTCGGGCGCCGAGATCACCAGGTGAAGATCAGAGGATTCCGAATCGAGCTCAGCGCCGTTGATGCGGCAGTCATGGACACCGGCTTTTTCACAAATGGCTTTTCCATGCGAATGGATGAAAAGGAGGAAGGTGCGGGCGCCACCCTGGTGGCATTTGTTGTTCTTCAGCCAACTGCTGGTCCTGGGGCCGTGTCAGACGCGTTGCAAAAGCTACGGGAAACGTTACCTGATTATATGGTTCCACACCTCCAGGTTGTCGCCGATTTGCCTCTTAATTCCAATGCTAAGGTGGACCGCCAAAAGCTGAGTGAGATCTATCACCAGCTGCGAGCTAAGCATTTGGCTGAAACTTGGGGGGATGCGAGCTTGAGCACACGTGCTCACATTGCCGGGCTGTGGGCAACCATCTTGGCCACCCCAGTTCCTCAATACTCGGACGACGATGACTTTTTCGAACACGGTGCCACTTCACTTCAGGCTTCATTGTTGATCAGTCGCATCCGCAAGCAACTCAATACTGAGATTTCTTTGTTGACACTCTATGACAACTCGACACTGGGGAAGCTGGTATCTATCATTGACTCCAATCAAGGGGCCTCGATGCCCACTGTCCGCAATGAACGTGATATGTGGGTGGCCGATACATTGCTTGGGGATGATCTGCCCCTTCTGCCAGGCTTGGTTGTTGACTGGCGTCTGGATACCGAAGGCCGGGTTTTTCTGACGGGGGCAACCGGCTTTTTGGGAGCTTATCTGCTGGCCGATCTTCTGCGTATGCCAGATGTGCACCAAGTTGGCTGCCTGGTTCGTGCAGCTAGTCCTGTCGCAGGTCTGGGGCGCTTAAAAGCAGCATTGATCAAGTACAATCTCTGGCAAGATGCCTTTCTCCCAAAGCTTTTGCCACTGTGCGGTAAGCTTGACGACCATTGGCTCGGTTTGGGCCAAAGAAGATTTGAACAAATTGGAGAATGGGCCAGTGTTATCTTCCATCTCGGGGCGAAGGTCAACTACACCCAGCCTTACTCGCTTCATCGTTCGGCCAACATCGTCGGAACGGTGAACGTAGCTCGGCTGGCTACCACCGGTCGCCTCAAGGGCATGCATTATTGCTCTAGCATCTCCTGTTTTGGTCCTACTGGCTTTGTTACTGGCGCCAAGGTTGTTTATGAAGATGGGCCCCTAATGCCACACCTAGACGCGCTTACGTTTGACCATGGATACGCCCAAAGCCAGTGGGCCGCCGACGAACTGCTGCAGCGTCTCACCAGTCGGGGGTTCCCGATTACTGTATATCGGCCAGGCTTCATCACGGGCGATGAAATCACCGGCGCGTGCAATCCAGATGACTTCTTCAGCCGATTGATCCGCGCCAGCTTAGAACTGGGCTGCTATCCGCATTTACCCAATCAGCGCAAGGAGTTCATCACTGCAAACTACGTTGTGAGCGCGATGCTACATATTGCATCCAATACGTTTGCATATGGCCATGCCTTCCATTTGATCCCTGATCGCGATAATTCTATCGGTATGGGAGATGTCATGAAGCTACTTGGCGAATCGCAGGGCGTGTCTATCAACTGCGTAGGCTACGAGGAATGGATTGAGCAGCTTTCAGCCAGCGGAAATGTCAGCCTGCAGCCACTGCTCCCAATGCTGGCGGAGAAAGTGCACGAAGGGCTCAGTCGATGGGAGTTGTACGAAAACATGCCCACGTATGATAAAACCAACACGATGCGGGCTTTGAGGTTGTATCCGGGTGGCTTAGATTGCCGACCGTTCGACTGTGACCTGATGAAGGGATATGTATCTTACTTGGCAGGGCGATAAAAGATTGGGGTGGCCACAGTTTTCGGGGTTTCAGAGTCATTGCCGAAGTTTCAAATGAGTTGTTTTAGATTTTTCTCTCGTTCCACCCTGCTATAGATGCTGTCATATTACATATTTGTATTAGAGGTGATAGACTGAGTGGTAGAAATCCATAGGGATCGTCCTTTTTTCCTTTTTACTTCTCTTTCCCGTCGTCGTTTTGGCCTATAGGAAACCAACTGCTTTCCAAGGTTGGGAAGTACCATCAAATGAATTACTCCAGTATCATGTAGCCTGTAGGTTGTTTCTTCTGAGCGGTAAAAATCGGTGCTATTTTTCCCAACAAGAGGTTGGTGCCTGAGGCCTCAATTACGCCTAACCTCATCTGGCCAAGGGTTTTGAGGAAAGGCGGTCAGTAGAAGCATCCTGCAATATATGGTCAACCTTGTCCAAATTGGGAAAATCAGACGCTCTATCGCAACCTGAGAACAAACTTTATTGTGAATGATATCGGACTCAGTCACCGCAAACTTGCCTGCAGCCGATCGAGACCTTAGTCATGCAGCATACGATGCATCCCATCGGACTATTGAATATGGCTTCCTGCGCGAGGTTAAGGATTGGGCATGTCTCCGCAGGCAGACTGCGTATATGGCACCTGTCAGATTCCGATTGCCCGAGTGGCTCTGTTCGTGACGCCTTCTGCTTGATTTCCTGCAGCAGAAATTCTACAACTATGCAGTAAGATCGTCAAGTGGTCATTTTGCTGTCAGGTTGTGGATTTAGAGGACCTGGACATAGGATCCGACATACCTGGCCACAGTGTTGCAGAGTTGCGCACAGATGAGCTTCCCAAAGTGACCGCATATGAAGACATTTCTTTTCCTTTCCCATTGATTCAACCCCTCATTCAACAGGGCCATCTTTGAACATGACTATCCACGACACTTCCGAAGTGGCCTACACTTCCAATCATGGCGCAGATGTGTCAACCTTCCGTCATTTTCCCCCGCTACTTCAAGGGCCGCACAAGGGCGGCCCTTCACGACGAGAAACGCTGAGTTTGGATCTTTCGAGGCACGTCAAGTCTCATTGCAACGAATTCGGCTCTCCATATCTCCTACCAGTTGCCTGGGGCGCTGTCCTAGCCCGTTGGACTGAGAGTGATGAAGTCCTCTTTGGTCTTGCTTATCGTGGTCGTAAAACAGCCATGGACAACCAAGCCATTTACCCATTCTGTCTGAAAATACCTCCCACCGATACTGTCAATGATGTCGTCGCGGCTGCAGCGCGGTATGATGACCAGATGCGCAAATACGACCACATGGGACTACAAAAGTTCAGCGCGTTAAACCCAAGCAACATCGTGCTTTGCAAGTTTCGAAACCTGATGATCATCGGAGACAATATTCATGACCTGGATGCAGAAGATATTGAGGAGCAGTATCCGCTCAGCTTGTACGTGCGTGGGACTGTGGTTCAGGCGTTCTTTGATCCTTTGGTCGTCTCCGCACATGAGCTGCACACTTTGCTCAATCAATTGGCGGACGTTGTCCAAGCGTCAATTGAGAATCCCGATTCCACAATTCAAAATGCACGGATAGTGGGCGAAGAAGGAATATCCCAGATGCGACATTGGCATGTCTCACGCAATGGGGCACTCACAGTGGACGAAGATTCTGTGCTCGTTCACGAATTGATCAACTCACAACTTCTTAACAATCCATCTGCACTCGCCGTGTCTGCCTGGGATGGAAGCCTGACCTATGCGGAGCTCAATCAATGGGCATCCTGCTTGTCGAGCAATATTGCTTCTGATGAATTCGGTGTGCGACCAGGCCAATTTATTGGTCTTCTGATGTCCAAATCAGTGACTACTGTGGTAGCTATGCTGAGTGTGATCAAATCCGGGGCTGCATTTGTCTTCCTTCCTCCGTCTCTTCCTATTGAGCGGCTCAAGACTATGTGTCGAATCGCCAGTGTGCATCGTATACTTACGACATCCGGCCACCAAGCCAAAGCTGCTCAACTGGGCGTCCCTCTTACTCAAGTGGATTCAAAGCCAGATTTGACAAAAAATGTTGAGCTGGTCGAAAGCGTTGTTTTGAACGGCCCTCTATATGCAGTCTTTACTTCTGGGTCGACCGGTGAACCCAAAGGGGTTCAGATAGATCGAGAATCATTTGGACCCGGGATCGCTGAATATTGCAGAAGGACGAGGCTTGGACCGACATCACGGGTATTTCAGTCCGTCTCATACGCATTCGTGGTCAGCATACTCGAGCAACTCATTGCACTGGCTGTCGGTGCATGCATTTGTCTTCCGTCAGAGGAGCAGCTTGAAAATCAATTGGAAGCCACTCTGGCTGAATGCAAAGCTACTTGGGCATCCATGACTCCTACTATAGCACGAACCCTTGTTCCAAGTCAATTTCCCGCACTGGAGAGTTTGATACTGGCAGGCGAGCCAATCACCGCCGCCGATGTCAATCAATGGAAGAATCATACAATTTTATACAGCATGTACGGCCAATCCGAGACTGCCAGTACACTTCTCGTCAATCAAATCGATTTTTCTTTCCATGATCCAGGTAACCTTGGTACCTCTACGACTGGGAAATGCTGGGTAGTCGACCCGCTTGACCACCATCGGCTAAGAGGTGTTGGTATTGAGGGCGAGCTGCTTCTCGAGAGTCACGCGTTGGGGGTGCGCTATCTTGGAAACAATGAGTCTACAGCAGCCGCATTCGTGGAGCGGCCTGCTTGGAGCCTTGGACTGGACCATGACGATCAAACTGAACCACGATGGCTACTGACGGGAGACCTTGTCAAATACAGCACATCAGATGGTTCAATCCAGCTTGTTGGCCGCAAAGGCACACAGACAAAGATCAGAGGTCAGCGGGTCGAACTTGGCGAGATTGAAAGCTGTCTTCGGAGTGCCCACTCGTCTGCGCAACAGGTCATTGCTGAGGTTGTAACACCTGCAGATGCTAATGGAGAGGCTGGAAAGGCTGCTGCAATCCTGGTCGCGTTCACGTGCTCGGGATCGCAGACGCCGGCCTCCACCTTTGGACTTGAGGTTGAGTCAACAGTTGAGTCAAGAGCCCACAATCGTGAAGCATTGGCTGCCCTCAGAAAGTTGTTACCGTCATACATGATTCCTAGTGCTATTTTGAACTTGCGAGAGTTGCCACGCACGGCCTCTGGCAAGATAAACCGAAAAGTACTACGTGACTGGGCTGCAGAGCGAAGAACGGATGAGATCCTCGGCATTGATGAGGATCTTGTGGCATTTCGTGCACCAGTCACACTCGAAGAGCGTGCTTTGCAGCTGGTCTGTGCGAAAGTGCTCCATCTGCCATCTTCGAAAGTGGGACTTGATGATAACTTCTTTCATATGGGGGGCGATTCTCTCAAAGCACGGCAGCTTGTCTCGGCCTCTCGTTCGCATGGGCTCCACATCACAGTCGCTGATGTGTTTAATCAACCAAATCTGGCAACATTGGCGAAATGTTATGTTAAGTTGGATATTGGATCGCAAGATTCAATCCCAGATGAGAATCTCTTTGCAAAAGTGAAGGGAGAATTGCTCCAGATGTTGCCGCCAGAGCTTGATTCAAAGAACTTCGAGAGCGTGTTTCCCACTCTGGACATGCAAACTCATCTGGTGAAAAACGACGTCTTTGATTATCTCCCGGTTGAGATCCAAGGTCCTGTGGCAGCAGAGCAACTCCGATCTGCATGTCAGACATTGGTCGACATTCAGCCCGCTTTACGATCGTTATTTATACCCCTCAACGATCAAACAGTGCAGGTAGTCTTGCGCCAGGCCAATATTCCTTGGGCGGAACATAGTGCTCCCCCAGGTTCGAATCTGCTAGAATGGGCGCACTCGTGGGTGATGGAAGATCGAGAACGCGTACCACCGAACACGCAACTTGCAGTCAGCTTCACTCTCATTCATCACGACTCCGGAAATTGTGCATTTATCATCCGTCTCTCACACGCTCAGTACGACGGCGTCTGTTTAAAGCCCTTATTTCAGCAACTTGAGTCGATCTATGCTCATCCAGGACCCGCCTCACAACGACGACCAGACGCAGACTTTGTGAGCTACCGGCGAGCCTGCGAGCGTCTACGGACACCTCAAGCTTTCGAGCACTGGAAGGATCTTTTGGCTGGGAGCGAGGTGACTCGACTGCCGCGACTATGTCTTGGCGACGTGGCTCCAGCTTTCTTCATCGGAGAATGCGCACCTGCTCCTCCGCCAACAGGTATCACAATGGCAACTGCCATCAAGGCTGCTTGGGCTTGTGTACTTGCGCAAGAAACTGGCAAATCCGACGTTCTGTTTGGACAAGTCACCAATTGCCGGGGAGTTCAGCCTGAGGCAGGGCAGGAGATCATTGGGATGTGTCTTAACACAACGCCTGTTCGAGTCCAAGTTGATCCAAAAACTCGGATTCGTGACCTTTTGGCATTCACGCAGGAGCAGCACGTCAGGTCACTCGCGTATGAAACCACCGATTGGCCTGACGTAGTTGCACAAAGCACCTCGTGGCCGGCTGACACGATTCTTGACAGCGTTGTACTGCATGAGAATTTTGACAGTCTTCGGGAGATATCCCTTGGTGGCTCTACGGCACAGATCAAGGAGCCTATATTCAAGCCTGTGGGATCACCACAGCATATATTGGTTACTTGGCCAGGCCCAGAGAGTATGATGACGTTCCTGGTATCGAGAACAGGCGCGTTAGAACAGACCCTGGCAGAGGGATTGGTGAAAAGGTTCAATGAGACTCTTGTGCGGTTCTTGGCTTCTCCTGATGATTTCATCAGCCTTGTCTGTTGAAGACACCAAAGCTAAGGAAAGGGGGAGAGAGATGGAGTTGGTGCCTCAGTTGTTAGTCTGGCCTGAGGAATCAATGCCTCACATCCTAAACCCTGATACTCTGTTCTTTCTCCGTCATCTTGAGTTCGTTCAATTCAATGTATTCTTTCGTCTAGTCTCTATCTTTTCATGTAGCCAAAGATCTGGCATCGCCACCTGGGCAGGTCTCTCCTTCTTTCTTTCATTCATTTTACTGTATTGATTCTAAAGACCTGACTTGTGGCAATCTTTAGAATGTCCTTGGGTGCTTTTTTTTTTCATAAATCTTTTTTTTTTCAACATATTACTTACAAATCGTACGAGTACAAGTACCTATAGCTGTCTAGTGAAATACTATTGAGTGCTCGTGCTGTATTTTGTCCCGAGACCCTGGATCTAAGCGCCCTTCTAAAGCGGCAGCCCAAATAGGAAATTCATGTGCTCTTCGGACTTATGAATGAACTTCGCTCGGTAAACATCAAGATCACAAGGTCACATCAGCCAGATACGAGTAATAGGAGTCCGGAGAGACGACTGGGCAATTAGGGGCATATAGGCAATCTAAACGACGCTGCTACTGGACACCTTGCATGCATGAGCTGATCAGTCGATCACTGGCCCTATTTGCACACTTGCGCATTTGGTCATGCAAGATTCAACCCCGAGGTACTCCGTAATTCTACTTCAGTACCACTTATACGCAGTAATTATCGCGAAATGACGTTTCTGAGGGTGCATAATCATTACGAATTCATGCAGCCTGCAGCTGGTGCGGCTGATGTTACTAAAGTACCAATATCCCTCTAGAGCTGGAGCTGAGGTGAATTCATGTACGGAGTATGCGACCACGGATGATGTAGAAATTCTCTATATGCATTTATGTACGATTGATCATTTTGTGACCAGACGTTGCTATTTGTCCACGTTTAGATCCTCTACCAGACAAAAGAAATTCTAAAGTTGAATTTTTCATCCAATGATATACATACCTGCATTTGGAAAGACAGAAATAGGAATGGTCCTTTTCTGTAACTACTCGTAGTTCGAGTCACACTCCTGTGACGGGAATATCTATAGATCATAAACTCAGCAAGCCACGTTCTGAGGTGACACAAGATGGGGTACTCAAGTAAGATTCCTAATTATGCAATCGTCCTGCAACGTTCCTGCAACGTTTATGCAATATCTTACCGAATCTATGGATAACTTGCCCAGGTGTGTTGGAGAACATATACATGTGTTCCACTGGCATTCGCTCCTGAAGTCTTCACTGTGTATATAATAATAGCTCTCCGAGGCTCGAACATATAAATATTGATCCCGAGGTCTGCTGTTGAAAAATAACACTGGCATCAACCATTCAGATCTTTCATCCTTAAATCACATTTTTCATCATGACAGTCTCCTCGAAGCCTCATATCCAGCGGATTCCTCACAATGCTGGCGCTGACAAAATCCTCAAGGCTTTTCAAGAAGATGGCGTTGTTGTCATTGAAGGCTTCTTAAGCCCTGAGCAGGTCCAAAAGCTTAATAGCGAGATTGACCCTTATCTCGCCCGGCTTCGAGACCCGGAATGCGCTGTGGACCCTTCCTTCAATTACTCTCTCGCCAAGTTGTTGCCCAGCCAACAGAAGCGTGTCCATAGCTTGACCGCAAAAAGCCCAACCTTTCGCTATGAGATCCTCAACCATGAATTGATGCACGAACTGGCAAGCGCGGTTTTTGAGCCGGTGGGAGACTATTGGGCTGTTTCCGGTGCGGTTATGGACAATGCACCCGGCACGCCGGCGCAGCCATGGCACCATGATCAGGTCACCTCTCCTCTGTTCAATAATGCGCGTGATGCACCAGAGACCTTCATCAATTTTTTCACGGCCATGACCGATTTTACCGAAGAAAGTGGAGCAACTGAGTTCATTTGGCATAGCCACAAAGGAGAAGGCATCATGGAGCCAGACGAAGACCACCCTGTGGTGACAGCAGTTATCAAGGCGGGAGACTCAGTCCTGCTGAACGGAAAAGTCGTGCATCGAGGAGGAGCCAATGACTCTGATGATTTCACTCGTCGGGCTTTTACTCTCGTCTTGCAACCGAGCGTTTTCACCCCCTACGAGTCCAACCTTCACCTTTCTCGTCAACTTGTGGAGAGCATGACGCCTCTGGCCCAGAAGATGATCGGCTGGCGAACTGTGAAACCCGCCGCGCCCTACATCATTGGCATGTGGACTGTTGATATGGATGATGTCAGCAATGTCATGGGGTTGAAATCCAATCAACCTTTGCAAATTAAGTAAAGGAGGAAGAAGTTATCATTTTGTGTTATTTTAAGTAATTGACTAGAATGGGGTAGAAGCTTGGTTGATTATATATCCTTTTTTTTCTGCTGCCCTTGTCCAAGCAGACGTTGTCAGGCTTCTCGTTTGTCATCAATCGGCTGGTCATCATGTGTGTTAAGGCTAAGTGCACCGGTCCAATTCTTCGAGACACAAAAATTGAAGAGAAAGGGAAAAGGTTGACTGTGGTTGATACCTCAGGCCATGTGAGCACCTGAGGCATTAACGTCAACTCCCACATCTTTCGACTTAACTTTAGAACCTCTCTATTCCCTTCCTTAGCTTTAGTAACTTCAGTGAACCGCACCACGGAGAATAGCAGCTCTAGAATTGCCAGTACCACAATTTGAATGGTGCAAATCTTTACAGTATTTGCGTTGGGATAAAGGAATGAATTCAATGTACTAATACACGATTTGAAGGAATGTTGACAGGATGCGTGCGCCCCTCAATTACAACATCAACCAGATATGGCTATGCTTTCAACCCACATCTGGTAGTTCAGCCTTTTGAGAAATAATCATTTCCCCATAGACGCCTGCGACAAAAAGATATTATCAAATGGTTTGAAAGAGATGAATAGAAAAAACAGATACGTTGCAACATAAGACATCAATCGGGATAAAGGCATGAAGAGGGTGCACCTCGTGTTGTCCAGGGTGGCAGACTAGTATCTTTCATACGTGCTAAATTAGCAGGTGGTGATGAACAGACCAATACTAAGGACGTGGTTAGCTGAGAATCCAAGAGCAAATGAAGAAAGGAAGACATACGGAGAGGGGTTCCAGTCCTGGAAGAAGTTAAGGTCAGTGTTGCCGGAGCTCTTCATCTCAAAGGCGACAGTCTCGCCGGCAGGGCAAGCGAAGGTGGAAATCACGTATGAGTTGCCGGGAGAAACAGTGATATCGCCGAAATCCTTGGAAATGGAAGGCAGGCTGCTGAAGGAGGTGGACTTGTCGACAGGGGTAGAGAGCTGGGCAAAGTCGACCTGGCCATTGCCTGCAAAGCTGAAGGAGGAGGTCTCCAGCTCATGAAGCTTAGGGAAGAGGAAGACGAGGCTACAAGTCTTGCCTGAGTCTGACGATGGGATATCGAAGTTGAAAGCACTGGAGACGGTCGAGCTCACGGTACCGTTGAAGGAAGTACCGGGTGCAGATTTGGGCGAGGAAGAGTCAACGGGAATGATCAAATGAGGCGTCTCGTAGCTACCGGTGGTGAGTGTGGTAGGACAGGAGTTCTCGGTGGATGAAGGAGTGGAAGACGCAGAGCTGCCGGGGACAGATGCGCCACCGGAAGCGCTGGGCTGGGAGCCACCACCGCCACCGGGAGAAGAGGGAACAGTACCCGATCCAGAGGGTTGAGATCCGGAGGGAACGGAGGCAGAACCACCGCCACCACCAGCAGACCCGGAAGGCGCAATACCACCACCGCCAGATGGAGCAGGCATGCTAGCAGAGGGAGCGGGCTGCTCGCCAGAGCTACCGCTACCACCGGGAGAAGTGGCAGAGCAGCTGCAGTCAGTGACGGTGATAGTGTTCACAACTGTGACGGGAGAGGGAGAAGATCCAGATCCAGAACCAGAGCCAGAGCCAGGGCTAGAGGGAGAGCTACCACCGCCTCCACCGGAAGGAGCTGGAGCGGAAGATTCAGATCCAGAGCTAGGGCTAGAGGGCGAGCTGCCGCCGCCTCCGCCGGAGGGAGCGGGAGTAGCAGATCCAGATCCCTCACCGGGACCACCTGAGCTGGAGCCACCGGTGGCTTCAGGAGTAGGAGCAGAGCCAGCAGGAGTAGACTGAGCGGGAGAGGGGCCAGCACTGGCGGATGACGAGCCGCCGGAACCAGAGCCCGAGCCGTTGTTAGAGCAAGAGTCGGCACTCAACTCCACGTTCACGCAGCCGGTCACATCAGACTTGTTGGGGCTAGTGTAGATGTTCAGCCCGCCGTTCTGTCCGGTGGCACAGGCAACAAAGTCCTTGCTGCCTTGGAACTCGAGCTGACCCTGGGAGTTGACAGAGAAGCCGGAAGTGGGCGAGGCACCTTCGTCACACTGCAACTGGGTGGTAGGAGCTATTATATGGTCAGAGTTATGTTGGCGGGGGAGGTGGGAATTGTTCTGGGATGCTTACGAGTCAGGATGCAGCCACGACCATGGGCATCGGTGATGGCACCCTTTGAGTCGATGCAAAATTGGGCAGGCGGCAGGCTGTTGTCGCCGACGCGGTTCTGACCATCGCTCAGTTGGCCAATCTCGCCGGAGGCACCGCCGGAAGAGGTGAGGTGGAAGCAACAGCTGTCACTGCGACCAACCAGAGCGTTGGCGCCAGCAGCGAAGGCAGCGAGCGTGATGAAGTTCTTCATCATGATCAGCGAATGTGGAGGGAGTGGTCAGATAGCGAGTGAACACAGTGCCCTTTGGGAAGATTGCTGTTTCTTTTCACCAAAGAAAAAGATCTAAAGTAGAATCCACTGAGCAAGCAAGTGAGCAACAGAGTGAAGAGGAAAGATGAGAGTTGTGGAAAAGGGATCTTTTATGAAATCAGGGCAAGTGGGTTTCACTCGTTACGAATTTGGAAGGTTATATAAACAGCAGGTGCACTGGAGTATACAGCAGGCACCGGCAAAAGTGCCCGAATCAAGATCCAATTACACAAATACTCGTACGAGTACACACACACAAAAAAAAGTCGGGGAAAAAAAAAGACAATAAACAATAATAGAAACTGTCAGCCATGCGATCCGTCAGACCCCGACGAGCCAATGCCCTGGCGTCGGAGAGTTGAGCAATCCAGGTCCGAACCAGTTGGAGCAAAGATGCGCAATGCAAATAGTCGACGTCATTGAATTGTGGAGTAGAAGTGAGTCTCTCCACATACCCGATTTGATACTCGTAATCATCAGCCGAGGGCACCTGGTTGTGTGGTCTGAGGGTCCACCGAGATCCAATTTAGAGTGGCAACCCCCATTTCCATGGACCGTTGCTTGCTTGTGTTCTCCGAGAGGCTCACGGTGATTGCTTGTCCGGATGAAACGGATGCACCTGTGCTTCATCCATGGGCGACCACGACACCTCGCACCTCTGATTGAATGCCCTTGTTACCAGGTAGTCTATGGGGCCAGGTACGGACATTCAACTTTGGGACCGTTTGATCCGGGGTATACGAGTAATTGAAATATCAAGTTGGAACTTAGAAGAACACTTCAACGCCCAGTCTTACATATGAACTTGAGAAATTTCCACAAGGTGTTTTCAATTGGAGATATAGAGTACAAGTATGTGTACGAGTATCGAGCGTGAGAGTACGAGTGAATTAGAAAGGGCTAGACCACAAGATCAACATTGATCGAGCATCGAGAAATCCCCGATAGACTCCCAAGGTTAGACTTGACTGATCGTTACTATACGGCTGTGTGACAGAGCAACGGTGGAGCTAAGCCTTGTAAATTACCTGCAATTGGACACAGCCAAGTGTATGACTTCAACAGACCAATGTAATACGAAAAGCAGATTGGACCAGAGGGGATAGTGGAGCGCCTGTTTTTGTTGTTCGACCACGGCTCAGTTCCACAACTTGAGCTCTTTGGGGTAATCCGGGTATACGAGTAGAATGAACAAAGAGGTTGCCTGAGCAGTGACCTTACTTTTGACCTATGTTGTACAGGGTGATTGTAGGAGTAATACTCGTACAAGTACTCGTACAGGTGCTTTTTCTGTGCGTCACCATTGACACCCCACGACGCGTGTCCAGCTGTATGATTAGAATCTGTTTCTTGGATGATCGGCACCGGGTCCATCAATTGAGTGTGTTTCTACTTGTAAATTCTCTGAACTGTAATGCATGGTCGCTTTTTCTTATCTCATTTTTTGGTCAAAAAAAAAAGAGAGAAAAGAATCCTGGAGACAATATGGAGGTTGCAAAATAAAGCTGTCTCAGGTACGAGCGCAGGTCGTGTGTTCAGGAACCAGGCAACATGTCTTTGGGATGACATCAATCGGAGACTTCGGAAGTGTTATGGAGCATGGAGTATTGACCAAGCCACTGTTCTCATAGACCCCCATGAGTCCCACTTAGTGTATGATCATATCTACGAGTAAAGTGTAGTCATTGGAATACAGAATGGACTTGCAGTGTGAGTGGACGTGGCCGATCGCACTATCGACACAACCGGTTAAATCCCTGTGAGTGGGGCTCAATTGTAATGGCTTGGACATGACATACAACACCTACGAGTACGAGCAGATCGTTCGAAAATTCACTTTGAACGGTCTCACTAATGCGTCATATAACGCATAATTGTTAGGGAGGTTCCAAGGCTTACTACAAATACGAGTGTGTACCATCAAAATTACCACACGGACAGGAAGGGAGAGTCCAATTCGGCAAAGAAGCTGGTCCAATCCACTGAAGGCGAGTCCACACTCTCATCGAAAACCTGCCAGAGGTCATCCAGCGCAGGCAGGGTCGGATCCATCAGCAAATCATCATTGTGTCCGCTCGAACAAGGAGCGGCAGTTGCTGTAGAGTAGCAGATCCGATCAGGTGCCAGCGACAGACTGCTAGCCTGGCCAGACTGTGCCAATTGATCTCCTGCACCAGGTAACGCTGACGCACTATGTCGACGAAGGACCGTTTTAAAAGATTCAAGTAGCCGACCAGCGAAGGGGGATTGCCCTTTGGCCTCTTCCAGGATTTTAAATGCCTCGAAGAGCTCCGATCGGCCCCCTTCCTTCTCTTGTTGGTTCTCTTGTTGGTGGCTGTTGCGTCCACAATACGCTATGAGGAGAACGATGATGGCGACACATACACAATGGAGCATGCCGGAAAACTTCAAGCGCGCCATGACGAACGGTATCACTTCCTGGGAGAGTTGCTGCTCTGTTCGGATTACCATTCGAGCCGCCTCCAGACACGCTTTCTGGGAATACTCGTATGCAGGATCTTTAGATGCATGCGACAAGTAGGGCAGGTGAAGTCTGCATCTTTGCGTATTCAGTAGGAAATTCAGGATATACCGTTGCGTGATGATTCCTGTGGATCTGCGATCATCGGCCTTGAGCTGCTCCGGCTGAGACAATGCGAAAAACGAGGGCAGACTCTCTGCGAACTCGCATATCTTGCCGTCAATATGCTTTGTGATCGCGTAGTCTGGAGTTCCAGGGTCAGAGAGTCCAAATTGGGCACTGTCTGTGATTTCACGGCAGAACTCGCCCAATCGGATCCGCTGCAGGCAATAGGACATTGAGGTTGGGTGGACCATTGGCTCGCCATTAGCGACCGTTCCATTAACAATATCCTCGTCATTCATGTTGGCAGGTTTGTTGGTCATCATGTGGGAGGGCATGATGGAGTATGTGCCTCTCTGGGGTCCAGATAACTGAGACATTTGCCTATCGTTGCATGAGCGAGTGTTGTGTACATCAAAGTCACATTAGCTCACCAATCAGTTGCCACAAGATACCACCACACTCGTCTATAGATCTCCGCCCGTGCAGAAGTCGGCGGCGGTACATCAAAGCCAGTGTTATTTGGATGATCGACTCGATGCATTGATAACTCTCTTGCCACAGATATTGCTGTAGAAACCATGTGCCGAGCCTGGGAAGCAATTCCCACTAGATTAGTCGTTACAAATATCAAGATCACCATTGCCTGGACATCCTCTAGAGACTCCAGGTGCTTATAGCGTGAATACTCCAGTACCTCGGTGGCAAGCTTCATCCACTGAGTAGATTGGGAATTTGCTTCTTCAACCGAGGAGAATATGCCATGGTGCATATCACGCTCGGTCCAAAATGTCGTGGTGGTAGCCAGGACGGACATGAGTAACGAGACTTGCCCAACTTTTATGGGTCTACTTTCTTTCAGTCCATCGTAGAGGTCGTCAATCATAGTGCGCAACGAGGGTACATGCACCACATGGTGTAAATGAGTGAGCTCTGATATATACTTCTCTGTTATTATCTTAGCTTCTTCGTGGCGCGGCAGCCATAGACACTTCTTCCGAGGGAATTCAGGATGAGCCACTTGTGAAGAACACAAAGCCGAGCGAACGTCACAGACTCTGAATTCAAGCTCATACTTCAGAAGGGAGCTCTGCACATAAGTCAGTGGCACATTCACCAGTCGGGACTCGGTCATGATAAGCCTACAGTTGAGCCTGGTGACGTGATCTCGCCCTCCAACCAGTTGACAGCAGCCGCAGATGATTGACCTTGGTGCATCATATAAGGATGTTCGAACTGACGCGTGGGAGGAGAAGGCACTGACGGTGCCTGGATTGTAGCTCGATCCAAAGGCCCAGATGGGTTCCCATTGCCGATGACGATCTCTTCCAACCGGCGCAAGCGGGCCAGGACATCTGCATTTGAGCTTTGATTCACTGGTGGCTCTTCCTTGTCGCTTTGAGCATCGGGTGATGACACTGTAGGATATAGCTGGCAGGCAGTACCCCGACTGGTACAGTTCGAGCACGGGAATTGCCGACTACACTTCAGCTTCCTCGATCGGCAAAAGTGGCACGACACCGGCCTCGAGCGTGATGACTTGGCAGACGGTTTCACGACCCGGTTCATCTTCACGCTGAGAAATATTTGATTTGGGCCGGGCTGAGCAGAGGAAACCTCGCAGGTTGTTCGGATTGAATTGGGGGCCGTGTTGATCTGACCAATGAGAAGTCGGCAAATCCGCGGAACTTCCGCGGCCTCCGTGGACTATGTATATCATGTCTACGAGAAAGTGGTATAAAGGTGCCTGTGTTCGACTAGGACACTTGACTACTATCATACCAATCCAAAGAGCTCAAGACATCTTCATTCTTAGTCCACTCCCACCTTTATATCAATATGGACACTATTGTCACTCAAATCCACGCGTTGGCCAAAGCCGCCGACGAGGCGGGTCGACTCAACATCATCAAGGCGCTACGTCAAGTTCAGGTTGAGCTTCAAAGTCCCAAAGATAGTCTCATGGAGATTGCAGGCTCGGTGTGTATCATCTCATGTCCTTCTGTCGGTTGTACTGACAGTTCCAGGGCTTGGTCAATGCAATGCTTCGCGTTGGTGCCGACATAGGACTCTTCGGCTTGCTCGCAAAGAGCGATACGCCGTTAAAAGTCGACAGGATTGCAGAGTCGACGAATGCCTCCCCTCAGCTTTTGGGTGAGATACCTTTTGTGGTTGTGCTTACACCGATTGCTAACCAAACACTGGGCTCCAGAGAGAGTTCTTCGTTACCTGGCTGCAACGAATGTTATCAAAGAGTCAGCAGCCAATGAGTATACAGCAAATATGCTCACTCACGTGCTGGCTGATCCCAAAGGTGAAGCCATGATCTATCATGGGTAAGTGTCAGCGCTCATCGATCGAATTTCCAACCCATGCTTATTTTCAATGCCTGCTCAAAGATTCGACACCCACGGGCCTGTGGTCCAAGCAATGCCAGACTTCTTTGCAGAGAACAATTACCAAGATGTCACGGACAATACCAACACGCCTTTCCAGAAGGCTCACAACACGAAGCTCACTTCGTTCGAGTGGCTTGTCCAGCAAACAAAGCACTTCGAGAATCTGCAGAAAGTCATGACATCTCTCCAAGGATCGGAATGGACTCATGACTTTGACCTTCTCGACGATGAAGTTCAAAAAGTCCCATCCAGTGCGCCGCACGCAGTTGAAAGCCCATTCTTCGTCGACGTTGGCGGTGGTCACGGTCACCAGTGCCGTGAGCTTGGGAAGAAGTACCCGAATCTGCTAGGGCGTATGGTCCTCCAGGATCTTCCCGAGGCAGTGGAGAAGCTTGCTCCGATAGAGGGAGTTGAGATCAAGGCTTACAATTTCTTCCAGCCTCAAGCAGTCACTGGTTCGTACCCAGAAGGATCAAACCCAGACCCGAATGACTAACTGAGTTACCATTTTTCAGGCGCCAAATTCTACTACCTTCGCAGAATCATGCACGACTGGCCTGATAACGAGGCTGCCGTCATTCTCCGGAACACTGCCGCCGCGATGAATCCCGAATCACGGATCTTGATTGACGATACCGTGCTCCCAGATACTGGCGCAAATTGGCAGTCGACCTTGGCGGATCTTGCCATGATGGCCTTTGGGGGCAAAGAGCGGACTGAGGCCCAGTGGCGCTCACTTGCGAAGAGTGCCGGCCTGCGTCTTGAACAAATTCATACTTATGTTGCTTCGACTTACACTGCTGTGGTTGTATTGGCGCTTGAATAAGCCTTATTTGGATTGCCGATGTATCGGCGTTCGAACGACAACAACCTTTGGTGATGTCCCGTTGCTGACATGCTAGGACCTCTGATGTTCCATTGGTTAGAAAGCTGCTATATGCGAATTTGATTTGCCACCATTGACTACCTACACATGTCCCAATATAGATACTTCAAATCAAGCACAACACAATAAAATGTGGGTAACCCACCAAAACACAAAACGCCTTGCTAGCCGAAGAAGAAGAAGAAGAAGAGGAAAAGACGGAAGTGACGCTGAGAAATGAGAAGGCCAAAGCTAAAGGACGGACAGAGGCCATAGTCTGGTGATGCTAATAAAGGTCGTAAATCGTGCTTGATGCTCGGGGAAAACGGTGAAATGCGAAGAAATATGAACAACTTCCAATTACACCCAATTGGTGGATGATTTGTAATGTATTAAGTATTGTTGGGAGTGATGGTGGTTGCTGAACCCCCTGAGGCAACCCGGTTGCCTCTTGGGGTTGGGTGGCCCTCATCGATGGCAGGGAATTGATTCTGGGTCGGCGTGGTAGGGGAGACGGGCAGAGGACTTGGTAAGTTCACGTGAATCGACGGCAAGCGGTTGATAGCAGGTAGCTGCTGACCAAATTGCTCTGCGAGTGGACTTTGGTATGCCGGCGCATCGCCCCAGTCCAAGTGATCGTATTCCGGGGGCGGTGGAATATTCAGAGCCCCCAGGTCCCCTTCCTCGTTGTGTGAAACAGGCCGACTGGAACCACGCGTCGAAGTCGGCGCTAGCGGATCCATCTCTGTGCCGGTCGATTCGCTCATGATCGACGAAGCAACGGACTGGACTCGAGAGTTGAAGCTCGAAGGTTCAAAGGATGGCGCGGATGAGCTGCTGTCGTTCAGCAGGAGAGGGCGACTATCAGAGTCGGGATTTTCCGAATTATGCGAGTCGGCACGCAGTCGCGAGCCGTCATGGCGGACCCGTCCGAGCTCAGCATAGCTGACACTTGAAATTCGTCGGTCCCGCTCTCGCGCTTGACGATCAGTCAAGGCAGTCGTGATATCCGTTGCGCTATTAGTCCCTGCACGACGACGTGAGGCCCGTTCACGGGTTTCAGCATTCAGCTGCTCAAGGCGTGTATAGTCGCCGCGATCCCGCGCTTCTCGTCGTTCTCGGCGGCGAGCCTCGCGGTCGGCCAGCTCTTGTCGACGCTGTAGGCGAAGCTGGTATAGGGAGTCCATGTGTTCTTCTCGCCTATTCTCTTGCTCTTCCGCGGTCTCCGGATATTCCACAACCATATCCATTCCACCACGCTCGCCCTCCCGGGCGATGATTTGTTCGGTCGGCTTCGGGCTCGACGAATAGGGTGGCAGGGTCATAATCGAGCGGATGGAGGTTTCCCGGCGAGGGGCCTCATTTGTTTGCATCTCCGGCGTCTCTCCTGCGCCGCGATAAGATGTGTCGGCCGTCCTATTTCTCTGGCTGACCTGGCCGTAGGCGGCATTGCCCGGGCGCCATTTCTTCCATTTCGCCTTGAGGAATGTGCCCGGCAGGTGTTTGGGTTCCGGGTAATGTTGTCGAAGATAGCGAGCGAGGAAATAACTGCCCACCAAGAGTGTGACAGCGAAGATGATAGACACGGCAGACTAGATCCACGTCAGCAAAAGTTCAAGTATACGAGTAGGATGGACCTACAATGATGAATATGATGTTTTTTCGTTCCGTATTTTCACGTTTCCGAGGAATGTACATGATGGGGCGATCTCCTCGAGATCATCGGAATGGAAAAGAGAAGAAGGAAAGGAAAAGAGAAAGGGTTCAGCCACATGAAATCCGAGACAAGGCCCAGAATAGATGGCGCGGCTGGTGGAGGCTGTGAGCGTCACTCCTCTCCTTCAATCAAATGGGCTTTGGGTGCTGCCGATCTTCTCTCTGATTAGTCCCTTACGATTTGGACACTTCCAAGGTTACGGTACTTTTCTCCTATACGGAGGACTCCGTACTGATTTATCGTTTCCCCAGGGATCGTGGCCTCTGCACGGGAGATCCGCACGGTGGATACGTTTTGTCCACTTCTCATTTAGTACCTTCATTTCCTTTCATTTACCTGAGTCTCTCCCCTCGAGTCAGCACGAGTCCCCTGCATAGGAGATGTTACAGTGTCACGAATATAGCTTGCCTCCCTTGCGAGTCTGAGGGTACTTCTGGAAAGCTATTCGAACGGTGTGATCGTCAATTGTCAATCATTGGTGTGATGGATCATGCCTGCGCTCAGCCTTGAATTGCTTGCAAGCTGGGACCTTGAAATGATTGTTTCTCATTGCCCATTAATTACTACTCGGTACTCTGTACATGTTTCTTCCTTGTCAACACAAATCCACTGAGTATGCAACAACTCCTGACTCCTGGACATGACTCACAACGGATTTGAGCTTTAAGTAAACATGGACGGCACAACCTACTCAGGTAAGTTCGAGAAAAAGAATCCTGCAGTCACGGCCCCGAGCCCTGGAGTGAAAGAACCATGGGAGTGAAGAGTGAATCGGAAGTCACAGACTGGCTGTTCCAAGGTTCCTTCCTCATCCTCTCATATCTATCTGCCTCTTCCTTAGTCTCGCAGCTTCCTTCTCCGGCGCCTTCCTTCTCTTGCTCTTGCCTTCTTCTCAAGCGAACTTCCTCCACGCTTTCGTCCTCGAGCAACATGAATCACCCTGACCACCCCCCATCGCGCATCAAGATGGTGAATTACACTATTGTACCCGGCGCTGAAGTCTCTGATGAAATGATGACCAATGCAGCAGTTCTCTTCCGTGAGAATTACGGGAAATGGGGAGCCCAGTCTCCGAAACAAGGTGCGCAGGGTTTTGTTGACCTGCCATTTTGAACGAGCTAATTGTTTCAACACAGGTCAACCTGTTGCTCTTTCTGCCAGCCGTTTGCGTGCCCAGTACCTGCCACCCTCTGCCGATACCGTTTACGTTATGGTGACCGTGAATGGTGAACTGGCTGGAAATGCGTTTGCGTGTCGTTGGAACGTCGGAGAGACGCGCGTGTGCTGGATCACGCAATTAGTTGTGAGCAAGGAGCACCGACAAGGTGGACTCGCAGAAGGCCTACTCAACTGTCTACGGGAGCAAAGCGATGACATCTATGGTATCATGAGTTCCCATCCGGCTGCGTGTTTGGCTGCCGCCAAGGCATTCTTCGGTAAGTCAGTTTCTCATGCAAAGAAATCACAGGCTCATTTGAAACAGGAAACATAGAGAAAATCTCAATTGACTTCATGCAGCAACACGCCCGTGAAGTAATGCAAGTCTCGCCAATATCTTACATTAGCAGCGCCGAGCTTCATGGGTCTCTTTTCGACAGCTCAACCGAATCCGGCCTTGTTTCGGGTGTGAACACTCATTTTTTTGTTGATCATGCTGAGCCGCTAGAGGCTTTGGAACAAGTGAAGGCAAGATGGCATTGGCCGCTGGGAGAACTTGAGGAGGGGCATGAGTTTCTGATGATCTTGCGAGCCAGACTGCACTGTTCCAGTCGTCGTGCGAAAAAAAACTTAGCTAGAGATGAAGTGCCACGCGGTTCCCATTCTTAGCTAGCGCAATGAAACGTACGTTCCGCGCCCCTTACATGAAGCTTCAAATATGTATGAGGACCTTTTCCCCCAAGCCACACTTAACCTGAGAAGCAGCCACAGATGATGACTAGATACAAAGAATGCCGGACTTGCCAGCCATGCCCATATATACTGTACCAATTGATACTTGAAAAAATGATGACCCTAGAATTCAAACTCCTTGCGGAAGATATTCACATCCATGCCGGCAACCACTTGGTCCGCCAAGTCCCGTCGACCCATTTGACTGAAAACGCGACGCAGCGTATCATAAAGATTAGTGCTCTGGTTCTGACTGATGTGCAGCATGCGCTCCAGACGTTCATCGTCAAGACCATCGGGGTGGACACCGTCGTTGATGATCTCACGGGCACGCTCGCGACCCTCTTGCTCCACAACACGGTGCATCGACAGGGCGCCAAGGAGGTGCTGTGCAGCTTCGGGATAGCAGCCGATATTGATGCACGAGACACCAAGATTGTAACGGGCACGGACGAAATTGGGGTTGATATTGAGAGCCTGCTCGTAGGCTTCAATTGCCTCCTCTGAGCGACCGGAGTTGGCTAGTGTAGCTCCGAGACGGTTCCAAAGAAGGTGGAGTTGCTCTTGCTGGTTTGTGCTGCCGGACTCTGTGGAGGCCAGGGCTGCGGAGAAGCAATCGACAGCCTTTTCGTATTCTTCAGCACAGTAGAACAATACACCTAGACCAACCTGCACATCTGGATCCATCTGAGCACCAGAGGGAGAGAGTTGGGCAGCTTGGATGAAAAGCTCTGTCACGCGGTCATGCAGGAGTTGTCTGTCTGTGAAGCCGAGGTCTGCGTCACCGGAAACCTCCTTAGGGTCAATAATGGTCGGGTACTTGTTTGAAAGCCAGCGTTCCAGTGTGCGGTAGGCAGTAGAGTCGTAGCCCTCATTTGTGTATGAAACAGCGAGACCCATCAAAGCATCAAGATTCCCGGGCTCAACCTTCAGAGCCTGCTCCAAAGCACGGATAGCCGGCAGCTCTTTTTCGTTCTGCGCCTGCGCAGAGCCCAGCATCGTCCAAGCGTGCACATGCTGTGGGTCTTTTTGCACGGCAGCTTCGAAGGCCAGCGCAGCAAGGGACAGATTACCACCCTCGCGCATGATCTTCATTCCCTCCTCGAATGGATTCCCGACGGCCGAGTAGACGTTATCCTCCTCAAACATATAATCGCCAAGTTGGGGATCGCGGAACCGGGAGTTCAGGGTGTCAAAGCCCTCCCAGTCACCTAGATCCCCGACATGTACGCTATCGGTGACCTCGAAGTTATCCTCCTCGGCGATTTTCCTGCTCGTGGTCTCAGCCTGGACCCGTTGCCAAACAGATTCAAAGGCGTCGGTGGGCACTGACCTGTCCAAATCATTCAATTCCGCCTCCATAGCCGCATTGGCCGCATCGTCCGTCTGGGCCTCGTCTACGTGCGCAGTGTCCATCTGTGCAAACTGCGCCTCCCAGTTCTCGTCGTCGAGCTCAACCATTCGTTCCTTGCCTTTGTCTTGTGTCTGTTCCCCCATCGGCTGCTGCATGCCCATTTGTCCACCCATCATGGGCCTCATCATTCCCATTCCACCCATTCCACCCATATACCCGCCACCCATACCCATGGGCCGTTGGTAGTTCGACATCATCGGCGAAGCTGCTGTCTGGGGGCTAGATGTCTGTGGCATACCCATGCGGTTCTGTTGCTGAAACCGAGCAAACTCAGCCGGGTTGAAACCGGAGCCGTTATTCATTTGCCCGGGGAAAGCAGCTTCCATGCGTGCCTGTTCGCCGGTGTCGAACTCCGCCGCCCACCCGGGTGATCCCGTGCGGGCAGGTGCCGTCTGGAAGTTATCCAACTCACGACGCATGTGTTCCATAGCGAACGGCTGTGGTGAAGGTCCGTTCAATTGCTGGCCTGGTTGTTGCATGAAATCGTCCATCATCTATTTTCCCGTCAGAATCGGTCATTGCCTTTTCGAGCTTCTTGGCTCACCTGGTCTTGCCCGGGCATCATATTTCTGGACCGCATGCCTTCTTGCATGCCAGGCCCATGGCCGACAAGCCGGTCGCGCTGTAGTGACTTGTCATCCTGGACATGCTTCGTGAATTGAGTGAGGGGGTTTCCCGCCGTGGAACATTCTGCACCGCCAAGGAACGACATAGTGCAAACGCGTTGGTAAATCTGAAGGTAAAAAGCAAATGGGGTTAGAAGAGGAGGTGCAAAGGTGTATTTCCCCGGGGTATCTCTGACGTGGGGTCGGATTGCATTGCCCTTTCCGCCAGCCGAGGTCGATGTTCTCCGGTAGTCACGTGATGCATTAGAAATACATATTCTATTCAAAACTATTGTACACGGGTCTAGACACATATGTCTAGAGGGATTACATATTCATATTTACTCCTTGTGCTCGGGCTCACGAGGCTCAGCAGCCACCGGTGAGTGGGCTTCCTCACCGGCCTGTTTTTCCAACTCGCTGTCCCTCTTCTCGAGCTTCTTCTCTTGGTGGCGAGCATGGTCTTCGGGGCTCAAGATCTTTCTCTTGGCGAAGTTGACAATAAGTTTCCGGCCATAAGGCGCTTTGCGACTCAGGATCTCCTGAGCGGCAGACGCGGTAGGCTGATCAACAAAGTCTACGTGTCCGAATCCACGAGGCAGACCGGTACGGCGGTCCACGGGGATGCGAACATCCGTCACACCTTGGACGTCCTCGAAAATCTCCTGGAGATCCACATCCGTCAACTCGTAGGGAATATTTCCAACGTAAAGCGTCTTAGTGGGCTTGACCTCGTGGCGGGTGGTCTTGTGGGTAGTGTTGGCGTAATTTACGACGACCTCGCGACCTTCAAAGATACCACCATTCTGCTGAGTGATAGCGTGGGTGGCTTCATCGATGGTACTGTATGTGACGTAACCAAAGCTGGTATGTGTTAGATCCTGGCGTTTGTCGGTCAGGGATTGGCAGTAACTCACCCTTTGCTCAATCCTCGTGTATCATGCACGATCAACGCGCTCTCCACAACACCGAACTGCTCAAACTGCTTGCGCAGATCTTCGGCTGTCACATCGAAGAACAGGTTTCCAACATACAAGGTGGTCTTCGGGAGAGGCCCGTCACGGACGTAGTCGCGGCGCTCGTATCGCCCGCGGCGCAAGGGCCGTTGCCCTTCAGGGCTGACAGACTCGACAAACTGAATATTGGGGCCGTCTTTAGGGTCGTTTTGGGGACCATCTGTTGAGTTCCATCGTGTTTGAATGGCTGATGGATAAGCAAAACGGGGAGCTGCGACGGCCGAGATGGAAGGGGCGCTGCCTTTTGAGCGCGAAACGAGAGTAGAGACACCGATTGGCGAAGAAGAGATGTTTGACAGTTGAAGCCGAGAAGCGGCCCGGCGGAAACAATGCCTGCAAAGAACACGGAATCAGCATTGGTCCATGTTCAGTGTATACCAAGAGCGTTATAAAAGGAGAAGCGTAGTCAAGGAAGCCGAATAGTATGGACACTCACATTTTTGATGGAAAACAGGACAAATTCCTAGGCTCACACTTCTGAAGAAAAAGTCGATTTGGTTGGAAATAATTCAAGCCAATCACTTTTTACCCGCGCCAATGCATGCGAGTATGATGTTGGTCACATGATCATGCATAGTGCCTCCTATTTTATACAGCCCGGAGGCTGTTGTAGTTGCGTTTCTGGCCTCTTAGATTTCACTGGCACTCAATTCAGACACGTAAATTTGGAGTGGAATAATCACAGT
This sequence comes from Penicillium salamii, assembly GCA_911197225.1. Classification (NCBI taxonomy): domain Eukaryota; kingdom Fungi; phylum Ascomycota; class Eurotiomycetes; order Eurotiales; family Aspergillaceae; genus Penicillium; species Penicillium salamii. The sequence continues at coordinate 1,902,492 of CAJVOY010000076.1, forward strand.
CTTGAAGAGTGGAATTTCGTTGTAAAAAAAAAAAAAAAAAAAAAAAAAAAAAAAACAAAAAAAAAAAAAAAAAAAACAAAAAAAAAAAAAAAAAAAAAAAAAAAAAAAAAAAAAAAAAAAAAAAAAAAAAAAA